>CM077154.1:35931614-36531614 GCA_039583875.1 Platanthera guangdongensis
GACCCCCCTCCCTTCGATGTTACACTCTTCTCTCTTCCTCTTCCCTCTCTTCTCTATCGTCAATCTCCGACTACTTTTAACCAAACGATGAATAACATAGAAACTATAATCATTCTGGCAAAGATCGACGAAAACGGGAACTAAAATGTCTTATAACAGAAACTTAAATAATTCTAGGAAGGTTAATATCTAGCTGATTGGGTCATACCACCTAGGACATATCACCCTTTATGATACAAATCCAAACCAAAATATTCTGTTATTTCTAGCTTTTCATACTAGGAAAACAAAGGACCCAAGGTAACATGGGTCAAGAACATTTTAACTGTTTTCCATTACAGGTGAAGAGCTGTCCAAGTGTGAATCAGACTTGGTACCTGGGTAGTGGTTGCTCCAAACATATGACAGGCAGCAAGGACAATCTAACTAATTATAAGTCCAAGCCAGGACCAAAGGTCATCTTTGGTGATTCCAAATGTGGCCAGTCAAAAGGTTTTGGAGAAGTGAAGATTGGAGCTGTCACATTCAAGAAAGTGACATATGTCAAAGGACTGAAGCATAACCTCATCTCCATAAGTCAATTATGTGATGAAGTTATCAGGAACATTTTAGTTCATCTTCATGTATTATTTCTAATAAAGAAAACCAAACATTTTAATTGGGAATAGAACAGGCAATATATATTTAGTTGATTTCTTATTTGTCAATTCTGATATATGTTACTTAACTTAATTAGTAACCGAATGATTTATGGCATAAAAGTCTAGGTCATGTAAATCTGAAAATATTACTAAGCTATCAAATGCCAACCTTGTTAGAGGTTTACCTTCTGGTCCCTATAAGAAGGAAGGCTCTACATGGCTTGTCAATTAGGCAAGCAAACTAATCTAGTTTCAAATCCATTAATAAAAGTGATTCACCTAGAATTTTGTATTGCTACACATGGATCTATTTAGACACATTGTTTACAAAGCCTAGGATGGAAATTCTATACTTTGGTTATTTTAGATGACTTATCCAGGTTCACTTGGGTATCCTTTCTGAGATCTAAGTCAGATACATTCAAGTTCTTACAGATTTTCTCAGGACCATACAGATTGAGTTCTCTACTCATGTTGCATTGATCAGAAGTGATCATGGCACAGAGTTTTGAGTGTCTTCTTATGTATGAGTTCTGTGAGAAGGAAGGTATCTGGCATTACTTCTCAGCTCCTAGAACTCCTCAACAAAATGGGGTAGCTGAAAGGAAAAATAGGACACTCATTGAAGTTGCAGGTACATTACTTGCAGATACTTACATGCCACTATCCTTTTGGGCAAAGGCTGTGAACACTGCAAACTATGTCCTGAACAGAAGCTTGATACATAAGCTAAAGAATAGGACTCCCTATGAATTACTAAAAGGGAAGAGACCTAAAAGAAACTATTTTAAAGTCTTTGGTTTGTATATGTTATATTCACACAAACAATAAAAGATATATTAGAAAGTTTGAGGCAAAGGCTGAAGAGATATTTTTTCTAGGATATTCCCAAGTAAGCAAAGCCTATAGGGTTTATATCAAATCAACCTTAAAAATTGAGGAGTCTATCCATGTTACTTTTGATGAAGCTAACATGTCTTGCAAGGAGAAAGAAATTTCTACCAGTAGCAACTTGCAGGTACATCACTTGTGTGAGAGTTTGGATGGACTAAACCTTACCCAAGAGGTTCCAAATCATCCTTCTCCACAAGTCATTGAAGAAAGTGAAGATGAAGGCATTGAAGGGAGTGATATTCCCCCAACAGCAAACATAATTCCACAGGAGGAATTAATTCCAAATGCTGTTGCAGAACCAACTCCAGCAGCTGATCTTGTCACACTTAGGGATCACCCCAGATCTCAAGTTATTGGAGACATATCAGCAGGTGTACAGACAAGGCATCAACTCAATCAAGATGTGATGCATGTCTGTTTTCTCTCTCAGATTGAACCTCTATCCATCCATGATGATGAGCAAGATCCCCACTGGATCATTACAATGCAGGAGGAATTAAATCAGTTTGAGAGATGTAGAGTTTGGGATTTGTTCCAAGGCCTCAAGACTACCCAGTCATTGGAACCAAATGGGTCTACAGAAACAAGCTGGATGCACAAGGAGTAATAGGAGGAATAAAGCCAGGCTTGTTTGCATAAGGATATAGATAAGAAGAAGGAATAGATTATGACCAGACCTTTGCACCTGTTGCAATGTTGGAAGCAATCAGAATATTCCTTGCCTATGCAGCTTACAAGAGATTCAAGGTCTATCAAATGGATGTGAAAAGTCAATTCTTGAATGGAGTACTCAAGGAAGAGGTGTATGTTGAACAACCTCCAGTTTTTTTGTTTCTCCACTCATCCCTCTTATGTTCATAAACTGCATAAAGCTCTCTATGGTCTAAAGCAAGCTCCAAGAGCTTGGTATGAGACACTAGCCAGCTTTCTGTTATAGCATAAATTCATTAGAGGCATTTTAGATAGAACACTCTTCACTAGACATCATAAGGATCAAATACTGTTAGTACAAATATATGTGGATGACATAATATTTGGGTCTACTGATTCAAAATTGTGCAAGAGATTCTCTGATCTTATGCATTCTAAATTTGAAATAAGTAGCATGGGTGAGCTTTCCTACTTCCTTGGTCTCCAAGTGAAGCGCTCACTGATGGCATCTTCATCTCCCAAGCTAAGTATGCTAAAGAGCTATCAAAAAGTTTGGATGGATGTGCTGATGCTCAGCAAAGAAGACACCTATGGCTACAAATGATGTAATTGATTCAGATGCATATGGGAAACCTGTGGATCAGAAACTATATAGGGCCATTGTTGGTTCTCTGTTATACCTTACAGCAAGAAGACCTGATATCATGTTTGTCACATGCCTTTGTGCTAGGTTCCAGTGAACCCAAAAGAATCTCACCTTATTTTCCTAAAAAGAATTTTGAGATATATAAAGGGTTGTCCTAGTCTAGGCCTATGGTATCCAACAGAATCAGAATTTGAGTTAACTGGATACTCAGATGCTGATTTTGCTGGATGCAGGGTGGATAGAAAAAGTACTTTAGGAACTTGCCAGTTCCTGGGTATGAGATTAGTATCCTGGTTTTGTAAGAAACAGTCATTTGTATCTACCTCAACTGCTGAGGCAGAATACATTGTAGCAGGTAGTTATTGTTACCAGATGTTGTGGATACAAAATCAATTACTAGACTATGGTATCAACTTAAATAATTCAACTCTACTTTGTGATAACACCAGTGCTATAGCCATAGCACAGAATCCAGTCCATCACAGTAGGACAAATCATATAGACATTAGGCATCATTTCATAAGAGAGTGTGTAGACACAAAAACAAAATTAAGCTTGTATATATCTACACTGACTTACAAAAGGCTGATATATTCACCAAACCTCTGGATGACAGAAATCATCTCTTCTTCATAAATCAGCTGGAAATGACAATGGAGAAGACATAGTTTATTTTAAGTCTGCACTCGACGAATTTGGCAAAGTTCGTCGAACGGAGCTCGGCGAACTATGGAAAGTTTGTGAGATATTCGTTGAACGCAGGATGACGAACACTCTGTGAGTGAAGTTGTTTTCGTCAAATGGAGATCGACGAATTCACTTCAGAAAACTTTCGTCGAACGGAGCTCGACGAAATTTATTAAAACCTTCAGACAGAGCTCGACGAATTATTTGACTATTGATTATTTTGTCGATCTCAGGTCGAAGAATTTATTAATTTTTTTCGTAGAACGGAGTTTGTCGATTCATATTCTGGAAACCCTTATATCTAGGTTTTTCTTCGACCTTCGTCCCGCGCTTTCTGTTCCCTTTGCACTTGATCGTTGTTTGTATCTCTTGCATGTGATTCCAATGGCTATTCTAGCAGGTGCCCTCACCGGAATGAAGTTTGACACGGGCGTTGACGTCGACTTCGAATCCTTTCAACATTCAGATCCAATCTTTCTGCATATATTGGAACTTCTAGAGGAATAAAAACTGAAAAATCTGATGTCAACCAGGATAAAGCTGCCTGCAACTGAAATCCAAGAGTGGGTTTATACATCTACATCAGAGGAGAACATTATGATCGGAACAATTTCGGGTAACTCTGTATCTTTATCTCCGCTATACTTACTGAGATTTTTGGATTGATTAATGGTGAAGAACAGTTAGAAATTGATTCAGACGAATATGATATGATGTTGAGTTTAATGGGATATACTAGAGATAATCCCAATAAGTTGTTAAAGAAACATCTGTCTGCCGAATTTAAGTTCTTGGCAGATATTGTTGGAAAGGTCTTGCTGGGCAAGCATACTGCCCATGACTACATTACCAGACACCAGTTTCTTGTTATGTGTGTAGTGATTAATAAGAAGGAAGTGGATTGGTCTCAAATCATATTTGATTTGATAAAGAAAGAGAACAACAAGAAGGAAGTATGCTTTGGAAGGATCCTAGGGATCTTCCTGAAGGAGAAGGCTGTTGAATCCCTAGTCTCACATACCATATTCATTAATGCCAGCAAGAGGCTCACATGCACCTTGTTTGGCAGGTGGGAGAGGACCATAACTAAGCCATCCAAGGCTTTAACCTCTTCCACCCCAGCTTCTGAAAGCACCAGGGTTGTAAGAGCCACTCCCCACCCTACTTGAAGAGATCATCCCCACATCTCCATCTCTTACAGCAACTCAACAACCAACACCCTATGTTCATATTTCCACTGCAGTTACATATTCTGCCACCACTCCACCCCTAGATCTTACCAACATCCCCTCATCTCCTATTCAGGAATACCATCAACCCACTCCATCCCCTCAATCCCCCCCACAGATTTACCAGATCCAACACCACCTTCATCTCCTCTTCCACCTCACCTATCTTCCATTCCAACTTTTGATCTTCTAATTTCCCCCCTCCATTCTCCTCCTCCTCCACACCCATCGACTTAGGATGCCCCCATGCTAGATGCTACTCCTCCATCTCCACCACCATCTATCATTCCTCCACATGTTTCTACTCACAAAACATCTGCAACATTCACTGCTCCCACATTGACCCCTCCACCATATCTTCCATCATTGCTATCATCACACCCTCATAAAATCAATCATAGCAGAGCCATTCTACCTCTTGCTACCTCTATATCTACTATATCTACTCAACTTTCTGCCTTCACTGCTGCCCCTTCTTCATTCAGGGGTCTGGCTCCAGTATACACTGAAACCAGGCAAGGGGAGATGCTTAATGAAGAAGCTGCAACAGCTCTAGCAGCAACATCAGTTCAAGCACCAGCTCCAGTAACAACAGAGGCAAAAGAACTAATAACAGATGCAGATTTTATTCCTGATGATAGAGATTTAATTGATTTGATTCATTTCATTGATACTGACATGGCTTTGATGAGTCAGTTACTGAAGACATTCCTTCTATTTCTGAATTCATAATTAAGCCCACAATAGACTTAGTTGATATATTGAAAAGTTTGATACTGTCTTTCTGAATTACATTCCGCGTAGTACCTACTAAGCCATCCTTGGCTATTGTACCATATACTTCTCAATCTTCCAAAATCATTGCTAAGCACTTTGAGATAGTTTTGTTCTTTCAAAGCCAGCAGTCATACCATCTCCAGAAGAAATTATTTATCTTCCAACATTTGTAATGGATGACTCACCCATGCCAAATCTGGATGATTTGATTTTGGCTGATATAGAAGAAGAAGTAAGGCAGCTGCTGAAAGCACTTTCAGAACCAGTTCTCTAGTCTCTCCTATGGATTCTTCTCCTGCTCCTGTTGAAGTTTATGCCCAAGTTCCTGAAAAGCCAATCATTTCTGTTGAGGCTCTGAAGGCACTCAATGACCTATATGATAACCCTCAGGGATTAGATAATGATAATGATGATGATGAGGATAAGGAAGATGACTCAGATGATGAACCTAAGAGGAAGTTAGTATCAAAGAAAAGAAAAGCCCATCCTCCTCCTGCTCCTAAGCCTAATCCAAACAATGACACTCCTTATTATATTCTCCAAAAGATAACTCCATATAAAGGGATGTCAGACTGTATGTGGCTATCTAAAAATCACCAGAAGGAAAGGAAGAAAGAAGAAGGTACTCTCCTCCACCAGTTCAGAAATATAGAAAAGATTCACCTCCTCCAGCTGCTGGTGTTTCAAGCACATCTTCTCAAAGATCTGCCCCACTTCAAACATATCAAAGACGCCAAGGGAGATCACATGAAAGTAGCCAGCACAGGTAATATTCTTCAGGAAAGCAACATCAGCAGTAGCAACAACATCAACAACAACAACAACAACATTCCACTGAAAATCAACCAGCTGAAGGCTCTAAAAGACCATCCTCTCCTCCTGTTCCTTTTGAAGATCCTGAAACAACTACTACTGCTAGAATGGCCAGGTCCAGGAACTTGTAGGCCTTCATCTGACTAACAAGGCCAAAGCTGAAGGGAAGGATCCCTCTGAATATACTACCATGTCAAAGTACAGGAAAGAGGAACTTAAGAGATTTGAGAAAGCAAACAAAATCCTCAATGTTGATGACTACATGAAGTTGCACATAGAAGCAGTTATCCCTATAGCTACATCTTTGAAGATTATAGGGGCTGCTGACATGACCATGACAAAAGTGCAAGCTTTAGATCCCAAAAGAGAAATTGTGTTCACAAAGCCTGGAGAGAAGAGCAGGCAAGAAATGCCAAAGGAAAAGAAACAAAAGAAGTAAAATTTTGAACTCCTTTATTTTCTATAATTATTTACAACTGCTCTATAATCTGAACAAAGCTTATGTGTATATATATATATATCTGCTTTGTTTATTTTTCAATTTTGATTTGAGTCTGTAATTAGTGACCTCACCCAAATCGGAGGAGATTGTTGGATCCCTAGTAAGATTTGGGCTAGGTTCACTAAGTTAGGATCATGTGACCCACAATGTATAGCCAGTGTCATAGTTGTGTCCTAGAGTCTAGGCAAAGTCCTTAGAGTCAACATCACATGGACCAGCTATCAACAAGACTGCCAGAGACTTAAGACTTAGAAGATTTCAACTCTGTAAAGTGAGTTCGATGTTCGTCGAACTCAGGTCGACGATTGTCGTGCTTAGCTCGACGATTTCAGAGAAAATTCTCTGAGCTGAGCTCGACGAACTCTATTCTTTGCTCGACGAAAACTTGGACAATACAACAACACTTGAAGTTCAGAAAACATCAAGATATTCTAAGTCCTTAGTATCAGTCTTTGGTCGACGAACTTAGTTGTCAGCTCGACGAACTCTATTCTTTGGTCGACGAATCTTTGGACTACTATAGCATTCTGTCAAGACTATGTTCTCTAGTCTCCGGTCAACGAACTCAGTTCTCTGCCCGGCGAATTCTAGATTATCTACTTCAACAACTTAGAACCAGAAGACTTGTGTCGACTGTCAGAGTATATGTCGACACCGACTGAGTCGACAGTAAGAAGCACTTGTGTCGACACACAGATCATCAGTAGACACTTTTGAAAGGTTGTGTCGACAACACACAAAAAACTTATGTCGACATACTGGATATCAGTTGACACCACCTATGTTGACACCAGGAGTAATTGTGTCGACACACAGAATATTTGACAACTCCAGAAACTCTGCTCGACGAAATCAAATCTTAGGTCGACGAATTCTGGAGACTTTAACTTTTATTTCAGATACAACTGTGAATATTCTAAGTCCAGAATAGTTGCTGATCTCCAGTCGACGAACACAGTTATTAGCTCGACGAACTTCAGATGTAGGGAAGGCAAAGTTTCTGAAGCATACAGTTCTGTTATCATATCAACGATATTGGAACTCAGCTCGACGAACAGAAGTTATCTGATCAACGAACACAGCAATTCAGCTCGACGAACTGTGGACTCAGCTCGACGAACTGTGGACTCAGCTCGACAAATTCTGTCATCAGCTCGATGATTCCAGACTTAGCATTTATTCCATTCTGTCCTCAGTCTATGGCAATAATTATAATCTGAATGTAGTGATAAAATATTCTCTGAATATTACCGTTGGACGGTACATTAATCATGGCTTTCATTAGAATTATTGTATTCATTTTTCCAAGAAACAGTTGGGGAAAGGAATCAATGCAGTTTATTTTCAAGGACCTCCGGCAATGATTGTCGTACAAGGATTCAGATTTCGAATGGAAATTCCCTCAGGAAATATAAAAGAGATTTTTCTCTCTTTCTAGAGAGCATGCTAGACATAAGAAAGCAAGAACAATCAGAGTACCAGAGAAATTACAGAGACAGCATACACAGACACAGAGATTTTTAATCTGTTTGTCTCAACAGCTTCTCTGATCCTTTCACAAAAGCTCTGATACATAAAGAAGATCTGCTAAGAAGAACAATCATACAAATCAAGAGTCTTCTTACTTCAACACTTCAGGATTTCCAAGGACATCAACTACCAAATCTGTCAAGAAGATCCTGCAGATCAAGGCTAAAAGCTTGAAGGCCTATCACCCTGCAGCAAGGCTTCAATATGTCCCTGAACTATTCAATATCTTAGGGGGAGCCATTTGCTATCATCAATATCCACAAGTCTTCTCTCTAATTGTTGACAGAGAAGACATAATCAACTCTCTCACCCCCACTGTGTAAAGGGTTGTCATCTCCCTTCAAAAGTGATTCCTGGTTACAAGTCACCTGATCAAAAGACTTGGGGATTTGGTTTTTGAGCACCTGATCAAAAGTTCATTGGTGTCAGGCACCTGATCAAAAACCTGAGTGGATTCCTACCAGGGTGGTAGAAGAGTGGATGTACCCAGGTTGGGAAACCATTATATATTTCTTGTGTCGTCTGGTTGCCGTCCTTCTTTTGTTTTCCTATTGTGGCTGTGGTTGTTAGTTTCTGTTCTTTTTTATTTTGATTTATTTACTACTGCACTTAGACTAATCTGCGTTATCCAGCAGATAATGTTATAAAACTCTAAATACTCTATTCACCCCCCCCCCCCCCACTCTAGAGTATTCCTGATGTAACTGCTCACTTTCATAGTGCATTCTAGCAGAAGAAATTTAAAAGTTGCAATAAAATAGAACCCAGCCAAAAGTATGAATGTCCACTAAACAAACCCAGAAGGAATGAACGTACAATACACCAGTACTTGGCCTTATGTCCTTACAATAGTTTACTCAAATTAAAGTGTTTTTCCAAACCTCGGCACGCAGGCCGGTCACACATGAATAATACAAGTAAACATTTATTTTAAGGCCTTCGAGGGCCGGCTCAGCAACATGGGCTTTTGCCCGCTATTTACCATTTGGCTCCGCAGCACTTGCAAGCAACAATCCACCGCAACGGTGGCAAACAAAAGCAACGGTCAGCTATGCTGACCAAATTATAACAACCCGACCCCAAACATGGGTCGGCGATGCTCCTTCCCTGCACTTTGTTACCATAACCAAGCAGTATAGTGTAAAAACACTTCATCACAGGTGTGGGCACGCATGGCCACACACCCCGTGCTCTCAGGACACATTCACGGCGAACACGGTTAAAGTCCGCTGACTCACCACCACTCCCTGGGCGACAATATCTCGTGAGCATTATGGTCTTTCCGGCGAAGGCCTAAGACCCTCTATCTATGCCAACGGTAAGTACAAAGTACCTTTAGGTCGCTTTAACCGAATGACATAGAGCGGGTACGGTTCTGCCTAACTCGTTGCTCACACCGCCCTGTCACCTTAAGACATGGGCGTGGATCAAACTTCCACGAGTCCCAATCCGATCACACACTTCACATAACCTAGTTATGTGCAAGTTGGCTCCCTGGCCACCATGTTGGCAGAATCACGCATCTGCCTAATTTTCCGGGTGTACCTTGGAGTTTGTCCCCAAGGCTCCCTGTTTCAATCTACCGCGTAGAAAACCTGAAAAATAAACATCCGCACAGAGTCTTCTCCGGCCATTCATGCAATGCAACATCACCGATCCAGACCAACTTGTCCGGGTAGACTTCACACATCATGTCTATGTCTGTTTCTCGATTATGTACTATACATGCGAAACAATGGGGACTATTCATGTCTACCAGAAGGAATGCCTCACACTCACCGCAAACTCGCGAGAGCGGGCTTCCTATGCAAAGGAAAAGAGGACTTCACATGTCCTAGGTTGAGAATCGTCACCCTAGCATTCCTCTTTAGCGCCATGGAAATCTATATAGTTGAAAAGCATCGCAATGTCCTTACCTCCGTAGATCCGAAGTCAGCTCGCGATTTGGGGCTCCGAAGCTCCGATGGCGGCCGGATCTATCTCCCTTCTTCTTCCTTGCCCTCCCCTCTCTCTAGAACTTTAGAAAGAGAATAACAAAAAGAGAATGAGGGTTTTCAACACTATTCCCGGTTATAACACAGCAGGAACAGCCCTGAACTGTTGGATCCCGAAATAAGGAATCGGACGACCACGATTCAGGCTTGAAATCCAAAACCTGTGCCGAACACGGCTTGTGACACGCCCGTGTCCAAGGCTGTGTGCCCCATTCGACGTCGAAACCATCGCATCCCAAAAAGTACAGGGGCTCTCGACAAGCCCGTGTACGGCATGACACGCCCGTGTCATCCAGTATACAACCGTGTAGCAGGCCGTGTTCCTCCATCAACACAGGACCAACACCAACCCATGAAGAACACGGGTATTGGACGCCCCCGTGTCAAACCCGAACATGCCTTGGCTCCAGGCCGTGTTTCTCCCCCAACACAAATCGGTCAACTACCCGAGTAGTACACGACCTGGGACACGCCCGTGTCTCAGGTCGTGTTCGCTGCTCGACGATCGTCGACTGAAATTCATCGACCACACGACAATCGTCGAACCCAAGCACGACACGCCCCTCGGACAGGCCCGTGTCCTAGGCCGTGTGACCCCTACCAAATTCCAAACTTGGCTTAAAATGCCTCCCATCGCTTTTTTTTTTGAGTTTTGGGGTGTTACACATAGCCTTGCCACCAAGGCAACTACCGGACTCAGCGGACACAGCTCCTGTTTGCATATACTGCGGATACCTCCAGTACGCATATCCTGCAGACTGCTCCAGTCCGCAAATCCTGAGTCCACGACCATGCCAGCAAGGTAGCTGTCAGACTCAGCAGTCCCAGCTCCAGTTCGCACATAATTTTGGGTGAAATCTCCAGTCCGCATTCTCCAAGCTCACAATCAAGGCACACGGTACTTCTACCAAGCTTGGCGGATTGAGAGGCAGTCCGCGCATCACTGCGCGATCTCCCCGGACTGAGCCAAACCTGGTCTTGGTTTAGAACCAACCAAGACCACACCACTGGCCATAAGAGCCAGTGCGCACTTACTGGCGGACACTGGATTCAGTCTGTCTTCCCCAGCGAACTCCAGTATCAGTCCGCACTGACTGGCAATCTCCGTGGCTTCCACTTGCCGCTTCACAAGAGAAAGACCAAGGCTTCTGCTATGTCGGTCTGTCGAGCTCCAGTTCTTCAGTCCGCTTCTTGCCTGACTCTGCGGATAGAGTCACAATCCGCCTGGTTACCTTCTGGGATCCAACTTGTTGAGCATACGCCGGCCTGGAAACCCGCACTGCTGTTCGGTTAGTCCGCGCGAACAGACCGCTCAGGCCTCCACAGAACAAGCTGTCTGCAATAGCCCGGCCAACCTGGCTATCTGCCAACCTGTCCGCGTAATCCGCGCGGATAGGTTGCCCAAGTCCTCCATTCACCCACTTTCACTTCACAATTTTCAACACTCCCCCTTGAAGTGAGAAGTGGTGAATAACTCCAGCAGCTCCTGTAACCTTGCACCTAGTCTCTCTTAAAGTGCCTTCGAGGACATGTCCAAGACATAGTCCCCGCCCTGCATATCCTGGACCATGAGGGAGCCCTCCAGTATCTCCCAAAAGGAGTCATGCTTTCCTGTACCTTCTACTTCAGCTTTAACCTCCACTTATGCATCACAGGAGTATCACCAATAACCTTGGGCACAGGTGCCCAAGCCTCATCACCTCTGAGAGTAGTCACCTCTTCAGCTTTGGCGTCAACCACCTCATTGACTCTAGTGGGGTCATCACAGCTAGAATAGAGATACTCGCTTGACCTGAGGGCTCGCAAGGAAATATGAGACCAAGCTCGACTTGTTCCCTTCGCTATATCGAGCTGGTGGGTTGTTGATCCTCTTCGACCTCCGAAGAATCTGATCATGGCTAACCACCTCTGCTGCTCCTCCTGAACCAGCTCCGTTCCCGGGCAAACTCGGAGCAATTCTCCCCTTGCTTCCTGAACAAGAAGCCTTTGCACTGGAACCAGGA
This sequence comes from Platanthera guangdongensis, assembly GCA_039583875.1. Lineage (NCBI taxonomy): Eukaryota > Viridiplantae > Streptophyta > Magnoliopsida > Asparagales > Orchidaceae > Platanthera > Platanthera guangdongensis. The sequence continues at coordinate 35,943,982 of CM077154.1, forward strand.
GCACCTGGAGCAATGCTCCCCCTGCTTCCTGAACCAGAAGTCTCCGCTCTTGAACAAGAACTACTTGGAATAACGCATCGCCTGCTTCTCGAACCAGAAGCCTTCGTCTTCATGCCAGAAGCACCTGGAGCATCTCTTCCCCTGCTTCTCGACCCAGACACCTTTGCCCCGGAGCTATAATAACTTGGAGCTCCTGGTGACAAAGGCAGCTCCAACTGAACCTTAACAGCAGCCTCCTTCAGCCCACCATCTAACCTGCTCATCTCTAGCTCCACACATGAGCTATCCCAATACGGCATCAGCTCATTGAATACAACGTCTCTTGACACGATGAACCTCTTCGTCGCAGGATCCATACACATCCATATTCTATTCTGCTCATCATATCCAACAAAGACTAGCTTTGTCTTGAGAGCATCCGGAGCATGTACGTAGCAGGTAGATCCAAACACCTGTAGGTGCTTCACACTAGGCTTCACCGCGAACATCAGCTCAACTGAAGTCTTCACAATGATCGGACTAAGAGGCATCAAATTGATGACATGTGCCGCACAGGCCATCCCTTCCGCCCAAAAGGCCTTAGGAATGCCTTTGCACAGAAGCCAACAATTGCAGGTCTTCGTCAACAAACGGATCATCCGAACTGCAATACCGCCTTGTGTGAAGTATGTCCATGAGAAAGCTCCCTTCGGATCCCATGCTTCCTGCAAAAGTTCGAGAACTCAGTTGAGCCAAACTCACCACTGATGCTTGTCCTCAACTTCTTGATCCGCAGGTTAAGCTGGCCTTCCACAAGATTCTTGAACTCTACAAAAAAGCGGAACATGTTCGACTTTTCCTTCATGAAGTATACCCCAGTATACCTCGAATAGTCATCAACCAATAACATGTACCTGCTACCTCCAAGACTGGCAGTGACGGTCGGTCCCACCAGATCACAATAGACAACCTCCAAAGGTGCCTTACATCTGGACTGCGCCTTATCAACTGTAAAGCAATAAGCTTCACTATGCTGACAACCCATGCATGCTTGTCTGTCATCGTCGTAGGATGACCATCTAGGCAAGCCTCTCATGAGTCTCCTTACTACCATTGCTTTCAGCTCGTCCATCGCCACATGCCTCAATCTTTCATGTCAGATAGCTGCACTATCACTAGCCTTCATCCGATCAACATCTGAACTTGTTGATGACCCAACCAAGTTCTTCCCCTTACCTCCAACATGAGCTACGTTCACCAGCTGAGAGCAAGAAAACCTTACACTCCTTCCTGAGGTGACCATGCTGCTTGCATCTATAGCACCTTGGTCCTTCCTTCCTTTTCCCATCACGCCTAGGAGAACCACTCCTCTCTTGCTGATATGAAGTAGAAGAACCATCCTCCGCAGCAACCTTCACCTCCTTCCTGAATAACCCATCAAGGGAAGTCCAAACCACCGTAGCTGACCGACATCCACTTATGTGGTCCAAGATCTCAGATGAGATCACCTGCTTGAGAATAGACTTCGCTTTTGCATTTGTCTCCTTCTAAGCTCTCATCTCTTCAGCATTGCCAGCAGTAACCACTTGTCTTTCTACTCCGCATGCCACCTCTCAAAGGTCCTCGCCAAGAAGAATGCTCTCCAAATAAGACTTTCACCTCTCAAACTTCGTCTTTGTAAGGAGTTCAATACCAAGACCACTTACATCTTCCACTGCCATGGTTGTACCATTGGTTCCCTCTTCACAAGAGCAACAACAACTTTAGTTGATCACTGCTTATCCACTCCAAACTTCCTCTGATACCATGTTGAATTTTCCGGATCTTGGAGTGAGCAGGGGTTATCTCAACTAAGTCAGTTACAACCAGAAACACATGCAGCAACAAGAGTCTTTATTGATTAATAGCTAACTTCTTTACAAGGTAAGACGTATATGGTTAGACATGATTCGCCAAAACCACCACAGGGAGAGCAGAGACAATTACAATGACAAGTCAACACAAGCCGCGTGGACTCAAACACGAAGCTGTCGGTCTACAGCTATGGAGTCCGCACAATCCGCCAGGTCGCCAGACCGCAACCCAAGCCGTGTAGACTACCCCTTATTATAATGCTCTACTCTAGTTGTCGATCTGCAAGCCGCCTAACAGCGAGGTCGCCTAGCCGCCAGACCGCACAAACTGCGAAGCCGAACTGAATAGGCCGCCTGAAGCAGGCGACTTATTGAACCATAACATAAGTTGCCAAAGAGAATACCTTCTGGTCGCAGTCCTAAACCTGTTGTTTAATGCCTGTTGCTTAACCGCAGAGTCCGTATTGTCCCTCACTGCAATCAGAGCCAAGTCCTGGCTTTCTAGCGCTATCCACACAACCTGCACAACACAAACTGGTCAACTCTAACAAACCGCGTGAATACTAAAATCCAGTCCGCAGTAACTGTGACGGGCTCACTTACTATTCATTCGCTCTCTACATCCTGATGTGACATGGGTCCTATTATAGGCACGATGAGGAGTGTGGTCACCGCCCTAGCCTATAGGATCACCACCATATCTCGCAGCAAGAACAAGTGTATTCGCAAGTCCGCGGATACACTCCAGTCCGTCGAGACCTGTGCATGATAGCCAGTCCGCCTAGACTTCACCAAGGCCGGACACAACGCCAGTCTGCCTTGTCGCCAAAGGCCAATCCAAGACTGCCACAGCTGACCTCTGCAGTAACTGTCTGCCTATCCGCGAACACAGCTCCAGTCCACTTATCCCGAACCCACAGCCTCGCCACCAAGGCAACAACCAGACTCAGCGGACACAGCTTAAGTCTGCTTATGCTGTGGATACCTCCAGTCCGCATATCCCGGCAGACTACTCCAGTCCGCAAATACTAAGTCCACGACCATGCCAATAAGGTAGCTATCGGACTCAGAGGACCCAGCTCCAGTCTGCACGTAATTTCTGGCGCAATATCCAGTCCGCATTCTCCAAGCTCGCAATCAAGGCACACGGCACTTCTGCCAAGCTTGGCGGACTAAGATGCAGTCCACGCTTCACTGCGCGATCTCCCCACACTGAGCCAAACCCGGACTTGGTTCAGAACCAACCAAGTCCACACCACTGGCCACAAGGGCTAATCCGCACTTACTGGCGGACACTAGATTCAGTTTTCCTACCCCGGCGAACTCAAGTATCATTCTGCACTGAATGGCGATCTCCGCGGCTTCCACTTGCCGCTTCGCAAGAGCACGAGCAAGGCTTCTGCCACGCCGGCCTGCCGAGCTCCAGTTCTTCAGTTCGCTTCTTGCCAAAACTCCGTGGATAGAGTCATAATCCGCCTAGTTACCTTCTGGGATCCAACTGATTACTAAGCATACGCCGGCCTGGCAAACCGCCACTACTGTTCGGTTAGTCCACGCGAACAGACCGCAAAGGCTGCCACAGAACAAGCTGTCTGTAACATCCCTGCCAACCAGGCTATCATCCAACCCTGTCTGCGTAGTCCGCGTGGATAGGTTGCCCAAGTCCTCCATTCACCTACTTTCACTTCACAATTTTCAACACTCCCCCTTGAAGTGAGAAGTGGTGAACAACTCCAGCAGCTCCCATAACCTTGCACCTGGTCCATCCGATAGTGCCTTCGAGGAGATGTGCAAGACATAGTCCCCGCCCTGCATATCCTGGACCATGAGGGAGCCCTCCAGTATCTCCCAAAAGGAGTCATGCTTCCCTCTGCCTTCTTTTTCAGTTTTGACCTCCACTAGTGCATCACAGGAGTATCACCAATGACCTTGGGCACAGGGGCCCAAGCCTCATCACCTCTGAGAGTAGACAACTCTTCAACTTTGGCGTCAACCACCTCCTTGACTCTAGTGGGGTCATCACAGCTAGAAGATACTCGCTCGACCTGAGGGCTCGCAAGGAAACATGAGACCAAGCTCGTCGTGTTCCCTTCGCTATATCGAGTTAGTGGGTTGCTGATCCTCTTTGACCTCCGAAGAATCTGATCACTGCTAACCACCTCCGCTGCTCCTCCTAAACCAGCTCCGTTCTCGGGCAAACTCGGAACAATGCTCCCCTTGCTTCCTGAAAAAGAATCCTCCGCACTGGAACCAGGAGCACCTGGAGCAACGCTCCCCCTGCTTCCTGAACCAGAATTCTACGCTCTTGAATACGAACTACCTAGAACAATGCTTCCCCTGCTTCTTGAACCAAAAGCCTCCGTCTTTGAGGCAGAAGCACCTGGAGCATTGCTCCCCCTGCTACCCGACCCAGACGCCTTTGCCCCGGAGCTAGAACAACCTGGAGCACCTGGTGATACAGGCAGCTCCAACTAAACCTTAGCAGCAGCCTCCTTCAGCCCACCATCTGACCTTCTCATCTCTAGCTCCACACATGAGCTATCCCAATACGACGTCAGCTCATCGAAGACAACGTCTCTTGACACAATGAACCTCTTCGTCGCAGGATCCATACACCTCCATCTTCTCTTCTGCTCATCATATCCAACAAATACTAGCTTCGTCTTGAGAGCATCTGGAGCGTGTACGTAGTAGGTATATCTAAACACCGGTAGGTACTTTACACTGGGCTTCACCCCGAACATCATCTCAACTAGAGTCTTCATAATAATCAGACTAAGAGGCATCTGATTGATGACATTTGCCGCATAGGCCATCCCTTCCGCCCAAAAGGCCTTAGGAATTCCTTTGCACCGAAGCCAACCCTTGCAGGTCTCTGTCAACAAACGGATCATCCGAACTGCAATACCGCCTTGTTGTGAAGTATGTCCATGAGAAAGCTCCCTTCGGATGCCATGCTTCCTGCAAAAGTTCGAGAACTCGATTAAGCCAAACTCACCACCGATGCTTGTCCTCAACTTCTTGATCCGCAGGCCAAGCTGGCCTTCCACAAGCTTCTTGAACTCCACAAACAAGCGGAACATGTTCGACTTCTCCTTCATGAAGTATACCGAAGTATACCTTGAATAGTCATCAACCAATATCAACATGTACCTGCTACCTCCAAGGCTGGCAGTGACGGTCAGTCCCACCAGATCACAATGGACAACCTCCAAAGGTGCCTTACATCAGGACTACTCCTTATCAACTATAAAGCAATAAGCTTCACTATGTTGACAACCCTCACACGCTTGTCTGTCACCGTAGGATGACCATCTAGGCAAGCCTCTCACGAGTCTCCTTACTGTCATTGCTTTCAGCTTGTCCATCCCCACATGCCCAGTATTTCATGCCAGATAGCTGCACTATCATTGGCATTCATCTGATCAACATCTGAACTTGTTGATGACCCAACCAAGTTCTTCTCCTTGCCTCTAACATGAGCTATGTTCACCAAGAGCAAGACAACCTTGCACTACTTCCTGAGGTGACCATGCTGCTTGCATCTATAGCACCTTGGTCCTTCCTTCCTCTTCCCATCACGCCTAGGAGAACCACTCCTCTCTTGCTGATATGAAGTAGAAAGAACCATCCTCCACAGCAACCTTCACCTCCTTCCTGAATAACCCATCAAGGGAAGTCCAAACCTCCGCAGCTGACCGACATCCATTGATGTGGTCCAAGAGCTCTGATGAGATCACCTGCTTGAGAATAGACTCCGCTTCCGCATTTGTCTCCTTCCAAGCTCTCATCTCTTCAGTATTGCCAGCAGTAACCTCTTGTCTTTCTGCTCCACATACCACCTCCCAAAGGTCCTTGCCCAGAAGAAAGCTCTCCATACATGACTCCACCTCTCAAAGTTTGTCTCTATAAGGAGTTCAATTCCAAGACGACTTGCATCTTCCACTGCCATGGTTCTACCACTGGTTCCCTCTTCATAAGAGCAACAACCACTTTAGTTGATCACTGCTTATCCACTCCAAACTTCCTCTGATACCATGTTGAATTTTTCCATATCTTGGAGTGAGCAGGGGTTATCTTAAATAAGTCAGTTATAACCAGAAACACATGCAGCAACAAGAGTCTTTATTGATTAACAGCTAACTTCTTTACAAGGCGAGACATGCATGGCGAGACATGATTCGCCAAAACCACCACAGGGAGAGCAGAGACAATTACAAATACAAGTCAACACAAGCCGCGCGGACTCAAACACGAAGCCGTCGATCTACAGCTATGGAGTGCGTACAATCCGCCAGGTCTCCAGACCGCAACCCAAGCTGCGCGGACTACCCCTTATTCCAATGCTCTGCTCTAGTTGCCGATCTGTAAGCCGCTTAACTGCGAGGTCGCCTAGCCGCCAGACAGTACAAGCTGCAAAGCCGAACTGAACAGACCGCCTAAAGCAGGCTACTTATTGAACCCTAACACAAGTTGCCAAAGATAAAACCATCTGCTCGCTGTCTGCGACCTGCTGTTTACCTCCTGTTCCTTAACCGCAGAGTCTGCACTGTCCCTGACCGCAATAAGAGCCAAGTCCTGGCTTTCCAGCGCTATCCGCACAACCTCCATAGCACAAACCGATCAACTCTAACAAACCGCGCAGATACTAAAATCTAGTCCGCAGTAACTGTGACGAGCTTACTTACTGTTCATTCGTTCTCTACATCCTGATGTGACATGGATCCTATTTATAGGCACAATGAGGAGTGTGGTCACCGCCCTAGCCGATAGGATCACCACCACATCCCATAGCAAGAACAAGTGTATCCGCAAGTTCGCGGATACACTTCAGTCCGTCGCGACCTGTGCATGATAGCCAGTCCGCCTAGACTTCACCAAGGCCGGACACAATGCCAGTCCGCCTTGTCGCCAAAGGCCAAGACAAGACTGTCATAGCTAAACTCTGCAACATCTATCCACCTATCCGTGGACACAGCTCTAGTCCGCTTATCCCGAGCCCACAGTCTCGCCACCAAGGCAACTGCCGGACTCAGCGGACACAACTCCAGTCCGATTATACTGCGGATACCTCCAGTCCGCATATCTTGCAGACTGCTCCAGTCCGCAAATCCTGAGTCCACGACCATGCCAGCAAGGAAGTTGTCGGACTCAGCCGACCCAGCTCCAGTCCGCATGCAATTTCGGGCGCAATCTCCAGTTCGCCTTCTCCAAGCTCGCAATCAAGGCACACGACACTTCTGCCGAGCTTGGCGGACTTAGACGTAGTCCGCACTTCACTATGCGATCTCCCCGGACTGAGCCAAACCTGGACTTGGTTCAGAACCATCCAAGTCCACACTACTGGCCACAAGTGCCAGTCCGCACTTACTGGTGGACATTGGATTCAGTCCGCCTGCCTCGGCGAACTCCAGTATCAGTCCGCACTAACTGGCGATCTTTGCTACTTCCACTTACCGCTTCACAAGAGCAAGACCAAGGCTTCTGCCACACCGGTCTGCCGAGCTCTAGTTCTTCAGTCTGCGTCTTATCGGAATCCGTGGATAGAGTCACAATCCGCCCGGTTACCTTCTGGAATCTAACTGCATGCTGAGCATATGCCGGCCTAGCAAAGCGCCACTGCTATTCGGTTAGTCGGCGCGAACAGACCTCCCAGGCCGCCAAAGGATAAGCCGTCTACAACAGCCCTGCCGACCTGGCTATCCGACAACCCTGTCCGCATAGTCCGCGCGGATAGGTTGCCTAAGTGCTCCATTCACCCACTTTCACTTCACATTTTTCAACATAAGGTATGGAATCGTAACCTTGAAAGCCCGGGAATGTTGGAGAAAAACTGCCAAAATCTGATGTTTTGCAAGTCACGCCCCATGACTGTTATTAGAAACGGCAGGAAAAAGAAATGACGGGAGTTAATCTGGGATTTGCTAAAGAGGTCACGCCCCTAGGTCACGCACGTGACCTCGGGCGTGTAAGTTAGGAACGACCTGGATCTGAAACTGTCTTCTTAATGCTGCAGCATGCCTGAGCTGGATGTCATGCCTAAGGGTCACGCCGGTGACCTGCTTGTCACGCCCATGACGTGGGCATGTAAATTTAATCTGAAGTGTCACTGGAATTCGTGGCTCTTTCGGTCGGCCATGCCCATGACTATGGTCACGCCCCATGTCACGCCTGTGACATGTGGGTGTGTAACTTTAAATGACATGCATGGCTTATGGAACGTCTGGATGGGTCACGGTCACTGGTCACGCCCGTGGATTGAAGGTCATCCCCTTGACTGGGGCGTGTACTTGCGATTTTTCCAAATGATTCCAAAATTTCATATGATCAAGCTGCCAGCTTCAAAATATATTTTTCGGACCAGAATAACCTGAAATATTAAAAATAAAATAATTAGAAACTCATTTAATAAAATATAACTATAAATTAATTAGTTAATAAATAAAAACTATATAAAAATAAGGATAGAATTAGATTTATCGGTTGCGATTAACTACTTTTATTCTTGAGGGATCGATTTGTATGCAAAAACCTCTCGGCTAACTAGAATATGAAAAATAATATAAAATCATACATCGACATATGAAATCAGGATTAATTGAGAATAATTTGCAAGTTGAAAATGAAATTTTTTAAGAGATAATTATGAAATAATAATTCCAAAAGGAATCATCTGATCAAATGTTAAAATTATCTAGCTAAATATTATTTGGATTAAAGAGATGGAGAATTAGTAAAGAGAACCATTTTGTTACCATAGAAAAGAAAAGTACAATTGCATGAAATGGAAATCTAAACTTTGAATTAAAAATGCAATACATGAAATTGAAATCTACAACTAAGAAAAAGGAAATACATAAAATGAAGCAAGGAGTTACCTAAAAGGGGCTTGAATTCAACTTCAGATCTTCTGGAGGAGCTGGGCTTTCATAATTGAAATTTTTTGGTTACACACCCTAGGTACACGCCCGTGACCAGGGGATGTGTAAGGAGCGTGAATTCGGGAGGCTGAGCGGGCACGATCTGCATCAATGTGGGTGTTATGGACGTGTCACTCCCCTTGGTCACGCCCATGATTGGGGGCATGACCTCTTGAAATGGCTTATGGCGGGCACTTTTTGTGGGACGACGCGTAACGGCTGATCTGTGGGAAGTAAATGGGCATGACACATGAAGGTCATATGTGTGACTGGCGAGATTAGGGGCTTAAATTTTAGAAGAGCTCAGGATTGACTGAAGGCGTGCTTTAGGGGTCATGTCCTTGGGTCACGGGCGTGACTTCAAGTGCACGGGCGTGTACTTTGGTTTTTCACGGTTTGGGCACTAGATCATGTCAGTAGATGGGCCACGTCAGATTATGATTACACACACCTAGGTCACACACGTGACCTAGGGCGTATACTGCCATTTTTTGCAAAATCTCCAAAAACTTGTAGAAAACAAGATTAAACCTTATTAAAACTAAAATTATAAAAAGAAAAGTTTTGTAATTAAAATAAACATAATTTTTCTAAATAACTATAAAAATTATTCTAAATAGTATACAAAAATTACTCCAAAATATTACTTATCAAATACTCACATACTTAAGTTTTTGCTATTTCAAAGTAAAAAAAATGAGAAGTAGTCATAAGACAATAATAAAAATTTTAATTTAAAATAAAATTTACTAAATCAAAAGGAAGTTAAAAATAAAATTTAGAGATTTAAAAATTAAGTCCTAAATTATGAAATTAAAATGAAAAGAGAAGAAATTTAGCCAAGAATTCTCAAGTAAATTAACTAGCTAACAAGATTGGGTAATTTTGTAAAAAATGGAATTATAAACACTTTTAACTTAAAAGAAACTTAATGGAAAAAATTAAAACTATTACTTTTGCTCTCTTAATATTTGAATTTAAGTGTAAGGCAATTTTATTGGCCAACCGATTTTTAGGAGGTAAGGGATATGAAGAGGTTTTTAATTAGAGGAGATGAATTTTATGCACTCACCTCATTTTCTATTTTTTCTTGTACATATTTGCATATATTTACCAAAAAATGATGATTTGTTTTCTTTCATTTTCATGACATATGGATAAACATTTTTTTCTCTTCATAAAAAAACAAATAATTAGGAGTTACGAATTTTATCCTCTTACTCTATCATTTTTTAGGGTTGCATATGTTTATCAAGGAATATTAAATTCTAAGGGCATATGATCTAACCAAAAAAAAATAAAAAATGCCTATGTTTACCAAGGGAGTGAGTTTTATCATCTTATCTCCATGACATATGATCTAAGAAAATAAAAAAAATAAGGGAAAGGAAAAATGAATTTTTAGAAAATAAATCAAAATATAAGAGAGCAACTACTACTAGATTAAATTTTATTAAAAATCTAAAATCATGAATTGAATATGATAAAAATCTTAAGATGTTTAAACAAAGGACCGCAAAAATGAAACTAATTAAAATTAAAGAGAAAATGTGTTAAATAATTTACTCTAAATAAATTAAAATCATAAGATATTTTCTTAAAATTAAATCACCTAATAATTAAATCTAATTAACTATGATAAAATAAAGTAATAGCAAGTTAAAAATAATAAAAATGTATATAAATAAACTCTAACTAACTAGATTTTTGAAAATTGGAAAAAACTAAGAAAGGGTTTATCGGAAAAAAAACATTTTTTTGTAGTTTTCATAATTTTTTGATTTCTTAACTTTAATAATTCTTTTAATAAAAAAATACTAATCCTAATTTTTTTGTTAATTCTCAGATTTCCCGAGATCCATCATGTGAAGTGCCCGCAGTGGTAATAGGAAATATGATGGGATGAAAGCCCAAATCTCACTTTCAAAGAAATTAATTTTTCGATATTCTTTTGAAAATTTTGTGAATTTTTCTTCAAACCAAAACTAAAAACAAAACTTTTTTTTTCATATTTTAAAAGATATTTTAAATTTGTTTTTTAAATAAAAACAAAATAAAAGAACACATCTTCATACTTTAAAATAAACATTATCTAAAATGTTTATAAGACGGGTTGGAGGGGAGAACAATAAAAGAAAAAACAAAAAAAAAAGTAAAGTATAGTGCAAGAAAAAAGGATAAACAAGGGGGTGCGTCTCAAGAGCGCTTTCTTTTTACCATCTTTGAGTTAGACGGTTAAGGGTTGGCCAAATGAGAAATAATAAAAAAAAAGTGCACAAACAACTCACTTAATTTGCGTTGAGGGGAATAGGCCAAAATCTGTTGCCCAGCGACTCCTCCATTATAGTTTTGATTCTTCTTTTGTTGGCGGTGAGCTTCAAATTGTAAATCCAAATTACATATCCATAACTTAGGTAATTTGGATTGCTAGAGTAGAGTGACAAATGAATCATCAAAGTCGTTTAATTGTAATGACTCATTTCATATTTGAAACTTATTAGAAAAAGAAGAATAAAAGATAAGCTTGTCAAAATAATTTCACAAGTAGGAGGTTCTTGTGAAAGAAAATGATTAAATTCAGGTTGTTTATTTTCAAAAATAAAATTATTATCTAAAAACTTATTTGATTAACAAGAGGAATAATTTTTTGGGAGACAATATTTTCTTGAATTTTATTTTCAAAATAAATAGGCGGTGTGTGAACATTCATGAAAATTAGGTGTGGGCTCAGGCGTAGTCGAAGGAACTTGTTCCGCTTCTATTTCCAAAAATAAAATTATTATCTAAAAAACCATTTGAATTAACAAGCAGAATAATTTTTTGGGAGACAATATTTTCTTGAATTTTAATTTCAAAATAAATAGGCGGTGTGTGAAAATTCATGAAAATTAGGAGTGGGCTCGGGCAGAGTAGAAGGAAATTGTTCGGCACTTCCCAAGCTCTTTTAAATTTTTGGTAAAGAATATCTTCTTGTTCTTGGAATAATTATTTAAAATTTTGAAAAGACAAATCCGAGAATTCCCAGGAGTAGACAATTTATGGCGCTAAATAGGAGGATTAAAAATCTTGATTGAATGAATTTTCTTCAGCACTTCGAAAACTATCCGGGTGATTTTGCTACCATGAATAGTCAATGTCTGAGGATGAAGAAAAATCATTAAAATTATTATAATTATTATAAAAAATATTTCCATTATTAAAATTATTTTCCTTATAAAAATTATTTTCATTTGAATCATTTAAATTGTTTTCATAAGAGTTATAAAAACAATTTTCATAAGAATTTTTTTCGGAATTTAAAACATCATACAAATTTTTTTCATACATATTAGAAAATTTATTTTCAAATGAATTATAAAAAATGTTTTCATGAGAAAAATTATTTTTCTGATTATTATTAAGATTATTTTCACCATTAAAATTTTGAGAATAATAAAGATAAAAACATCCCTCACCTTGATGGTTTGCACTACAAAAAATTATAAATAATATTTTTCTTTCTTGCGGCTTCCATTATATTAAATTTATTTGGAAGCTCGCCAAGCGTAATGGCCACTTGAGATAATATTTTTAGAAAATTACAACAACGGTTACTTAATCGAAAGGAATTTTAGAAAAAAAAAACAAAAGTATTTTTTTCTTTTTTAAAAAATGAGTTAATTTAGTATTAAACTTTCTATGGTCAACCCCCTATGGGGTTCACACGGTTATTAGAAGATGTTCTGGAATGACAAGCTCAAACCTCCATTTCCAATAATTTAAGTTGCATCTTTAAGAGAAAATATTTTTTCTTGAAAAAAAAGAAATGATAAAAATAGTAAAATTCACTCTTCTCAAAATATCAACAAATATAATGGGCAATGAGACCAAAAATTTAATGCATAAAATTTTAGAACTGCGGAACGACAAAGACGAGTGTACTTTATCGAGAGTAGTATAAGATTTATAGAAAATCTAGGTCGTATTAGACTCGAGGCTGTCTAGTACTTCTACTTCTAGTGGATTACTATTATTTTATTGATAAATAATTTTGAGGGTTTGAGAATAAAACTAAAATAATAAAAAACAAAGCATTTGATCAAAATAAATCTTAATAAAAATATAATATCACGATTAAAAACTCAGAAGTTTGAAGGTAAAACTTGATCATGGAGATTCCCGAATTATGAAAGCACCACTCTCTAGGAATTCGCCCAAATGAGCTTGAGAAATATTAACCGAACTCTCATTTAAATCATTAACTTAAAACTCGCTTTATCGTGGTGAGTCCCACTATTAGATTTCACTCCTATCCGGAAGAGTTTTGTCATCCTCTCTCGAGAGTTGCATTCAACTACTTTTATTCTTGAAGGATCGATTCGTACAGACAAACCTCTCAGTTAACTACAATAAAAAACTAATATGAGATCATACATCAACATATGAAATCAAGATTAATCGAGAATAATTTATAAGTTCAAAATCAAACCTTTTAAGAGATAATTATAAAATCGTAATTTCAAAAGAAATCATCTGATCAAATACTAAAATAATCAAGCGAAACATGATTCAGATTAAAGAGATAGAGAATTAGAAATGGGAGAACAACTTTATTACTAAAGAAAAGAAAAGTACAGTTGCGCAAAATAGAAATCTAAACTATGAATTAAAAGTGCAATACATGAAACTGAATCTACAACTAAGCAAAAGAAAATACATAAAATGTAGCTAGATATGGCCCAAAAGGGGCTGGAATTTGACTTCTAGTCTTCTAGAGGAGCTATGCTTGTATAGCTGAAATTTTCAGGTTACATGCTCATGTCCTGGGGGCATGTAAGGGACGTGAATGTTGGAGACGGAGTGGGCACAATCTCCATCAATGTCGGCATTATGGGCGTGTCATACCCCTTGGTCACACCCGTAACAGGGGGGCCTGATCTCTTGAAATAGCTTCTAGCTTATTGGAACACCCTATTACTAATTTGGGTCAGGATCACTATGTCTTTAGGAAACTTGTTTTTGACCTCATTGTATAGATCTAAAGGTCAATTAGAATTGAGTCTAAGGGTTAGTAGTTAGGTTTGGAAGCTGCCCTCAAGACCAAGGTTTTTCAGTTTGGAGACTAAGTCATTTCGTCGAGCTCAGTACGACGAATCGTCGAACTCCTATCGACGATCGTTTAGCTCAACTTCGACGGATCGTCGAACTCCATTCGACGATCACTGAGCTCAACTTCAACAAATCGTCGAACTCCATTCGACGATCTTCGATCTCAGTTCGACGATAGTTGAGCTCAGATCGACGATCTTTGTTTCTGTATAAGTCCAAATCGCTGAGCTCAGTTCGACGATAGTAGAGCTCAGTTCGACGTTTTTCTGAAGAGTTCAACGACTTTCAAGATTCAAATTCAGAAGAGTTAAGGAGTTATTCTCAGCAATTAATTCAGAAGATTTTGAAGCCGTTTTCATTTATTCTGGAGCAAGTTTCAAGGAATTATCAAGGAATGTTTCATTGGACTTTCCCCCAGAAGACAAAAATAATTAAGGAAGTCATTTATGACAGGCCAACGGCTATCTTGACAGTGGATCATTTTTGTTCAATCAACAAGAGAATAAAAGATTAGATTTTTTTGAACCAAAAAGAAAAAGAAGAACAACGGAGAGACACATATTCTGCAATATTCATACTCTGCAAATCTTCTTCTGCAACAACTCTCATAACCACAATCACACAAGAGAAATAAAAAGAGTTGCAGACATTCTCTGTCTCAAAGGATTCATACAAGAACACCATCACTAAAAGAGATCAACCATCTGAAATCTTCAGATCTCTTTTAATTCAATTGTTCAAGGCCATCATCATTCAAGACTCCAGACATATCATATTTCAGCTGTTGCTGAAATCATCATTTGCTGGAGATTATTTTCTGAAGGCCTATCACCCTACTGTAAAACTTCATTTCCTGAACAATTACAGATCTCAGGGGGAGCTTTGACAACATCAATATCCATATAGTCTTCTCAGCTGCTTTGAGAAAGAGAAGACTTCCATCACTCTCTCATGCCCGCCTCTGTAAAGGGTTTTTCAAACTCCCTTCAAAAGTTTGTGTTTGGTTTTTGAGCACCTTAACAAAAGCTCATTGGTGGCAAGACACCTGATCAAAAAAGCTGGTTTTGTTTTTGAGCACCTTATCAAAAGCTCATTGGTGCCCAGGACACCTGATCAACTCATCCTGCAGTGGATTCCTACCTAGGGTGGTAGAAGAGTGGATATACCCCAGTTTAGGGGAACCACTATAGCTCCTTGTGTCTTCTGGTTGCTTGTTTTTCTTCTGTTTCTGGTTGTGGTTTGTGACTAGTTTGCTCTGTGATTAGATAGTTTCTGTGATTAGATTTACTATTTGCTTCCCTGTTCACATTTAGAATACAACAACTGTTGTAAAAGTTTTTAAGTACCATACTCTATTCACCCCCCTCTAGAGTATATCAGATCTAACTCGCACTTTCAATTAGTATCAGAGCGAGGTTGGTTAAACATACCACACCTTGGTGGTTGCACAGGCTAACACCTGAACCCAAAGATTCCTATAGTTAGATCTGCTTATTTTGATTTTGTTATTAGAATTATTTCCTCACAAATCATGGCCCAAAACAAAGATTATGCTAGCACCAGACCTCCAGTGTGCAATCTGTCTAAGTTTGCACTTTGGAAGGCAAGGATTAGACTCTACATGAATTCTATTGATGAGGACATTTTTAATTCTGTATTGACAGTTTGTCCAAGACCTCCAGAGAACACAAGCACAAATGTTGTTCCACCTCCATCAGGAACAGATGCTGATATCAAGAAGTGGAAAGTAGCAGATGCAAAGGCTATGAATATCTTAGCCCAAACCATGTCTGATGACATTTTCCAAAAGGTGGCTGAATGAAATAGTCTCAGGATCAGCTGATGAAAGAAAGGACAGGAGATCCCACCTCATATCCCAATATGAGAATTTAAATAAAGGAGAAGCTGAGTCAGTAGCTGAAATGTATAACAGACTCAGTCTCATAGTCAATGAGCTGAAAACCTTGGACAAGAAGATCTCATTGACTGAGCTAAATGACAAAATCCTAATGTGCTTCCCAAGCACTTGGGACTCAAGAATCTGGCCAATCAAAGATGCCAGAAGTCTGAATGAGATTACAACAGAAGCTCTCTTGGGCAAGCTCAAGTCTTATGAGCTGCTCATTAAGAACATAGAAGAAGAGCAGAAGGCTGCCTCACCAGTCACAAGAAAGGAAAAGACAAAAGCTTTCAAAGCCACTGAAGATCAGCCTGAAGATAAAATCCCAGGCAATGATGAGCTACTTAGTCTGCTGGCCAAAAGATTTTACAAAATGGCCAGAAAGGACTTCAGGAAGAGATCATATAAAGAGTATGACAAGCCAAGGTATGTAAATCAAACAATAAAGAAATTGTCTGCTTTGGTTGCAGGAAACCAGGCCACATTGTGTCTGACTGTCCAAAGAACAAAAACAAGGACAGAAAGGATAAGAGAGAAAGAAGAAAAGATAAGGACTTCAAGAAGAGTAGCAATGACAAACCCTCCTCAAGCAAGAATAAACACACAAGGAAGGGATTTGTTGCTGAATCTTGGAGTGAGACTGAAGAGGAATCAGAAGCTTCATCCTGCTCAAGTGATGATGAAGATGATGCTGAAGAGAAGGAGTTCTGCATGATGGCAATCAATGCCTCTCAACACAATTCAGATGCAGAAGAGACAGAGTCAGACTCAGAGACTCAAGCTGAAGAAGATCAGGTAATAGACTCATTTGATTTCAATTCTGAGGACTTTAAGTATGAATTTAAAGCACTGTGCTTAGACTTATTAAAATCTGAGAAGGAAATTATCTCTCTCAGAAATCAATTGTCTGAACATAGTTCCTTAAAATCAGAAAACCTCAAACTCTCTGAGGAGTTGGAGTGTTGTAGGGAGCAGATAGCTTCACTGAAAAGTGAGCTGTCAGAGGCCAAAAAGCTTGATGAATCCCTTAATGGGAGAAGCATCAAGCTAATGGACATCACAAGCACAGTGAACTCTAGATTTAATAGTACACTGGGCTTGGGTGCTTCATCCAGCCAACCTATAGTTCTAACAACCCCAATTAAGTTTATTTCTGATAAAGGGAATGGAGTTGTAGAGGTAGCTAGGAAAAATTCTGATCTGCCTAAGAAAACCAAGTTCCAGCAGAAATCGTCGAACGGAGCTCGACGATCGCCGAACACAGATCGACGATCTCAGGCAAAATCGTCGAACTCAGGTCGACGATCTCTAATTCCTGAACTCTGCCACAGTCGACCGTCGAATGGAGCTCGACGATCTGACCCAAGATCGTCGAACGCAGCTCCACGATCGTCAAACAGAGATCAGAGCTTCAAAGATTCTTTCAAGGGTAAATCAAAATCCAATCCTAGGTGTCCTTCATCCCAAAGCTTTAACCCTTATACTGAATGGATAATACCTCCAAGGAGATATCATCCTGAAGGTTATAAGAGTCAACCAGGGATGTCATTTATTTCTGAATTTAAAGGTTATCAACTTAGGCCCAAGGTAAACTGGGTCAAAACAAATGAATTATTTTATGTGCAGGTAAAGACCTATCCAACATCAAACCAACAATGGTATTTGGATAGTGGGTTCTCCAAGCACATGACAGGAAATAGGCACAACCTCACATCCTTTAAAGTCAAGCTTGGACCCAAAGTCATATTTGGTGATTCAAACTTTGGACAAACTAAAGGATATGGTGCAGTCCAGATTGGCACAGTCACATTCAAGAAGGTAGCCTATGTGGAAGGACTGAAGCATAATTTGATCAGTATCAGTCAGCTATGTGATGAAGGCTACCAGGTGACTTTCAACAAAGCCATATGCAAGATCAAGTCAGAGGACAACACAACTGTTTTGACAGGTAAAAAGAAAGGTAACATTTACTTGGTAGACTTTCTTTCAACAGAAGTAGATATTTGCCTGTTTAATTCTGTTTGTAGACCTAATGTTTTATGGCATAAGAGACTAGGACATTTAAACCTTAAAACCATTGCTAGGCTATCCAAGGAAAACCTTGTTAGAGGACTACCTTCTGGCCCCTACAATAAGGAAGGACTCTGCAGGGCTTGTCAGTTAGGAAAGCAAACTAAAAATAGTTTCAAGTCACTTAATAAGAGTGATTCACCTAGGATTTTGTATCTGTTACACATGGATCTTTTTGGACCCATTACAGTACAAAGC
Source organism: Platanthera guangdongensis (assembly GCA_039583875.1). NCBI lineage: Eukaryota > Viridiplantae > Streptophyta > Magnoliopsida > Asparagales > Orchidaceae > Platanthera > Platanthera guangdongensis. The sequence continues at coordinate 35,961,990 of CM077154.1, forward strand.
TTAGGAGGGAAATCTTATACTTTAGTAGTTGTAGATGACTTCTCTAGATTCACATGGGTGTTCTTTCTGAGGAAGAAGTCTGATAATTTTATGTGTTTGACAGAGTTTCTCAAATGCATGCAGATTGAGTTCAATACTCACATTGCCCTGATCAGAAGTGCTCATGGGACAGAGTTTGATTCTCTTATTATGCAAGAGTTCTGTCAGAGTGAAGGGATCAGGCACACTTTCTCAGCTCCTAGAACTCCTCAACAAAATGGGGTAGCTGAAAGGAAAAATAGAACCCTTATTGAATCTGCCACTACATTGTTGTCAAATGCTCACCTTCCTCTATCTTTTTGGGCAGAGGCAGTGAACACCTCTAACTATGTGTTGAACAGAAGTTTAATACATAAACTAAAGGGCAAGACTCCCTATGAATTACTCAAAGGGAAAAAACCTAAAATAGACTATTTTAAAATTTTTGGTTGTATTTGTTATATACATAATAATGACAAGAAATATTTAGCAAAATTTCAAGCTAAAGCTGATGAAGGAGTGTTTCTGGGATACTCCATGATCAGTAAGGCTTATAGGGTATATAATAAATCATCTCTTAAAATTGAAGAATCTGTTCACATATCTTTTGATGAATCTAACATGTCTTTCAAGGAGAAGAACACTTCTACCATAGAAACTTTGCAGGTACATTCTCTTGCTAAAGACTTGGACAGATTACAAATCATTCAAAAAGAGGAAAGCAGTGAAGATGAAGAAGACATTCAACATCATGAAGAGAAACTTCTTGAAGAGCCAGTTGTTGTACCACAAGAGGAAACAACAACACAGGTTGGTGAACAATCAACACCCCCTGTTGATTTAGTAACATCAAGAGACCATCCAATTTCCCAAGTAATTGGAGACATCTCAGCTGGTGTGCAAACCAGAAATCAGGTCAACCAAAACCTGTTGCACACTTGCTTCCTATCTCAAATTGAACCTCAATCCATTCAAGATGCAGAGCAAGATCCACACTGGATCATTGCAATGCAAGAAGAGTTACATCAATTTGAAAGGAACAAAGTTTGGGAACTAGTGCGAAGGCCTAAGGATCACTCCATTGTTGGAACAAAGTCGGTGTTCAGAAACAAATTGGATGATCAAGGAGTTATTGTAAGGAACAAGGCAAGGCTAGTTGCTCAAGGATACTCTCAAGAAGAAGGCATAGATTATGACCAGACTTTTGCAGCGGTTGCAAGATTGGAAGCTATCAGAATCTTCTTAGCACATGCAGCACAAAAGGGTTTCAAAGTTTACCAGATGGATGCAAAGAGTGTCTTTCTAAATGGAGACATCAAGGAAGAATTCTATGTCAGACAACCTCCAGGTTTTATCTCTCCAACCCATCCTGATTATGTTTTTAAGACGAACAAAGCATTATATAGTCTCAAGCAAGCTCCTAGAGCATGGTATGAGACCCTAGCATGCTTTCTCCTGAAAAATGAATTTATAAGGGGTAGAGTAGAACAAACTCTTTTTATTAGAACTCATAAGTCTCATACCCTACTAGTACAGATTTATGTAGATGATATTATCTTTGGTTCTACTGATTCAAATTTGTGCAGAAGGTTTTCCAATCTAATGCATTCTAAATTTGAAATGAGTGGCATGGGTGAACTATCCTTCTTTCTAGGATTGCAAGTCAAACAACATGCTGAAGGCATCTTCATTTCTCAAACCTAGTATGCAAAAGAATTGGTCAAGAAATTTGGTATGTCTGAAGCATCTTGTATGAAAACACCTATGCCTACCAATGCTGTATTGGATGCTGATGAACATGGGAAACCTGTTGATCAGACAATATATAGAGCAATGATTGGCTCTTTATTATACCTTACAGCTAGTAGACCTGACATAATGTTTGCTACATGCATTAGTGCTAGATTCCAAGTGAGCCCTAGAGAGTCACATCTAACATTAGTAAAAAGGATTCTCGGGTATGTTAAAAGTTGTCCAAATCTAGGTCTCTGGTATCCAAAAGATTCAACATTTGACTTGACTGGATTTTCTGATGCTGATTATGCTAGATGCAGAATTGAAAGGAAAAGCACCAGTGGAACTTGTCAGTTTCTTGGTGACAGACTTGTCTCTTGGTTTTGCAAGAAACAAACATCTGTGTCAACTTCAACTGCTGAAGCTGAATATATGGTTGCAGGTAGTTGCTGTTCACAAATATTGTGGATTCAAAACCAACTCCTAGACTATGACTACAACTTAGAGAAGTCTAAAATCTTTTGTGATAATACCAGTGCTATTTCTATTGCTCAAAATCCAGTCCTCCATAGTAGGACAAAACACATAGAAATTAGGCATCACTTTTTAAGGGATAATGTTGAGAAAAACAAAATTGAACTTCAATATATCCCAACTGATTTGCAAAGGGGAGATATTTTCACCAAACCATTGCATGAAAAGAAACACACCTTCTTCCTAAATCAGTTAGGATTGTTAGATGGAGGAAGTCTAAAATAATGTTCAAGATTTTGAAACTCTAAAAATGACCAAGACTAGGCAAACATTTTGATTTTTCTAGTGTCTAGAGTGTTTCTAGTCTCTGAAATGCGCTCGACGATTTCCCCCAGATCGTCGAACGGAGATCGACGCTTTCTGAAATCGTCGACCAGAGTTCAGCGCTTATCAGATAGTGTTCAACTATCTCTCCAAGTCAACGATCGTCGAACGGCGCTCGATGATTTTTTTTCTGAACTATCGTCGAACGGAGTTCGACGCTCTCCAATATCGTCGAACAGAGATCGACAATATTGAAGATCTTTCAGATTCCTTTAGAAGCCCCGATCGTCGAACTAAGTTCAACGATCTTTCCTTTTCTGCGTCGAACCCTAATATAAAATTCATTTTTCGGCCGTCGTTCTCCTTTTGCGCTTTCAATCTCTCTGCAAATTTTCTATTTCCCTCCAAACATCTCTACACTTGGTCGTTTGGTTGTTTATTGTTTGCAGGAAACCATGGCCGTCTCTGTCGCCGTTCTCGCCGCCATGAAATTCAATGCAGGATTCGATATTGATATGGATTCTTTCAGCACCAGTGATCAAATCTTCCAAGACATTCTAGAACTATTCAAGGAACAAAAGCTTGTTGCTATCATGTCCACCAAAATCAAATTGCCTGCAGATGAAATCAAGGAGTGGGTATATACTGCCCACAACCAAGACCAAAATACAGTTGTTCGATCAATTTCAGGAACCCAGGTACCTCTTACACCTGCTATTCTGACAGAGATTTTTGGATTGAATTCTGGAAGAGATTTTGTTGAAATGTCTGGAGAAGAATTTACTACTATGCTTGATAGAATGGGTCATTCTGATGCATACCCTAGCAAGTTGCTGAAAAAGAATTTAGCTGTTGAATACAGATTTTTAGCTGACATTGTGGGAAAAGTTCTTTTGGCCAAGCATTCAGCCCATGATACCATCTCCAGGTATCAGCTGTGCTTGATGGGTGCTTTAGTGGATAAGAAATAGTTAAACTGGGGAGAGATCTTCTTTGATCTGATTAAGAAGAAGATCAATAAGAACTTTGTGCATTATGGAAGTATTCTAGGGCTGTTTCTTCAAAACAGATGTCCTGCCCTGCTTGTATCAAATGGGATGCACATCAATGCCTCTAAGAGGATCTCCTGTGCCCTCTTTGGCAAGTGGGATAGACAAATTGTGAAGCCCAGCAGGCCCTCTGCAGCTACAACTTCAGGCACAAGTACTGTACCAGTCTCTTCCCCTCAAGTCTCTGCCCCTGCAGAAGACTTGCCTGCTGCTTCTCCTCCTCCTCCTCCTATTTCATCTCCACCAGTCACCTCCACCATTCAAATTTCATCCACCATCATTATTTCCAGCCCATCTCCTACTTCAATTCCATCTCCAATCCCTACTCTCACAGAAGAAATCTTCCACCCTCTATATCACTACCCTCAACCAGATATTGACACATCATCTCACCTTCCATTATTCAATCTTCTAGATGATTCCTTTATGGATGATTCACCTTCATCCCCTCCTGATCTACCCTCTTCATGCACATCATATCAACAGCTTCTGTAAGACATCATTGCTCAACCCTCCTTCACACCTTCAATCTCCATTCCCCTTTCTTCCATTTCAACAATCCCCACACCTCAACCTTCCTTTCCCCCATACACCAGCTCTCCACCAACATCTCCAGCTGTTCCACCTACAGTCTCTACCTCTGCTCAAATCCCTATTGAGCATGTAGATCTTCCAACCTTAGCTGACAAACTGTATGAGCTGATAGCTCTCAGGCTATCACTCTTGTTGGAGACCTCCTTGGCTCCACTCTTCAAGTCAGTTGCAGACTTATCTGCCAGGCTCTCCTCCATCTTTCCTCCTCAGGCAATCCCTTCCTTTGGGTGCCTTGATCCAGCTATCTCTGAATCTAGGCAGGGGGAGATGCCTCATGAAGATGTTAGATTGTCTGCTACTGCTGCTGCTGCTGTTACTTCAACTCAAGCTCAAGCTTCAACACCACCTCAGGTTGTAGTTTTCTCAGTGGACTTCAGGTCACTTTTATTAGAGTTTGATTATATATACTTCAGCTGTCTTCTAGAGCAGAATGCAGTCCAGTCATCTGAAGATCTATCTAAGGCCATTGTGCCCTTCTCAAGATGTGATACCAGCTTAATTAGCTCCTATATAAATTCCCTATATACTGCTGAGCCTTTTGTTTCCATTGATCTTACTGCTGCTACTCCTGCTGATAATAATGTTGTCGTTTCTATTGCTGCTGCTAATATTGTTGATATTGCTAACAATTCTGTTGATTTAGTCTCTAAGGATATACATATGACAGAGGCATATGACTTTGAGCCTGCTGTCACTGCTGATGTTGCCCCTGTTGATGTTTTTGTATCTGAAACTATTTTCTCTGAATCTGTTGCTGCCCCAGTTGCTGCTGTTACTACTGCTGCTATATCTTCTGAGAGTGTTGCTCCTGAAAGTTCTGTATCTTCTGTATCTACTGCTGCTGCTACAACTTCTGCCAGTGCTATTTCTGCTTCTACTGTTGCTGCTACAATTGTAGTGACTATTGTTACCTCTGCTCCAACCCAATAACAGAAAGATTATCTGAAAAGGATTGATGCTTTATATGATGAACAAAGCTCTGAAAGTGATCAGTTCAGAACTGATTCTGATGATTCCTCAGCTACTATAGCAAGGAAAAGAAAAGCAAGAAGCAAAGCTATGAAAAGAGTTCCACCAGCAAAAGTCAAAGATACAAATGACATTCCCTACTATATTCTGCATGACTGCCCTATAACAGAACACTGGATGCAATATTCCAAGAATCAACTAAAGGCTATGAAGAAGAAGAGGAAATATAAGAAAGGTTCCTCTCAGTTCCATCATCCTCCTCCACCTCCACCTCCTGATGCAGGTGCAGGTGGTAGCTCTGTTGTTCATCCTTCTGCCAGAAGTCAAACCCCCTATCAGCCTCAAGGAAGATCTCAATATAGGGGAAGCCAATCCAGAGGTTCTCAATCAAGGAGAGGAAATCATAGAGGAATCCAAAGAGGACTTCAAGTCTATTCAAAAGGCTATTCAAGGCAACATCCATACTCAAGGGAAGGACAAGCTTCATCTGACACTACTTCAGATATGAGCCTCCAGTGCCTTTTGAGGATCCAGAGAATAGTCCTACTGCATGGACTGCTAGGATGAAAGAATTAGCTGCCTTGGATAAGATTAAGAAAGCCAGAGAGCAAGGCAAGGACACCTCCAGCATTACTACCTTGTCAGAACAAAGAAAGAAGGAACTTGAAAGATATGCCTCCATCAAGTTTTTTTATTCTGAAAGATACATGGAGCTGCACCCTGAAGCTATAGTACCAAGGCCTAAACAACAAACATCTCTAGGTGAAGCTGATGACAGAAGATCAAAGAAGGAAGCTATTAATCCAAATAGAGAAATTAAACTTATAAAGAGCAAGGAGAAAGAGTAATTCTGTAAGGTGACAATTATTCTGATTTCTGATCTGTCTGAGATATTATATCTGTGATTCTGCAATGTTGTTGTTTATTATATTATTGCTTTGTATGTTGTTTTTAATTTATCCAATTTCTATAAATAGTAATCCTAACCAAAATAGGGGGAGATTGTTGGAACACCCTTTTACTAATTTGGGTCAGGATCACTATGTCTTTAGGAAACCTGTTTTTGACATCATTGTATAGATCTAAAGGTCAATTAGAATTGAGTCTAAGGGTTAGTAGTTAGGTTTGGAAACTACCCTCAAGACCAAGGTTTTTCAGTTTGGAGACTAAGTCATTTCGTCGAGCTCAGTACGACGAATCGTCGAACTCCTATCGACGATCATTTAGCTCAACTTCGACGGATCGTCGAACTCCATTCGACGATTGCTGAGCTCAAATTCAACAAATCGTCAAACTCCATTCGACGATCTTCGAGCTCAGTTCGACGATAGTTGAGCTCAGATCGATGATATGTGTTTCTGTATAAGTCCAAATCGCTGAGCTCAGTTCGACGATAGTAGAGCTCAGTTCGACGTTTTTCTGAAGAGTTCAACGACTTTCAAGATTCAAATTTAGAACAGTTAAGGAGTTATTCTCAGCAATTAATTCAGAAGATTTTGTAGCCGTTTTCATTTATTCTTGAGCAAGTTTCAAGGAATTATCAAGGAATGTTTCATTGGACTTTCCCCCAGAAGACAAAATCAATTAAGGAAGTCATTTATGACAGGCCAACGACTATCTTGACAGTGGATCATTTCTGTTTAATCAACAAGAGAATAAAAGATTAGATTTTTTTTTGAACCAAAAAAAAAAGAAGAACAAGGGAGAGACACATATTCTGCAATATTCATTCTCTGCAAATCTTCTTTTGCAACAACTCTCATAACCACAATCACACAAGAGAAAGAAAAAGAGTTGCAGACATTCTCTATCTCAATGGATTCATACAAGAACACCATCACTAAAAGAGATCAACCATCTGAAATCTTCAGATCTCTTTTGATTCAAGTGTTCAAGGCCATCATCATTCAAGACTCCAGACATCTCACATTTCAGCTGTTGCTGAAATCATCATTTGCTGGAGATTATTTTCTGAAGGCCTATCACCGTACTGCAAAGCTTCATTTCCTGAACAACTACAGATCTCAGGGGGAGCTTTGACAACATCAATATGCTCATAGTCTTCTCAGCTGCTTTGAAAAAGATAAGACTTCCATCACTCTCTCATCCCCACCTCTGTAAAGATTTTTTCAAACTCCCTTCAAAAGTTTGTGTTTGGTTTTTGAGCACCTTATCAAAAGCTCATTGGTGGCAAGACACCTGATCAAAAAATCTGGTTTGGTTTTTGAGCACCTTATCAAAAGCTCATTGGTGCCTAGGACACCTGATCAACTCATCCTGCAGTGGATTCCTACCTAGGGTGGTAGAAGAGTGGATGTACCAAAGTTTAGGGGAACCACTATAGCTCCTTGTGTCTTCTGGTTGCTTATTTTTCTTCTATTTCTGGCTGTGATTTGTGACTAGGTTGCTCTGTGATTAGATAGTTTCTGTGATTAGATTTACTATTTGCTTCCCTGATCACGGTAGTGAACCGGTCGCACAAGTAATAAAAAATGGCATTTTTCCCAAGTATCGATCTCTCAAGTAACACAGTAAGGTGGAGTTAATTTCGAGGAGGACTTGAGATTGAAGTCCTCAGGTCGGAGCTAACTAAGGGTGGGTTTTGATGTTTGCGGAAACAGAAAATAAAAGGCTAACAACTACTCCTATGCAACACCGCTATGCGATGCTTCGCCAGGAGGGATGGAAGACTAGTCGGGCCGCTATGCACCGAATCTATAGGCGAATGGACGAGAAGGCTAGCGGATGAGGTGGTTAGAACGGCGGAATGAGGGTCGTGAGTACCTCTTCGCTATGCGCGCCACTAGCAATTGCTAGTGCGGCAAGGGTGGATGGTGGTGGATGGAATATGGCGCAACTCAAGTAAATAACGAAAACATACAATCACATAGACATAATTGTATAAAAACGTTTTACAAACTAAGCATACTTCATCAATATAAATAAAGTTAAACACCAATATTCAACAATAAAGCAAGAACAAGTCAAGAGATCGAACGAATCCGAAGTCTTACTGAGGATTCACGGTTGGAATCGTCGGGTTGTCATTCCGCGTCCAAGCTCGGTCCTCAACTGCGTCCGGGGTAGAGAAGGGCTGTCACCACCTTCCAATGGCCCGTCTTCCTCGTCTCACGATAGCGGACGAAGTTTGCTAGCTTTCCTTTGCTTGATGGCTATGGCGTCAAACCCTACTTGAAGCTCACGGATGAAGGAGAAGGCCGAGAGGAAGCTCCGGCTCGGATTTGGCGGTGAAAGCTTGCCTGGAGCACCTCCCTAGGGTGGAAGATGAAGGGGAACGACGGAGAAGGCGGAAAACGGCGGAGAAATGTCGAGCTCCGGATCCTCTTTTCAATTAGGGCGAGACCTGCACTATTTATACAAAAGCAGAAATGAACAATGCGCACGATCATAGGGGCACGACTAGTGGTCGTGCGCACTATGTCCTATGCTCGTGCACACTGGCATGGAATATCAGGAAGAAGAACTGGGATAACGCGCACGAGCAGTGGCGCACGACCAGTGGTCGTGCGCACTAAGTCCAATGGTCGTGCGATTACCCCAGACAGGACTCCAGAAATGAGGAATCAATGCACACGATCAGTGGCGCAGGACCAGTGGTCGTGCGCAATATGTCCAGTGGTCGTGCGCTTACCCCAGGCTGATTCTAGAAAACGTAGAGTAGTGCGCACGATCAGGCGCGCACGACCAGTGGTCGTGCGCATTATATCCCATGATCGTGCACAGTATTCCTGTTTCACAACCATCCCGGAACACGCACACGACCCCTGTACCGATAGGAAAAACAAATCACTAATCTATGCAGACATTCCAGACAATCACAAAAGGGAGTACAAACTATAAAAATAACAAAATACACAACCACGGGCATAAATGTGCACTTCCTATGGAAATAAAGATTAGATGAAATAGGAACGATAAAGAACTAAAAGTGAAGTGCAACCGCGTGAAAACTAGCCCAGATGAGTCCGAAAATAGGTATATAAAGTGGACTCATCACACCCCCAGAATTAACTGTTTGCGCGTCCCGAGCAAACAAAATCTAAGCAGATAGGGAAAAATACTAGTTAACAAAGAAATTGCGATACGAAGTACCATGCGAAGTGGCATGCTCGCGCGCGTAAAAATATAATAGAAGAAATTTCTAAATAAACAAAATAGTTTATACTTTTCACAATGCGTATCAACATTTTATTATTACTCAAAAATAGAATCACGGTGAATCATCCGGTCATGCGTAGGGAGAAAGTAGACTAATCGCTAGGCGAGCATTGCCAAATATCGGGGCTCGGGATAACCTCCAAAGGAATCCACCAATGTCGGTGACCATATGCTTGCCCTTTCGCATTCTCTCCACGACACTTGTTTGGTCCACACACGAATCAGTAGGACTTTAGGTGAAGAGATGGGGCTTGGGTTTCGGTGAGGTAAACAAAGATATACAGGAAGGCTATGCAGCTAACCCAAATGAGCTAGTATAAAATGAATCCCTCTACTAAGCAAAATACACGCGGGTACACCACACCCCCAGACTTAATTTTTTAAAAATGGGTGTGTGTATCGCCTACTCCAAATACAATCTCATTTCCAAAATGATTTTCAATTTAAACTTTTTCTTTTCACTTTTTTTTTCTTTACGAATATATATATTTTTTTTGATATATTTTTTTTTTCAAATCCTATTTTGCTTGAACAATTTCAGCAAATAAAACTTTGGAGCACATCCACATATTCACATGTAATATCACCACATCACATCCCAAAATGAAAATGTAAAACTCTAAAGCTCAACTTAGGTGTGCGACTAGGATCGGCTTTGAGGCTTTGGTGAAATAAAGGTGCAGCTGAATCAAAAGGAGGGGTAGGCACAACGGGGCTCGCGAGGACAAGACATTAGGAATGGTACAAAGCTCAACCGGGCCAAAATGATGTCCTACATCACACTCATGCGAGTGAACTAACCTATACCCATGCTTCAGGAATAGCTTGGGGCAAGTTCTTAGCCAACGAGAAAGAGTATCCATCCTCCCGACTCGAGCAATAGAAAACTAACGGCCGTCTACACACATCCCTAAGCTACCGTCGGATTCACACCGGATTCACCAACTTTTGAGTAGAATAAAAAGTATTTACGCAATTAGAAAAATATAAAACTAAAAGCATATAGAAAAATTAAATCTACTCCAATTTCTACACGAGACGAGAGCAGTTGACTAGGAGCACAGTAAGGTCAACATTTTACTCCGTCTCACAATCCTATGTCAGCACCATAATTTTCCAAAATCTAACGAAGAAATGAGTTTAACTCGCAGCACACTAACAGCTAAGCACGCGCTCATGTGGGTGCAGTGGTTTGCAGTGCAATGAACTAATCAAAATAAAACTCTAAAGGCTTCTAGTATGCACAAGAGATGTGCACGTGCAATAGGTAACAAATAATGGCTCTCCCCCAGACTTAAACTAAGCAACACAGCATATGATAGAGAAATTAAAATCATAAAGAGATAAGGGAAGAGGTTACCCAATGCTCAGCTAGTGAGCATACCAGAAGACGCGTGGAAACCTGAAGCAGGCCCGCCATACGAAGAATCACAACCCCGCCAATGCGATTTACTATGAATACCTGCAGGGGTGAGCTCCGCAAAAACAAAAGAAAATATACAAAAAGAAATGCTAAAACTAAAATAGACATGAAAAAATAAAAATGCAGGAAATGAAAGATAAGTACTGGGGTTATTGTCATCCCAGCACGACTTATTAAATTCTATACAGTTCTAGCTAATAGGCCTATGAAATAAAAAATGTACAGGTAACTGTTCCAATATCTGTTTCGGTAACGGGTACCGATACGGTGATAGAGCAGTTACCCCTCTACCTAAATAATACTACCTGCCCAACCCAGGTAGAGGAAATAGGAAGTAGGATGAGGAGGAGGCCTGGTCCTCACTCATCTCACCACAAAACAAATCCTTGCCTAGCAAGGTTTCGTTCACCACAAGTTTGCTAGGGGCGAAGGTGACGGCAGGGGCTTCCACTGTGAAGGAGGTAGGAACCTCCTCACACAAGAGGATGCACTCGTCGACAGCCTGAGCGCAAGGCTCAACATCAACCCAACTTACCTGTGGAGATTCAACCTACACAGGCTCAGATAAAAAAGAAGGATCAAGAAATAAAGGAGAAGAAGAACTAAAATAATCAGAAATAGGGGGAGTGTTCCCGGTCTCACTCCCAGTAGGATCCAAGCATAGATCACTGTCGGTATCATGCGAATCATACCGAGGGGAATTTGAGAACTCAAGGTCCACGGTGATAAGAGGAACGACCTCATCCAATAAGGAGGTGCAAACCTCTGCATCGGAAAGAGGGTATTCCTCATCCCACCGGGGTGCGTAAAAGTGTTCCGAAATTCCACCTTCTCCGTCGGAGATAGAGGAATCATCATCCCACTTCGGAGCAACCTTAGGCCCTGAATCATCCACAAATACGGCATCATAAACCGACTCACACAAAAATGTAGTAGCACAATCCGGCAAAAATTGCAGAGGGGCTAGGCTGCTCTCAAAATAAAGCACTGAATGAGCAGGCCCCATCGCATAATCATTCGCTGACGCCACCCCGTCGACGACCGGAACAATCTCATCGTCCCATACAGGAGCGTCCATGAGTTCCTGCTCCTCGTTTTGTTGGCTAACAACAAAGTGATCATCATCACTCAAGGAAATCTCGTAAAAAGGGATCGAGGGACCCATGAAAGAGCTGTATGCGGCCAGAGATTCTTCAGTAATATCAACGGGTAAAGAATGAGCAAAGTGCGTTATGTCAGTGTATGGGCCAGACAACACCCTGGTAGGCCTGTCCACAATAGTCTTCCGCTGACGGGAGGTTGTTGTGCACACGCCCTCAGAGGGAGAAGGCTTGCACAAACGAGGGCAATCCTTCAACATGTGGCCCACACCTTGACATAAAAAACACTGAATGCAATGCTCGGCATTCATAACAGCAATTGCATCGATGGATCGGCGCAAAGTGTCAAGGATATGGCACTCAGCATCAGGATCCATCACGAACAAAAATAAATGCTGAAAAAGTGATACTCAGCTAAAATAAAAATAGCACGGATCTGCTATCTAAATCAAAAATCAGAAATGGGGTAAAAAGAAATAAGCAAAATAAAAATTCTAATAACAAAAGCAAATAATAAAAAAAAATGATATGCACAAATGGAAAAGGGCTTCAATCTATTATCTCCCTCTCCACAAACTCACACGACTGTGATCCCCGACAACGGCGCCAAAAACTTGATGCGTAAGATCACGGCAGTGAACCGGTCGCACAAGAAATAAAAAATGGGGGTTTTCCCAAGTATCGATCTCTCAAGGAACACAGTAAGGTGGAGTTAATTTCGAGGAGGACTTGAGATTGAAGTCCTCAGGTCGGAGCTAACTAAGGGGGGGTTTTGATTATTGCAGAAACAGAAAATAAAAGGCTAACAACTACTCCTATGCAACGCCGCTATGCGATGCTTCGCCAGGCGGGATGGAAGACTAGTCGGGCCGCTATGCACCGAATCGCTAGGCGGATGGACGAGAAGGCTAGAGGATGAGGTGGTTAGAACGGCGGAATGAGGGTCGTGAGCACCTGTTCGCTATGCGTGCCACTAGCAATTGCTATTGCGGCAAGGGTAGATGGTGGTGGATGGAATATGGCGCAACTCAAGTAAATAACAAAAACATACAATCACATAGACATAATTGTATAAAAACGTTTTACAAACTAACCATACTTCATCAATATAAATAAAGTTAAACACCAATATTCAACAATAAAGCAAGAACAAGTCCAGAGATCGACCGAATCTGAAGTCTTGCTAAGGATTCACGGTTGGAATCGTCGGGTTGTCATTCCGCGTCCAAGCTCGGTCCTTAACTGTGTCCGGGGTAGAGAAGGGCTGTCACCACCTTCCAATGGCCCGTCTTCTTCGTCTCACGATAGCGGACGAAGTTTGCTAGCTTTACTTTGCTTGATGGCTATGGAGTAAAACCCTACTTGAAGCTCACGGATGAAGGAGAAGGCCGAGAGGAAGCTCCGGCTCGGATTTGGCGGTGAACGATTGCCCGGAGCACCTCCATAGGGTGGAAGATGAAGGGGAACGCCGGAGAAGGCGGAAAACTGCGGAGAAATATCGAGCTCCGGATCCTCTTTTCAATTAGGGCGAGACCTGCACTATTTATACAAAAGCAGAAATGAACAATGCGCACGATCACAGGCGCACGACCAGTGGTCGTGCGCACTATGTCCTATGCTCGTGCGCACTGGCATGGAATTTCAGGAAGAAGAACTAGGATAACGCGCACGAGCAGTGGCGCACGACCAGTGGTCGTGCGCACTAAGTCCAATGGTCGTGCGATTACCCCAGACAGGACTCCAGAAATGAGGAATCAATGCACACGATCAGTGGTGCACGACCAGTGGTCGTGCGAAATATGTCCAGTGGTCGTGCGCTTACGCCAGGCTGATTCTGGAAAACGTATAGTAGTGCGCACGATCAGGGGTGCACGACCAGTGGTCGTGCGCATTATATCCCATGATCGTGCACAGTATTCCTGTTTCACAACCATCCCGGAACACGCACACGACCCCTGTACTGATAGGAAAAACAAATCACTAATCTGTGCAGACATTCCAGACAATCACAAAAGGGAGTACAAACTATAAAAATAACAAAATACACAACCACGGGCATAAATGTGCACTTCCTATGGAAATAAAGATTAGATGAAATAGGAACGATAAAGAACTAAAAGTGAAGTGCAACCGCTCGAAAACTAGCCCAGATAAGTCCGAAAATAGGTATATAAAGTGGACTCATCACTTCTCTGTTCACATTTAGAATACAACAACTGCTGTAAAAGTTTTTAAGCACCATACTCTATTCACCCCCCTCTAGAGTATATCAGATCTAACTCGCACTTTCATAGCCAGAACCTTTGGCAGGACGAACCGTAACGACTGATCTGTAGGAAGTACGCGGCGTGACCCATGAAGGTCATGGTGATGACTTTGGCAGGATCAGGGGCGTGACTGCTAGATGAGCTCGGGATCAGCTAGAGGCGTACTCTGGGAGCCATTCCCATGGGTTAGGAGCATGACTTCAAGAACATGGGTGTGTACTTTGGTTTTTTCATGGCTTGGGCTCTGGATCACGTTAATAGGTAAGCCACATGGGATTATGATTACACGCTCCTATATCACGCTCGTGACCTAAGCTTATACTACCATTATTTTGCAAAATCTCCAAAAACCTACAGAAAACAAGATTAAACCTTATTAGAAGTAAAATTATTTAAAGAAATGTTTTTTTATTAAAATAAACAATATATTACTAAATAACAAGAAAAAATTATTCTAAACAGTATACTAAAATTATACCTAAATACTGCTTAACAAGCAGGATCCTAACGGATTCTATTAGAGAAAGGAGAAGCCTCCTCCAATCTAGCAGGAACGTGAAGAGACAGAGGACAAGCTGTTATAGGGGCAACAACAACAACTGGAGGAGAGGGTATGAATAACTCTCTTGGAAGTTTAGCACTCTGTTTGGACACCTTTGGGGTGCTTCTCGGAAGAAGCCTTGGCAAGCAGCAAATTCCTTTTCTTGAGGTCGCAAAGGAGCGGCAGGCTGAGTAAGTAAATACAGTGGAGGAGCCCCCGCCACAGGAGCTGAGGTAGGCATTGCAAGGACGACGGACTAGGGGGATAACTGGTGAGTAAGAATGGCTAGCGCAAGACTAATGGCTTCAAACTATTGGGCGGTCTTCTTGGGAGACTGCTCAGCTTCTTGGCACGATTGCTCGGCTTCTCATTAAGTCTGCTTGATGAATTCCCAGAGAGTGGCCCCACTGGGGATGGAACAACTCGAGCACTTGGCGAACTAGCAGTCTACCATTATTGTCCACAGGTCTTCAATTCCACTCTCACCCCGCCAAACTGTTGGTACCAAGATTGACACCAACTCTCTATGCACAACCCCGAGATGAGTCGGATGGCAGAGGAAAGAATTCTTGCAACTGAACCACATACAAACATCAAACGAGCGAGGAAGCCACCAAATGGCAACACCAGACTTAGCTTGAAACGACGAATGCATCTCTTGTAGCTGGCTTTCTTTTGAGAGAGGGTTACAGTTATAAGAGTTGAAAAGATGAAGTCACGCAAGTATGAGACCACAAATCCCTGGAATCAAGACCGCGACTCTTAACAAGTGAGCTATTGGATTTGAGTCAACATGCTTTAGGATTGCTGCTCCCTTCTATTTATAGGCTCAGGGACCTTCCCAAACTGGTAGGAGCCAGACTTCAACCAACCCGCCAGCAGCCAAGACAAGGTGTCCACCACCAGGCGGACTCTGCGCCAGTCCGCACACACTATGCGGATAAGGAAACAACACGCATAGCCCGCAAGCACAGTACTAGTCCGCCACACTACAGTAAACAGACACAGCGACAACCCATACTGCATCAGTCTGCACGCCATATGCGGACATGGCCACAGTCCGAAAAGCTCGAGAACAACGCCTCAACCCGCCACATGAGTCCATGACCAATAGGCAGACCGCCCGGTCAACAGCGGACTCTGCGGACACTGCAACAGCACGCCGCACAAGTCCACGACCAACAAGCAGATCGCCCGGTCAACAACAGACTCTGCGGACACTGCAAACACCCTGGACTTGTCACAGAGTGTGACCAAGTCCAGCAAACCACCAAGAGCCCAGCGCGAGCTCGGCGGAGAAGGCGCCAGTCCGCCAGCTCCCAAGATAAATCGCCAACGCTCTATCAGAGCAAGGTAAAACACACAAGCTCCAACTCACATAGCAGCCAAGCCTACGCCAACTGCCGGACTCGCAATCAGTCCGCGGATAAGCAATATCGCAAAACAAACTGGCGATAAGCTAGGTCGCAGAAGCAGGCGGACTCTAATCCAAGTCCACCCACCATGGTGAACTCCAACTAACCATACGGCTACCTCCAGAACACCACACAGGCCTCCACCACCAGACCGTCAGGCTACTCCTATAGTACGCCAAGACAGACCGCCCAGGCCGCTCCACTAGATGCCCAAACCACCAAGTCTACTCTGGCCACAGACCACCCAGGCCGCAACAACAGTTCGCCCAGGCCGCGAACTCAGACCGCCTAGGTCGCGCGTTTTGTTCCATCACCCACTTTCACTTAATAATTTTCAACACTCCCCCTTGAAGTGAGAAGCATTGATCAAGCCCAATAGACCTCATAGTCGTTGAAATGGCCCCTTCGACAGCGGCTTCGTGAAGATGTCAGCAAGGTTGTCTTCACTCTGAACATGCCCGAACATAAGAGATCCCTCCAACACCTTCTCTCTTATGAAGTGGTGCTCGATCTCTATATGATTCATCCTTGCATGACAAACTGGATTGTTCACCAGTTTGAGAGCACTTTCATTTTCACCTCGGAGCAGAGTTGGACCTTGCACTTCCTAATGGATGTCCTCAACTAGCCTCCTTATCCAAATGGATTCTCAAATAGCCAAAGCTGAAGCCTTGTACCATGCTTCCATAGTCGAGACAGACACCGAGTCCTTCTTCTTGCTACACTACGAGATGCTAGCTGATCCACAAGTGAAAACATAACCCTTTGTTGATCTTCGATTATCTATGTCACCACCATAATCAGCATCCGTGTATCCTAGCAAAGAAAAGTCTGTGTCCCTCCTATAAAGGAGCCCCATATCAGAAGTAGACTTGACATACTTCAATATATTCTTTACCGCCACCAGATGAGACTTCCTTGGCTCTGCCATAAACCGACTTACTCTGCCAACAATGTAAGAAATATCTGGCCTTGTAATCATTAGGTAGATCAAGCTCCCTACTAGAGCTCTGAACACCAAGGGATCAAGAAGAATCCTTCATTTATCTCGTCGAAGCTTCAGCCCATGATCCAGAGGAGTAGAGCAACTCGTCCCTTCTTTCATGCTGAATCGATTCACGATGCAATCCGCATATTCTTTCTGGCAAATGAGTATCCCGCTCTCCTTCCTCTCCACTACGAGACCAAGAAAGTGATGAAGCTCTCCCAAGTCTTTTATCTCGAAGCGAATAACGAGCTCAGCCCTAAGCCTAGCTACCTCCTCCTCTGAATTCCATGTGATGATCATGTCATCAACATACAGCAGGACCAAAACCTAAAGCTCCCCCTTCTTCTTGATGAACAATCTTGAATCCGAGTTGGAAGCAAGATATCCGTAGAATTGGAGGTACTCTGTTATCTTCCCATACCAAACTCTCGGATCCTGCTTCAAGCCGTAGAGAGCCTTCCTGAGTTTTAAGACGTAGTCCGGATGAGCTTCAGAGACAAATCCAAGCGGCTGATCCATGAAGATGTCCTTATCAATCTCCATGTAAAGATAATCATTCTTCACATCAAGCTGCCACATCCTCCATCCCTGGCAAGCAGCCAAGGCGAACACCACCCAAACCGAAGTCATCTTCGCGACTAGACTAAACATCTCCTCATAGTCTTCTCCATACTGTTGTGAGAATCCTCGAGCAACAAGGCGAGTCTTGTATCTTTCAATGCTCCCATCAGCCTTCTTCTTCAAATTGTACACCCACTTGCAAGTCACTGGAGTAATGCCATCAACCCTAGGCACAAGGTCCCAGGTTTCATTCTTCTTAAGAGCAGTCATCTCCTCTTTCATGGTATCTTCCCACTCCTTGACACCAATGGCCTCATTGGAGTTTACAGGCTCTCACTCATCCAGAGTCCTGCAAAGAAGCAAGAGACAAAGCTAACTGCATTCCCTTCATAGTATCGTGCTGGTGGCTTGATAGTCCTCTTTGACCTCCGAAGGGTCTGCTCCCTGCTCATCACCTCCATTTCTTCTTCAGTCTTAGCTCCATTTTCGGGCAAAATTTGAGCAATGCTCCCCCTGCTTCCTGAGCCAGAAGACTCTACACCAGAGCTTGAAGCAACAGGAGCTGTTGGTGATACAGTAAGCTCCTCTTGAAGAACTTCAGCAGGTACCTTTTGCTCTTCAACAGCCTTGCTCTCTGGTATCTCAACCGAGCCTCCTCTATATGCGTCAGTTCATCAAAGACCACGTCTCTTGATACAACAAACTTCTTCGTCGCAGGATCCATGCACTTCTATCCCTTCTTCCGCTCAACATAGCCTACAAAGACAAGCTTCCTTGCCTTTGCATTAAGCTTTATCCTTGAAGCATCTGGGACTTGCACATAGCAAGTTGATCCAAACACCCGAAGGTGTTGCATGCTTGGCTTCTCCTTCAGCAACATCTCGAAGGGAGACTTTATGTTGATCGGACTAAGAGGCATCTGATCGATGACATAAGAAGCGCAAGACATTCCCTCTTCCCAAAAAGTCCTAGGAATGTCTTTTGCATGAGGGCATCACTTGCAGGTTTCCGTCAGATGACAGATCTTCTACTCTGCTACTCCGTTTTATTGTGGAGTATGAGCACAAGTAAGCTCTCTCTGGATCTCATGCTTCTTCAGAAGTTAGAAAATTTGGAGGAGACAAACTCACTACCATTGTTTGATCTAAACTTCTTGATCCGCAGGCCAAGCCGGCTCTCACCAGCTCCTTGAACTCCACAAACAAATGGAAAACTTCTGACTTTTCCTTCAAGAAATATACCTAAGTATATCTTGAGTAATCATCAATCAAAATAAGCATGTATCTGCTGCCTCCAAGACTAGTAGTACCAGTTGGCCCCATCAAATCACCATGGATACACTCCAATGGTCTCTTGCTCCTCGTTTGTGACTTATCAAACGGAAGGCGATGAGCCTTACATTACTAACACCTTGCGCAAACGTGACCGTCGTCAAAGGATGAAAACTTAGGCAAGCCTTTCACAAGGCTCCTGTTTGCCATAACTTTCAGCTTATCCATCCCTACATGCCCCAACCACTCATGCCAAATAGTAGTGCTATCGTTTGCCCTCATCCGATCAACGTAAGAGTTTGTTGCAAGAACAAACAAGTTCTTTACTCTCCTCCCAACGTGACCAACATTAGCCTTCATCACTGATACATTGCGAAGAAACTTCACTTATGTTGGCCCAAACAGAACGTGATAACCTGCGTCTACCGTATTGGTCATAGAGAAGAGGTTCTTCTTCATGCCCGGTACATGATACACATTCCTTAACGTGAGTGGTCCCTTATCACTATCCAAGGACACAACCCTCTCCTTCTCTACTGCATAAACAATATTATTAGCAGTAATAATAGCTTCGTTACCTGAGTAAGTTTACAGTGAGGAGAACTTCGACTTGTCTCCGGTAAGGTGATGACCAAACCCGGAGTCCACGATCCAGTCATCTTCAAATTCGATGGCGGACAAAGCACGGACACAAGTGCCATCATGAAAGCTCCACCCCAGCCACCTTCCTCAATACTAGTTCAAGCTTCCACCTTGCCAACAACATGCCCATGCTGCAAGTTGACCTTGCAGTCACGCTTGAAGTGACCCGGCTGATGACACCTGTAGCACTTCAAATTCTTCTTTCAATCCGTCTTAGGAGCAGCGCTCCTCTCTGGCTGATAAGCGGTAGAAGGATCATTTTCAACAACGGTCTTCTTCTTCTTCCCTTCACATCTCTTCTTCTTCTTGCCTGTGAAGAGCGCTTCACTACCTTCCTCAGAGATAGTGACTCCAGCCATCTATCTAGCCAAGCTTTCCTGCAGAGCAAGCAGGTTCTCAAGTTCTAGTAGAGATGGCTGAGTTGCCCAGCCTTGAACAGAGGTTACAAAGGCTATATACTCCTTCCGCAAGCCGCAGATTATGTGCCTTTTCATCTTAACCTCAGAGATCGGCTCTTCAGGATCAAGTACTGATAACTCAGCACACAAACTCTTCATATTCAAAAAGAACTTAGAGATGGTCAGGTATCCTTGAGTTGTCCTAGCCAACTCATTCTCCAGGAACTGTAGTCTTGCCACATCCTTCCTGTTGAACAACTCGTCAATGGTTATCCAAATATCAGCATCTGACTAACATCCAATGATATGATCAAACAGCTTCGGTGAAATAGCCCTCTTGAGGATAAACTTCGCCTTTGCATTAGTTTTCCTCCAGACCCTCACCTGCTCAGCAGTACCAAACGCAGCTGTAACTTCCTGCTTGTCGTCACCAGCAACAACCTCCCATAGCTCCTCGCCCAGAAGATAACTCTTCATGCACGACTTCCACTTCTTAAAGTTAGTCGGCGTTAAGAGTTCAATACCCAGACCTCTTGCGTAACTTACTTCCATTGCAACAACCTTGGTTAAGCTTTCAGAAGCACAGAGCACAACACAAGTTGATCACTGCTCAAGAAACTGAACCTCCCTCTGATACCATGTTGAATTTTCTCAAAATGATCAGCAAGATAGTCTGACGCCAAATTAATATTCTCAAAGCTATCCAAATCACACCTTGATCAAGCGGAACTGGAAAAGCAAGCTCAAACACCAAATGCAAGAAGGAACAAGCAGATCATATATTTATTTACTTCTTTACAGGATGAGGTATACATGGAGAGACATGATTTCGCCAGTACACAAGGAAAAATAGAAAAGATACAAATATCAATCCGGGCGGACAGAACTGGAGACCACCAAGACCGCCCGAACTGCTAAATGATGAAAAAAATACGGAGTCCGCCGAGACTGTGAGGTCGCGCAGACACACCGTTATTCGCTGACTGTTGCAAGCAGGTGCCGATCTGAAGAACAGACCGCCTAACCGCCGGACATGTTATTGAACTTGGAAAAGATCAAGCAGGGAAAAATAACAAGCCGCAGAAGCGACCTGCGGAGACTGCCGTTTGTATTCGCAAACTTCACTTAACCTGACTGAAGTCAAAGCCAAACTCCTGGATCCACAGTGCTAGCGGCGCAACCTGCAAACATCAACCAGTTAACTCTGATCAAACCGCGCGGATAATAAAACCGAGGCCGCAGCACTTAACCATGTCTCAACTTACTATTCCCTCTATTACTGCAGACATGTCAGGGTGGACTATGTACAACCCCATATTCGTTGGGTAGAACCAAGGTCCCCCTCAAGGGCCCAGATTGGACTAACTTTAGGCTTCAGAGTGGAAGAGCTCCGCCAGGACCCACTTCTGCCCATAGGCGGCGAGAAGGCTTGCACCCCATGGAGGGCGGAAGCAGGCTTGGTTCGGGGGACCCGAGCAGAAGAGCTAAGCCGAGACCAACTTTTGCCCATATGCGGTGAGAAGGCTCGCGCCCCATTGAGTGCGGAAGCAGGCTCGGTCCAGGGGTCCCTTCATCCCTTTTTCTATAGCTCCCGCCAAGTGAAAGGTGGGATGGTTCTCGGCATAGGGTTCTCGCCGGGTGGGGGGCCAGCACCTATGGTGAAATTACCTAGTTGCCCTCGGGTAAATGACCTACATGCCCCGGGGGTCTGCATTTAGAATTTCATAACAGCTGGATTTGGCTATTGTTAGACAAGCCAAGGGTATTTTAGTAACTTCAGGTTAGCAAAGACTAAAAATAGACCCATGAGGGCACTTTAGAAGGCAGGGCTTTAATTTTTCTCTAAACTCTCTAGTTCCTTCTGAGGAGCTTCCAGCCCAGCTTTTGGCTTTGGAGGGGAAGCTCTCAGAGATCTTCTGGGAAAGAGATGAGACCTCCCTAATGAGGCTTTGGGTCTGTTCTAGGTCCTTTGCAGCCAATCGAGGGTCGGGGTTTGAGATGTAACACCCCTAAAATGTGAGAGAGGGTCGATTTGCGTTTCTGGCCAATTTTTGGTTTCTGGCAGGGGGCACACGGCCTGGGACACGGGCGTGTCCCAGGGCGTTTCAGGCTCCAGTCGACGTTTTGGTCGTGAAGTCGACGATTTTGGGGTCGGCGATCGTTGAGCAGAGAACACGGCCTGAGACACGGGCGTGTCTCAGGGCGTGTCGAGCCCGTGTCGACGATCGGCCCGGGGAGTCGATGATTTTCGCTCGACGATGTGTCGAGACAAGGCACACGGCCTAGGACACGGGTGTGTCCAAGGCCATGTCAGTCAGTCGACGAAATTCGCTCGACAATTTTCACTCGACGAGTGTCGAGTTTCGAGACAGGGGCACACGGCCTGTGACACGGGCGTGTCACAGGTCGTGTCCCGCTTGGTCGACGATCTTCACTCGACGAAGTGTTGAGGCAGTGAACACGGCCTAGAGCCCAGGCGTGTTGAGGTAGACACAGGCAAGGACACGGGCATGTCCAGTACCCGTGTAGTTCTCGGGTTGTTTTCGGGGCTGTGTCGAAGGAGGCACACGACCGATCACACGACCATGTCAGTGGGGACACGGGCGTGTCAGGTCGAACACGGGCATATCGGATGCCCGTGTGTTGTTCCAGGCGCGTCGATTTGAGATGGCGAATGAGGAACACGGCCCTGGACATGGGCGTGTGCAAGGCCGTGTTCGGCCCAGATGTTTTATTTTTCAGACGGATCGTGGCCATTCCTTCCCTTATTTTGGGATCTGATGGTCCAGGACTGCTCTTTGGGAGTTAAGTCCGAGAATAGGGATGTAAACCCTCATTCTTCTTCAAGCTTTCTCTTACTAACATTCTAGAGAGAAGGGAGAGCAAGGAGGAAGATGAAGGAGGGTTTGGACTGTAGGAGAGGCATCGATGCTCTAAATCGCGAGCTGAGTCCAGATCCGTGGAGGCTAGATCTTTGTGAAGGTTTTCATCCGGCTATTTTGCCATGGCAAGAAAGAGGAGTCGGAAGGTAACGACACTTCTCCTCTCAGTTTTAGGATGCATGTCTTAGAATCATTTCTTTTTTAGTTTTGGGCACCAAACACTCAAATGAGAGGGGTTTTGGGTCGCCAAGGTTCAAAAGGAACCTACGGGTTGATTGAGTCCGTCCCCGGCATGATTTGCATTAGAGATCCGCTCCGTTAGTGGATTAGGCATGGTGGGTGAAGCTGTAGTCGCGACAGTTAGTCCGACTCGGTGATGTTGCATACGAACTTTAAGGATTCGTAGAGATTCCGTTGCGGCAAGATGCCGTTTGTGATGTGGTGATGTTTTCCCCATTTTCTCGAGTGAGTACGTGTAGTCGGAACCGGACAAGGTTAGCTCCTCAATGGCGGTAGATAGTTTCCTTGGTGGACAAGGTTAGCTCCGCATGAGTTGTAGATGGTTTCCTTGGTGCGCAGGAACGCTGCAGTATAAATGAGGGACTGGGGTGGAATTGTCTTGGTTTGTGATGTGCCAAGGCGTGGCTATGTCTCCGTGGTCGGCTGGCTATCCCTTAACGTTCACTTCATGCGTGGAGAGTGTGCCGGTGAGACTAGTCCCCTTCTGTGAGACTGACGAGAATGTTAAGCATGGGGGCAAGCCCGGGCAATGAGGCCATGAGCGGGTGGGGTCCGACAAGGCTTCTTAGAATCGGTCAGTTTTGTGTTTGTTGGAATCCTGACATGAGACATCAGAGCTTGTAGGCAAGCCCGGGTCTAAGATCTTGAGGGGGTGGGGCCTTTGCAAGAGTTCCATGTGGCGGCCTGTGTGCCGTTGGGGGGAATGGTGTTACCCCTTTGTTTGTGGCTTTATGCCAATGGGGAATCGATGAGTACCCATATGATGTGATGATGTGCTAGATGTATACGCGATAGGGTGCCTTTGGTGAAGCCCGGGTTATTGCATACATGTTGCATAAGTAGGCCCTTTTTATTATATGCTCAACCAGTAGAGAACATGTATGATGTGTGTGACATCCAAGCCTGTTTCTGTAGCTGCTTTTTCTTACTTATGAATATTGCATACGAAGTGCTAACTTGCAGGTTGGAGGAGTACCCGGGGTCCGTTAGGGGCGGCCGTGAGGAGATGTGTTTGTTATATAGTTTGAGGTCAGCATTTGCTGACCCACGTTACTAATAAATCTTACAGGGCAAGGATCGCATGCAAGAGCTAGCTCGCCGGGCAGAAAGGCCTAAGCCTCATGATGTGCTTCTCTTTTTTTGTTGCTCTACTTATATGATGTTGTATGTTTGAGACTCATATTGTCCGGCTTGCATGCCGAGGTAGACTAGGAGTGCTCAAGCACTTTCATGACTGTTGTACTATTTGAGTTTTGGACTCACTTGTTGTAAGGCCATAAGGCCATTGTTATTATTCTTCTTGTAGTGGATAACTTCTTGTCTTGCTTGTGTTTCCGCTATGTTGTGCAAAGTGTTTTGAGTGTGGGTAGTTATATCATCTTATAATACTAAAGCTGTGGCGTCCATATGTTGTGGGGCCCCGGCCGGACCCATATTATACGGTCATTACAGGGGAGGTGTTACAATTTGGTATCAAAGCGAGGTTTGATTCAAGGTCAATGCGTAAAGAAGTTATCCACATAAGAGTAACGCGGGACCATGAGTGTCCTTATGTTTAAGTCTTGAGTTTAGAGACTGATTCCTTGTTTCTTGTTTTCTTGAAGAGTGCAAGCAACGAGGCGGGAACATTGAGAGCAAGGGAAGAGCTTTCGGCGAGCAGTGCTACTGCTCTAGGTCTTTTGGGCACAGGTGTAAACCCGACCGACTTCTGCCGCATGCTTGCAGAAGCGATGGTGGCAGCCCAAGCTGCAGCGGTAGCTCAGGTAGCAACCCCTGCTAAACCGGACACGGCGACGGTCGTGCCAGGTGGAGAGGACAGGCGAGTGGAGCCTTTGGCGGAAAGGGTGGTTGTCGGACATGGAGACCGTCACTTGAAGTACTTCCTGAGCTTCCATCCCCCATCATTCAAGGGAGTTGGTACGCCAACGGATGCGGACGATTGGTGGGTTCGCATTCAAGAGCTTTTGAGGGCGGCAGAGACACCGGAAGAAAAGAAATTTGAGTATGCGACGTTCATGTTGGAAGGAGACGCCAAGTTGTGGTGTGTGAGCCATAGCGGCGCCAGTTCCCTGTACGCACCCCGTCAGTGGAGGAGTTTGGGGATGCTTTTCTAAAGAGGTACATTCCCGTTTCTACACGTTTGGCACTTCAGAGGCAGTTTCTACACTTAATGTAGCTGGACAAGACGGTGGACGAGTATGTGCAGGAGTTCGCCCGTTTGGGTCGTTACGCGGGAACGACGATGGCAGATGATGTAGAGAGGGATAATCTCTTCTATCAGGGGCTGAGGGTGAACCTAAGGCAACCCCTCATTTCCATGAAGAGAGCTGGTTTCAATGAGTTAGTTGAGGCTGCCAGGATTTTGGAGAGTGATCTGGAGCAAACCCAACGTCGTAAGAGTTTTACTCCCAAGCAAGGGGAAGGGAAGCCTTCCCAATCCCATGGAAAGACTGAAGGGAGTAGGTGGAGGAATAAGCCTCACACATCCAGGTCCGGTGAGAAGATCAAGTGGACGCCGGGAGGTTCTCACTCTAGGGGACCGCCGACGTGTTACAACTGCGGTAAGGTGGGGCACATAGCTCGTGTTTGTCCCCAAGGAGGAGCGGGGCAAGAGGCAAGGTAGGAGCAGACTGTACGCTCCATCCCCAGTGCCGCGGAGAAAGGGAAGATGGCAGAGTCGAGCGCTTCTCGGTTCTAACTGGTGCAACCAAGGGCCTACAACCTTGGACAGCAGGAAGCGATCCGCCAAACCGATGTGGTGACAGGTATGAAGAAAGTTTAAGTTTAAATTTTGTGCTTCATATTTTTAGACCTTTTTGTGTGATGTCTATGTTGTAAGCTTCGTATTAGTTTCTGGATACCCCGCTAGGGTATTGTTCGATACTGGAGCATCGCACTTCTTTCTTGCGGAGAGCTTCATCCGGAGAATAGGAGTTGAGTCTTTCTCGACGGACGCGGAGCTGAAAGTGCGCATGCCTAATGGGTCATCCATGACCACCGGGGCCAAAGGGTGCATCTGTTGGGAGCTGGACGGAGTTGACTTCGTTTTGGTAGCAGTGATTTTGCCTTTGGTTGAATTCGATGTCATTTTGGGCATGGACTGGCTTGCAGAGCAGCGAGCCAGTATTGATTGCCTATCTAAGGTAGTGACCCTAAAGAGCAAAGGGCAGGCGAAAGTCAAATTTGAGGGCCTTTGTGGAGTGGCATATTCCCTGATTTCGGCCATGCAATTGATGCGGGTGGTTAACCAGGGCGGTGTAGCGCTGGTAGCATTATTGGAGGTTAGCCTCTCCCAGTTGTCTATTGAGGAAGTGCCCGTAGTGGCAGAGTTCAAGGATGTGTTTCCGGATGAACTTCCTGGAGCGCCTCCTCGGCGGGAGATCGACTTCTCGATCGAGTTAGTGTCGGAGGCTAGGCCGGTGTCACGTCCTCCGTTTAGGATGGCACCAAAGAAATTGACCGAACTCAAAGTACAGCTACAGGAACTGTTGGAGCAAGGGTATATTAGACCCAGTTCTTCACCGTGGAGCGCACCGGTGTTGTTTGTAATGAAGAAAGACGGTAGCATGCGGCTATGCATAGACTACCGAGAGCTGAATAAATTGACCGTCAAGAATAAGTATCTGATTCCTCGGATAGATGACTTGTTCGACCAATTGGTGGGGTCAGTGGTGTATTCAAAATTGGACTTGAAGTCAGGCTATTATCAGCTGCGAATTCGGGATGAGGAAATACCCAAGACTGCTTTTGGTACGAGGTACGGACACTTTGAGTTTATGGTGATGCCGTTCGGGCTGACGAACGCGCCATCTGTGTTCATGGACCTTATGAATCGGGTATTTCGGGAATACTTGTATTCTTTTGTGATTGTCTTCATCGATGACATCTTGGTGTATTCCAAATCTGAAGTGGAGCATGAGACCCACTTGAGAGTGGTCTTGCAAGTGTTGAGGGAGAATCAGTTGTATGCAAAGTTCTCCAAATGTGAGTTCTGGTTAGAGAAGGTGGCATTTTTGGGCCACGTGATTAATGGGGATGGGGTGGCAGTGGATCCAACAAAAGTGGAGGCCATCAGAGATTGGCCAGTCTTGAGGACCGTGGCGGAAGTCCGAAGTTTTCTTGGACTAGCCGGGTATTATAGGAGATTCGTGGAGAATTTTTTGCGGATAGCTCTGCCCCTCACCTCAATCACTCATAAAGATCATAAGTTTGTGTGGACTCAAGAGTGCAGTCTAGTATTTGAAGCACTGAAGGAGAGACTGATGATGGCTCCAATCCTAAGTCTACCGCAAGGGACCGAGGGATTTCAGATCTTCAGTGACTCATCGGGTTGCGGTTTGGGTTGCGTTTTGGTGCAACATGGCAAGATGATAGCTTTTGTGTCTAGACAGTTGAAGCCTCATGAGAGGAATTACCCCGTCCATGACTTGGAGTTGGCGGCGGTAATTTTTCCGTTGAAAATTTGGCGACATTATGTTTATGGTGCAAAGGTGGAGATCTTCGCGGATCATAAAAGCCTGAAGTATCTCTTGGATCAAAAGGACTTGAACATGCGGCAACGCAGGTGGGTTGAGTTTCTTGGAGACTACGAGGTGGCGATTCAGTATACGCCAGGTAAAGCCAATGTGGTGGCGGATGCCTTGAGTAGAAAGTACTCGAGGCAAGGGAATTGGATCGAAGCTCATGATGAGCGGTTGGTACGCGAATGGGAGTCCCTTGGTTTGGAATGTGTTGCGAGAGGCGAGTCCAGTGTGGCTCTGTTGAACTGGATTGAAGTGCAAAACGACTTGACCGATCGCATTCGGGAAGCGACTCGGTTGGATGTGGAGTTTCAACCATTTGTGTTGGAGGCTCAAACGGGCGAGAGCAGCGCCTGGGGGATGATTGATGGGATTCTAAGGAAGGACGGAAGGGTTTGTATACCGCAGTTCGGTAAACTCGGTGAGGAGTTAATGTTTGAGGCTCACTTCACAAAGTACTCCATTCACCCGGGCAGTACAAAGATGTACTTGGATATGAAGAAATCCTTTTGGTGGCCGGGGCTAAAGAGGGACGTATCTTTGTATGTGAATCGTTGCCAGACTTGCGCCTTGGTGAAGACCGAGTGTCAGAAGCCGGGCGGGTTCCTGAAACCCCTTCCAATCCCTAAATGGAAATTTGATGACATTTCCATGGACTTTGTGCATGGTTTGCCTAGATCGCAGCAGGGTAATGATGCTATTTGGGTGATCATGGACCGCTTAACCAAGGTGGCCCACTTCATCCCAAATCGGAAAGAGGACAGCGTGGAGAAGCTGGTGGAGTTGTATGTTCGCAACATTGTGCGACTGCATGGGATTCCCAAGAGTATAGTCAGCGATCGAGATGGACGGTTTACGTCCAAGGACTGGAGACTGGTTCAAAAGAGTCCGGGCACGAAGCTAAAGTTCAGTACGGCGTTCCATCCTCAAACTGATGGGCAAACTGAAAGAACGAACCGTACTATGGAGGATATGCTGAGAATGTGCATTCATGACTTCGGCAAGAAGTGGGAGGATCACCTCTTCATGGTAGAATTCGAAAACAATAACAGTTATCAAGCAAGTATAAAAATGGCGTCATACGAAGCTTTGTATGGGAGACGGTGTCGAACACCGCTGTCTTGGGCAGAGGCGGGAGACACCAAAATTTTGGGAAAGGAGGTGGTAGTTGACGCTTATGAGGTTGTACGGACCATTCAAGAGCGTATGAAGGTGGCGCAAGATCGGCAAGCAAAATACTTTAATGCCCGTCACAGGAAGTTGGAGTTTGCGGTAGGTGATTGGGTCTATTTGAAGATCAAGCCGTTCAAAGGCGTCTCACGGATTCGCCGACTCAAGAAGTTGAGTCCAAGGTTTTTGGGGCCTTTTGAAGTTGTGGAACGGGTGGGAGAAGCAGCCTATCAGTTGGCGTTGTCAGCGGAGCTGAGTGGATTGCATGACGTCTTCCATGTCTCCGCCTTGAGAAAAGCCTTGGTGGAGGCTAGTGTGGTGATCGAGCCGGCATCGGTGCCGATTGTGGAAGACTTGAGGACGCGGGTCCTTCCAATTGTGATAGAGGATTCGGAGACTCGGCAGTTACGGAATAAAGAGGTTAAACTCGTGAAAGTCCGATGGGACAACTGCGGTCGTGAGGAGCTCTCTTGGGAGCGAGAACAAGCCTTGCGAGAAGAGTATCCAGATCTCTTCAAATCAGGTACCATTTAAGCGTTGTTTCCTTTTTGCTTTGTAATTTCGGGACAAAATTCTGTTGGGGGGGGGGGGAGAGTTGTAACACCCCCAAAATTTGAGAGAGGTTTGATTTGCGTTTCTGGCCAATTTTTGGTTTATGGCAGGGGGCACATGGCCTGGGACACGGGCGTGACGCAGGGCATGTCAGGCTCCAGTCGACGTTTTGGTCGTGAAGTCGACGATTTTGGAGTCGGCGATCGTTGAGCAGAGAACACGGCCTGAGACACGGGCGTGTCACAGGGCGTGTCGAGCCCGTGTCGACGATCGGCCCGGGGAGTCGATGCTTTTCGCTCGACGATGTGTCGAGACAAGGCACACGGACTAGGACACGGGCGTGTCCAAGGCCGTGTCAGTCAGTCGACGAACTTCGCTCGACAATTTTCACTCGACGAGTGTCGAGTGTCGAGTCAGGGGCACACGGCCTGTGACACGGGCGTGTCACAGGGCGTGTCCCGCTTGGTCGATGATCTTCACTCGACGAAGTGTCGACGCAGTGAACACGGCCTGGAGCCTAGGCGTGTTGAGGTAGACACGGGCAAGGGCACAGGCGTGTCCAGTACCCGTGCAGTTCTCGGGTTGTTTTCGGGGCTGTGTCGAAGGAGGCACACGACCGATCACACGGCCGTGTCAGTGGGGACACGGGCGTGTCAGGTCGAACACGGGCATGTCGGATGCCCGTGTATTGTTCCAGGCGCGTCGATTTGAGATGGCGAATGAGGAACACGGCCCTGGACACGGGCGTGTGTCAGGCCATGTTCGGCCCAGGTGTTTTATTTTTCAGACGGATCGTGGCCATTCCTTCCCTTATTTTGGGATCTGATGGTCCAGGACTGCTCTTGGGAAGTTAAGTTCGAGAATAGGGATGTAAACCCTCATTCTTCTTCAAGCTTTCTCTTACTAACATTCTAGAGAGAAGGGAGAGCAAGGAGGAAGGTGAAGGAGGGTTTGGGCTGTAGGAGAGGCATCGGTGCTCCAAATCGCGAGCCGAGTCCAGATCCGTGGAGGCTAGATCTTTGCGAAGGTTTTCATCCGGCTATTTTGCGATGGCAAGGAAGAGGAGTCGGAAGGTAACGACACTTCTCCTCTCGGTTTTAGGATGCATGTCTTAGCATCATTTCTTTTTTAGTTTTGGGCAGCAAACACTCAAATGAGAGGGGTTTTGGGTCGCCAAGGTTCAAAAGGAACCTCCGGGTTGATTGAGTCCGTCCCCAGCATGATTTGCATTAGAGATCCGCTCCGTTAGTGGATTAGGCATGGTGGGTGAAGCCGTAGTCGCGACCGTTAGTCCGACTCGGTGATGTTGCATACGAACTTTAAGGATTCGTAGAAATTCCGTTGCGGCAAGATGCCGTTTGTGATGTGGTGATGTTTTACCCTTTTTCTTGAGTGAGTACATGTAGTCGGAACCGGACAAGGTTAGCTCCTCAATGGCGGTAGATGGTTTCCTTGGTGGACAAAATTAGCTCCGCATGAGTTGTAGATGGTTTTCTTGGTACGCGGGAACGCTGCAGTACAAATGAGGGACTAGGCTGGAATTGTCTTGGTTTGTGATGTGCCAAGGCGTGGCTATGTCTCCGTGGTCGGATGGCTATCCCTTGACGTTCACATCATGTGTGGAGAGTGTCCCGGCGAGACTAGTCCCCTTCTGTGAGATTGACGAGAATGCCAAGCATGGTGGCAAGCCCGGCAATGAGGCCATGAGCGGGTGGGGTCCGGCAAGGCTTCTTAGAATCAGTCAGTTTTGTGTTTGTTGGAATCCTGACAAGAGACGTCAGAGCTTGTAGGCAAGCCCGGGTCTAAGATATTGAGCGGGTGGGGGCTTTGCAAGAGTTCCATGTGGCGGCCTGTGTGCCGTTGGGGGGAATGGTGTTACCCCTTTGTTTATGGCTTTATGCCAATAGGGAATCGATGAGTACCCATATGATGTGATGATGTGCTAGATGCATACGCGATAGGGTGCCTTGGGTGAAGCCCGAGTTGTTGCATACATGTTGCATAAGTAGGCCCTTTTTATTATATGCTCAACCAGTAGAGAACATGTATTATGTGTGTGACATCCAAGCCTGTTTCTGTAGCTGCTTTTTCTTGCTTATGAATATTGCATACAAAGTGCTAACTTGCAGGTTGGAGGAGTACCCCGGGATCCGTTAGGTGCGGCCGAGAGGAGATGTGTTTGTTACACAGTTTGAGGTCAGCCTTTGCTGGCCCACGTTACTAATAAATCTTACAGGGCAAGGATCGCATGCAGGAGCTAGCTCGCAAGCCAGAAAGGCCTAAGCCTCATGAAGTGCTTCTCTTTTTTTGTTACTCTACTTATATGATGTTGTATGTTCGAGACTCATGTTGTCCGGCTTGCATGCCGAGGTAGACTAGGAGTGCTTAAGCACTTTCATGACTGTTGTACTATTTGAGTTTTGGACTCACTTGTTGTAAGGCCATAAGGCCATTATTATTACACTTCTTGTAGTGGATAACTTCTTGTCTTGCTTGTGTTTCCGCTGTGTTGTGCAAAGAGTTTTTAGTGTGGGTAGTTATATCATCTTATAATACTAAAGCTGTGGCGTCTGTATTTTGTGGGGCCCCTGTCGGACCCATATTATACGGTCATTACAGGGGAAGTGTTACATGAGAGAAGAAGGTGTTGGCTTTACCATTATTTTTGAACTATAGTTGACGTCAATTTCTAGCTTCAACAGTTCTGATGTGGTGAGCGTGGATAGTAGCCAGTGCTAGAAAATCTCAAGTCAAGTCTCATGGCTGGAGGTGGAGGAGAAGGAGCTGGCTCGGGAGGTTCTCCCTCCTAGGAGAGTGGGGTGACGTTGGGAATGCTAGAGGAATTCAGGCGGGAGATTTTGTAGACAATCCACTTGACCTTCTCGGCGAGAGGCGACTGGGAGACTCCGCAGGTTCCGGTGGCGGTTGCTTCGTCGTTAGGTGAGAACGCTCCCGGACAACGCCATGGGATGGAGGTTCCAGCTGAGGCGGCGGAAAGGGATGTCCCCAAGCGGGAGTTGTTCCCGAGACATGCCAGTGCAGATAGGGCCAGCGAGCCGAGGTCGCGGGAGGAGCCTTCTCGGCAGGTGGTGAGCAGGAGCCCCTTTAGTGAGCTTATCATTTTAGCTCTGATCCTGGAAGGGTTTAAGGAGCCAGACATGTCATATTACACCAGAAGGGATGACTCTACACAGCACGTGCAGTGGTTCGAAGATGTTGTTACCATCAGACAGATGTCTGCTGCATTCAAGTGCAGGCTCTTCGCCATCACATTGAATGAAAAGGCGAGGCACTAGTTCCACCAGTTACCCACGAGCTCGATTTATTGCTTCGAAGCTCTAAGGAGCGAATTCGTGTTGAGGTTCTCCACGTCCAAGAAGAGGAAGAAGTCAGCGGAGTGTCTGTTCGCCATCAAGCAGAGGTCGGAAGAGACGCTGGGACACTATGTGGACAGGTTCCAGGAGGAGATTCTGCAGGTGCAGGAGATGCTGGGGTACACGGTGATGTTGGCCTTCACTCTGGGGTTGAGGCCCAGTTTCTTTAGTATGGACCTGAAGACGGTTCCCCCCACCCTCTTCTTCGAGGCGCTGATGGAGAGGGCGGCAAAAGAGATTGAGATTGAGTCGGCCAATCCGGCGTTTGCAAGGAGGTTAGCCAGGTTGGAGGAAGAAGATGGGAAGGAGGATGGAGCAGTGAGGTAGAGAGAGCGAAGTGAGGAGAGAAGGAGAGAGGAACCCCGAGATCAGGGGCGGCAACAAGGTTGGGGACCGCGGGAGCCAAACAACAGGTTAGGATGGAGGCCACAAGAGGGTCACCTTCAAGGACAAGGTGGTGGATTCTCGGGCAGGGACAACTACGGGGAGCAAAGGAGGACCAACCAGCTGGCTTGGAGGTAGGGGCAGTGGGTCCCCCTCCTGCCGCAGCAGGAAGCAATGGAGATAGTAAGAGGGAGAGGAGGAAGTAGAGGGGCTCGAGGAGGAGTGAGGAGGAGGGAAGATAGGGTGGCATTGCCCTTTTGTGACTTTCACCAAGAGGTGGGTCACACGATGGCCACCTGCCCAGAATTTCTAGAGATGAGGGAAGCAAGGGGGCAAGCTCAGCAGCAACCCCCCACGAGGATTGAGGAGGTTCTACCGAAAGGAGGAGGAGAATATAGATGCGAAGACCGGGTGGATCTGGGGACCCGAGGAGGGTTCGGGGTGATCCACGGAGGTATGGGGATCGAGGGTACCCGCAAGGGGAGTTTTCAAACCATGTACCGAAGGAGCGTCGCCTCAACCTCCAAGACCCCCCCCCCCCCCCCCCCCCCCCCCCGTCGGAGGAGAAGATCACTTTTTCAGTGAAACACTTGCCGAATTACGAGGATCCATTCTGCGATGCCTTGGTGATCAAGACAACGATAGAGAATTTCACAGTCTCCCGGATACTGGTGGACAATGGGAGTTCAGTGAACGTAATCTTCAAGAAAGTGTTTGATGAGATGAAGGTGGAAGCTCAGAGGGTGCTAGCCTCGGATGGACCGCTGTTTGGGTTCTCGGGGGAGTGGAAGGAGGTGGAAGGAGGGTTAGGCCTGTATATAACATTGGGGAGGGGGGGGGGTCGAGGAATTGCCGGTTCGTCATCGTTGATGCTCCGAGCAGCTACAATGCAATATTCGGGTGGCCTCTAATCAGCGCCTTTCGTTGCGTCCCCTCCTCGTTCCATCAGTGCCTAAAGTTCAATAGCGGAGGGGTACAGGTCAGGATCAGGGGAGATCCAAGGGTGGCGAGGCAGTGCTATGTGACTGCTGTCAACACTATCTCTTGGATGGAGGAAGCGAAGGAGCTGGAAAGGGAGATGGCAAGGGAAGAGGAAGTTGAAGGAGAAGGAGAGGCGAGCCTGGAAGAGGCGGTGGAGAAGGTCGAAGAGAGGGCTGCGAGGAAGGAGGTAGTGAGCTTAGGTGAGGTTAGGAGAGAGGATGGGGAGGAGGTTATGGGAAAGGAAGGAACGATCCTGAGTGAGGCCATGGTTGAAGCAACGAAAGAGCAGAGGATGGAAGGAGAGACGGAGGGGGAGGCCTGGAGGCGCAGTGAGGTGAAGCTGCCCGAGTAGGGCCAGTTGGAATGAATGGATGTGGAGAGGCTAGGTGTTGAGGAGTGGGGAGAAGAGGAGGAGAGCGTCAGCGGGGAGCAGTCTCGGCTGGAGCCGGCGGAGGAAGTTATAGAGGTGGAGGTAGTCAGTAGGGCGGGGAAGGTGGAGAAGGTGAGGGTCAGCGGAGGCTTGGGCCAAGAAGACCAGCCGAGGATGCGGGAGTGCATCCAAAAGAATAGTGACATCTTTGTCTGGAGCGCGGCGGACATGCCGAGAATTGACTCTGATGTGGCTTGTCACCGCTTGAACCTAGACCCCAAGACACATCCCATCCGCTAGAAGATGAGGGCCATCACCACAAATCTAGAGGATCCCATCTGCGAGGAGGTGAAGAAGTTTCTCAACGCAGGCTTTATTTCGGAGATCCAGTACCCAGGCTGGGTCTCCAATGTGGTCATGGTAAAGAAGGGTGATGGGAGGTGGAGAATGTGTGTGGACTTTTCTTTATTAAATAAATCGTGCCCTAAGGACTGCTACCCCCTGCCTCGGATCAACGCGCTTGTTGATTTAGCCGTTGGTTTTTCTATCATGAGTTTTTTGGATGCTTTTTCAGGTTATCACCAGATCCGTATGCATCCCCTCGACGTCAAGGATGTCTCCTTCATCACAAGGGAATGGTGCTTTAGCTATAAAATGATGCCCTTCGGGCTAAGGAACGCGGGGGCTACATACTAACGGTTGATGGACCGGGTGTTCAAAGATCAAAAGGGGGAGGAACTTGGAGGTCTACGTTGATAACCTTACGGTTAAGAGCAGGAACGTGGTTTTGCACTTGCTCGACCTGGAGGAGATGTTTGCAACCCTGCGAAAGTTCAAGACGAGGTTGAATCCCCAAAAATGTGTCTTTGGGGCAAGCCCGGGGAAGTTCCTCGGGAACCTTCTAACCCCGGCAGGGGTCAAGCCTAACCCAGATAAAGTAAGATCCATCATGGAGTTGGAATCACTCGCAGCGCCTAGGAGGTTCAGCGCGTGATAGGTAAGCTTGCTGGGCTGAGTCTTTTCCTTTCTCGGGCTGGAGAGAGGTGCTCGCCTTTCTTCAAAGCACTTCGGGGGAGTAAACAGTTCGAGTGGACGAAGGAATGTGAGAAGGTTTTTCAGGCATTGAAGACTCAGCTGACTCGAGAGCCACTCCTCTAGAGTCCGAAGGAGGGAGAGGATTTAGCCTTATACCTTGGGATAGGGGCTGAGGCAGTAAGCTCTGTATTAGTAAGGGAGGAAGGAAAAAAGCATCTGCCCATCTATTATGTCAGTAGAGTCCTAAAGAAGGCCGAACTGCGCTACCCCATATTAGAAAAGTTAGCTTTCTCGCTGGTTGTCTCGGCTCAAAAGCTCAGGGCGTACTTTCAGGCTCATTCAATCAAGGTAGAGACCGACCACCCATTACGCAAGATCTTTGAGGGGGTTGAACACTCGGGGTGGTTGGCAAAGTGGTCCATTGAGCTCAGCGAATTCGACGTCTACTTTGTGCCTAGGCTCTCCATCAAGGCACGGGTGGTGGCCGACTTCTTGGCTGACTTCGTCACAGAGCTGGGAGAGGGGGAAACGCAGCCGAAGGAGACGTGGAAGATGTATGTCGATGGGGACTTAGGGAAGCATTCCCTAGGAGGAGGTGTGGTGTTGGTAAGCCCCCAGGGAGTCACCATAGAGCAGGCAGTGGCGCTATACTTTCCGGTCACCAACAACCAGGCAGAGTATGAAACCGTCATAGCTGGGTTGCGGTTGGCCAAGGAGCTTGGAGTTCACGGCGTGGAAGTGTTCACAGGCTCACTAGTGGTGGCGTACCAGATCAGGGGAGAGTATGAAGTTCGGGAACCAACCCTCCAGAAGTACTTAGCCAAGGCGAGGGGAATCATAGGGGGGTTCCGAACCTTCTCAATGCAGCACCTACATATGGAAGACAATGTGGCAGCCGACCGATTGGCTAAGTCTGGACCCCGAGGGGGGGGGGAACCTTGACTGATCTTTTTTGCCTAGCGATCGAGGAAGGGGAGCTAATGGAAGTAGATCAGCGACCCTCATGGATGGACCCCTTCGTGACCTTCTTCAGCACGGGCAACCTCCCTGGGGGAATCAAGGAGGCAAAGAGTTTTCGGCATAAGGCATCCCACTACCTCATGCACGAAGGAAGCTTACATCGGAAGATGCTCTCGGGACTTTTGGCGCGATGTGTGACGGAAGAGGAGACCCAGCGGGTTCTAGAGGAGATACACTCTGGGGAATGTGGTAGCCATTCTGGAGGCAAGGGTGGTCAGGCAGGGGTACTTCTGCCCACCCTGAGGAAGGATGCCGTGGAATTTGCGAAGAGGTGCTAGAAATGCCAGCTCTACGCCCCCCTCCAGCTCTTGCCCACTCAACGGCTTTGAAGCATTACGGTGCCATGGCCTTTTGCCATTTGGGGGATGGTCTAGTTGGGCCTTTCCCCCCAGCGAGTTGGCAAAGAAGTTTTCTCTTGGTTATGATTGACTACTTTTCTAAATGGCTAGAGGTCAAGGCATTGGTCAAAGTAACATCCCAAGTCATTCAGAATTTTGTTTAGGGGCAGATCATCTGCAGGCACGGGCTGCCTCAGGCTATTGTCACAGACAATGGTCCAAAGTTTGCAAGCGAGGAGTTCATAAGTTTATACACTCATCTGGGCATCGACCTCAGGTTTGCCTCCGTCCACCACCCCAGGAGCAACGGACAGGTGGAGGCGGCGAACAAAATTATAGTGAACCTGCTCAAGAAGAAGGTGGATAACTTGAGGGGGAGCTGGGTGGAACAGTTCCCCTCAGTCTTGTGGGCATTGAGAATGACCCCAAACACGACCACCGGCGAGACCCCCTTCAAAATTTCTAATGGATGCGAGACAGTCCTGCCCGTGGAGTTTGAGGTTTGATACCCACGAGTTGCGAATGCAGGTGATGGAGATGAGGCTTGAAGGCTAGCAAATGAGGAGGAGCTTGAACTCTCGTTAGACATGGTGGAAGAACTCTGTGATATGGCCACTGTCAGGCAGGAGGAGATCAAACGAAGATGGCAAAGTATTTCGATAAACATGTGAGGATAAAGAAGTTCAAGTAAGGGGACTTGGTCCTGAAGAAGGTCGACACCGCAAGGAGGTGAGCTGCGGTGGGCAAGCTCAACGTGAACTTGGAGGGGCCCTATATCGTAGAAAAGGTCCTGGAGTAGGGGGGATACCACCTCTAGAATGTGGAGGGGATATCCTTGAGTCATGCATGGAGCGGTGATGACTTGAAGCGTTTCTACCCTTAGTGGGAAGAAGATTGCAAACCCTATTTGTAATAACATCTTTAAGTTTCTTCTCATGATTGGTTTCTTATTGGTTCTTGGCGATCTTTGCACTACACCGAGCCTGGATCGACCCCAGGTATACTCGCTGCTTGCCTCCTACTGGCTGGCAAGTCCAAAGGCTCGCCTGTGGGGGTAAGGGACCCCGAGTGCTGCTCAGCCCCGGGTAGACTCACTGCCCAGGCTCTCATTAGCTGGGCAGGGCTGTATGCATACCTGGGGGGAAAGGATTGACTCTTGGAGATCTTTGCACTACCCCGAGACTGGCTTAGCCGCAGGTAGACCCACTGTTTGGCTCCTAGTAGCTGGCAGGTCCGAAGGCTCGCCTGTGGTGGTAAGGGACCCTGAGTGCTGCTCGGCCCTGGGTAGACTCGCTGCCCAGGCTCTCATTAGCTGGGTAGGGCTGTAGGCACACCTCGGGGGAAATGATTGGCTCTTGGAGATCTTTGTACTACCCTGAGCTTGGCTCGGCCCCAGGTAGACCCGCTGCCTATCTCCTACTAGCTGGCAGGTACGAAGGCTCGCCTGTGGGGGTAAGGGACCCCTAGTGCTGCTTGGCCCCGGGTAGACTCGCTGCCCAGGCTCTCATTAGCTGGGTAGGGCTGTAGGCACACTTGGGGGGAAAGGATTGGCTCTTGGAGATCTTTGAACTACCCCAAGCCTGGCTCGGCCCCAGGTATACCCGTAGCTTGGCTCCTTCTAGCTGCCAGGTCCGAAGGCTCGCCTGTGGGGGTAGGGGACCCCGAGTACTGCTCGGCCCCGGGTAGACTCACTGCTCAGGCTCTCATTAGCTGGGCAGGGCTGTAGGCACACCTGGGGGAAAGGATTGGCTCTTGGAGATCTTTTCACTACCCCGAGCATGGCTCGGCCCCAGGTAGACCTGCTGCCTGACTCCTACTAGCTGGCAGGTCCGAAGGCTCGCCTGTGGGGGTAAGGGAACCCGAGTTCTGCTCGTCCCCGGGTAGACTTGCTGCCCAGGCTCTCATTAGTTGGGAAGGGCTGTAGGCACACATGGGGGGAAAGGATTGGCTCTTGGAGATCTTTGCACTACCCTGAGACTGGCTCGGCCCCAGGTAGACCCGATGTCTGGCTCCTATTAGCTGGCAGGTCCGAAGGCTCGCATATGCAGGTAAGGGACCCCGAGTACTACTCACCCCCGGGTAGACTCGCTGCCCAGGCTCTCATTTGCTGGGCAGGGCTGTAGGCACACCTGGGGGGAAAGGATTGGCTCTTGGAGATCTTTTCACTACCACGAGCCTGGCTCGGCCCCAGGTAGACCCGCTGTCTGGCTCCTACTAGCTGGCATGTCCGAAGTCTCGCCTATGGGGGTAAGGGACCCCGAGTGCTGCTCAGCCCCGAGTAGACTCGCTGCCCAGGATCTCATTAGCTGGCAGGGCTGTTGGCACACCTGGGGGGAAAGGGTTGGCTCTTGAAGATCTTTGCACTACCCTGAGCCTGGCTCGGCCATAGGTAGACCCGCTGCCTGTCTCCTACTAGCTGGCAGGTCTGAAGGCTCGTCTGTGGTGGTAAGGGACCCCGAGTACTGCTCGGCCCCTGGTAGACTCGCTGCCCAGGCTCTCATTAGCTAGGCAGGGTTGTAGGCACACCTAAGGGGAGAGGTTTGGTCCTTGGAGTCACGACAGAGTCAAAAAGTCCCTTGCTGACAGATTTAGAATCGAACATTTTTCAGGCCTTGAATATGGAGGGAGTGACCCAGATCTCTCTCGACACGGCTCTCGACACAACCCATCCGGAAGGCCTCTCTCGGCACGAATCTCCCGGCGGGGGGTCTTGGCTGAGTCCTCAGCAGGGCTCTCGGTGAGGCTCTTTCCATAACCAGAGGGCTGGGGGTCCCGGCGAGGATGACTCGACAGGGGTTCCGTACGCAACCTTTAAGGTAAGGCTCTCAACATATACTTCCCTGCAGATGCCCTTAGGTCAACTATCAGAGTGGAAAGAAGCTGTCACCTAAAATAGCCTAGGGTGCACGTGAAGTTGACAAATATTCCAGTGACAGAGCAGACATTTCAACATTCAAAACAAAAGTAAAGAAGCATTAAGGGAAATTCGCCCCATATACCAAAATTACACTAACATATTTCATAAAGCTTAATTGTATCAGAACAAGATTAAACTAAGCGGAAAAGCTAGCGGGCGGATTCGCCGGAGTTCCCGCTTGAACTGCTGTTGGAGGTCTCGCTAGAGGATCTGCTAGGAGAGTAGCCTGAGGACTCGCCGAGGGAACGACCGCTAGTTCTCGCAAGTTCCACCGCAACGTCCACCAGAGAGCCGTCCTCTCCTGCAGGGCGGGGGATGGGCTCAAACAAAAAGGGCAGGATCCCTCGCGCAGTGAGGGTCTCGCCTTCTTCGTTCAGCAGCCTTGACTCTCGCAAAACTTCGATCACAATCCTCGTTGTTGCTTGCGCATTTTCCAGGACGATCATGTTGATCTCGTAGTGGGAGTAGTGATGCCGATCTACCCTTTCCTCTCGCTGCGGGCGATTCTTAGCAAGGGCTAGGGCCTCCTCCAGATGATTCACCTTAGCCCGCAGTACTAGGTTCTTGCCTTCAGCGCGGGCCGCTCGCGTGCGAGACAGTTCAATTTCTCCAAGATCCTGCGAGGCGATCCATTCAGGTAAAAGGCGAAAGCGTATGGAATGGCGCGAGAGTGGGAAAGTCCTGCTTACCTCGGGGGTCGGGCGAGCAGAGATAAGTTGTTGGGCGGCAGCCAGCTCGGCCTTTAGGGTGGTGGCTTCCTCCATGGATGCATCCCTCGCCTTAAGCATATCCACGAAGTTCCACTCTATGGTGAGGGTGCGGCGCCCGGCCATGTGCGAAAGTTGGACCATGCGAAGCTGGGCCTGTGCGCCGTCAAAGACAAAAGCCTTCGTCGTTATCCTATCAAAGGAGGCGGCGTCTTCCCGGCTATAGAGGCCGTACCCCAGCGCTAAGGCGTGGCCGGAGACATCGTCTCTCTCCCTCCAGGAGGGGAGAAGGGTGGAAACGGCTATTCGGTTATTGGTGGGATCCCACTGGAGCATAGGGAAGCCCTCCGTGTCCTTATACTTGTCACCGAAACCAATGTTTCGATGTCCTTTCGGCACCGGACTGCGGGAGGGCTCGGCCGGAATCTTTGCGGCAAGCAGGCCTGCTTCCGCCGCACCGGTAGCGAAAGGGGTCTCGGCGGGAGTATCTGATGCAGGCTGGCTACATCCGCCATAGCAGTAGTGGAAGGGATCGCGACAGGGGTCTCAGCGGGCGAAGATATCACCATCTTACCTTTTTCGGTTGTGGTCGGCTTTGACATTTTGGAAGCGGGAACTAGGAGAGTGCTTGATTTCCACTTCAGAATGCTCGGTGCGGAGGAAGCTCTAGGCTCTTTCTGGCAGGCATCGGCGACCACCTTGGCGCGAGCCAGGGCATCAGCAAATGCCTTGGATTCCTCGAAGGGCTGGTGGACGGGGAGATCTCGCTGACCTGTAAAGCCCGTAGTTTTTATAAAGCCTTTCCTTGGAAACAAGCTTTCCGCGAGATAAATCCAGAGAGTTACCTTCGTCGGGAGGTACCGTTTGGAGGGCATCAAGGCCTCGCCGGAGGAAAGGAACGTCAAAAACCTTGGAGCCGAAAAACTCAACGAGAGCACCTTCTCGCTCCCCGAGAGTTGGAGGCTTGTAGGTCGCGCCACCGTACTGAATGGGGACAAGAGGAACGTTGCCGAAAGTTACCGAGACAAAGACGAACCTCTCCGCGGAGTGGTGGTGCTTCTTAGCGAGACACGCCGTCTTCACCGACTGGC
Organism: Platanthera guangdongensis; assembly: GCA_039583875.1. Taxonomy (NCBI): domain Eukaryota; kingdom Viridiplantae; phylum Streptophyta; class Magnoliopsida; order Asparagales; family Orchidaceae; genus Platanthera; species Platanthera guangdongensis. The sequence continues at coordinate 36,003,518 of CM077154.1, forward strand.
CGGAGAAGAAACCCAAACCTCCCTTGGCTCGAAAGTTAAACAACTTCCGAAAGACCGAGAGGTTGAACTCGATCCTTTCCGCCCGTATGTAGCAGGCAAAAGCCACAAGGAGAGCGATGGAGTTGGGGTTGAGCTGAGCGAGTACCACCCCATAGTAGCGTAAGGCTTGGCGCACCTCAGGCCAGATGGGGAGACGGAGGACCGCTTCAAAATGCTCCAGGGGAATAGCAAGCTCTCCTTCCGGCACGAGGTTCACCCTGTCCTCGCGCCCGGGTTTCCGTGCGGTGAACCCCAGCGGGATGTATTTCTTCTCTATGGTGACAAACTCCGTTTGCGTAAGCCAGCATGGCGGGAAGTCATGATCAAGGAAGGATTGCACACACTTGGAACGGCCCTCGCTCTCGCCCGGCCTCTCGTGGGAAGGAGAGAAGAGAGGGTGGGGTGCGAAGACGAGAGCCCTTACGCTTCTAGAGAAGGCGAGAGCAATTGATTGACGGACGGAACTTTGGAATAAATGCAGGGAAGGGGAGAGGTGGACTGACCTATTTATAGAAAGCAGGGTAATCATGAGTTCTTTGGAAAAATATTGAGGGAAAAAAGTCAACGAGTCAATGACTCCAATCCATTGCTTTCCGTCCTATCGCGCCAGCTCTCCATGGTTTGATGAGAAGCGATAGCCCCAAAGGGGGGCTGGAGAAGGGGGTTGATGCGTGTAATTCGGCAAGCGCACTGGTCGCACAAGTAATAAAGTTTTGGGAGTAAATCCCCAAGTGTCGGTCTCTTGAGGAATGCAATTAGCGTAGAACGGCAACAGTACCGAGAATATCGTTATGAGAGTTAAAAATAGAACAAAAAGGAAATAGCGGACTAGGGAGATTGTGGATGTTTGATCTACTGAACTAGTAAAAGCTATGCGGGTCGACGGCACCGCTTCGCAAGGTGAAATGGGTTTGTCGGCCGCTATGCCGAACTTCAGTTGGGCGAGTGGAAGGGAAGCTAATGGATTGCAGCATTCTTGTGTGGATTGCAATCGGACAAGGCACAGTAATGAAGTGGATGTGGCGTGAGCGAGGCGCATTCACAGACAAAACTCACAAGCATAAGAAGAGACTAACATTCCATTATCTATAAAGTAAACTTGATGTTCAGGGATGGAAATGTTCATTACACTGCTCAAAACATGCATAATACAGAGGAAGGGGAAGAGGAGTAAACCAAAAGAGAATGAAGATCCACCGCGGGTCGTGCCCGGAGTAGCGAGTTGTCAATCCGCTTCCGGGCTCAGTCCAAGGAGGCTTCTGGTACCAACGATCTGTCACCTCGAAGGCCTTTAAGTCCGTTCTCTAGGTTATCTACTTCACCAACTCTGCAGGAAAGTTTGGAGTGGAAGTCATCAATGGCCGAGGGCTTCGCCGGAGTGTTGAAAAGCTTTGTAGTAGCTGGAAATGGCTTCCCGACGAAGGTGGAAGTGATGGAGCAGCTGGAGGAGTGAAAAGGCGATTCCCGTGCACTCTCCGATCGCAGCAAATGACAGGCGTTGACCTAAAACGCGGAGCAGGGCCTTATATACGGAGGCAGCAGAAGCAGTGCGCACGATCAGTGGCGCATGACCAGTGGTCGTGCGCACTGTAGGTCGATGATCGTGTGGCTTTTCCAAATAAACCTGCAACCTGGAAAAGAAGCATCAACATATAAGCGCACGAGCAGCGGCGCACGACCAGTGGTCGTGCGCACTATGGCCAGTGCTCATGCGATTACCGAGACAGGGTTATGAAAAAGGGGGTGTAATGCGCACGAACAGTGGTGCATGACCAGTGGTCGTGCGTAGTAAGTCCAGTGGTCGTGCGCAGTATTCCTGCATCGTCGGAGTCTCCCGAGCAGTTCCGGAGCACACACATGACCACTATACCAGCAGAAGGGGCAGAAAGGCCACCAGAACGTGCACACCACATCCCCGAGATATGGCTAAAGAATAACAACAAAATGGAAACATAGAAAGCACACAGAAGCGGGTCTACAGTGCACTTAATCGTGAAAAAGGTACATAAGCATAAATAAGCAATAACGGCTCTCAAGTGTAGTGCTAAGATGATAAAACTAGCCCAGATGAGTCCAAAAATCAGTGTAAAATGTGGACTCATCACACCCCCAGACTTAACCATTTGCACGTCCCGAGCAAATCATCACTCCATGGACTCGAAGATAGCTAACTGGCTCAGCAATTTCAAAAGAAGTAAGACGAGAAATCAAATATATCATGAGTATAGAAGATATAATAGAAAAACTTTCTAATTATACAACGTAGTTTAAACTATTCGACAGACGTAAATAAATATTGTAGTTGCTCAAAATTAGAATTCTGGAGAATCGTGCGATCATGTGCAGGAAGAAAGTAGGCAGGCCACTAAGGTGAGCATTGCCAAAGTTCGGCACTCAGGATCACCTCCAAAGGAATCCACCAATGTCGGGGACCATACGCTTGCACGTTCACACTCTCTCCACGGCGCGGGTTAGACTCAAACGTGAATCAGTAGAACTTGTAAGAGGAAATGGGGCTTAGGAAACGGCTTGGTGGTCAAAGATAAACATGAAGGCTCTATGCAACCAAAGCGAGCGAAAACAACCCAAACCAAAACAGCCACTTAGAAAAGAATGGGGCACACGCCCCCAGACTTAGCTTGAAATCCGAGTGTGAACACGGCTAAACCCGACCAAATTCAATAAAGAGGATGGGGATCGAGATCTCAAAGCAATTCTTTCATATATATATTTGTTTTTTTTCTATTGCGCAAATCAGCTTTTTATTTTTGTAAACTGTTGTTTTCTTTTCTGCGCTAGCAATCCCCAAACGAAGCAATCAAAACGGGAATAAAATCAGCACCCACAAAAACAATGTCCACTAATCACAACCTTGACAAAACAGTAAATACAAATCAGCTCAAGCATTTGATTGCGAAGGTGGGTTTAGCTCCAGGCCTTGGTGAAAGTGAGTGGCGCTGGATCAAAGGAAGGGTAGGCACAAATTTGGCATGCAATGGTTAACAGGTAGGAATGGCTAAACAAGGCTCAAACTAGCCAAAAAGAAGGCCTACGTCATGCTCACGCTTAACTAACCCTGCACCAATGCTTCGAGAGTAGCTTAGGGCAAGTTCTTAGCCACCGAGAAAGATGATCCTTCCCCCCGACTCGAGCAATACGAGTCTAGTGGCGGCTACACACATTCCTACACTATCGTTTGATTATCCCAGATTCAGAGTTTGAGCAGTACAAACAATATTTACATGTACAGAAAATAATAATTCTACGAGCATAAAGAAAAATTAGTTCTATCCTAACTCTACACAAACCATGAGTATTCGATTAGGAGCACTGCATGAGTTTCGAACTACTCAATCCTGAAATCCTAAGCCAGTACCACTATTTTAAAGTTTACACAAAAGCAATAAATTTAACTCGGGTTGTGCGCGTTGGTAAGAGCGCACTCGTGTGGGTGATTCAGTGTGTGCAAAAAAAAAAGAAATAAGTAAATAAGAAACTGTAATGCAACAGAAAGTGCGGTGTAGTGACCACAGGCATACTCCCCCCCCCCCCCCAGACTTAAAGTTGACAACGAGTAAAAATAAGCATTCCAAAGAGGAGAAATAGCTAGGGTAGGAAGTTACCTATGCTCAAAATTGAGCATACCAGTTGGGCAATGAGATGTCCAAGTGCGGCCAAGTTGCCGCGCCTCAAATAATCCTGCACTTGCGATTAAAGGATGCAAGCCAAACAAAAGCTGGACACATATATATATATGAAGAAATAAACCGAACTCAAAACACAGCATAGGACCGAACGGTCCAATGTGGGTTGTCTCCCGAAAGCCCTTTTGTTTACCGTCCTTAAGGTGGACCAAATACCTGTATTAGCAGTTCAAATAGAGAGTTCGATACATAAAAAAAAGAAAAGACAACAGTCGGCTCCCAGATGGGCGCTCACAAAAATATAGTAGCTGTCTTGCTCAGAAAATATAAACAAGAGAAAAGAAACAGAAGGCATGGTAGACTAGCTCTGTGGTGAGTTCCACTCACTCAAGGAGTGTCTCCAGTGCTTTGCGTGGGGTCGGCGAGTTGCAAGCTTTGAGAGTCGCCGGTGATTGCGCCGCCATCATATAATTTTAACCGGTGCCCATTGACTTTGAAATTGTCTCCGCTTTTCCCGACTATTTCGATGGCGCCAAAAGGGGAGACTCCGATCACTGTGAAAGGGCCGCTCCACCGCGATTTGAGTTTGCCAGGAAATAAGCAGAGGCGGAAATTGTATAGCAGGACTTGGTCGCCTGGTTGGAAGTTTTTGGGGATGATGTGACGGCCATGCCATTTTTTTGTTCTTTCTTTGTATATCCGCGCATTTTCGTGTGCAAAATGCCGGAGCTCCTCTAAATCGTTCAATTGAGTGCGGCGCTTATCGGCTGCGGCTTCGATGTCCATGTTTAGCAATTTGGTTGCCCATAGTGCTTTGTGTTCCAGCTCGACTGGTAAGTGGCAAGCTTTTCCGTAGACGAGTTGAAAAGGGGTCATACCGATAGGGGTTTTGAAGGCGGTTCTGTACGCCCATAGTGCGTCGTCGACCTTTTTGGCCCACTCTTTTCGGTTGGAATGGATGGATTTTTCGATGATTCTTTTGAGCTCGCGATTGGAGACCTCGACTTGCCCACAGGTTTGGGGATGGTAGGCAAGAGAGATTTTGTGGTGTACTCCAAATTTCTTCATGAGTTGCAAGAACGACTTGTTGCAAAAATGGCTCCCGCCATCGCTGATGATGGTGCGCGGGGCGCCGAATCGAGAGAAAATGTTCTTGTGTAGGAAATTCAAAATGGTGCAGGAATCATTTGTTGCGACAGCCTTGGCTTCGACCCATTTGAAAACATAGTCTACGGCGACAATAATATAGAGTTTGCCATGCGACATGGGGAAGGGTCCCATGAAGTCAATTCCCCAAACGTCGAATGGTTCGCAGACGAGCATATTGTTGAGAGGCATTTCATCCCTCTTGGAGATATGCCCTGTCCTTTGACATTCATTGCATTTTGCGACGTAAGCTTGTGTGTCTCGAAAAAGGGTTGGCCAAAACAGGCCACATTGCAGTATCTTGCGTGCTGTTCGAGTGGCGCCGAAATGACTGTCGGCCTCCCGATCGTGGCAGTGTGTTAAGACGGATTGAAATTCGGTCTCGGGTACACAACGCCTGATGATGCTGTCGTTACAAGTACGGAATAGTAACGGGTCTTCCCAGAAATAATATTTGGCGTCGGACAATAGTTTTTGCTTTTGCTGCGATGACAGGTGAGGGGAGACAGATTTGCAGGCGAGATAGTTGGCCATATCTGCGTACCACGGGATTGTCGGAATGAGCGAACAGATGGTGAATAATTTTTCGTTCGAGAAGCAGTCGGCAATCTCGTTGTGGTTGCAGATGGGGACAACTCCTGCGGTGTTGCTCTCCAATCTTGATAGGTGATCGGCGATGACGTTTTCGACCCCTTTCTTATCTCGGATCTCGATGTCATATTCCTGTAGAAGAAGAATCCAACGGATTAGTCGGGGCTTGGCATCCTTTTTTTTGAATAAATACCTTAGTGCGGCGTGGTCAGTGTACACTATGACCTTAGATAACACTAGGTATGAATGGAATTTTTCGAAAGCGAAGATCACTGCCAATCGCTCCTTTTCTGTAGTGGTATAGTTCAGTTGAGCATCGTTGAGAGTCCGGCTGGCGTAGGAAATAGTATGAAAGATTTTGTTTTTCCTTTGACCGAGCATTGCTCCGACTGCAACATCGCTTGTGTCGCACATGACTTCGAAAGGCAAAGTCCAATCTGGTGCCACAAAGATTGGAGCGGAGATGAGTCGATCTTTGAGAGTCTCGAAGGCCTGCATACATTTTTTTTCGAAGTCAAACGGGATGTCCTTGGTCAGCAAATTTGTGAGGGGCTTGGATATGGAGGACAAATCACTGATGAATCTTCTGTAGAAACCGGCATGTCCCAAGAAGCTGCGGATCCCCTTGGCGGAAGATGGAGGAGGAAGATTTTTGATGATACTGACTTTTACTTGGTCGACTTCGAGCCCCCTGTGAGAGACTTTGTGGCCTAAGACAATGCCCTCGCGAACCATGAAATGGCATTTTTCCCAATTCAAGACAAGGTTTGTATCCTCACAATGCTTCAGAGCTTTGTCTAGATTCACAAGGCAGGAATCAAAGCTGTAACCAAAAAGGGAACAATCGTCCATGAAGACTTCGAGAAAGTCTCCAATCATGTCACCGAAGATGGCAATCACGCATCGCTGTAAGGTTGCTGGGCCGTTGCACAATCCGAATGGCATTCTCCTGAATGCGAAGGTGTCGGAAAGGCATGTAAACGTCGTTTTGTCTTGGTCATCGGGGTCAACTGTGATTTGATTGTATCCAGAGTACCCGTCGAGGAAACAATAGTATTCCTGACCGGCCAATTTTTCCAGCATTTGGTCGACGAAGGGCAGCGGGAAATGATCTTTGCGGGTGGCCTCATTCAGTTTCCGGTAGTCTATGCAGACTCTCCACCCGGTGACCACGCGGGTGGGTAATAATTCATTCTTTTCGTTGGCCACCACCGTAATCCCGCCCTTTTTGGGCACCACTTGCACTGGGCTAACCCATTTGCTGTCGTTGATTGGGTAAATGATACCTGCATCAAGCAATTTTATTACTTCAGCCTGTACCACTTCATGCATCTTGGGGTTCAGTCGCCTTTGAGGTTGTGCCAACGGCTTGTATTGATCTTCAAGCAGAATCTTGTGCATGCAAAACGCCGGGCTGATCCCTTTTATGTCAGTTAATGAACGTCCAAACTCATTTTTGTATTTCTTTAAGACATTGACCAAGGCGAGTTCGTTGTCGACGGAGAGAGATGCAGAGATAATGATTGGGCACGCTGTGCCTTCCTCTAAGAAAGCATATTTCAGGGATTCAGGCAGTGTCTTCAGAGTTGTGGCAGTGGTTGTGATGGTAGATGTGATGAACGGTTCTTTGGTTGGATGCGGGGTGCTCGGAACATTAGTGGCATCCTCCTCTTCCCACACTGGCTCGGCTGGGTCAAGAATCATTTCGTTGTACAAGTCCGGTTCGTCGATCAAATCTGCTTCATCCCAATTAGTGATTCGGAGATGTTGGGAAGGTTCGTGGACGTTGAAATAAATCGTTTCGTCCCCCAGGCTTAGGGTGAGCTCTCCTTGGTCAACATTGATAATGGCACGGGCCGTGGCAAGGAAGGGCCGTCCTAGTATTATAGGCACTTTGGGATCGGCCATCATGTCAAGAATGACGAAATCTGCTGGGAAGGCAAGGTTGTTAACCATGACAGTAAGATCTTCGACTATTCCGGCCGGTTGTTTTACCGATCTGTCAGCTAATTGCAATCTCAGGTGGGTTGGCTGTAGAATCCCAACTCCTAGCTCGCGGAAGACGGAGAGAGGCATTAGATTTATTGAAGCTCCCAAATCACATAATGCGCATCCAAATCGGTGGAGGCCAATTCTGCAGGGAATGGTAAAACTGCCCGGATCTCTTCGTTTGGTTGGGGAATAGTTGACGAGGAGAGTTGAGCATTCTTCAGTGAGATTGATCGTTTTCAGTCCTTCTAAAGATTTACGCTGTGTGATGAGTTTCTTTAGGAACTTGGAATATCATGGGATCTGAGTGATAGCTTCTGTCAGAGGTATACTTATGTGCACTCCTTTCATGATCTCAAGGAATTTATGAAATTGTTTTTCAGCCTTTTCGTTTTGCAGTCGGTGTGGAAATGGCGGCTTCACGACGTTCTTCACAGGTTGTAGTACTGCCATGGGTTCTTGTGCTGTAGGTGAGGACGGGGGTTCCTTTATCAAATCAACGATGGCTCACGGAGTGATTGTGTGGGAGGGTCAGGAGGCGAGGCCCTCTCTAGGCTTTTTCCGCTTCTCAATCTCATAGTATGTACCGTTTCCTGTTTCTGATTGACTGAACATAGTAACGTTTCCGTGAGAATCCCTATGGCGGTTTGTAGGCGCTGAATGGTGGTGGCTTGGTCATTGAACATCTCCATCATTTTGCACGCGTAAGAAAAAAAATTGCTCTGTCTTTTATGAGAGATTGTGGTCGGTGGCTTCATCAGAGACTACTGAATTTATCTCTACCGGAAAGTCGGAAGAAGGCGGGTAGTTCCAATGCCTACTAGTTTGGGCAATGTTGTTTAAAACTTCCCAGGCATCCTTACTGGATTTGTTAAACAGGGTTCCACCAGCTGCGATGTCAAGTAATGGCCGGAATCTGTCTGCAATGCCGAAGTAGAAAGTTTGGATTAGGAGGATGTCTGACATTTCCACTCTGCAGCATTCCCTTCGCAGGGACTGGAAACGCTCCCATGTATCGAACAAGGTCTCTTCATTTCTTTGGGTGAAGGTGATTAGCTCCTTGTAATTGTCTATTGCTAGCATCGGTTGTCGGAATTTGGCCAAAAATTTCTTTCGAGTTGTTTCCAGGATGAGGATATTCCCTTCCGAATATCTTGATACCATCGCTTTGCTTCGTCTTTTAGGGAGAAGGAGAAGAGTCGGATCCTCTGCTGCTCGTTGTTGGCAGCATTTGGCGTACAAGTGTTATAAATTTCTAAGAACCGCTGCACATGACATAGTGCATCTATTTTTCCGTCTCCGCTGAATTGACAGTTTTCGATGATGTATTCGATGAGGTCAGGCGAGATCTCGAAACTGTTATTTCCCGTTTCTGCTCGGTATGTGAGGTTGATAAGGCTTGCTTTATAAGTCTGCTGTTGAATTGTAGTCAGTAAAAGAGGCTTGAATGAAAAAGGGGTAGTAAGCTACAAGATCTCCTGTGCCTCGACCCTGCATTCACTACGGCAAACACTACACACTAGAAGAAACAGCAGTCAAAACAAAACAATACTAACTCTTATAACAATATTGGAAGTCATCCGAAGTCGCTCTACAGTTGCATTCCCCGGCAACGGCGCCAAAAACTTGATGCGTGTAATTCGGCAAGCGCACCGGTCGCACAAGTAATAAAGTTTTGGGAGTAAATCCCCAAGTGTAGGTCTCTTGAGGAATGCAATTAGCGTAGAACGGCAACAGTACCAAGAATATCATTATGAGAGTTAAAAATAGAACAAAAAGGAAATAACGGACTAGGGAGATTGTGGATGTTTGATGTACTGAACTAGTAAAAGTTATGCGGGTCGACGGCACCGCTTCGCAAGGTGAAATTGGTTTGTCGGCCGCTATGCCGAACTTCAGTTGGGAGAGTTGAAGGGAAGCTAATGGATTGCAGCATTCTTGTGTGGATTGCAATCGGACAAGGCACAGGAATGAAGTGGATGTGGGGTGAGCGAGGCGCATTCACAGACAGAACTCACAAGCATAAGTAGAGACTAACATTCCATTATCTATAAAGTAAACTTGATGTTCAGGGATGGAAATGTTCATTACACTGCTCAAAACATGCATAACACAGAGGAAGGGGAAGAGGAGTAAACCAAAAGAGAATGAAGATCCACCGCGGGTCGTGGCCGGAGTAGCGAGTTGTCAATCCGCTTCCGGGCTCAGTCCAAGGTGGCTTCCGGTACCAACGATCTATCACCTCGAAGGCCTTTAAATCCGTTCTCTAGGTTATCTACTTCACCAACTCTGCAGGAAAGCTTGGAGTGGAAGTCATCAATGGCTGAGGGCTTCGCCGGAGTGTTGAAAAGCTTTGTAGTAGCTAGAAATGGCTTCCCGACGAAGGTGGAAGTGATGGAGCAGCTGGAGGAGTGAAAAGGCGATTCCCGTGCACTCTCCGTTCGCAGCAAATGACAGGCGTTGACCTAAAACGCGGAGCAGGGCCTTATATACGGAGGCAGCAGAAGCAGTGCGCACGATCAGTGCCGCACGACCAGTGGTCGTGCGCACTGTAGGTCGATGATCGTGCGGCTTTTCCAAATAAACCTGCAACCTGGACAAGAAGCATCAGCATATAAGCGCACGAGCAGTGGCACACGACCAGTGGTCGTGCGCACTATGGCCAGTGCTCGTGCGATTACCGAGACAGGGTTATGAAAAAGGGGGTGTAATGCGCACGAACAGTGGCGCACGACCAGTGGTCGTGCGCAGTAAGTCCAGTGGTCGTGCGCAGTATTCCTGCATCATCGGAGTCTCCCGAGCAGTTCCGGAGCACGCACACGACCACTGTACCAGCAGAAGGGGTAGAAAGGCCACCAGAACGTGCACACCACATCCCCGAGATAGGGCTAAAGAATAACAACAAAATGGAAACATAGAAAGCACACAGAAGCGGGCCTACAGTGCACTTAATCATGAAAAAGGTACATAAGCACAAATAAGCAATAACGGCTCTCAAGTGTAGTGCTAAGACGTTAAACTAGCCCAGATGAGTCCAAAAATCAGTGTAAAATGTGGACTCATCAGGGGTCGGGCAGCCTCAGTATGCAAGAAGCATTGAGCGAGACGCACGCATCACACATTCACAACATATTAGAGAAACATACAAAAGGAGAACTGAGAAAACAAAGATGAAGATGGGGCCTCGCCAGGCGAGAGCCCCCGACAACAATAGTAAATAAGTAATGATAATAATAATGGTAACACACAGCTTGAGAGAAATTATCCAGCGCTAGAAGTAAAAAGGTACATATGGAAGAGGTATGCCAAGAAGAGGGGTAAAGGGAGGGATCGCGCGGAGAGCACAGTATGGCACCCACCGCCAACAACCTAGATCTCGCCGACCAGGCCTAGGAGGGTCTCGATGATCGAAGAAGGCCGTCAGGGAGGTTAGCCCCCTGTTGGCCAGGCGGAGCTGATCTCTGATGCGCGCAATGTGCCTGCCAGGTGAGGTTTCAACGGAAGCGGCGTCATGGAATCCCGCCCCACCAAGGTGGTCTGCGCAGTCTCGCTCAACATCCGCCAGTCACCGCTCCATCACCTCGTGAATCCTTTTCACCCCTACAGAATTGGCCTTTTGCTGTTGCGCGAGCTTCGACAAGACTACCGCGATCCTCCGCCTTCGCGCCTTTCCGCTCTTTGGCACCTCGAGAAAGTATTCCATCTCGCCGACGGAAGGGAGGGGCGAGTCTCCCCCTGTTTCTTCTGCTTCTTCCTCTTCTTCTTCTTCTTCCTCATCCTTTCCAGCCTCATGGTCTTTTGGCTCTGAGAAAACGGGAACAGCCAGAATAAGAACGGGGGGGGGGGGGGGGGGGGGGGTGGGGGCGGAAGGATGATTGAAGAATGGGGAGGTTCTCGCTTAACTAGAGAGCGAGAGATGTCTTTCCCCGACAGGCAGCAAGAAGGGTCAGGCTGATCCTCTGTTCCTTTTCTGAAAAGCAAATGGAGCGGCTTGCCCCAACCTGGGTGAAAGTTCATACGCTCCGGCGGGCCGGTCTCGCCAAGTGTGGGATCAGGAGCCCCCTCTATCGACAGAGGTGGGGATCTCGACATCGAAGCGGGAGGCTCAGGGTTAACCCCCCCGGCAGGGAGGGTGTGTTCTGGTATCAGTTTGGTGCTACCGGCTGGAGGGTTAAGCGGAACGGTCCCTGTAGCGGAAGGCGGATCCTCATTGCAGAGGCCAGCCACTACTGCGGCCAACGACGGAAAGCCGACGGCATCTTTAGGTGCTAACCCATGAAAAAGGAGTTGTTTTATCAAACATACAACCATGAACAAACTCTTGAAATGTTCGCGCCAACGGGAAGAGCGAAAGGACTGAAGCATACCTCAGGCAGAGAAGCGAGAGAATCGGCGCGGCTCGGAGTTGGGGTAGGTGGGTCTCGGTTCTCTCTTAGCAGGTCACGCCGTACGGTTTTAGCCTTCTTCTTGTTCTTGAGGAGGGAACTCTCGCCGGCTGGCTTATTGACGTCTGGCATCTCGCCGGCTGGCTTCTCACCGGCGGGCTTCTCACTAATTAGTTTCTCGTCTGGCGCTCTCTTGCCGGCAGGCCTTTTGCCAATCAGTCATGGGGAAACATTGTCACAACGGGCGCGAGCTCGCGCCTGGGCAGCCGCGAGACGAGACTGAAGCTCCTTTGAAAGGGGCTTTTCGGCTGGTTTGGCGCGCATCTTCACAAATTGTACGAAGCTCGGCAGGGAGAAGGAACAATAGTGACGGCCTGAGGGACCTGTCCAGCGGTGTATTTATAGAGCATGGGTGGGGTCTACTAAAAGATTCTCTGCCAGGTCAGCATGTACCCACCGAATATTTGGGGTTGGACGGTTCTTTTCGAGCGCAAAGCTATCTCGCAAAGAGCGGGGATTGTGTACAACACCATATTCGTTGGGTAGAACCAAGGTCCCCCTCAAGGGCACGGATTGGACTAGATTTAGGCTAGCTTTGGGCTTCAGAGCGAAAGAGATCCGCCGGGACCCACTTCTACCTATAGGCGGCGAGAAGGATTGCGCCCCATGGAGGGCGGAAGCAGGCCCGATTCGGGGGACCCGAGCAGAAGATCTCCGCCGAGACCCACTTTTGCCCATAGGCGGCGAGAAGGCTCGCGCCCAATGGAGTGCGGAAGCAGGCTCGGTCCAGTGGGCCCTTCATGCCTTTTTCTGTAGCTCCCGCCAAGTGAAAGGCGGGATGTTTCTCGGCATAGGGTTCTCGCCGGGTGGGGGGCCAGGGCCTCGGGTGAAATTACCTAGTTGCCCTCGGGTAAATGACGTACATGCCCACAGGGTCTGCATTTAGAATTTCATAACAATGGGATTTGGCTATTGGCAGACAAGCCAAGAGAATTTTAGTAACTTCAGGTTAGCAAAGACCCATGGGGGCTCTTCAAAAGGCTGGGCTTTCGTTTTTCTCTAAACTCTCTAGTGCTTTCTGAAGAGCTTTCAGCCCATCCTTTGTCTTTGGAGGGGAAGCTCTCAGAGATCTTCCGAGAAAGAGGTGGGACCTCCCTAATAAGGCTTTGGGTCTGTTCTAGGTCCTTTGAAGCCCGTCGAGGGTCAGGGTTTGAGAGAAGTATGTGTTGGCTACACCCTTATTTTTGAACTCTAGTTGAGGTCAATTTATGGATTCAGCAGTATATTTATAGGCAGTGTGAGGAGTGTGGTCACCGCCCTAATGAATAGAGTCACCACTTCAGCTCGCAGCTATTAAAGCCCAGTCTGCCAAGTCCGCAAGGACTTAGCCGGACTTCAACCAACCCGCCAGGAGCCAAGACAAGTTGTCCACAACCAGGCGGACTCCGCGGCAGTCCGCACACACTATGCGGACAAGGAAACATCCCGTATAGTTCGCAAGCACAGCACGAGTCTGCCACACTACAACACACGGATACAGCAACCGCCCATACATCATCAGTCCGCACGCCACATGCGGACATTACCACAGTCCGCAAAGCTCGAGAATAATGCCTTATCCCGCCACATGAGTCCACTACCAACAGGTAGACCGCTCGATCAACAGCAGACTCTACAGACACTGCAACAGCCCGCCGCACAAGTCCATGACCAACAGGCAGATCGCCCGCTCAACTGCAGACTCTGCGGACACCCTGGACTTGTCACAGAGTGTGACCAAGTCCAGCAAAGCACTAAGCGCCCGGCGCGAGCTCGGCGGACAAGGCGCCAGTCTGCCACCTCTAAAGACAGATCGCCAATGCTCTACAAGAGCAAGGTAAAGCACACAAGCTCCAACTTGCACATCAACCAAGCCTATGGCCAACTGTCGGACTCGCAATCATTCCGCGCAGTCTGCGGAGAAGCAATCCCATAAAACAAACTGGCGACAAGCCAGGTCACAGAAGCAGGCGGACTCCAATCCAAGTCCGCCCAGCATGGCGAACTCCAACTAACCATACGGCTACCTCTAGAACACCACACAGGCCGCCACCATAAGACCGCCAGGGTGCTCCTATAGTCCGCAAAGACAGACCACACAGGCCGCTACACTAGATGCCCAAACCGCCAAGTCTACTCTGGCTGCAGACCACCCAGGCCACGGACTCAGACCACCCAGACTGCACGGTCTGCTCCATCACCAACTTTCACTTCATAATTTTGAACAACATTAATTTCCTTGAGGAATCTAGAATGCAATATATTAGTGAGTGCTACAAGAAAGTTAGAAATGGATGATGAGAGGTCATAATGTAGAAGAAATAACATGGCGAGATCTTAGATAACTTAGGAGAAAATTTAAGTTAATCTGAAGGTTCATCGATGGAGAAATTTACACCACGCCCCTCAAATATTCTAGTTTAGTGGTGAATGATGATTCCAAAAATTAGGGACATCCTGCTTGTTAAGCATTTTAAAAATTGGGCGGCACGATATAAAGCCCCATATATATATGAGTCTCATATATATATGGGGCTCTGCGCGATAGTACTCGACCGCCCTAGAGCGATAGAACTCGATCGGCATCGGGCGGGATTTGCCCCTCCCCTCAACGCCTGCCACCAACGGGAACAATGTCCCAGATTTGAAGAAGGCTCACAAGTCAATAATATAGACATGCATGTATTTGATATTTGACTATGTTCATATATGCATGATGTCTGTTATTTAGTTATTAATTTGTCAGAGGATTGGCAGGACTAAGTCAGAATACTTAGGAGAGGCAGAAAATTGCCTAAGTACAAAAGCATTGAGTGAGTAGACATCACTCAACTCTTGAGGCTAAAATGTATCGATAAATACCCAGTCATTAAAAGTCATAGTGAAGAAGCAGTGAAATCTATCTAAGTACAAAAGCGTTGAGTGATGGACATTCACTCAACGCCCGTACAGTTAAATTTGTCCAAGTCCAGAAGCATTGAGTGATGAACGCTCACTTAACATCTTCATAAGTATTGTTGCCAAGTTCAAATGCATTGAGTGTAGGACGTTCACTCAACGCCGTCAATAAAAAATATATTGCTAAGTACAAATGTGTTAAGTGATGGATGCTCACTCAATGCCTTCTCAGATAATTTGTCAAAGGACAACAAAATTGAGTGAAGAAGGCTCATTCAATGTAACACCCCAAAAATTGGAAAACAAAACTCAAAGGTGGATATCACTGGGCGATAGAGGGTATCGCTGGAGATAACACTCAATGCACTCGATGCACTCAACACACTTGACGCACTCAATGCACTCGACGCACTCAACGCACTCGACGTATTCAACGAATCGTCGAGTAAGCTATCAGAGTGGCGATAGTTGGTATCATGTGACGATATCTCCTCGTGGCATCTAGACATGTGTCGGATGGCTAGAAAGCAGCCGATGAGAGGTGGTTGGTTGGGGTCAAAGCATCTACGGCCGATATCGCCAGGCGACAGCTGATATCGCGCGGTGATATCGTTATTTTTGACTTGTCAACTGAAATCGTGGCCTTTGGTTTCTTTTGATGAGAGGATCGTGTGGTTAGGTTTATTCCCGAGGTCACTTACGTAAATAAGATGTAAAGGGAAGAGTCATTTATCTTCTCTCACTCTTTCTCCTCCATTTTCATCTCCTTGAAAGAAAGGAAGAACAAAGGCTGAAGGCTGAGCTTTGCAAGCTTGTTGAAGGAGATCTTATGGTTGGAATAAAGAGTCGGAGCAAGATCCATGAAGACGAAAGCGAGACAATCCTTTCCATCCCGATAGAAGACCTTTCCATGGCTCGAAATGAACTACGAGGGTAACAATCTTTCTTCTTGGTCAAGTGAAGTCCTCCTTTTGCATACGCATGGAATCCCCCACCAAAAGATGGAAAAGTGAAGGGAATTCTGATGGGTTAATATGTGATATCCCAAGGTAGTTTGCTTATAGATCTTGAAATCGCAGTACATAATAAGCATGTTGTGAGAAGCCTATCTGGATAGATTGGTCTAGATTGATGATGTTTTATTTTACATGCTGGAGAAGACTCCGAGTATAAATGGGTAGTTTATGGAGTCGGAAGGGTTGTGCATGTGAAATGAGTAGAAGGAAGTACTGGAGATGCTCTCCAGGAAAATACCCAGAAAATTCCACAGTTTGATAATTGTTGGATATCATCGGGCGATAGTGAGTATCACTAGCGATAGCTCCTAGTGAGCTATATTTTGTGAAAGACCAGTGTTCTAGCACTGCACGATCTATAAGGTTTTCTAGACAGATGTTCCAATTATGATTGAGTTTGGTGATAAAAGAGAAATTTTGTCGTCAATGCCAGGCAATAGTGACTATCACTGGCAATAGCTTCCAGATGTCAATCTGCTTGCACATCTTGTCTCGTAGAAAACTTGGCGCTAGCAGGTAAGCTATGAGCCTGGGTGCCCTACTTTTGTGGCCATGAGAGCCATGGGACATAACGTTGGTTATGTTTTGGATTACGGCAAGGGGAAGCTAACCAACGTCATGTAAATTGGCCATGAAGGTTCTGACTTTCGGCGATGGCATGGCGATTTGAGCAACGAGTTGTAGCTGAATTGTAACCGCATTATGTCAGTCAGACTCGAATGCCTAAAGTACTTGGCTTCATTGACCCCATAATGAGAGTCTTAGACAGTGTGCTTGAAAGACTGAAATGATGACAGTTGACCGTTATGTCTGGGACCTCTGAACGGTGGTGGGAATGGGTATTTCCAGTACACCGAGAATGTGCCCTGAGTCCACAGAACGTTTCGCAGTTGATGCAGTCGTTTGTGATATATTGAATTGTGCTTGAGTTTTGCCTTCTTGTGATATATCTATATATAAATGTTATGCCTGCACTGAAGGTATACCGCTACCACGAGAATGGGGTAGGGTTGTTATAAATTGGTCAGCTAAAACTGACCGTTGCCTTGTTTTCCATCCTTGTGGTGGAATATCCATATGGAGGTGTTGGAGAGCCGAGCGGGAAATAGCGGGTTGCAGCCCTTTGATGCTATGCCAGCCCTCGAAGGCCGAGCGAAGAACTGTCGTTGTTTTCATGTGTGGTCGGCCTGCAAGCCGATGTTTGTAAAGAATACTGATAAAGCATAACTGTAAGGCCTTAAGGACAAAACGTTTAGTGTATTTTGTAAAACATTCCTATGTATTAATATAGTGGACATTGTTGATACTTGAGTTTAAGTGAACTCATGAAGCTTCCGCTAGAATGCACTGAGTTATAATTTGTTTAGTGTTATGATATTTAACATGTAACCCTGCTGACTATCTGTGGAATATGGCATGGGGTCCCGGTCAGACCCTCTGTTATATTTCATGTGACGGTTGGAGGTGTTATAATTTGTTATTTGTTTGTCTCGATCTTACTTCTGTGAATTCGTGGTTGAATTCTTTTGAGGGGTAGCGAGAACTTGTTTGTGGTTACTGTTATCACAAAAATGAACTCAAGAATGTTCACTTAGGAATGCAAATACACATGTTTGAGTAACTTGCATGTTCCTTTTAGTCATTGTTTTCCTTTTGCATTGTCGCTAAATTGTGTATTTTACACTTTTAGGTAACTCAAAGTGGTGAAGGGCAGTCTGCATCCCAACGTTCTGTGGAGAGTGCGGCACCAGCTGATGTGCCCACACCTTCCCCTTCTAAATAAACAATGTGTTTAGTTACTGAGGCAGTGTTTGCAATGATAAATGCACAGCCAACTGGGCAGGAGCGGCCTACGATGGTACCAGTACAAGTTGGTGTAGCCGAGCCTATAAATGTTAGGCAGGTGCCTCCTAAGGCTTTAGTTGATAGGCAAGCGACTGAGTGGGAACTGAAGCACTTCATGAGTTTCAGTCCTATTACGTTTATGGGTGTGGGATCCCCAACGCAGGCGGAGGACTGGTTTTCGCGAGTCAAGAGGATATTGACGTTGACTGAGATAGAGGAGGGATAGAATGTCACCTTGGACACTTTCATTTTTGATTGAGAGGCACGGCTGTGGTGAGATGAACTAGAGTTACACCATTTCACAGACAGACGACTATCAGAGATCTCAATGGAGGAATTTTCGAGATTGTTTTTGGCAAAGCATCTTACTTCGTTGCAATGGATTGCCATGGAAAATGAGTTCAAACGCTTGACTCTGGGTGAGAGTAGTGTTGCTTGCATGAGTTTAGCAGGTTGGGACTTTATGCGGGGTCTACTTTGTAACACCCCAAAATAAGCTAGCGGGTTGAAATCGTCGAGCGGAGCTCGACGAAAGTCGTCGAGCAGAGCTCGATGAAGATCGTCGAGCGGAGCTCAAAGAAACGTCGAACAGAGCTCGACGAAGAGCATCCTATGGAGCTCGACGAAGAGTATCATGTGGAGCACGACGTAGAGTGTCGAGTGGATCTCGACGAAGGGATCATCGTCAAGCGGAGCTCAATGAAACATCGAATAGACCTCGACAAAAATACTGTGTGTATTTTGATGGCCAGCTCGACGAACTCAGCCAGTTCGACGAAATTTATCCTGTTCGACGAATTCTGTTCGACGAAATGTTGAAATCGAATATTTCTTAGGCGGTGATTCGTGTCAGGTTGGTGTTATCCATTAGCTGTGCAGTGCTTGGTTGTTCAGCTTATCCCAAGTCATTGATGTGTCTTGGATGGGCAGAAATTGTGTGGTTGGGGAAAACCCCGATGCATTATCTGTAGAGGAGTTAAATTTGGGAAGTCATTCCTCCATTTTGTTTCTCTCTCTTACTTCCCAAGTGCTGGAGCAAGAAGTCTCAGCTCTTAGGGTTGAGTGCTCCGGTGGTGCTGTTGGAGGCAAGTTTGGGCCTGGAAGTTTAAGCCAAAGCGAGAGTTGCGAAGAGGAAAGGGAGACGATCATTTCCGTCCACTTAGAAATGCTTTGCCATGGCTCCAAAGAGATCGTTAAGGGTAACGATCTTTCTTCGTTGGATAAGTGAAGTCCTTTATTTGGCATATGCATGCATTTACCTCACCAAAAGGTGGAAGATTGAGGGATTTCTGTTCAGTTGATTCTTGATATCTCCAAGATGTCTAGTATGTAGATCCGAAAATGTGTTGTACGGAATAGGCATAATGTGTGAAGCCCATCTGGACAGGTTGGTCTGGATTGGTGATGTTTTATTTTGTGCACCGGAGAAGACTCTGTGTAAAAACGAGTATTGTGTGGAGTCCGTGGGTTGTGCTTGTGAAGTGAAGTAGTAGGAAGTACTGGCCGGAAATGCTAGGAAAATACCCTCAGAATGTGTATGTTTTATGCTACGAAAGTCCAGTGTTTCTGGCACTGCAGGTGGCTACAGGGATTTCCGGATGGTTTATCCAAATATGGTTAGGGACGGGTATAGAAAGAGAGTTCTATCGCTAACGCCAGGCGATAGTCATTGTCGCGGCGATAGCCCCTAACTAACGTGTAATTGTGCAGACAGTTCTTAGGGGACATTGTGGCTATTGTGAGTTATGTGAGATCGTAAAGGCCAGCGAGCCAAACGGACAAGGGGATGCCGACCCGCGTCAGTGTAGACATGGAACTGGCGATTTGAGCAACGGGCAAGGGCTGAACTGTATCTGCGTGATGGTCGTCTAGCTTGAGTGCCTGAAAAAGTGGCTTCATTAGGATCACATCATGATATTCTTGGGCTGTTCACCATCAAGACTAAAGTATCCGGCCGTGGGCCGTGGAGCATGAATGCTCAACTTTACCGTTGGGTTTGAAGCTCGAGAATGGTGGTGGGACCCTGGTTTTCCGGTACACCGAGAATATGCCCTGAGTGCACGGAGTGTCGGGCCGTGTGGTCGACGTTTGTGATATATTGATGGTCTGTGAGTGTACATCTTGTGAAATATCTGCTTGTAAAATGCTATGCCTGTAGGGAAGGAATTCAGCTGCCCCGAGTAAGGGGTAGGGTCGTTATAAATGGGTCAGAAAAATGCTGACCGTTGTTTTGTTTGCCACCGTTGTAGTGGATTGTCCCAATGCAGTTACTGGAGAGACGAGCAGAAAATAGTGGGCTGAAGCCCTTGTTGTTGCTGCTGCTGCTATGCTGGCCCTCGAAGACCAATGAAAGAAACGTGTTTTGTGATTTTCATGTGTGGTCGGCCTGCATGCAGATGTGTGTAATCGACACGTATGAAGAAAACTTGTAAGACCTTAAGGCCAAACACATTGGTGTAATTTGTATACATTCCTGTGGGATATATATAAATATGGTGGTTTATATATATATTGGATATTCATTGCTAATGAGTTCAAGTTTAACCCCTAATGCTTCCGCTAGAATGCTCTGAGTTAGGATGCGTGGTTTGGTCTTTGATATTAACATGTAACCTCGCCGTCTATTTGTGGCATATAGTGTGGGGCCCCGACCGGACCATCTATTATGTCATGTAACGGATGGAGGCATTACAATTTGGTATCAGAAGGAGGTTTTGATCCTCTGACCTGTGGGTTATTTGCGACCCGTTATAACTCAAAATGAACTCAAGAATGTCCACTAAGGAATGCAAATACATTTGTTTAAGGAACCTGCGCGTTCCTATATTGTTGTTGTTGCTTTTGCCAAGTCACTAAAGTGCATCTTTTACACCTATAGGTGATGCGAAGTGGTGCGGGGCAGTCTGAGCCCCAACGTTTTGATGAGAGTACGACACCAGCTGAAGTGCCTACTCCTCCTCCTTCTGCAGAGACTGCACGCTTGGTTGCTGAGGTGTTGTTTGCTATGATCCATGCACAACCTACTGGGCTGGCGAGGCCTGCGGTGGTGCCAGAACATGTGGGTGTGAGGCCCGAACCTGTTGCGGCTGTTATAGATCCCCGAGCAGCGAAACGACAATTGAAGCAATTAATGAGCTGTGCGAACAGGAAAAAGCAGATAGAAAATTTGGAGTAATGCAAAATTTATTATCCAAAAGAGGTGTCAATTACAATGGTATAGCCTCCCTTTTATAGAATGGAGGAGATGAGAGAGATTATAATTAAGCAATGTGGGACTAAACATTTACAAGCATATGCGGCTTTACAAAAAGGCAAACCAGACAGGTCGTGCGGTTAGACAAGCCGCCTAACCGCCCGACAACCAATAGGAGGAGAGAACAAACACCACATAGATCAAGCCGCCATAGGAGACCGCTAGACCGCCCGGTCTGCAAGTCGTCTGAGACAAACTGCCAGACTGCTAGGATACCAAATAGCAACAGCCCGGCAGACAGGCCGGCTAGTATAAATCGCCAGACCGCCCGGTCTCCGAATAGCAATAGACCGCCCGACCTCCTTACTGCAACACTTCCCCTTAGCAAGAGCATAGATATCAATCATGCCCAACTTGTCGCAAATGTGGAAAAAGGAAGAGGACACCGGCTTGGTGAAGATGTCCGCCAACTCGTTGTCTGAAGTGACGAACGAAGTACAAATCCGTTTCTTCAAGATCTCCTCCCGAATAAAATGACAGACGACTTCTATGTGTTTCGTTCTCTCATGAAAGACCGGATTTTTGGACATGTATATCGCGACCTTATTGTCACAGAACATAGGAAAAGGATAGTTGTAGACCTCTCCTAAATCAAGCATGAGAGCCCGTAAGCATTTCAACTCACACGTGGTCAATATCATACTGTAATATTCTGCCTGTACACTAGACCTGGAGACTACAGACTATTTCGTGCTCTTCCAACTCACAAGATTGCCTCCAACAAACATGCAGAAACCTGATGTCGACTTGCGGTCCCCTTTGTCATCAACATACCTCGAATCAGAGTACCTTTCAACCCTTAGGTGACCATTCTTCAGAAAAATGAGTCATTTCCCTAGGCTACTTTAATATACTCCAATATCCTCAGGGCAGATTGTAGATGACACTCCCTAGGAGCTTGCATGAACTAGTTCACCTTGCCAACAACATAAGAGATGTCGGGTCTGTTTACCGTGAGATAAATGAGTTTGCCCACCAGATGAAGGTACCTCGTAAGATCGGATAGAAGAGGCAAGTCATCTGTCCAAGTTTTGTCTTCTCCAGCAGCCATGGGACAACGGGTAAGTTTAGCACCGGTCAATCCTGCCTCCTTTAGAAGATCAAGAGCATACTTCCGTTGGGAAAAGACCATGGAGTTGGGCTTCCTAGAGATTTCAATCCCAAGAAAGTATTTCGGGGAGCCCATATCCTGTAACGTCCTGATTCACACTAGGTCCCTCGTGTGAATTTTTGAGTTAGGAGAGCTAACTTGGGTTCAGGGAAGTGCTGGCAGCTGGGCTGCACTTGTAAATAGGAGGAGAATTAAGTCCAGAATAGGACACGGGTAGAGACACAAGCTTGTCCCTAACCGTGTGTGAGAGGCCAGCTCTCGAGTCGACGAATCGAGTAGGTCCAGAGAAGGATATGGGTAGTCACACTGGCGTGTCACTACCCGTGTGTATGAAGACATGGTAGGGACACGGTGTGTCCCTACCCATGTATATCCAACCAGTGTTCCCATGAAGGACAAGGGAAGAGACAAGGGCGTGTCCCTACCCGTGTTTATCCTACCAACTCTCGAGTCGACGACTCGAGTTGTCCTAGAGAAGGACACGGGTAGTGACACAGGCGTGTCACTACCCGTGTGAAAAGGACACAGGTAGAGACACGGGCGTGTCCCTACCCGTGTGTGTCGAGTAGAGCTCGACGAAGTTTGACCCGAGGAGGACACGGGTAGAGACGCGGGCGTGTCCCTACCCGTGTGTGACAAGTGAAACCTGACGAATCGTGTCCAGAGCAGGACACGGCCAGAGAACACGGTCGTGTCATGTTGACACGGGTAGGGACACAGGAGTGTCCCTACCCATGTTTGTGTATTAAACCGATATTGGAACCGCTGACAAAGCTTCGCCCGAGCAAGACATGGGTAAGGACACGGACATATCCCTACCCGTGTCAATTTTCACATATAAGGAGAAGTGAAAACCCTAGCCATTTTCACTCTCATTCCAAGCCCTTTTCCTGGAGAAACTGTTGTAGAGAGGGAGAAGGTGCTGGAGCAAGTCCAAGAGGTGAAGATCCGCCGCCGCTGAGGAGAAGAAGATGCCGCCGAGAAGAGTTACAAGATCCTTAGCCGGAAATGGTGGAAATGCCGAAAACGAGGTGAGCTTCCTCCCCTCTCCCTTGGTGCTAGATCTGTAGATATATCTAGTTGAGATGTCGACTCAAAAGAGTCTAGACTTGCGAGATGATGATTTCCCTAGGAAGAGGCCGTTCTAGGTCTTTTGCTCTATGGATAGTGGTGTCTTTAACATCTCCATCCTTCTTTGTGAAGATGGGGGACGGTTTCGTGAAGAGAAATGGCCTTATGAGGGTGAATAAGAGAGGGGGAATTTCTGATGTGATTTGGGGAAGATCGGATTGAGAAGGAAGATGAACCGATGTCATTTATTCCGCCTTAAGATGCATGCAGAATCTGTGTTCTGCACACAACAATCGTCTTGGCCATTTTCAGGTGTGATATGTTCAGAACTGGGCTTTCAACTAAACATGAAAGTTGAAGTCCTTGAAAATATCTTTCCAATGAGTGGTTGTATGACTTCAGGCGAAGTCTGTAGCCACAGGAAAGTCTGAATGAACTGGCAGCCGACAAACCTAGCATGCAGAAATTATGTTCTATACACAGCGGACTTTGAAGCCGATTTCAAGTGTGTTATTGTCAAATCTGGGTTGTGATCTGAATATGAAAGTTTTAACCCATGGAAAGATGTTTCCATTGAGGGGTTACATGCCTTCACCAAATTCCCGGCTTCAGGAATCTCCGGTCGAATTTACTGTCCAGATGTGTTCTGTATTTAAAATTCTAGGTTGGTGTAGAGTCGGTTTTGGACTCGGTAGAGACAATGTAGCAAATTAACTTTGAGGTTAGGTGAACTGTATTATGTTAACCATCATAGTTCTATGAATGAAGTTTGATAATTGGATCTCACGTAATTGATTTGTGAAATAAAACGTACTTAAATTAAACGATTTGGTAGAAATTGGTAACCAATAGAAATGCGCATCATATTAATAATGTGTTGAAATCATTTGGAAATGAAATGTAGGATGTTAATCTATTGCCATGTGAATAATTGTTTAAAAGAATGAATTTAGTAGTCCAACGCCTAGAGTGGTGTCTCCCTACGAGTAGCATTGTGAAAGTATGTAAGTGCGAGTGTTGACCACACTGAGTTGGACAGTGTTGAGAAGGGTCATAAATGGATGGTTGGGATTGGTCCTCGGTGTTCATTTCCCGGGGCTCCTTCCGTGCCGAGTGGACGGTTGGGCTTGGTCCTTGTGCTTTATCTGAGGCTCCTTCTGTGGCACGATGATGTGGAATTGCATGCGGTATGAGTCGACACGCGGTGTCGTAATCCTGGGTTAAGGATAGTGTGGCAGGTCTACGGGCTCGCCAGACGTCACACCGACGGGAGTTGACGGTTAGACCATGGGCGGATGGGCTTGGTCCTCGATTTTTATTTCCCGGGGCTCCTTCCGTGCTAAGTGAACGGTTGGGCTTGGTCCTCGTGCTTTCTTCCGAGGCTCCTTCCGGGTCACACAAGGCCAGTTCGGGGTTTGGTTCTCGGTGCACATCTACTAGAGACTCCCGCTGGGCCATAGTACGCGTTGGGGGGGGGGCTCCGCTGTTGTGTTCTTAGCGTTGAGGCATATTGAGGCCTAAGTGAAGCAGTGTGGATGCCCACTTCATAGTAGAGAAGCCCGCTCTACTATCGCCGTCTGGCCATGGCGGTTGATGCCTGAGAGGTTAGTTACCTGCTTGAATAATGGAAATTACAAGTCTGTGTCGACATAGCGGTTGCATGTGCGTGATCATGGTTGAGTCATTGCATTACATACAAACCATTACATTACATTGCACAATAAGATCCTCATTATATAAGTTTGTATGGGCAGTCATATACGATGAGTTACTTTATGTCAAACCGATCCTTAACTATAAGCTTGTATGGGCATCCTTATAAGTTTAGTTACTTTCCTGTTGTAGATACTTATACTTGATGGATGATTATAACTCTTGTAGATTTGCTAGATTAAAATGTTGTTAATCATATTGTACTTATTCCACTTGCTTGTACCTGCGTATATTACTTATTATTTATTGTACCCTTGTTCCTTTCTCCTCCCGGTGCCGAGGAGTTGCCGGGGGAGCTAATGTGAAAGCCACTTAGTCTTTTTGACTAACAGTTGCTACGTCTTCCTTTTTAGGTCACCTCGCAGGTAGAGGAGCCGCATATTATGCAGCAGGACAGCCAGGCCATGATGATAGGGCCTGAAGGGACAGTACCGTCGCTACCGTCAGTCACCGATGTGAGTGTTGAGTTACTTTGATGTAGCCCTTTTGGGCATATATTAGTTGCACTCTGATACTTTAGAAGCTTGTTATTAGCTTCTTACCTTGTTGTACTTTTGTACTATTATGCTTTGTGTGGATTTGACTTCTATATTATATTTCAGTTGGGTCTGCATAAATTGATATTGGATGTAGCCGGCAGAATAGGCGTCTTGTGGTACAGGTTAGCCCATGTGCTAATGTTACCGCAAGACGGCTGTTCTGGGCATAAGACCCCCTTCGTGCCGTGTTTTGGGATCCGGGAAGGGGGTCTTACAAATGGTATCGGCTTGCTACGTTCCTGAAAAAAAGTCATTCAACAATGGTACCACCCCCGTTCGATTAGTCAGTTTGGGGACAAACTGACTTAGCGGAAGCAGTGGTGTGTCCATATGTAATTCACACTAAGTATGTCCAACTTTGACATTAAGATTAGCGAACCTGACCTTAGGTTTGTATTCTACGTGTAGATTCCAGTGCACATTGAGCCGATGGGGGGCACTCCTGCCCCTTCCGTACCTACTCAGTTCCAACAATCTAAATTGGGACAGACGCTCACGGCCATCCTGGATGCCTTTAGGTCACAGTAGACCCCAGTACAACAATAGGCTCCAGGCTCAAACTGGTTTAGTACTTTTCGGGCTATCTCCCCTCCCGCCTACCTCGGGACAGAGTCAGTCGTGCACACAGAAGAATGGCTCGATACTATGCAGGAGCTATTGGCAAGAATCCGTTGCCCAGCCAACATGGATGTCACATTGGCCGTGTCCATCCTGGAACTTCACACCGAGAGGTGGTGGAAGTCCCTTATAGGCTCCACCTTTCAAGGGCGAGTTTATATGAAGATTAGCTGGAGCGAGTTCTCAGGAGTCTTCTTAGAGCACTTCATTCCCTCGACTGCTCGAGATGAACTCGAAGAGAGATTTCTACTACTGAAGCAAGGATCGAAGTTGGTTACGGAGTATCAGCGAGAGTTCCAACATCTCGCGATATTTGCGGACTCATATGATTTGGATGACAGTGGATACGCTAAACGCTTTTACAAAGGGTTGTGGAACCCCCTGAAGCAGGCCCTTTTGTTTATAGCGGACTCCAGCCTGGCGGAAATAATTAACATGGCAAAGAGGCTAGAAGCGGACCACCTAGGGAGTGCTAAGAGGCCTGCTGAGGGCGTGATGGAAGTTGGCCCTAACAATAGAAGGAGACATGACTATAGAGGAGGAAGAGGACATCAGAGAGGTGGTGGACATGTCCACCGGAATTATAGAGTGGAGCACTCGGTTCCACAGCAGCCAGCATTGCCTCCACCTCCACATCCTCAACAGTTTCGGCAACCTGAGGGGCGTTATGGGCGGGTGTGCTTCTAATACAATCAGTCGGGCCACATCCGACGTTACTATAACATCCCATTTCCAACTAGACCCCTAAGAGTGGTTTTAGCCATGACTAGGTCATAACAAAACCCTAGGAAGCTAAAAAGGGCCAAGTGATAGAAGGCCAAGGTGAGAATCACCTTGGTCTGCCTATGTCACAACCTCATCACAAAACCTAGGGTTTGACCTTAGGGCTTCACCATGACTCCATGACCCCACCACAACATCACTAACCTATCAGATGGGTCCACTAGAGCCTTAAGGGTCCATTAGAGTCAACCCAAGGTGGACAATTTGACCTAGGACCACCATAGGCCTAAATTGGGCAAGGTGCCCTAACAAAGGGTAGTTGGCCACTAATGTGCCCAACTAACCTTGCCCAGGTCTTCCTAGACCTAAAGTGAGGTCAATGGGTCACTAAGGACACATTGGGTTTAGTCGTAGAGGACAAGTTCACCCAAGTCAACTCTAGCCCCTAATCTGGTCAAAGTACCCTAGGTGACCTCCAAGGTGCAAGGTAACACTACATAACCCTTCCTTGACCTCAGCGGAAGCCATGGGGTCACCAAGGACTACTTGGGGTCAACCCAAATGGTCATGTTGACCCAAGTCAACACTAACCCTAAAGAGGTCAAAGTGCCCTTACCAAGGGACAAGTGACCTCCAAGATGCCAAGTCAACCCTATCCAACCCTATCTAGGTCTTAGGGGAGATTAATGGGTCACCGGGGACTCTTTAGGGGTAACCAAAAAGGTCAAAAAGACCAAGTTCAACCCAAGCCTACCTTGGGTCAACCTAGCCCAAATACGCTAGCCCAAGTTCAAGCCTCCTCATGTGGCTTCTTTAGGAGATGATGTGTATGGATGGGCTGCCAATAGACCTCCAGATTGACCAAGTCAACTGGTGACTAGGAGAGAGGGTGAGCTTCATTTCCATGGTTATGGAGGAGAGAGAAAAAATGAAAGAGGGGGGAAGGAAGGGGCTTGGCCAAGGGGAGGCCAAAGGCCACCTTTAACGGCTGAATTCAACTACCCCAGGGAAGGGGAGAAGTTTCCAGCCATTTCCCAGGCCACCAAGGGCCTGGTTCAGCCCGCCTTACCATGCCTGAATCTAGCCATTAATGGCCTTAATGGCCATTGATGATCCAGCCTCTCCCCTGCCCATCTGAA
The DNA here is from genome assembly GCA_039583875.1 of Platanthera guangdongensis. Taxonomy (NCBI): domain Eukaryota; kingdom Viridiplantae; phylum Streptophyta; class Magnoliopsida; order Asparagales; family Orchidaceae; genus Platanthera; species Platanthera guangdongensis. The sequence continues at coordinate 36,031,277 of CM077154.1, forward strand.
GATTTAAACACCTTCAGTGGGCCGAGGGGAGGATTTCCCATTCCTTACCTGAAGAAACCGAGCCTCCCCATTGTGTAGTTGCAGAAACCGAGCGGCACCGCCTTCAAAGATGGCTTCCCGGTGATCTTCTCGACTTCAGGCCGCCGACAAGGTCCTCCTCCACTCCTTCTTTCATGGGTAGTTCTTAGGAATCTTTAGGGCCAAGGTTCGGGCTCAATTAAGCCCGATCCAAAGGGAAATTTTCCTAATTTTTCTACAAAAATGCAACCATCGGGATCGCCAGAATAGGGCTATTCGGCGGCTGTGACGGCGCCTGGTGACAGCCACCATCTCAACGGAGGTGATGGTTGCGGTGGCCGGCTGGGGAGGCGGCTGGATGGCTGGCGACAGCAGCTTGAAATTGGCCCAGGAAAAATGAATCCTGGCCGTCGGCTCAAGGTAGAAGATGAAGGGATCCCGTCCACTTTGCGCCAAGATTCGTGCCATATTAGATTTTAAACTATAGTATATAAATTTCTGATTATTTAATTATGTCAAAGATTTTGTATTTATTAGTTTTAATTTTTAAAACTACTTAGGGGTTGTTTCATAAAAAGTGGTCAACATAAACATTGTATCCTGGAGGGTCTAGTTTATGTCAAAATTGATTGGAACCCATTTGGGTGTCTGGTTTGACCAGGGCACTCATTTTGGTGAGGTCTATCCCTAGGGCTATCCTGAGATTCAAATGGATGCCCACCCTTCATCCCTTGTCCAAATGATCTGAGATTTGGGAAGGGAGTCTTTCCTAGCTATACCTAGGGCCTGTCCAAAATTCAGAATTTTTGGAAAGTAGTGTTCTATAGTTTTTAGAAAAATTTAATAATCTATGAATAAATTAATTAGGTGTCCTAAACATCTCAAAACTCCCCCAAATTTGGGTGGGTAGTCTTATAGGGCATGTTAGGGCCCTGGTAAAATTGTCATCTCATTTGGAGATATTTTGTTTAAGTATTGATCCAACCCTAGGTTGAGCCCTTTTAGGGTTAAATAGGTCGAGCATCCCCTTTGGGTTTTGAGTGGTCAAATCACCAAAATAGAGGTTGATATTTTGGCCACTGACTTTTTATACTATGACTCACACTCCAATGGAATTTGGGGTGGTTAAGAGTAGGGTAGCCCTAGAACCCTGGCGTAGGTCCCTTAATGGGGATTTTTAGGGTTTGAAGATCATGGGGTCAAATGACCTTGGAATGACTTGACAATTAGTGGGGAGGACCATAGGATTAATATAGTTCTCTGGTTAAAATTTTAGGGAATTTGGAAGCCTTAAACACTCTCAAAACCCTAACCCTAGCTCAGGGCATAAACCTTGTAGGGATAGAAAAAGTCACAAAAACTCTTTGAAAAGTGATGAGGTTTGGGTTGAGTAGTTTTTGAGGTTAGTACAAGCTCTGGAGATTTTATTATGAATTTAGGATTATTATTTTGGATACTTTATTAACAAATTGGTAATTTGTATTATTTACTTAGAAATTTATTAAGAAGACACTACTTGCTGGAAATTTATGGAATTTAGCCCGAGGACTTTAAGTTATGTTTGAAAGCTCTGTGAATTTTTATAGAATTTTTGGATGATTATTTTTAAGGGTTGCCTCATTAAGTATGGTTTCTAATGAAAATTTAATTTAATTTATTTTGGAGTCTAGAAAGCCTATAAAATTCTGATTTTTGTACAATGATCTTTTCTAAACAATATTAAGATTTTGTAATTTTTACATAATTTTCCGATGAGTAATTTTGGTACTTCCTTCTATACATATGATTAAGGGAATTATTTTGGATAAATTAATTAGAGGTCAAATATTCACTGCAAAAATTAGGGAAATTAATATCTAGTCATATATCTCTGTTATTTAGTGATCAAAATTTTTGGGTGGTCATTACTTGAGTAGATCATATAGTTCATGTTCAAAAATTGCCCATGACCAAACATTTGGGAAAATTCAATAAATATCAAATTAATTAGAAAATTTATGGATCTCTGATTTTAGAATAAATTTGTTATGATAGAACTCTGGTAAATTTTATAGGAGATTTGGAAGACAATCTGGAGTACCTCCTTTAAACATCTCATATAGTATAGGGTGGTCTGCATATAGTAACTGCGGAAACTGAACTAGAGTGGGTAATGAATTTTGAAGAGTTGAATCCACAGTAGGTTGCTGGTTTGGGTAAATAAAGGAATTCATCATTTGAATACAGGATTAGTAGAGTGAGAGGTTGACTAGTGTTAGGTGGTGCTCGGGATCGGCGAAAGATCGTCCTTCCCGTAGGGAGGAAGTGTTTAATGCACTAGGGCTAGATTCAATAAAATTAATTAAGGGTCGGGAAATCGGGTAGCAACCAATAATAGTAAGTGCCTTGCAGAAGGGAGCTTTGGGCGTAATCCCATCGTAGTTCCTAGTGCCTTCGAGAGCCCTTCACGGTGTATACCTTGGGCAGTCCTGTGCTAACGTAAACTGTAGGAGTGATAAATCTTAAAGAGCAACTAGAATAATTAGGGGTTCACTTTCACACACCCTGGTGTCTCGGGATGTTGGTTTGACTCGGTTGATATTTGTGAGGGGCAGCATGGCCCGGCGAGCTTTGGCTCAGTTGATGTTTGTGACGGACAGGATGGTCCGGGGAGCCTTGGCTCGGTGCTGATATATAAGGTTGCATGTGCATAAAGTAAAGGTGGTGGGTCTTCGGTATTTGAGTGTCGATGCATCGACGCCAATACGTTGACTCGACAAGTGTGGCTAGCACTTCGCTAATAGAAGTCCGGTGCGCCAGTCGGCAAGATTACGTAGGAGCTCCGCTTAGTGCACTTGCGTTGAGGCGTATGATAGGTCTGACCGGTAGTTCTTTACTGGTTTAGAGGTGGGCGAGGCCCAACCCACCGCTTCTGTCTGCTACTACGGAGGTATCCTGGGAGGTTCGACTCAAGAAAGGGGGAACTAAAGCTCTGTGTGCACAGATTCGGGTGGGTGAGTTGCACTTGCATGATCAAATCATAACCCACTTGCATGTCATAGCATAATCGTTGCATAAAACCCCTGTCACATATTGCATATGTAACGTCCCCGCGCCCCAGCGTGTACTCTAATTTCCACCTGGTCCGGTTCCGGTTACCGGGCTGCAGCCCAAGCACCCCAACCCCTCTCCATCCACAGGCGGGTTGTTGGTGGCCACAGCCTCCCTTTGATGAGGTAAACTCGATAGTCAAGCCCGCACTATCGATGGAGAGGAGTTTATGGCCTTGAAGACGGCGGTGGGAAGCACCAAGGAAGCACACGTGAATATTAGGGTTATGGTGCCTGGGAAGTCCCCGTACGGCCCAGCTTAACTGTCGAGATCGCTCGTCAAAGGGAGGCTGTGTGATGTGCCCGCGAACAGACTCTTACTGTGGTTGGTTCGGTGAGTCGATCGTCGCGGGCTTGCTCGGGTATGCAAGTGCACCTATCGCAAGTAGTACTCGATATTCGGGGGAATACCGAGGTCGTATTGTTCTCGGGGTCGCGTTGACTATTCTTACTCCTCCGGGAGGACTATTATTTTACTGAAAATAAGGTGGATTTTTTTTACTTAATAAAAAGGCGGAAAAGCAAAGGAGCGAAAAAACGATTTATAAAATATTCGATGAAGGGTTAACGCTCGGCATCGAATCGGATTAAGACTAAAATAATTTTTAATAATAAAAAGACTTAGTTTTCAAATTAATAATAAGGCAACTTGGCCGTGGAGGTTCCACAAATGTGAGCACACTTATCTCTAGGAATATTGCTCACCTGAACGTTAAGACTATTCGACCGAACGTTAGTCCGACGAAGGATTCCTCTTAACGCCCGCTTTACGCTAAGAACCCCACTATTGGGTGGGGAACCCAATCCGGTAGAATTACGCTAGTCCTCTCTCGAGGGGGTGCACGCAACTCTATTTACCCAGGGGTGATCGGTCCATATGCACGGCCTCTCGGCTAGCTAGCATATGGACTACGGAAATAGGGCCCACACATCGATTATGTGGTCCTACGCGTCGTAAACCCGGGGTAAACCCTAAGTGCTTAAATTAAAATGAAAAAAAGAACTTTAATTATTATAAATCATTTCAAATGTCCCAATGCTCTTCGATGCCGAGGCTAATAGCGATTAGCCACACATCGGTATGGGGACGGCTTATAATTTAGTGAGGCGCGAGTTCGAAATTAAACACTAAACGATTATAAGAAAGAGACAAAAGAAAAATAACAATATTTAGAGAGCTAAAAAGTTAACTAAACGAGAACTCACGCACACTCCAAATTATAAATTAAACAAAAGCTAAGTTACACATGAATGAAATTTGCATAATTTAAATTTGCGAGTCCCACTCAAACGAGTGGGGGCGGTAAATAAAGGCTGAAAATTGCAAGTCCTACTCAAACGAGTAGGACTGAAATGAAAGCGAGTCCTACTCAAATGAGTAGGAGAAAATAAATGCGATTACAGGGCTAAAAAGTCCGGCCATTTAACTCAAGTGAGTAGGCGGAAAAAATAAAGAAAGTAAAATTGCAAGTCCTACTCAAACGAGTAGGACTGAAATAAAGTCCGGCCATTTAAACTCAAGTGAGTAGGCGGAAAAATAAAGAAAGAAAAATTACAAGTCCTACTCGAACGAGTAGGACTGAAAATGAAAACGATGCGCCATTTAACTCTTAACGAGTAGGCGGAAATAAATGCACACGAACACACACACTCCATATGAAATTCAGGAAAGCAATAAAATTATACACCTACACTCACACACTCTACATAATTTGAATCAAAGCATTAAAAGGAAAGCATTAAAACAAAGCATGAAAATTTAACACCTACACTCACACACTCTACACAATTTAAATCAAAGCATAAAAATTATACACCTACACTCACACACACTTCATGAAAAATCAAAGTTACCTAAAAATTAAAATTTTAACTATTTCAAGCATAGGTTTTGCCAAAAACAAATAAAAAGAAGAAATTTAAATTTTTAGAAGACAAAAGTTTTTCAAAACAAATTAAAAACCAAAGTTTTTGGAAAACAAAAATTTCAACATTTTCATTCCTAGGATTTCATAAAAGAGCTAAAAAAGTTGAAATAAAAGTGAAAGAAGAAAAAAAGTTTTCATTCCAAAATGAAGCTAAGTAAAAAAAAACAAAGGAAACTATAGCTCTTTTACACACTCATAAGAGTGAAGATGTTGAAGAAGATAAGAAAAAAAAGAAAAACCTAATTCATCATTTCATCATTTTCAAACAAAACCTAACTTGAAAAATCAAAGGCATGTAAAGAGGAAATCCTAACCTAAGCATGAAAACAAGTAAAAAAAAAAGTAAAGTAAGCATGTTACACTCATACACACACACACACTTTTCATAAATGAAGAACAAGTGAAGAACAAGTGAAGAACAAGGATAAAACCAAGGATAAAAAAGGGGAAAGAAAGTGGGCACAAGTTTCATTCCAAAGCTAAGTAAGAAGAGAAAATCTAACATTTTATTGAATTTTAGGAACTATTACAAGCTATTACAAGGGTTAAAGCTAAGACAAAACAAGAAATGAAATAAAAAAGGGAGAAATCTCCTTACATAGCTTTGAAAATCACGGATGCAGCCCACAAAAATACACTAAATTGGCCCAAAAATCTGAACCCTTGGACCTTACAGAACTGGGCTATTTATAGGAAAAAATTTCTAAGTACACGCCCTCGGTCACGGGCGTGACATGGGGGCGTGACAGTACTATTCATGAAGGCGGCTGGCGATTGGACAGCAAAGTTGACTTCGGGTTGAGTTCGCAGCAGTCACGCCCCAGGTCACGGGCGTGACCTAGGGCGTGTCGGGGAGGTAGAACCGGGCGCGGGTTGCGTCAAATGTCCTCGGCAGCGTCTTGTCGGGCCAGCTGGAAAGGTCACGCCCCATGTCACGGGCGTGACTATGGGCGTGACAGTTGGGTCGACACTCGACGAATGTCGAGCGGAAAGTGTCGAGTCGAAATCGTTGAGCTGAAATTGGGTCACGCCCCAGGTCACGGGCGTGACTATGGGCGTGACAGTCGGGGTCGACACTCGACGATCGTCGAGTGGAATTCGTCGAGAGGAGAGGACACGGGCTTGGGTCACGCCCCGTGTCGGGTGACACGGGCGTGTCGCCAGGCGTGTCAAGCCTTTTCTTCAGAAATTTTCCGATTTCACGGGAAATGCACAGTCACGGCTCGGTCACGGGCGTGACCCATGTGTCACGGGCGTGTACTTCCCAATTTTTGGCAGATTTTGGAATTTTTCTGAAAATCAAAATAAAACAAGTTAGGAGAAAATTTACAAGAATAGGAACATTTTATTGAACAAAAATAAGTAAAAACGACGAAAATAAATGAAAATGACTAAATTAATGTGCATAAAAATACGCATATTTACAGTTGACCAAATATTATTTGTAACATGTAAAATTAAAGGTGACTCCAAGACCTACAATTTGCATGTTGATAACAGTTTATGAAAAAGGCTGTAAGGGTCCTAACATTTGCATGCAAAGGTCTGTTAGAAAAAGGGGCATAATTGACACTATTCATACAATTAAATAATTCCTGGATAAATATATATGCATGGCACTAATCTTAAAGCAAATCCGACGGCTGCTGTATTTCTTCCCCAACCCGCCTGCATGCCAGCCAGAGTTTCACGGGGCTTTTCCCGGCCGCCTCCGGCGGCGCCTCCACCGGCCATCTTCTCCTCTCCCCTCACGGTGGTGGGGGCGAGCTTTTCCGGCGGCTAGGGCGGCCGGAGGTGGCGGCGCCACCTCACCCGAGAGCTTCAAAAATGCCATTAATGGCCGAAAAAAAAAGTGCTGGGCTCAGCTCATTTGATCAAGAACCATAACCTAGATATTCCTAAGATCTAAGCATGAAGAGAGAGGTGAGGGAGGACCTTCCCGGCGGCCTTGCGACGTGAGGAGCGGCGGGGAACCATTGCGGCGGCGGCGACGCTTCTCCATTGGTTTTCACGGCCAAAGCTTGGTTTCTCTCTCTCTCTGCTGCTGCTCTCCTTGTTTTGAGAGTGGTGAAACTAAAAGGGGAGAGGGAGAGAGTGAGAAGATGAAGTAAAAGGGGAGGGTGATAATTCCTATGTTCAAGGTGGAGGGTTTACTTTGTTATTGTCACCATGCATGCATGGGTGGGCCCCACTACATTCCAGCACCTCCTCATGACTTCCAAGGGTCGGCCATCCCATGTGGGGGCTGATGGCATGGGTCCAAGTGGCTTATTCCACTAAATACCCTTAAATATACCCTTTTCTCTCTCCTAAATTATTCTTTAATTTTGAGATTCTCTCTCTCCTAGTCACTAAGTTGGCTGGTAAATCTCATATTGGCAGCCCACATGTTTATTTCATCCACCAAAATATTGTTAGCCCAAGTGAGTTGGGCTTGAGCTTGAGTTAGCCCATTTGGGCTAGCTTGACCCAAACCTAGGCTAGGGTTGACTTAGGTCAATTTGGTCTTTGAGGTTGGCCCAAATGGGTCCTTGGTGACCCATTGGCCTCCCCTGAGGCCTAGGTAGGGTTGTATTGGCCCTTTAGAGGTCACTTGACCCTTAAGTAGGGTACCTTGACTACTTTAGGGCTAGAGTTGACTTTGGTCAACTTAGCCTTTTTGGTTGGCCCCAATGGGTCCTTGGTGACCCGTTGGCCTCTCACTATGGTTAAGAAGGTATGTGTGGGGTCCACTTGGCCAAGGGGACTTCAATTGGCCCTTGTGTAGGCCAGTTTGATCCAATGTAGGCTAGGTTGACCCATTTAGGGTTATAGTTGACTTTGGTCAACTTAGCCTCTTGGGTGGACCCCAATGGGTTCTAGGTGACCCATTGACCTCGCTCTAGGGTTAGGTGGGCTTGGGTGGGGTCCACTTGGCTTGGGGATGGTCAATTGACCCTAAGTAGATTGGTTTGACCCATTTAGGGTTAGGGTTGACTTGGGTCAACTTAACCCTTTTGACTGCCCTCCATGGGTTCTTATTGATCTAATGGATCTTACCATGGTTTGATGAGAACATGGTGGGGTCTTGAAGTCTTGGTGAAGCCCCATGGTTATCTTCAAACAAAGGTTCAGGAATTTACTATTTGCAGACCATAGTGGTCTCACCCACATTCTTAGGTTTCCTTGGTCTTCTTGGGCTTCCTAGGGTTTGGTCATGACCTAGTCATGGCCAATAACCACACTTAGGGGTCTAGTTGGAAATGGCATAGATTACATCACATTTGACTTAGGAAAATTATGATTTCTCTGTTTTGAAGAACTTTGGAGTAGATACCCTAAATTTCCCATTTTACCCTTATCATGATAATTCTTGAAATGATGGATTTATACCTCTGAAAAATTTGGAATTTATTCTACTGTTACAAAATGTTGTTATAAGTTTATCACAAATTTCTCAGAATTTAATGGATGCATTACTTGTGTTAAATTAGTACAATGGCATTTTGGTAAATATCTTATATTGGAATCCCATAGGCCATCTTACATTAAATGTTGATGATTCTCTGTCAATAGCCATAATTTAGTGTTCTAAAGGCCCTGTAATTTTTCTGGAATTTTTGAGTATATAATGCTTATACTTCATTTGGAAAATGGAATTTTTGTGGAATTGATATTAAATTGAAAATGATAATAAATAATTTAAGGAAAATTATGAAATTCTGTAGGCAGTAATATTTTGTCAATATACATCTCAGGAAAAATTCCCTAGGTCAGTGGATACTTAATCAAACTACTTCATGTGTAAAGTGACCTAGCATTTGAATTAAAAGAATTAATTAAAGGCCTATTTGGCCAAGGAAAATTACGAGAATTCTTAGGGTAGTTCCCTTAGTCCATAACCCACAGGTCGGAGGATCGAAACCTCCCTCTGATACCAGTTTGTAAGACCCCCCCCCCTCCCCTTTACCAAGGAGGGCTACCGGATCTTATGCCCAGAACCGCCGTCTTACGGTGGCACTAACTCACGGGTTAGTCGACACCGCAACACGCCGATCCTGCCGGCTAGTACGATCATAAACCTGTAGGCCAACATGAGAAGAAATGATTCAAAATAATTCAAAATTCACATATTGGATATTTTTCAAAGGAGGTATAAGGAATTCATTTCCAAAAATTCGAAGAAATTTCCAGCAAGCTCATAATGTTAAAAGAGTGCCAGAAACAGAATTTCACTAATTTTGAAGTAACAATGACTATAAACTTTTATTTCTAAATAATTTACCAAAATGCCATTATGAAGATTTAAAAATTTGTGGTTCATCCAAAAATGCTGAGAAACTTAATCAAGGCTATTTATACTCAGATATGTCATCAATAATTTTTTTCATAATTTTCTACTGAGTATTTGCAATAATTCTAAATTAAATGAAATAAGGGCAAAAATGTAATTTCCACATTCCTCTTATCAATATTCCTCAAACAGAGACATAAAATTTTTAGGAGTTAAACATGTCATGATATTATTCTTGACAAAATTTGGGGAAATAACTAAGTGACAAACCTAATTTCAACATTTATTCTTCACAAGTCCTATTAATTCAATAATTCCAAATAATGGGATTTTTTGATTCCAAAAATCCCATTATTTCAATGAGGGGTAAAACTCATCCTAATAGGCCACTGAAATTAATTACATGAATTTAGCATGATCCAAATGGGCCTAATACTCAAAAGTTCAAAAATTACTATTGGCACACCAAGCCTAAGCATGTTCATCATTTGCATGTGGGATTACCCACCATACATTGGTCCAAACTTGATGAAATTTAAAACAAATATTTATAATGTCCTGAAGGACAAGCCACCAAAATTTGGGGCATTTTAGAGTTGAATTAACCCAAGAATCACCTAAACAAACCTAGGGGTAATTTGGTAATTTCACCATAATTTTAATTACAATAAATCCCAATTTTTGGGCAGGGCCTAAATATGCCCTAAACCAGTTACTTACCAAAATCTCAAGTCATATGGGCCTCTGGATGGGCTTGGGCATCACTTTCAAATTTCTGCATTTTGCTATTTGCAGCCGAAGGCCATTTAATTTTTTGATCTTGCATGTGAGATATCTCAACATGGCAGAGGGTTAAATTGTCTAATATTTCTACCATAGGTCTAATATACTACTAAGGGAAGGCCACCAAAATTTGGGGCATTTTGGAGTTGATATGCTCTAAATATCAACAAAATTTAATTTATCATATTTGGGCTAAAACTATATACTTATTTTCCCCAAAAATTCCCATTTTTGGGTAGGGCCTAGATATACCTAATTTGGCCACATGCCCAAAATTTCAGCCCATTTGGACTTAGGGTTTGGGCAGGGCACCCATTTTAGTTTCTGCCCTACTCTAGGACCAGCCCTAGGAAAATGGATCTATAGGGCAGTACACTTAACCAAATATTATTTGTAACATGTAAAATTAAAGGTGACTCCAAGACCTACAATTTGCATGTTGATAACAGTTTATGAAAAAGGCTGTAAGGGTCCTAACATTTGCATGCAAAGGTCTGTTAGAAAAATGGGCATAATTGACACTATTCATACAATTAAATAATTCCTGGATAAATATATATGCATGGCACTAATCTTAAAGCAAATCCGACGGCTGCTGTATTTCTTCCCCAACCCGCCTGCATGCCAGCCCGAGTTTCACGGGGCTTTTCCCGGCCGCCTCCGGCGGCGCCTCCACCGGCCAACTTCTCCTCTCCCCTCACGGTGGTGGGGGCGAGCTTTTCCGGCGGCTAGGGCGGCCGGAGGTGGCGGCGCCACCTCACCCGAGAGCTTCAAAAATGCCATTAATGGCCGAAAACAAAGTGCTGGGCTCAGCTCATTTGATCAAGAACCATAACCTAGATATTCCTAAGATCTAAGCATGAAGAGAGAGGTGAGGGAGGACCTTCCCGGCGGCCTTGCGACGTGAGGAGCGGCGGGGAACCATTGCGGCGGCGGCGGCGCTTCTCCCTTGGTTTTCACTGCCAAAGCTTGGTTTCTCTCTCTCTCTGCTGCTGCTCTCCTTGTTTTGAGAGTGGTGAAACTAAAAGGGGAGAGGGAGAGAGTGAGAAGATGAAGTAAAAGGGGAGGGTGATAATTCCTATGTTCAAGGTGGAGGGTTTACTTTGTTATTGTCACCATGCATGCATGGGTGGGCCCCACTACATTCCAGCACCTCCTCATGACTTCCAAGGGTCGGCCATCCCATGTGGGGGCTGATGGCATGGGTCCAAGTGGCTTATTCCACTAAATACCCTTAAATATACCCCTTTCTCTCTCCTAAATTATTCTTTAATTTTGAGATTCTCTCTCTCTCTCTCTCCTAGTCACTAAGTTGGCTGGTAAATCTCATATTGGCAGCCCACATGTTTATTTCATCCACCAAAATATTGTTAGCCCAAGTGAGTTGGGCTTGAGCTTGAGTTAGCCCATTTGGGCTAGCTTGACCCAAACCTAGGCTAGGGTTGACTTAGGTCAATTTGGTCTTTGAGGTTGGCCCAAATGGGTCCTTGGTGACCCATTGGCCTCCCCTGAGGCCTAGGTAGGGTTGTATTGGCCCTTTAGAGGTCACTTGACCCTTAAGTAGGGTACCTTGACTACTTTAGGGCTAGAGTTGACTTTGGTCAACTTAGCCTTTTTGGTTGGCCCCAATGGGTCCTTGGTGACCCGTTGGCCTCTCACTATGGTTAAGAAGGTATGTGTGGGGTCCACTTGGCCAAGGGGACTTCAATTGGCCCTTGTGTAGGCCAGTTTGATCCAATGTAGGCTAGGTTGACCCATTTAGGGTTATAGTTGACTTTGGTCAACTTAGCCTCTTGGGTGGACCCCAATGGGTTCTAGGTGACCCATTGACCTCGCTCTAGGGTTAGGTGGGCTTGGGTGGGGTCCACTTGGCTTGGGGATGGTCAATTGACCCTAAGTAGATTGGTTTGACCCATTTAGGGTTAGGGTTGACTTGGGTCAACTTAACCCTTTTGACTGCCCTCCATGGGTCCTTATTGATCTAATGGATCTTACCATGGTTTGATGAGAACATGGTGGGGTCTTGAAGTCTTGGTGAAGCCCCATGGTTATCTTTAAACAAAGGTTCAGGAATTTACTATTTGCAGACCATAGTGGTCTCACCCACATTCTTAGGTTTCCTTGGTCTTCTTGGGCTTCCTAGGGTTTGGTCATGACCTAGTCATGGCCAATAACCACACTTAGGGGTCTAGTTGGAAATGAGATGTTACAAGCAGCACCTGCAAACAACAAACCACCGCACGGTGGCGAAACAAGGCAACGGTCAGCAATGCTGACCAAATTATAACGATTCCGCCCCCAACTCGGGGTGGCGATGCTCCTTCCATGCATTTCATTAGCATAAGCGAGCAATATAACAATACTCATTACATCACAGGCGTAGGCTCAAACGGCCACACACCCCGTGCACTCAGGGCACATTCTCGTTGAACGCAGTCTAAGTCTGCCGACTCACCACCATCCCTTTGGACGGCCAATCAATGAGCAGTTTGTCTTCCCGGCATGGGTCACGGTAATTAAAACTATAGACCGCCGAAGACTCTCATCTATGCCAACGGATCTAATCCGAACGACATAGAACGGGTACGGTTCCATCTAACTCGTGCTCACAACACAATGGTAATTTAAACCATATGCGCCCGCAACGGTAATTTAAACCATATGCGCAGGTCAAACTTCTCCCGAGTCCCGTTTACATCACATTTCACATAACTCGGTTATGTTCAAGTTGGCTCTCAGGCCACAAAGTTGGCAAGATCACGCATCCGCCCAGTTTTCCGGGTGCACCTTTGGGTTAATCCCCAAGGCTCCCTGTTGCAATCTACCGTGTAGAAAACCCGAAAAACAACCAATAGCACGGAGTATTCTCCGACATTATGCAATGCAACATCACTGATCCAGACCAACACGTCCGGGTAGGCTTCACACATCATGCCTATGTCCGTTCTCGCTTACGGACTCTAAACAACGGGGACTTCACATATCTACCCGAAGGAACGCCTCCAACTCTCCGCAAACTCGCGAGAGCGGGCTTCCTATGAAAAGAAGGAGAGCTACTCATGCTCAAGAATAGAATCGTTATCCTAGCGTTCCTCTTTGGCGCCATGGAAAAGTAAGCGTATGAAAAGCACCGCACTAGGTTTGCCTCCGTGGATCCGGAGTCGGCTCGCGATTTGGAGCTTCGAAGCTCCTCCAATGGCCGGATCTAGCTCCTTCTTCCTTCCTTGGCTCTCCTCTCTCTCTAAGCTTTTAGAAAGATGATAACTTATGAAAAGTGAGGGTTTCTAAGTCCAATTCCGGGTATATCCCTTCAGGAACAACCCCCAGCCATTAGATCATCAATTAAAGAAATGAACGGCTTTGATTCGAGACAGAAATGCCCAATCTGGACCGCAAACGGCCTGGCACACGCCTGTTTCTAGGGCCGTGTGCCTCATTCGCCGTCAAAATCGGCTCACCTGGAACCACATACGGGTATCGAACACGCCCGTATTCCACTTGACACGCCCGTGTTCTACCTGACACGGCCGTGTGGCCGGCCGTGTACCCCCATCATTTTTCCCCGAAAACAACCCGAGCACTGCACGGGTTCTAGGACACGCCCGTGTCCTTACCCGTGTCACCTCAACACGCCTGGGCTCTAGGCCGTGTACACGGTCTCGACACTCGACACTTCGTCGAGCGAAGATCGTCGACCTAATGACACGGCCTTGGACACGCCCGTGTCCTAGGCCGTGTGCCTTGTCTTGACACAATGTCGAGACCAAAGTGTCGACTTCCCAGGACGAGTGTCGACACGGGTTGACACGCCCTGTGACACGCCCAGGTCGCAGGCCGTGTGCTATGTCTCGACACTTCGTCAAACGCAGAGTGTCGACTTCGCGGGCTAAGTGTCGACACGTATCGACACGCACGTGTCGCAGGCCGTGTGCCCAGTCTCGACACAATGTCGAGACCAAAGTGTCGACTTCCCGGCTCAGTGTCGACACAAGCTTGACACGCCCTGGGACACGCCCATGTCCCAGGCCGTGTGCCTGCAGCCAGAACCCAAAACTGGCCCAAAACGTCCCCCGTCGCTCTTTTGAGTTTCGGGGCGTTACAACTCTCCCCCTCTTAAAAGAATTTCGTCCTCGAAATTACATAAAGGGAAGACATGTACAAAACCAAAATTTGTACCTGAGCGGAACAACTCCGGATATTCGTCAAGCATAGTCTGCTCTCTCTCCCAAGAGAGCTCCTCACGACCGCAATTGTCCCACCAGACCTTAACCATCCGGATCTCTTTATTGCGTAGCCGCTTGACCTCCGAGTCCTCAATCCGCACGGGCTTGACATTTGTCGTCAGCCCACTATCAACTGGCACTTGATCAACCGCGATCACTTGCGAAGGCTCTTGCACCGCCTTCCGGAGTACCGAAATATGAAATACATCATGTAAACCACAAAGCTCCACTGAAAGCTTCAACCGATAGGGCGCTTCACCAACTCGCTCCAGAACCTCAAACGGTCCAAGGTACCTCGGGCTTAGCTTTTTCAATCGCCACACCCGCGAGACACCATTGAACGGCTTGATCTTTAAGTACACATGATCGCCCACAGTGAACTCCACGTTCCTGTGCTTGGCATTATAGTACTTCGCTTGCCAGTCCTGGGCGATAAGAAACCTCTCCCGAATGGTTCTCACCAAAGAAGTAGCATCCTCCACTTCCGATCGCTTATATAACTTTGACTCACCCGTTTCTAACCAAGACAACGGCGTGCGATATTTTCTACCATATAGGGCCTCGAAAGGCGCCATCTGAATACTCGCTTGGTAGCTATTGTTGTATGCGAACTCCACCAAATACAGGTGGTCTTCCCACTGCTTTCCAAAATCCAAGACACACATGCGGAGCATGTCTTCCATGGTTCTATTGACCCTCTCGGTCTGCCCATCCGTTTGAGGATGGAAGGCTGTGCTGAATTTCAGCTTTGTTCCCAACATTTGCTGCACAAGCCTCCAATCATTGGACGTAAACCGCCCATCTCGGTCACTCACAATGCTGCGGGGCACACCATGAAGCCGTACTATATTATCCTCGTAAAGCTTTGCCAACTTCTCCACCGGATCATCATTCCTATGCGCAATGAAATGCGACACCTTCGTTAACCGATCAACAACCACCCAAATGGCGTCATTCCCCTTTTGCGACCTTGGCAAACCGTGCACAAAGTCCATAGAGATGTCATCAAATTTCCACTCTGGAATAGGCAAGGACTTAAGAAATCTTCCTGGCTTTTGTCACTCCGCCTTCACCAAGGCGCAAGTTTGGCACTTTGCTACGTAGAGCGCCACATTTTTCTTCAAACCCGGCCACCAAAACAGTTTCTTCACATCACGGTACATCTTCGTGCTCCCTGGGTGAATCGAGTACTTGGTATGGTGTGCCTCGTACAATAACTCCACCCGCAAATTACCCACATTTGGGATGCACAGACGACCGTCCTTCCAATGTAATCCGTCCTCCACGACGAATTGGGAATTTGACCCATCCACAGCCTCCACCATGAACTGCTTCATATGAGCATCCATATCCAAAGCCTGCCGAATACGATCAGCCAGGTCATATTGGACTTCAGTCCAATTCAGAACTGCTTCAGCACTTGATTGCCTGTCCACACAAACAATCTCCAACCCCTCCAGCTCCCGCACCAACCACTCATCATGCACCGATAGCCAATTGGCTCGAGCTGGGGCTCGGCGACTCAATGCTTCCGCAATCGCATTCCCTTTACCAGGCACGTAGTCATTCTTGAATGTATAGTCCCCCAGGAACTCCATCCATCTACGCTGCCGCATATTCAGATCTTTCTGATCAATAAGATACTTCGGGCTCTTATGATCGGTGTAGATATCAATTTTCACACCATACAAATAGTGTCTCCATAGCTTCAAGGCAAAAATCACGGCCACTAACTCCAAGTCATGGACCGGATAATTCCTCTCGTGCACTTTCAGCTGTCTCAAGCCATAAGCTATTACACTCCCGTGTTGCAATAGCCCGCAACCCAAACCGCTGCCCGAAGCATCACTGTAAATCTCATATCCTTCGGTCCCACATGGCGAACTCAGCACAGGCGCCGTGGCAACCGACACTTCAACTCCTCGAAATCTCGCGCGCACTCCGGCTTCCAAACTAACTTATGCTCCTTCCTCGTCAAAGTAGTGAGAGGTAACGCTATCCGCGAGAAGTTCTCTACGAAGCGCCTATAATAGCCGGCAAGCCCCAAAAAGCTCCGGACTTCCGCTACCGTAACAAGCTCAGGGCACTCCCGTATCACAACAATCTTCGTCGGATCCACAGCAATACCCTCTCCACTCACTATATGCCCCAGGAACGCCACTGAGGATATCCAAAACTCGCACTTCGAGAACTTGGCATACAACTGATTTCTCCTTAGCGTCTCCAGAACCAAATGAAGATGCTTGATGTGATCTTCCTCACTTTCCGAGTACACCAAAATATCGTCGATGAAGACGATCATGAAATGGTCCAAGTACTCCCTGAAAGTCCTGTTCATCAAATCCATGAACACTGACGGGGCATTAGTCAGCCCAAACGGCATGACCGTAAACTCATAATGCCTGTATCTCCTACTAAACGCTGTCTTCGGGATATCACTCTCCCTAATTCGTAGCTGATAGTACCCAGACTTGAGATCTAACTTCGAGTACACCGTCGACCCGACTAACTGATCAAAAAGATCATCAATCCGGGGTATCAGGTACTTGTTCTTCTCCGTCAGCTTGTTGAGCTCCCGATAATCAATACATAGCCTCAAGCTTCCGTCCTTCTTCTTAACAAAGAGGGCCGGTGCGCTCCAAGGCGAAAAACTCGGGCGCACATACCCTTGCTCCAGCAACTCTTGCAGTTGAACTTTCAGCTCCGCCATTTCCTTAGGCGCTAGCCGATAAGGATATCGTGACACAGGCTTTGCACCTGGCACTAGCTCAATCGTAAAATCTATCTCCCGCTGAGGCGGGGCTCCAGGAAGATCTGCGGGGAACACATCAGGGTATTCCGATACCACTGAAGTACAATCCAACGCGGGCTTCGGCTTTGCAACCTCCACTATTGTAAAGAACAGTTCTGCACTGGCACGAACCGCCTTCACCACCTGAAGAGCAGACATCAACGTCTTGCTCGACCCCTTTAAGCCCGTAAAAGTCGTCTCACGACTTGCTCCCAGCTTGACTTCCTTCCGACCGCAATCGATATAGGCTTGCTACTCCGAGAGCCAGTCCATGCCAAATATAACGTCGAACTCCACCAACGGGAGTAAAGACGCCTGCAGGTCGAACTCCTGATTCCCAATACGAATCTTAACATCGCAGATCCTATCCGCTCGCATAGAACACCCATTGGGCAACAACACATCCAACTTATCCTTCGCCATCGAAGAAGGGGCTCCGATGCGTGATATGAAGCCTTCGGACAAGAAGGAGTGTGAAGCTCCCGTATCGAAGAGTGCTCGTGCCGGATTTTCACAAATCAATACAAATCCTAAACAATCAGTGGTAAGGTAACATGTGCATAACAAGTATTTAAAGAAATTGACTTGCTATAATTTAAACCGTACATGTCACCACATCAGCCTGTTTGATGGCCTCCTGTTGGCCAAGATTGTACACCCTTGGTTGGGCCGGAGCATAGTGGGATGCGGTCGACTCCACCGCCTTGCCCTTCTCTTCATAAGTAGCTCTCGGCTTTCTCTCGGACTTAGGACGTCCGCTCCAACAGTCACAGGCAAAGTGCCCCGTCTTTCCGCAAGTAAAACACGCGCACGGGGTTCGACTCGTAGTCGCCCCAGAAGCACCAAAAGGAGCTGGACCCGAAGTCCTATGCTTCTTAAAGAGTCTTTGATAGCCAGACTTTGAAGTAGTCGGCACTTTGAACCCAGATTTATTCTCGCCCAAGCCTTTCTTTTCCTGCACATTCTTCATGTCCTTCTCCAAGGACCGGGCCGTGTTGACCAAGGTTAAGAAACCCTGCGTCATCGGCCCCGAAAGTAGTAATCTCAACTCATCTCTCAAGCCTTCATAGAAGCGATTAGTCTTGCGCTCCTCATCCATGATGGTGGAGCTAGCATATCGACTCAAACGAGTGAACTCATGGAGATATTCATCCACGCTCTTCTCACCCTGAACCAACTTCAGAAAGGCATTCTCCAACGCTATCTTCTGCATCGAAGGGAGGTATCTAGCCAAGAACAATCTCGAGAACTCTTCCATCGAGACATCACCAAGTTACCAACCTCACAGTAAGTGCAGCTCCAATCCTTCCCACCACATTCTCGCTTCACCATCCAGAAGGAATGTAGTGATGGTGGTCATTTGCCACTCCTCCGTCTCCGTTGCTGTCATGACTCTCTTCACCCTGGAGAGCCAGTCTTCAGCCTGAGATGGGGTTCCCAACCCCGAGAATAACGGAGGGTTAAAGCTGATTACATGCTTAAGCTGCCTCTCAGTTGCCCTCCTTGGCACCACCGGTTCCACAACCACTTTCTCCACTCTCCTCGGCTCAGCCTCTTGAAGAGGTTCCTGCTCCATCGCAGGAGCGGGCTGCTGCGTTTGCCTAGCAGGCTATGCATTTATCATGACCAACACAGCTTCTGCCACCAAGCGTATGTTCTCAGCCGATAAAGGTGTTGCAGGAGCAACATCTGGTGCACTGCTAGCCTCAGAAACTCGGCGTTCTAACGGCCCAACACCACTTCTGGTCACCTATAGTGGTACAAAACACCGTTAAGCGACCAAATAAAATTGCAAACAGCAATTATAGGAACACGCAGGTTCCTCAAACACGTGTATTTTCATTCCTAAGTGGACATTCATGGGTTCTGTTACCATTAAAATGATGACGCACACAATGTGCTCACCACCCCTTAAAAAGAATTCGCCCACGAATTCACTTTAAGCCCGACCAAAACCAGTAGTCTGATACCAAATTGTAACACCCCCTATCCGTCGCATAACATATAGCAGTAGGTCCGGCCGGGGCCCGACGTCGTATGCCACAGACAGACCGGGTGGTTACTCATGGAAACCATCCAACCAATCTCAACGTCCTACACAGAGCATTCTAGCGGAAGCAGTTTATAAAAGTTGCAAATAAGAACACAGCATTAAAGCATGAATGTCCACTAATACCAAATAGGAATGATACAAAATACAACAGTACAAGCCTTAAGGCCTTACAAAGATTGTTCACTTGATATTACATGTTTTACAAACCTCGGCACGCAGGCCGGTCATGCATGAATAAAACAGTAAACACTTCCATTTAGGCCTTCGAGGGCCAGCTTCGCAAAAAGCGCTTTAGACCGCTATTGACCGCTTGGTCCAGCAGCACATGCAAACAACAAACCACCGCACGGTGGCGAAACAAGGCAACGGTCAGCAATGCTGACCAAATTATAACGATCCCGCCCCCAACTCGGGGCGGCGATGCTCCTTCCCTGCATTTCATTAGCATAAGTGAGCAATATAACAATACTCATTACATCACAGGCGTAGGCTCAAACGGCCACACACCCCGTGCACTCAGGGCACATTCTCGGTGAACGCAGTCTAAGTCTGCCGACTCACCACCATCCCTTTGGACGGCCAATCAATGAGCAGTTTGTCTTCCCGGCATGTGTCACAGTAATTAAAACCATAGACCGCCGAGGACTCTCATCTATGCCAACGGCTCTAATCCGAACGACATAGAATGGGTACGGTTCCATCTAACCCGTGCTCACAACGCAACGGTAATTTAAACCATATGCGCCCACAACGTAATTTAAACCATATGCGCCCGCAACGGTAATTTAAACCATATGCGCAGGTCAAACTTCTCCCGAGTCCCGTTTCCATCACATTTCACATAACTCGGTTATGTTCAAGTTGGCTCTCGGGCCACCAAGTTGGCAAGATCACGCATCCGCCCAGTTTTCCGGGTGCACCTTTGGGTTAATCCCCAAGGCTCCCTGTTGCAATCTACCGTGTAGAAAACCCGAAAACAACCAATAGCACAGAGTCTTCTCTGGCATTATGCAATGCAACATCACCGATCCTGACCAACATGTCCGGGTAGGCTTCACACATCATTCCTATGTCCGTTCTCGCTTACGGACTCTAAACAACGGGGACTTCAGATATCTACCCGAAGGAACGCCTCCAACTCTCCGCAAACTCGCGAGAGCGGGCTTCCTATGCAAAGAAAGAGAGCTACTCAAGCTCAAGAAGAGAATCGTTACCCTAACGTTCCTCTTTGGCGACATGGAAAAGTAAGCGGATGAAAAGCACCGCACTAGCTTTGCCTCCGTGGATCCGGAGTCGGCTCACGATTTTGAGCTTCGAAGCTCCTCCAATGGCCGGATCTAGCTCCTTCTTCCTTCCTTGGCTCTCCTCTCTCTCTAAGCTTTTAGAAAGATGATAACTTATGAAAAGTGAGGGTTTCTAAGTCCAATTCCGGGTATATCCCTTCAGGAACAACCCCCAGTCATTGGATCATCAATTAAAGAAATGAACGGCTTTGATTCGGGACTGAAATGCCCAATCTGGACCGCACACGTCCTGGCACACGCCCGTGTCCAGGGCCGTGTGCCTCATTCGCCATCAAAATCGGCTCTCCTGGAACCACACACGGGTATCGAACACGCCCGTGTTCGACCTGACACGCCCGTGTTCCACCTGACACGGCCGTGTGGCCGGCCGTGTACCCCCATCATTTTTCCCCGAAAACAACCCGAGCACTGCACGGGTTCTAGGACACGCCCGTGTCCTTGCCCGTGTCACCTCAACACGCCTGGGCTCCAGGCCGTGTACACGGTCTCGACACTCGACACTTCGTCGAGCGAAGATCGTCGACCTAATGACACGGCCATGGACACACCCGTGTCCTAGGACGTGTGTCTTGTCTCGACACAATGTCGAGACCAAATTGTCGACTTCTCGGGACGAGTGTCGACACGGGTTGACACGCCCTGCGACACGCTTGTGTCGCAGGCCGTGTGCCATGTCTCGACACTTCGTCGAATGCATAGTGTCGACTTCACGGGCGGCGTGTCGACACAGGTCGACACGCCCTGCAACACGCCCGTGTCGCAGGCCGTGTGCCCAGTCTCGACACAATGTCGAGACCAAAGTGTCGACTTCCCGGCTCAGTGTCGACACAAGCTTGACACGCCCTGGGACATGCCCGTGTCCTAGGCCGTGTGCCTGCAGCCAGAACCCAAAACTGGCCCAAAACGTCCCCCGTCGCTCTTTTGAGTTTCGGGGCGTTACAATATCAACAGATTCAGGTTGGAACCCCAAGTCAAAGATTGATGCCCTAGGGATTGTGCACCCAGCTAGGATGGATATAACATGGTAATATCAAAGATACTCAGCCCAAGGCATGTATAGGCTTATATTTGGTTTATTGGGGGCTTATCTTTTGTTTATTGGGGGCGTATCTTTTGGTTATTGGGCAAATTAGTTACTGACTTGGGTTTCCCTTAGATCTCATCTAGAAAAGTTTGCGTCGTAAATATAGTGAAATGGTCGTAAACCGTATTCAGTGCTATTCGGGCGCATTCGTAGGGATAAGAATCTAAAAGCAAAGTGGAGATTTTATAGAGTCGTTGTCTACCCGTACAAACGAGAAATTTAATCATCGGAAGTTTGGTGTATCTTGGAACGTGAATCTCCCTGGAGTGAAGAAGGGCGTCATGGATTTTGTGATGCACGGTGAGGTCCGTCGCCCGATGAAGGTTAAGTGCACGAACTTTTGGGAAACTATTAAAGTCACTGCCCGATTAGAGTGGAAGTTCGAGGATATAATTAGGGATTTTCATACACACGATTCCTCATACGCACTCCGGGCATAATTATAATTGGAACATCAACGATAGACTGGCCGAGATATCTAGGGTCACCCTGACCCGAAAGAAAAACCTCGTAGCTATTTCATAAGTTTTGTGAGTAGTTATTCATTATATGGTGTGCTCAAGATAATCGTGTTGAATCAGGATGGATAGTGTATGTCCAAGGAGAGAAGATCAGTCCAGGCTTATCTGGGCTCTCGGTCGACATTCAACACAACTCTCCACCCTTGTACGGAAGGAGATGTAGGACTCCGCTTTCATGGATTCAGGACGAGGATCTGAAGGCGTTGGGATCGAATTTTGTCGAAGACACTGAGGCTTAGGTGAGACTGATACGAGACAGAATGCTGGAAGCGCAGAGCCGACATGTTAAGTACTATGACGCCCGACACCGTCAGGTATAATTTCAGGTGGGAGACTGGGTCTTCTTGAAGATCCGGCCCATGCACGGTGTTTCACGGGTGCGTGGTTGGAAGTAGAAGCTCAGCCCTAAGTATATGGGCCCTTACAGGATCCTGGAGCGGATCGGGCCCCTAGCTTACAGGCTGGAGTTGCCACCGAAACTGATAGGTTTATACGATGTGTTCCATATATCTTCGCTTAGGAGGGCTCAACTACGCCCGAAGCAGCAGATTTCGACCACAGATGGACTAGTAGCTTCAGACCGGTCAGTTCACTTGGAGCCGGTTCGGATCTATGACAGATGAGTACGGATCTTGCGTCGCAAGAAGGTTCCGTTAGTCAAAGTTTTGTGGAGAAACCACGGCCAGGAGGAGCATACCCGGGAACCGCACGACCTGATACAACAAAAGTATCCAGAGCTGTTGAGTCAGGTATACCTCACAACCTCTCAAGATGTTCAATTTACTTTCCTGTTTTAAACTAGTAGGGCTACTCTAGGAAGAGTAGAGGCTAATCTTTTGTTTATTGGGATCATGGCTTTGCCAATTGGGCGAATTGGTCATAGATTTAGGTTTCCCTTTAAACCCCACTTAGCAAACATGGCGTCGAGATGTAATCTTTCATTTCTTATGGGATGTTACAAGCTTCCTTTTCTTTGATAGAAATTCCCGTAGGCATAACCTTGATTTTGGGGACGAGATCTTTGTTTTGTTTATTGGTATTTGTAACATCTCATTTCCAACTACACCACTAAGAGTGGTTTTGGCCATGACTAAGTCATAACAAAACCCTAGGAAGCTAAAAATGGCCAAGTGATAAAAGGCCAAGGTGAGAATCACCTTGGTCTGCCTATGGCACAACCTCATCACAACATGACTCCATGACCCCACCACAACATCACTAATCTATCAAATTGGTCCACTAGAGCCTTAAGGGTCCATTAGAGTCAACCCAAGGTGGCCAATTTGACATAGGACCACCATAGGCCTAAATTGGGCAAGGTGCCCTAACAAAGGGCAGTTGGCCTCTAATGTGCCCAACCAACCTTGCCTAGGTCTTCCTAGACCTAAAGTGAGGTCAATGGGTCACTAAGGACACATTGGGTTTAGTCCTAGAGGCCAAGTTGACCTAAGTCAACTATAGCCCCTAATCTGGTCAAAGTACCCTTACTAAGGGTAGGTGACCTCCAAGGTGCAAGGTAACCCTACATAACCCTTCCTAGACCTCAGGGGAAGCCATGAAGTCACCAAGGACTCCTTTGGGTCAATCCAAATGGTCATGTTGACCCAAGTCAACACTAGCCCTAAAGAGATCAAAGTGCCCTTACCAAGGGACAAGTGACCTCCAAGATGCCAAGTCAACCCTATCCAACCCTACCTAGGCCTTAGGGGAGATCAATGAGACACTAGGGACTCTTTAGGGGCAACCAAAAAGGTCAAAAAGACCAAGGTCAACCCAAGCCTACCTTGGGTCAACCTAGCCCAAATAGGCTAGCCCAAGTTCAAGCCTCCTCATGTGGCTTCTTTAGGACATAATGTGTATGGATGGGCTGCCAATAGACCTCCAGATTGACCAAGTCAACTGGTGACTAGGAGAGAGGGTGAGCTTCATTTCTATGATTATGGAGGAGAGAGAAAAAAATGAAAGAGGGGGAAGGAAGGGGCTCGGCCAAGGGGAGACCAAAGGCCACCTTTAAAGGCTGAATTCAACTCCCCCGAGCAAGGGGAAAAGTTTCCAGCCATTTCCCTGGCCACCAAGGTCCTGGTTCAGCCCGCCCTACCATGGATGAATGTAGCCATTAATGGCCTTAATGGTCATTGATGATCCAGCCTCTCCCCTCCACATCTGAGGCTTTAAACACCTTTAGTGGTCTAAGGGGAGGATTTCCAAATCCTTACCTCAAGAAACCAAGCCTCCCCACTATGTAGTTGCAGAAACCGAGCGGCGCCGCCTTCAAAGATGGCTTCCCGGCGATCTTCTCGACTTCAGGCCGCTGAAAAGGTCCTCCTCCACTCCTTCTTTCATGGGTAGTTCTTAGGAATCTTTAGGGCCAAGGTTCGGGCTCAATATATCCCGATCCAAAGGGAAACTTTCCTGGTTTTTCTGCAAAAATGCAACCATCGGGATCGCTGGAATAGGGCTCTCCAGCTGCTGTGACGCCGCCTGGCGACAGCCACCACCTCAACGAAGGTGATGGTGTCGGTGGCCGGCCGGGGAGGCGGCTGGATTGCCGGCGGCAGCCGCTTGAAATTGGCCTCGGAAAAATGAATCTTGGTCATTGGCTCAAGGTAGAAGATGAAGGGATCCCATCCACTTTGCGCCAAGATTCATGCCATATTATATTTTAAACTATAGTATATAAATTTCTGATTATTTAATTATGTCATAGATTTTGCATTTAGTGGTTTTAATTTTTAAAAATCCTTAGGGGCCATTTCATAAAAAGTGGTCAACATAAACATTGTAGGCTGGAGGGTCCAGTGTTTGTCAAAATTGATTGGAACCCACTTGGGTGCTTGGTTTGGCCAGGGTACTTATTTTGGTGAGGTCTATCCCTAGGGCTATCCTGAGATTCAAATGGATGCCCACCCTTCATCCCTTGTCCACATGACCTGAGATTTGGGCAGGGAGTCTACCCTAGCTATACCTAGGTCTTGTCTAAAATTCAGAATTTTTGGAAAGAAGTTTTCTATAGTTTTTAGAAAAATTTATTAATCCATGAATAAATTAATTAGGTGTCCTAAACATCTCAAAACTCCCCCAAATTTGGGTGGGTAGTCTTAGAGGGCATGTTAGGGCCCTGGTAAATTTTGTATCTCATTTGGAGATTTTTTGGTTAGGTATTGATCCAACTCTAGGTTGACCCCTTTTAGGGTTAAATAGGTCAAACATCCCCTTTGTGTTTTGAGTGGTCTAATCACCTCAACAGAGGTTGATATTTTGGCCACTGACCTTTTATACTATGACTCACCCTCCAATGGAATTTGGGGTGGTTAAGAGTAGGGTAGCCCTAGAACCCTAGGGTAGGTCCCTTAATGGGGATTTTTAGGGTTTGAAGATCATGGGGGTCAAATGACCTTGGAATGACTTGAAAATTTGTGGGGTGGACCGTAGGATTAGTATAGTTCTCTGGTTAAACTTTTATGGAATTTGGAAGCCTTAAACCCCCGCAAAACCCTAACCATATCTCAGGGCACAAAACCTCTAGGGATAGAAAAGGTCACAAAAACTCTTTGAAAAGTGATGAGGTTTAGGTTGAGTTGTTTTTCAGGTTAGTACAAGCTCTGGAGGTTTTATTATGAATTTAGGATTATTATTTTGGATACTTCATTAACCAATTGGTAATTTGTATTATTTACTTAGAAATTTATTAGGGAGAAACTACTTGCTGGAAATTGATGACATTTATTCCGAGGACTTTAAATTATGTTTGAAAGCTCTGTGAATTTTTATAGAATTTTTGGATTATTATTTTTAAAGGGTTGCTTCATTAAGTATGGTTTCCCATGAAAATTTAATTTAATTTATTTTAGAGTCTAGCAAGCCTGTAAAATTCTGATTTTTGTACAATGATCTTTTCTGAACCGTATTAAGATTCTATAATTTTTACATAATTTGCTGATGAGTAATTTTGGTACTTCCTTCTTTACATATGATTAGGGGAATTATTTTGGATAAATTAATTAAAGGTCAAATATTCTCTACAAAAATTATGGAAATTAATATCTAGTCATATATCTCTGTTATTTAGTGATCAAAAGTTTTGGGTGGCCATTACTTGAGTAGATCATATAGTTCATGTTCAAAATTGCCTATGGTCAAACATTTGGGAAACTTCAATAAATATCAAATTAATTAGAAAAATTATGGATCTCTGATTTTAGACTAAATTTGTTATGATAGACCTTTGGTAAATTTTATAGGAGATTTGGAAGACAATTCGGAGTACCTCCTTTAAACATCTCATATAGTATAGGGTGGTCTGCATATAGTAACTGCGGAAACTGAACTAGAGTGGGTCATGAATTTTGAAGAGTTGAATCCTCAGTAGGTTGCTGGTTTGGGTAAATAAAGGAGTTCATCATTGGAATACAAGATTAGTAGAGTGGGAGGTTGACTAGTGTTAGGTGGTGCTCGGGATCGGCAAAAGATCGTCCTTCCCGTAGGGAGGAAGTGTTTAATGCACTTGGGCTAGATTCAGTAAAATTAATTAAGGGTCGGGAAATCGGGTAGCAACCAATAATAGTAAGTGTCTTGCGAAAGGGAGCTTTGGAAGTAATCCCATCGTAGTTCCTAGTGCCTTCGAGAGCCCTTTACGGGGTATACATTGGGCAGTACAGGTCTAACGTAAACTGTAGGAGTGATAAATCTTAAAGAGAAACTAGAATAATTAAGGGTTCAATTTCACACACCCGGTGTCTCGGGAAGTTGGTTTGACTCGGTTGATATTTGTGAGGGGCAGGATGTCCCGGCGAGCTTTGGCTCGGTTGATGTTTGTGATAGACGGGATGGTCCAGGGAGCCTTGGCTCGGTGCTGATACATAATGTTGCATGTGCATAAAGTAAAGGTGGTGGGTCTTCGGTATTAGAGTGTCGATGCACCGACGCCAATACGTTGACTCTGCAAGTGTGGCTAGCACTTTGCTAACAGAAGTCCGGTGCGCCAGCCTACAAGAGTACGCAGGAGCTCCGCTTAGTGCACCAGCGTTGAGGCGTGCGATAGGTCTGACCGGTAGTGCTTTACTAGTTTAGAGGAGGGCGAGGCCCAACCTACCGCTTCTGTCTGCCACTACGGAGGTATCCTGGGAGGTTCGGCTCCAGAAAGGGGGAACTAAAGGTCTGTGTGCACAGAGTCGTGTTGGTGAGTTGCACTTGCATGATCACATCATAACCCACTTGCATGGCATAGCATAATCATAGCATAAAACCTCTGTCACCTATTGTATAAGTGCTATGGGACGCTTATACAATAGGCCCTGCAAAACGACCCCTTGGTGTATAAGCTTGTGTGGGCAAGTTTATAAATTAAGGTTAAGTTCTTATTATATATATATTGCTGTTAATAGCCGACACCCCAACGTATAAATTGGTATGGGACTCTTTATACGATGGGAGCCTTGTAAAATATCCCTTGCTTATATGTTCCCGTATAAGTTAAGGTTAATTTTCATACTTTACTCTACTGCCACATGGACTATAAAATTTCTAGTATAGGTCCGCTGTCATCTGTTCTTGATTACTCTCCACCTTCAAGTCCTCCCCTATCTTCCTCTCCGCTCGGTGCCTAGGGGCCATGTGGGAAGGGGTGGGGGACGATATGACTTAGTCTTATAGACTAACGGTTTTCGAACCACATCATTTAGGGGATCGTGGAGCCCAGCATGGAGGAGCAGCCCCGCAGGTCGACACGCTTGGAGATGGGGCAGTCTAGCACCGGAGTTCAGACGACAGGGACTGTGAGCCCCTGACCTTAGTAGTGTTTTATTTTGCTTCCGCTTGAGTGACTATGTAGTGAGGATTTGATGTAGAGAGCTTAAGCCCTTATTTTCAGTACATTATATTTTGTGGACTCTCCCTTCGTGGATATATATTTACTCTGTTGTGATATTATTGTGGACATTTGGTTAGAGTTTTTACCTCACTTGAGTTTACTCTACTTTTGTTGCTTTTCTGTTATCGAATCGGCCGGCAGAATCGGCGATTTGCAGTGATGACCCTTCAGGGCGTGAAGGTGTCACCACAAAGCGGCGGTTCTGGGCCTAAGACCCCGGTGTTAAAAAGAAAAAAAAGGGGGGGGGGTCTTACAGTTACTGCCCGCAGTTGTTTGTGAATGCCCCTCTTGCTGTCCCTCCGACAGCTCCTCGAGGGCGGGGACACATGCGTGGCCGAGGATGAGGACCACGAGGAGGAAACCCCGGCCCTGCTCGGGATCAAGTGTTCGCTCTGGACATGACACGGGAACGGAACCTTTAGGAGGTGATTGCAGGTATGTTACAGTTAGTTATCTCATTTTCATTGTTAAACATTAAGTTGCTTAAGACGTACTAAATATCTAGCATTGAGGATTGTTACTGGTACTTAGGCACCGTGGTGGTCGGCAGGAAACCGTCCTATACATTGTTCGATACGGGTGCCTCACACTCTTTTGTGTCTGAAGATTTCATTAAAGACGTAGAAGAAGTGCAATACTTCACTAGCATCGATCGACGAGTACGCCTCCCAGACGGCTTTGAGATGACCGCAATTGCTAAGTACGAGTTAGAGATATTCATTGGGGGAAAGGCCTTTGATACCCCTGCCACAGTCTTGAGGATGCCAGAGTTTGATCTCATTCTGGGCATGGAGTGGTTGGACTGGCACTTCGCAAGGATTGATTGCGCGGAGAAATGAATCTACTTGAGACAAGGAGACACCGATGTCATCTTTCAAGCTATTATATTAGCACCTCGTATGGTGTTATCTTCAATTGAGGCTATAAAAGCCCATATGAAAGGGGAAGATGTTTTCATGATTTGTTTCGAGCTGAAGGAGATAGCATTGGATATGAAAGATGTACGGGTAGTGCGGGACTTCCTCGAGGTATTTCTTGAGAAACTGCCAGGATTACCCCCATATAGAGATGCTAACTTTCAATTAATCTAGTACCGGGTGACAAGCCCGTCTTCAGGACCCCTTACCGGATGGCCCCGAAGGAGCTTGCAGAACTTAAAGTTCAGTTGCAAGAGCTGGTGGAGTCAGGGTTTGTGCGCCCCAGCTCGTCACCTTGGGGAGCCCCTGTTCTGTTCGCCAAGAAGAAGGATGGAACCCTGCGACTATGCATAGACTATCAGGAGCTCAATCGACTGACGGTGCGGAACACTTATCCGCTACCCCGGATCGACGAGCTGTTCGATCAACTAGTAGGAGCGCATTGGTTTCCCAAGTTGGATTTGCGCTCGGGGTATTATCAGTTGAGAATACGAGAGGAGGACTTCCATAAAATGGCTTTCAGCTCAAGGTACGGTTTGTACGAGTTTACCGTAATGTCGTTTGGGCTCACAAATGCCCCTTCAGCTTTCATGAGTCTAATGAACAAGGTGTTCGAGCCTTATCTAGACATTTTCGTCATCGTCTTCATCGATGACATTTTGGTCTACTCAAAGACAGAGGAGGAGCATACTGAACATCTGACCTTGGTACTGAAGAAACTAAAAGAGCACGCCTTATTTGCCAAGTTCAACAAGTACAAATTCTGGCTTAAGGAGGTTGCCTTCTTGGGCCATGTTATCAGTGGGGCTGGTCTAGCTATGGATCCGGCCAAGGTGCATGCCGTGAAGGAGTGGTCACCCTTGAAGTCAGCGGCTGATGTGCGGAGCTTCCTTGGACTTGCAGGGTACTATCGCAAGTTCGTAAAAGGATTCTCAAAGATCTCCCTTCCTCTTACCACCTTGATGAAGAAAGGTGTGCCATATGAGTGGACACCCCAGTGTGAAGCAGCGTTCCAAGAGCTGAAGGACAGACTTACATCTGTACCCATCCTTGCACTTCCGTCTGGGAAGGAAGGATTTGAAGTTTATACTGATGCATCTCATCAAGGAATGGGACGGTACTGATGCAGTACGGTCATGTAATTGTATATGCGTCAAGGCAGCTAAAGAAGCATGAACTCAATTATCCGGTTCACGATTTGGAATTGGGGGCAGTGGAGTTCGCCCTCAAGATTTGGAGGCACTACCTATATGAGTTCATTGCGAGATATTTTCGGACCATAAAAATTTAAAGTATGTTCACACTCAGAAAGAACTTAATTTGAGACAACGGCGGTGGTTGGATTTTTTGTGCGATTATGAGTTCACCCTGAATTACCCCCCCCCCCCATCGGAAAGGCGAACTCGATGGCTGATGCATTGTGTAGAAAAGTATTAGACTCGAGCTCAGAGTCTCGATTGATGGGCATGGAGTTAGCTCGGGTTCTCGAGGAGATGGAGATTACTTTTGTGTATAAGGTTCCTTCGGAAGAGTATACAGAGTACTTAACGACCATGAGCATAGTTTCTGACATTCGGGACCGAATCCGGGCGGGGCAAGGGAAGATGCCGCTCTGGCCCTCATGATAAAGTCAATTGAGGATGGGACTACTGACGAGTACTCATTAAAAGACGGTCTATTTTATTTCCATGGCCGGCTCTACATTCCCAATGGCGGCAAAATTGGGGAGGTTATTTTGAGGGAAGTGCATTGCTCTCAGTATTCAGTGCATCCCGATATTGCCAAGATGTACGCCGACTTGCGAACGACCATGTGTTGGCCGGGAATGAAGAAAGATGTCAGGTACTTTGTTACACATTGCGAGGCCTGTCAAAGAGTGAAGGTAGAATGTAAGAGCCCTGGTGGCTTGTTACAGTCATTGCCCATCCCCGAGTGGAAGTTTGAGGATATCTCCAAGAACTTCGTTCATGGGTTACCTCGCTCACGCACAGGGAATGATTTAGTGTGGGTGATCGTTGATCGCCTGACAAAAGTAGCCAGGTTCATCCCTATGAAGAAAGAGGCACACGTGGATGTCTTGGTACGCCTCTTTGTGGAGCAGTTTGTACGATACCATGGCATGCCGAACACAATTGTTTCTGACCGGGATGGTCATTTTACCTCCAAGGAGTGGAAGGCTGTGCAGGCGTATTTTGGTATGCGCCTTACCTTTAGCACCGTGTTTCATCCTCAGACGGACGGGCAGTTTGAGCGGACCATCAGAACATTGGAGGACATGTTAAGGTTATGTGTGTTGGATAGAGGAGAGCAGTGGGAAAGGCTCTTACCGCTGGTAGAATTCGCCTATAATAGCAGCCATCAAGCTAGCATCGGCATGGAACCCCATGAAGCCCTATACAGAAGAAGGTGTAGAACCCCCCTGTCTTGGGTGCAAGATGAAGACCCAAAGGCTTTGGGAATTGAGAATATTGATGATACATATGCGGTGGTTAGACTGATACGGGACCTCATGCTTGAGGCTCAAAGTCGGCAGGCAAAATATTATAAAAGAAAGCACCGGATGGTGGAATTTCAAGTGGGTGATAAAGCGTTTCTGAAGATCCGCCCGATGCATGGAGTGTCAAGGGCACGTGGTGTGAAAAAGCTCAGCCCAAGGTACGTTGGGCCTTACACCATACTGCAAAGAATTGGCCCTTTTGCCTATCAGTTGAGTTACCACTGTTGGGTACATTGGAAAATGTGTACCAGATTTGAAGAAGCCTCACCCTACTCAATGATATGCATCAAGGTGTATTTGATGTATTTTGAGTTTATATGTGCAGGTTAAGTAATTGCAGGAAATGCAGAAAAATCTCTAATTCCATGTGTCGAAACTTATGAAGTCTTCGTGTCGACACTGGAGAAAAGTTGTGTCGACACTGGAGAAAAGTTGTGTCGACACTTGGAGTTAATTGTGTTGACACTTGGAAAGGCAGAGTCGACACTAGAAGACTCTGTGTCGACACATAGAGGCAATGTCGACACACATAGAAGTATTGTCGACATCAACTGTGTCGACACCAAGAGGCAGTGTCGACACACAGGAATACTTAGTCGACATCAAATGTGTCGACACCAAGAGGCAGTGTCGACACACAGAAGTATTTATCAACATCAACTGTGTCGACACACAGGACTTGTGTCGATACACAACAAGTTTCAACAAAGTTAAAGAAAAGAAGGCTTGTGTCGACACACAGAATCAGTGTCGACACATTCTAAAGAAGCTGTGTCGAGAAGTTGTTACAACAACAAAAGGAGTTGTGTCGACATCACCAAGGCATGTGTCGATACTTAGTCCACTTGTGTCGACACTTAGTCTATTTGTGTCGACACTTAATGAAGATCAGTCTCGACACTTTCAGACAGAGACAGTATTTCAAGAAGTGACTGAATGACTTGACAACAGCCATTTCAACCGGTCTACTGCAACTATCAAAGCTGTTAGAAGTTTGTTAGAAAGCGGATCAACCGGTTACCATGGAGGATGACTATATAAAGACCTTTATCCTTCAACAGAAAGTGAAGAGATCAATCACAACCAACAGAAGAATTAACAACAACTAGTAGAGAAGTAATAATACAGAAGATTTTTGACAGAAGATCTAGAAGAAGTTGGAGAGAGAGAGCTCCATCTAAGAAGTGCAGTTGCTGAACCAGGCTGCCAAGAAAGATTCAGATTGAGATCTGAATCTCAAGTCAGAAGCTGATTGAAGATCATCTTCTCAGGAGATTCAACCCTACTGAGTTCAGATTCAAGAAGCTTTGAAGAAAACTAAGAGAGGTTGATCTCTGTCATCAAGTTCTTCCAAGAACTGTTCAAGAAGCCATCCATCTTTTCTCTCTCTATCTGGGTGGTGGTTAATTACTTTGTAAACACAATTTTCTGTAGGATCTATTCTAGATCTGAGTTGTAAGCCTAATATATAAAGGCTGAGTGTAGGAGAATATTTTCTCTGAATGGTAGGGCTGTGAGCCTGAGGTGTAGGAGATTGTGATCTCTGAGTGTAGGCCTTGTTGAAGGCTGAGGTAGGTCAGTTGGCCTGAGTTGTAGGAGTGTGGATACACTCTGAGTTGTAGGAGCCCTGTTGGGGTTCCGAGCTGTAAGATCTGAGGATCTGAGGTGAAGTGTAGAAGTTAGGCCGAATCTAGTACACTGCTAGATAGGCGAAGGGGGAAAGTGGATGTACCCAGACCTTGGGGAACCACTATAAAAATCTATGTGCAATCTGTGTTGTGATATTTCTGTGAATGTTTCTGTGTTAGCTGTAGAATTTGCAATTTCTGCATAAATTACAGGACAGATTTTCTGCCTTAAACGTAAAAGAAAAAGTACACATATTCACCCCCTCCCCCCTCTAGGTGGTTAGGCACTAATTCTTTCAAGTGGTATCAAAGTGAGGTTCCTCAAAGAAGGACTTAACAGTCAGAGTGAGATCCATAAGACAGATTCAAGAATCAAGAAAATGGGTTCAAGTGAAAATCATAAGGAACTAGGTTCAATGAAACTACCCATATGCAAAAAGGAGATATTTGGCATCTGAAAAGAGAGGGTCACGCTGTTTATGGAGGCTTCTGATCCAAGGAGCTTTATTACAGTCAAGGAAGGTCCTTATATCCCAATGAAGATTTCAATTCTGGATGCAAAACAAAGAATTCTCAAGGATTTCTCAGAAATGACTAAGGATGAGATCATCCTGGCAACTATGGATAAGAGAGCCCAGAATATCATAGTTAGTGTCATAGATGATGCAATCTTTCAGAATTTGATTCACTGCAAGACCTCCAAAGAAATGTGGGATACTTTAATATTCTACATGGAGGGTTCTGAAGAAGTAAGATAAGATAGAAAATCTATGCTAAACCAGGAATATGAGAGTTTCAGACAAGGAAAGTTTGATAGTATCACTGAGTGCTATAAAAATTTCTATTGGATAGTGAATGAGTTGATGTCCTATGGGAGAATCTTCAGTACTTATGAACTGAATGATAAATTCCTAAGATCATTGACAAAGTATTGGGACACAAAGATTTGTGTCATTAGGGAAGTGGCCAAACTTGCAGATATCTCGCCTCCAACATTTTTTGGAAAGTTGCTGTCATATGAGATGCAGCTAATGACAAGGAAAGAGGAAGAGAAAATTGCAAAAGGTGAGCATAGAGAAAAATCTGTGGCCTTCAAGGTTGAAGCCACTAAGAAAAATAGGAGGATGTCTCCATCACCTCCTAAGATTGTTGCTGAAACTGCTTCAGAAAATTCAGACAACCAGAATTCAGACAGTAGTGACTCAGATGAGGATTTTGCAACATTTACTAGAGAGTTTCAGAGATTCCTGAAAAAGAAGTAGTGGAAGTCTAAGCCTTCCACATCTCAGCCTAAGGATGAGTATTATCAAAAGAGGAAGTCATCCAGGAAGGATAGGAGCAGGTCTAAGCCAAGCAAATTTACAACATCCAAGATAGTTTGCTACTGCTGTAATAGGCCTCGACATGTTTTTGTTGATTGTCCAGATAAAAGAAAAGAGACTGCAGATAAGAAGAAGACTGAACACCAAAGCAAGAAGGAGAAATCCTTTGTTGCTAAGAAGGAGAAGACCTTGTCAGACCAATCATCTTCAGAGTCAGAATCTGAAGCTGAGGCCTACATTGGTCTATATGCAACAGATGAAGAAGAAGAGTTTCTCCAGGTGCTGAACTCTATATATGAACAAGAGTACCATCAGTGCAAGGGACTGATGGCTGTATCAGAAGAAGACAAATGCCAGGATCAGCCTGGTCCTAGTAAGGTACAATGTCTTTCAGATTGCAGTACTGAGTCAGAGTCAGCAACATCTGCATCAAGTGATGTGGATGGGTCTGAGTCTGAAGGTGATATTCATCAGCTGATAGATGAATATAGAGATTTATTGTAGGCACTTAAGAAGAGCAAAAACCTGGCCAAATCTCAGGCTAAGGAAATTGCAGATCTTAAGATGGCTGCATCTGATTCAGAGAAATTGCTGGATCAGAAGTTGAATGAGATAGCCAGACTGAAAAACATTACTATTATTCAAATGGGTACTATCACATTTAAGAATGATCAGATTAGAAATCTAGAGGTTAGACTTCAGAAAGAGAAAGAGATTGTAGCTAGTTTTCTAAACCTAAATCTGTATTACCCTTGATTGATGAGTTTGTACCTCAAAAGGGTAAGGCTGGGTTAGGATTTAAGAAAACTGCATGGACTGCTAGGTCCAAATCTAAAGGCAAAGCCCCAACATAAAACAAGAAGCATGCTGTAGATAATTCAGCTAGGGTTGTACCTAAACAAAGGTAAAACAAGTTTGAGTGTTGGTGTTGTGGCAAGGTAGGCCATTTTGCCTTAGATTGTTGACACAATTCCAGTGTCAAGGAGAGTAGCAATCTGCCTGCTAGAAGAGCTACAGGTAGATTTGTTAAAATTCAGACTAACTTATACCAAAGACCCAAAAGTTATTTGGGTTCTAAGGTTAAGTAATCTGTGTTGCAGGTGAGTCCAAGTTGCCATGCCCCAATATGGTACTTGGACAGTGGATATTCCAGGCACATGACTGGAACAAGGGGGTTACTGCAGGACTACACACCTATCATGGATGGCCCTAAAGTAACCTTTGGTGGTTCAGAAAAAGGAATCATCAAAGGCTTTGGTAACATTTCTAATAACCAGATTACTATCTCTCAAGTGGCCTATGTGAAGGGTTTGAAACACAACCTTATAAGCATAAGTCAGTTGAGTGATTTAGGATATGACATTTCATTTATTAAGAATGGATGTTATATCAAAACGTCAAGTGATCAAAAGGTCATATTGACAAGATATAGAAAGAGAAATATTTATTGTCTTAACTTTGAGTGTAAGAACAATGTTTCTCCTATTTGTCTTGTAGCTGATGAGAGAGTCTCACATTGTGTTAAATGGCACAAGAGGCTTGCTCATCTTAACTATAAGACTATTGGCCAACTCTTTAGCAAAGAGTTAGTGAGGAATGGTGCTCTAGTTAAGTGTATAAAGGATGGGATATGCTCAGCTTGTCAAAAAGGCAAGCAGGCCAAATTCACCTTTCATAGCCTTAAAAACAAGGATTCAGTGAGGTGTCTATACCTCTTGCATATGGATCTATTTGGTCCTATACCAGTTTATAGTCTAGGTAGGAAGGTCTACACTTTTGTGGTAGTAGATGACTATTCTATATATTCCTGGGTGTTCTTTCTAAGACAAAAATTTGAAACCCCAAGTGTCTTATATAGTTTTGTTAAACAAATTCAGAATGAGTTGGACAGTACAGTGGTCAAAATCAGAAGTGACCATGGCACTGAATTTCAGTCTGAAAGTATGACAAGACTATGCGAAGAATTTGGGATTTTTCAAGAATTTTCCTAACCTAGAACACCTCAGCAAACTGGTATTGCTGAAAGGAAGAATAGAATATTGATAAAGGCTGGTAGAACTCTATTGAGTGACACTTCTCTCCCAGAATATTTCTAGGCTGAGGCAGTAAACACTGCATGTCATGTGATCAATAGGGCTACTATCACCAAGAGCCACAAAAAGACTCCCTATGAGATTGTGAAGGGCAGAAAACCAAACTTATCCTATTTTAGGATCTTTGGTTGCAAGTGCTATATACTTAACAATGACAAGTCTTATCTAACCAAGTTTGCTGCCAAATCCCAAGAGGGGATATTTGTTGGGTACAGCAACAATAGTAAGGCTTATAGGGTCTACAACTTGATTACTCAAGTTGTAGAAGAGTCTGTACATGTAGTCTTTGATGAAACAAGACAGATTAACTGTGAGTTGCCAAGTAGTGCTTGCATTTCTACAGGTATAAATGAGAGAATGGACAAGCTTAACATTATAGAAGATTCTACTGCAAATCAGGAAGTGGAAAATGGTGGTTGCTGTCCAGGGGGAGTACAAGATTCTTCTAATGCAATAGAAAACCAAGAGGTACAGCATAATGAAGAGGCTGGAGATGTTCAACCTGAAGATAGACTACCTCCAGCTAATAGACACTTAAAGGATCATCCAGCAAATCAGATAATTGGTGATCCTAGAAAAGGAGTGCAAACAAGAAGCAGGAATCTGAGCACAGTTCTTTGCTCCAGCTTCCTATCACAAGTGGAACCAAAGAAATTTGAAGAAGCAGTTCTAGACCCACATTGGATTGATGCCATGCAAGAGGATCTGAATCAGTTCAGAAGATGCAAGGTCAGGAAGCTTGTTCCCAAACCAAAAGACCACAATATCATTGGAACAAAGTGGATCTTTAGGAACAAATTGGATGAGAATGGGATCATTGTGAAGAATAAAGCAAGACTTGTTGCAAAAGGGTATAGGCAGGAAGAGGGTATTGACTTTGATCAAACCTTTGCCCCAGTAGCAAGACTGGAAGTAATCACGATGTTCCTTGCTTATGCAACATATCAAGGCTTTAAGGTATTTCAAATGGATGTAAAGTCAGCATTCCTGAATGGAAATCTAAAGGAAGAAGTCTATGTAGAGTAGCCCTCAGGTTTTGTCGATCCTCTCAAACTGATTATGTTTATAGACTTAGGAAAGCATTGTATAGGTTGAAACTGTTGGAACACCCTATTACTGATTTGGGCAAGGATCACTATGTCCTTTAGGAAATTTGTTTTGACCTCCTTGTATAGATCTAAAGGTCAATTAGATTGAGTGTAAGGGTTAGTATTTAACTTTGAAAGTTGCCCTCAAGGCCCTCAAGACCAGATATTTCAGTTCAGGAGACTAAGTTATTTCGTCGAGCTCAGGTCGACGAATTGTCGAACTCCATTCGACGATCTCTGAGCTCACTTCGACGAATCGTCGAACTCCATTCGACGATCTCTGAGCTTACTTCAACGAGTCGTCGAACTCCATTTGACGATCTTTGAGCTCAGATCGACGTTCCTGTCTCTAGTTTGTTTCCCTATCTCTGAGCTCAGTTCGACGATAGTTGAGCTCAGATCGACGATTTCTGTTTCAGTCTAAGTCCAGTCTCTGAGCTCAGTTCAACGATAGTTGAGCTCAGGTCGATGTTTTTCTGGAGAGATCGACATTTTTCAAGATTCAAATTCAGACAGTTATGGAATTATTCCCAGCATTTATTTCAAGGATCTTGTAGTCGTTTCAATTAATCTAGAGCAAGTTTCAAGGGAATTTTAAAGGAATGTTTTATTGGACTTTCCTCCAGAAGACAAAATGCAGTTAAGGAAGTCATTTATGACAGGCTAACGACTATCTTGGGCAGAGAATTATTCTATTCAGATCTAAGTAATAAAAGTTTATTCATTCTGCTGGTTAATCATAACAATACCCACAACAACAAGAAAGAGAAAAAACAAGTTGCAGATATTCACAGACAGAATTCTTACAAGAACACACATCACTGAAGGAGATCAATATACTGAAATTTCTAGATCTCTTTGGACTCAAGTGTTCAAAGGACTTATCATTCAAGACTCCAGACACCACACATTTCAGCTGTTGTTGGAATCATCTTTTGCTGGAGATCAAATCTTCTGAAGGCCTATCACCCTATTGCAAAGCTTCACTTCCTGAACAACTCAAGAACTCAGGGGAGCTTTGACAACATCCACTATCTTCTCTCTGATTATTGACAGAGAAGATCATCTCACCTCTCTCTCTCTCTCTCTGCTGTAAAAGGTTTATCAAACTCCCTTCAAAAATTTGTGTTGGTTTTTGAGACCTTGTCAAAACTCAGTGGTGGCAAGACACCTGATCAAAAAATCTGGTTTGGTTTTTGAGTGCCTTATTAAAAGCTCATTAGTGTCCAGGACACCTGATCAACGCATCCTACAGTGGATTCCTACCTAGGGTGGTTGAACAGTGGATGCACCTAGATTGATTGGGGAACCACTATAGCTCTTTGTGTCATCTGGTTGCTCATTTCTTTTGTTTTATAGCTGTGGTTTGTGATTGTTCTGTGATTGCTTTGTAATTAGATAGTTGATGTGTTTGTTGTATTTCATTTGCTTCCCTGTTGACTTAGGAATACAACAAGAGTTGTAAAAAGTTTTTAGCAAGCACCATACTCTATTCACCACCCCTCTAGAGTATATCAGATCTAACTTGCACTTTCAATTGGTATCAAAGCGAGGTTGGTTAAAATACCACACCTTAGTGGTTGCACAGGCTAACACCTGAACCCAAAGATCCCTCTAGTTAGATCTGCTTGTTTTATGTTTGTTACTAGATTTATTCCTTCACAGAACATGGCCCAAAACAAAGATTATGCTAGCACCAGACCTCCAGTGTGCAATCTATCTAAGTTTGCACTGTGGAAGGCAAGGATTAGATTGTACATGAACTCTATCGATGAAGATATTTTCAATTCTGTTTTGACAGTGTGTCCAAGACCTCCAGGAAATACAAGTACAAGTGATGTTCCACCTCCTTCAGGAATAGATGCAGAAATCAAGAAATTGAAAGTGGCAGATGCTAAGGCAATGAATATTTTAGCCCAGACTATGTCTGATGAAATATTCCAAAAAGTAGCTGACTGCAACTCAGCAAAGGACATCTGGGACAAGTTATCTGAGATAGTCTCAGGATCTGCTGATGAGAGAAAAGATAGAAGATCTCATCTCATAACCCAATATGAGAACTTCAAGAAAGGAGAAGCTGAGACAGTAGCAGACATGTATAATAGACTCAGTCTCATAGTCAATGAGCTGAAAACATTGGACAAAGAGATCTCATTGACTGAGCTCAATGATAAAATCCTAATGTGCTTCCCAAGCACATGGGACTCAAGGATCTCGACAATCAAGGATGCCAGAAGCCTAAATGAGATCACAACTGAAGCTCTCTTGGGCAAGCTCAAGTCTTATGAGCTGCTCATCAAGAATAGAGAAGAAGAGCAGAAAGCTGCCTCACCAGCTATAAGAAAGGAAAAATCAATAGCTTTCAAAGCCATTGAAGATCAGCCTGAAGACAAGGTCACAGGCAATGAAGAGCTGTTAAGCCTACTGTCCAAAAGGTTTTACAAAATGGACAGGAAGGATTTCAGGAAAAGATCATACAGAGAGCATGACAAGCCAAGGTATGACAAATAAAATAACAAATAGATTATTTATTTTGGATGCAGGAAACCAGGCCACATTGTGCCTGACTGTCCAGAAAATAAAAACAAGGACAAGAAGGACATGAAAGAAAGGAGAAAAGAAAAGTACTTCAAGAAGAGCAGCAATGACAAACCCTCCTCCAGCAAGAACAAAAATACAAGGAAGGGGTTTGTTGCTGAAACTTGAAGTGAGACAGAAGAAGAATCTGAAGCTTCATCCAGCTCTAGTGATGATGAAGAAGATGCTGATGAAAATGAATTCTCCATATTGGCTATCAATGCCTCACAACAAAATTCTGATGCAGAAGAGTCAGAGTCAGAATCAGAGACTCAATCTGAAGAGGACCAGGTAATAAGTTCTTTTGATTTTAATTCTGAGGACTTCAAGTGTGAGTTTAAAGCACTGTGTCTAGATTTATTAAAATCTGAGAAGGAAATCATTTCTCTCAGAAATCAGCTATCTGAACACAGTAATTTAAAATCAGAAAACCTCAAACTCTCTGAGGAGTTGGAATGCTATAGGGAGCACATAGTTTCACTGAAAAGTGAGCTATCAGAGGCTAAAAAGTTTGAGAAATCCCTTAATGGGTGAAGTATCAAACTAATGGACATCACAACCACAGTGAACTCAAGATTCAATAGTACACTGGGCTTGGGTGCTTCATACAGCCAACCTATAGTATTAACAACCCCAATCAAATTTATCTCTGATAAAGGTAAGGGAGTTGTAGAGGTGGCTAGGAAAAATTCTGATTTGCCTAAGAAAACAAAAGTTCAACAAAAAACATCGAACAGAGCTCGACGATCGCCGAATGGAGCTCAATGATCTCAGACTGAATTATCGAACTCAGGTCGACGATTTCTGAACCCTAAACTCAGACATAGTCGATCTTCGAACGGAGCTCGACGATCTGACACAAGATCGTCGAACTCAGCTTAGAGATCGTAGAACAGAGCTCAGAGTTTTGAAAAATCCTTCAAAGGCAAATCAAACTTCAATCCTAGAGGTCCTACATCTTAGAGGTTTAACCTTTATACTGAATGGATAATACCTCCTAGGAGATATCATCCTGAAGGCTATAAGAGTCAACCAGAGATGTCGTTTATTTCAGAATTTAAAGGTTATCAACCTAGGCCCAAGGTAAACTGGGTCAAAAACAAATAAATTGTTTTATGTGCAGGTGAAGACCTATCCAACATCAAACCAGCAATGGTATCTGGATAGTGGGTGCTCAAAGCACATGATAGGAAATAAGGAGAATCTCACATCCTTCAAAGCCAAGCTTGGACCCAAAGTAATATTTGGTGATTCAAACTTTGGACTAACAAAAGGATATGGTGAAGTCCAGATTGGCACAGTCACATTCAAGAAAGTAGCCTATGTGGAAGGACTGAAGCACAACTTAATCGGTATCAGTCAACTGTGTGATGAAAGCTATCAAGTGACTTTCAACAAATCCTCATGCAAAATCAAATCAGAGGACAACACAACTATGTTGACAGGTAAAAGGAAAGGTAACATCTATCTTGTGGATTTTCTTTCAACTAAGGTAGATATATGCTTGTTTAACTCTATTTGTAGACCTAATGAATTATGGCGTAAAAGACTAGGGCATATAAACCTTAGAACCATTGCTAGGCTATCCAAGGACAACCTTGTTAGAGGACTACCTTCTGGCCCCTACAAGAATGAAGGACTTTGTAGGGCTTGTCAATTAGGCAAGCAAACCAAAAATAGCTTCAAGTCACTTAATAAGAGTGATTCACCTAGGATTTTGTATCTGTTACACATGGATCTCTTTGGACCCATTACAGTACAAAGCTTAGGAGGGAAATCTTATACTTTAGTAGTTGTAGATGACTTTTCTAGATTCACATGGGTGTTCTTTCTGAGGAAGAAGTCTGATAACTTTATGTGTTTGACAGAGTTTCTCAAATGCATACAGAGTGAGTTCAATACTTACATTGCCCTGATCAGAAGTGATCGTGGGACATAGTTTGATTCTCTTCTTATGCAAGAGTTCTGTCAGAGTGAAGGGATCAAGCACACTTTCTCAGCTCCTAGAACTCCTCAACAAAATGGGTTAGCTGAAAGGAAAAATAGAACTCTTATTGAATCTGCTACTACATTGTTATCAGATGCTCATCTTCCTCTATCCTTTTGGGCAGAGGCAGTGAACACCTCCAACTATGTGTTGAATAGAAGTTTGATACATAAGCTGAAGGGCAAGACTCCCTATGAATTACTCAAAGGGAAGAAACTTAAAGTAGATTACTTCAAAATCTTTGGTGGTATTTGCTACATTCTAAATAATGACAA
Organism: Platanthera guangdongensis; assembly: GCA_039583875.1. Classification (NCBI taxonomy): domain Eukaryota; kingdom Viridiplantae; phylum Streptophyta; class Magnoliopsida; order Asparagales; family Orchidaceae; genus Platanthera; species Platanthera guangdongensis. The sequence goes on from CM077154.1 coordinate 36,073,597, forward strand.
GAAATACTTAGCAAAATTTCAAGCTAAAGCTGATGAAGGAGTGTTTCTGGGATACTCTATGATCAGTAAAGCTTATAGGGTATATAATAAATCCACTCTCAAAATTGAAGAATCTGTTCATATATCTTTTGATGAATCTAACATGTCTTTCAAGGAGAAGAATACTTCTACCATAGAACCTTTGCAGGTACACTCTCTTACTGAAGACTTGGACATGTTACAAATTATTCAAAAAGATGAAAGCAGTGAATATGAAGAAGACATTCAACATCTTGAAGAGAATCTTCTTGAAGAGCCAGTTGTTGTACCACAAGAGGAAACAACAATACAGGTTGGTGAACAATCAACATCTCATGTTGATTTAGTAACATCAAAAGACCATCCAATCTACCAAGTGATTGGAGACATCTAAGCTGGTGTGCAAACTAGAAATCAGGTCAACCAAAACCTGATGCACACTTGCTTTCTTTCTCAAATTGAACCTCAATCCATTCAAGATGCAGAGCAAGATTCACACTGGATCATTGCAATGCAAGAGGAGATGCATCAATTTGAAAGGAACAAAGTTTGGGAACTAGTACCAAGGCCAAAGGATCACTCCATTGTTGAAACAAAGTGGGTGTTCAGAAATAAATTGGATGATCAAGGAGTCATTGTAAGGAACAAGGCAAGGCTAGTTTCTCAAGGGTACTCTCAAAAAGAAGGGATAGATTATGACCAGACCTTTGCACTAGTTGCAAGGTTAGAGGCTGTAAGAATCTTCTTAGCATATGCATCACACAAAGTATTTAAAGTATACCAGATGGATGTAAAGAGTGCTTTTCTCAATGGAGATATCAAAGAAGAGGTCTATGTCAGACAACCCCCGGGTTTTATCTCTTCAACTCATCCTAATTATGTTTTCAAATTGCATAAAACATTATATGGTCTAAAGCAAGCTCCTAGAGCATGGTATGAGACCCTAGCATGCTTTCTTATGAAAAATGATTTTATAAGGGGTAGAGTAGACCAAACTCTTTTTATTAGAACCCATAAGTCCCATACCCTACTAGTACAAATCTATGTAGATGATATTATATTTGGTTCTACTGTTTCAAATTTGTTCAGAAGGTTTTCCAACCTAATGCATTCTAAATTTGAAATGAGTAGCATGGGTGAGCTATCCTTCTTTCTAGGATTGCAAATCAAACAACATGCTGAAGGCATATTTATTTCTCAAACCAAGTATGCAAAAGAATTGGTTAAGAAATTTGGTATGTTTGAAGCATCATGTATGAAAACAACTATGCCCACTAATGCTGTATTAGATGCTGATGAACATGAGAAACCTGTTGATCAGACAACATATGGAGCAATGATTGGCTCTTTATTGTACCTTACAGCTAGTATACCTGACATAATGTTTGCTACATGCATATGTGCTAGATTCCAAGTGAACCCTAAAGAGTCACACTTAACCTTAGTAAAAAGGATTCTTAGGTATGTGAAAAGTTGTCCAAATCTAGGTCTGTGGTATCCAAAAGACTCAGCATTTGACTTAACTGGATTTTCAGATGCTGATTATGCTGGATGCAGAATAGATAGGAAAAGCACCAGTGGAACTTGTTAGTTTCTTGGTGAGAGACTTGTCTCCTGGTTTTACAAGAAACAAACATCTGTGTCAACTTCAACTGCTGAAGCTGAATATATGGCTGTAGGTAGTTGTTGTTCACAAATCTTGTGGATTCAAAACCAACTCCTAGACTATGGCTACAACTTAGAGAAGTCTAAAATATTTTGTGATAATACCAGTGCTATTTTTATAGCACAAAATCCAGTCCTCCATAGTAGGATAAAACACATAGAAATTAGGCATCACTTTCTAAGGGATAATGTTGAGAAAAATAAAATTGAACTTCAATATATCACAACTGATTTGCAAAGGGGAGATATTTTCACCAAACCATTGGATGAAAAGAAATATACATTCTTCCTTAATCAGTTAGGAATGTTAGATGGAGGAAGTCTAAAATAAGATCCAAGATTTTAAAACTCTAAAATTGACCAAGACTAGACAAACATTTTTTTTTGTATAGAGTATGTTTCTGGTCTCTGAACTGCGCTCGACGATTTTCCCCAAGATCGTCGAACGGAGATCGACGATTTCAGAAATCGTCGACCAGAGTTCAGCGCTTCTCAGATAGTGCTAAACTATCTTTCTTCAGGTCAGCGATCGTCGAACGGAGCTCGACGCTCTCCAATATCGTCGAAGGGAGATCGACGATGTTGATGACCTTTCAGTTTCCTTTAGAAGCCCAGATCGTCGAACAGAGTTCAACGATTTTTCCATTTCTGCGTCGAACCCTAATATAAAACTCATTTTTCGGTCGTCGTTCTGCCTTTGCGCTTTCATACTCTCTGCAGAATTTCTCTTTCCCTCCAAACTTTTCTGCACTTGGTCTTGTGTTTGTTCATTTTTGCAGGAATCAATGGCAGTTTCAGTCGCAATCTTGGCAGCCATGAAATTTGATGCTGGCTTTGATATAGACATGGATTCTTTCGATAACAGCGATCAAATATTCAAGGACATTCTGGAACTCTTCAAGGACCAACAGTTAATTAATATAATGTCTACAAGGATCAAATTGGCCGCAAATGAAATAAAGGAATGGGTGTATACTGCCCAAAATCTCGATCAGAACACTGTAATTGGAACAATCTCAGGAACTCAGGTACCTTTAACACCTGCTGCTTTGACAGAAGTATTTCAATTAAATTCTGGTGAAGATTCTATAGAGCTTTCTGGAGAGGAATTTTCAATTATGCTTGAAAGGATGGGCCATTCAGAGGCTAACCCTAGTAAATTGCTTAAGAAGAATCTGTTAATTGTGTATAGATTTCTTGCTGATGTAGTCGGGAAAGTGTTGTTGGCAAAACACTCAGCTCATGATACCATCTCTAGGTATCAGCTCTGTTTGATGGGTGCCTTGGTGGACAAGAAGCAACTGAACTGGGGAGAAGTGTTTTTTGATTTAATCAAGAAGAAAATTAACAAGAACTTTGTTAATTTTGGGAGATTTTTGGGCTGTTTCTTCACAATAGATGCCCTGACCTACTTATTTCCAGTGGGATACACATCAATGGCTCCAAGAGGCTTACCTGTGCCCTATTTGGGAAATGGGACAGGCAGATTGTAAAGCCCAGCAGAGCCTCTACAATCTCTTCTTCAGGCACAAGGACTATTTCAGTCTCTTCCCCTCAGGTTTCTGCCCCTGCAGAAGCTTTGCCTACTTCATCTCCTCCTTCTCCACCTATTGTTTCATCAACAACAGTCACATCCACTATCACAACTTCATACCCCATTTCCATCCCATCTCCAACTTCAATCTCTTCTCCAACTCCAACATCAACTGAAGAAATCTTTCATCCACTACATCACTATCCACACATAGACATTGATACATCATATCATATTCCATCATTCACTCTTCTAGATGATTCCTATATGGATGATTCTCCTTCATCCCCTCTTGAGCCACCATCATCATCCACTTATTATCAACAGTTACTTCAGGACATCATTACTCAACCATCATTCACACCATCCATCTCCACTCCATTATCTTTCATCTCCACAATTCCAATATCTCAACCAACACTTCCACCATTCACAGTTTCTCCGACAACATCTCCTGCTGCTCCAACTTTCATCCCTACCTCATCCATCCCTACCTCTACTCAAGTCCCTCTTGAGCAATAGACCTTCCAGCTATTGCAGACAAGCTATATGAGCTGATAGCTCCAAGGCTATCACTATTACTAGAGACCTCTTTGGCTCCACTTCTGCAAACTGTTCAGGAGTTGTCTGCCAGGCTATCCTCTATTATTCCTCCTCAGGCAATCACTTCTACGGGGTGCCTTGATCCAGTTCTCACTAAATCTAGGTAGGGGGAGATGCCTTATGAAGCTGAGAGATTGCCTGCTGCAGTAACTTCAGTGCAAGCTCCAGTTGCTCCAGTTGCAGTCATTACAGTGGACCTCAGGTCACTGCTGTTAATATTTGATTCTTTATACTTCAGCTGCCTTCCAGACCAGCATACTGAAGATCTTACTAAGGCCATTGTGCCTATTTCCAGCTGTGACCCCAGCTTAATAAGTTCTTATATAAATTCCGTCAATGCTGTGGACAGTGCTCCTTCTGTTTCTGTTGTTCCTACTGCTACTGTTGATGTTTAAGTTAGTTCTGATGTTGCTGTTTCAGTTTCTGAAGATATGCATATGACAGAGGCAATTGATTTTGAGCCTGCTGTATCTGAGCCTATTGGTTCTGAAATTTTTGTATCTAAACCTGCTGCTGTAGTTCCTTCTGCCAGTGTTGTTTCTGCTCCAATTCCTGCTGCTGCTGTTGCTCCTGTTGCTGTTCCTGCTGCCATTTCTTCTGCTCAGTCTCAATAACAGAAAGAATATATTAAAAGGATTGATGCAGTGTATGATAATCCACAAAGTTCAGACAGTGATCAGTTTAAAACTGACTCTGATGATTCCTCTGCAACAATTGCAAGGAAAAGTAAAGCAAGAAGCAAGGCCATGAAGAGAGTTCCCCCAGAGAAGGTTAAAGATACAAATGATATTTCATATTATATATTGCATGATTGCCTTATTACAGAACCATGGATGTAGTATTACAGAAATCAGCTGAAAGCCATTAAGAAGAAAAGGAAGTATGACAAAAGATCATCTCATTTCAATCCTCCTCCTCCTCCTCCTTCACCTGATGCAGGTACATGTGGAAGTTCTACCTTTCAATCTACTGCTAGAAGCCAAAGTTCATATCAATTTCAAGGAAGATCTCAACACAGAGGAAATCAGTCTAGTGGTTACCAGTCCAGAAGAGGACAGTACAGAGGAAATCAAAGAGAACTCAAAGTGTATTCTAAAGGGTATTCCAGGTAACATCTGTTGGGTACATTGGTTCTAATGTACCTGATTTGAAGAAGCCTCTCCCAACTCAATGATATACATCAAAATGTATTTGATGTGTTTTGAGTTTACTTGTGTAGGTTAAGTATTTGCAGGAAAGATGAAAAAGTTTCTAAGTCCATGTGTCGACACCCAGAGAGAAAGTGTCGACACTTAAGAAGACTTGTGTCGACACCCAGGAAAGCAGTGTCGACACTTGGAGTCATTGTGTCGACACCAGGGATGCAGAGTCGACACCAGACAGAAAGTGTCGACACAAGGAGCTGTGTCGACACTCAATGAAGAAAAGTGCAGTGAAGCAGTGTCGATACTTAGCAGTTGTGTCGACACCCAGAGTAACTATGTCTACATCAGAAAGTGTCGACACTTAGAGGCTGTGTCGACACTCAGCAAAAGTCAGCAGAGTCTAAGAAAGTGTCGACACCCAAAACAATGTGTCGACACACAGCATAAGAGTCAACACTTGAAGAAAGTGTCGACACAAGAAAGAATGTGTCGACACTCAGCTGAAGACTCAACACTTGAAGAAAGTGTCGACACAAGGAGCTGTGTCGACACTTAGCAAAGTTCAAGAATATTCTAAGTACAAGTGTCGACACTAAGGAGATATGTCGACACTCAGCCAGAGTCTCAACAGATGAAGAATATGTCAACACAAGGAGCAGTGTCGACACTCAGCAAGTATCAACACAGAAGGCATGTGTCGACACCAAGAAGATGTGTCGACACTGAACAAGTTCAACACATGAAGATGTGTCGACACAAAGGTGTTGTGTCGACACTTACAAGAATTCAACAAAGTGCTGAAGAACAAAGTGTTGTGTCGACACTCAATATCAGTGTCGACACATGAAGAAGAAGCTGTGTCAAGAAGTGCATTATACAACATAAGGAGTTGTGTCGACACCTTGAAGGCTAGTGTCGATAATTAGTCAACTTGTGTCGACACTTAGTCTATAAGTGTCGACACTTAAAGACAGACAGTCTCGACACCTTCAGACAGTTACAGAATTTTCAAGAACTGACTGGATGACTTGACAGCTGCCATTCTAGCCGGTCTACTGCACCTGTCAGAGTTGTCAGAAATCAGTTATGAACCGGACCAGCAGGTTACCATGAAGAAGGCCTATAAATAGGCTTATACTGTCTACAAAAACTTATGATTAATTGTTGTTCAAGTAATTGAAAAGAAAAGAAGATCTAGCTATTCCTTGAAGAATCAAGTGAAGATCTAAGTAGTTGGAGAGAGAGAGCTCCATCCAAGAAGACAGCCGTTGGAACCAGGCTGAGAAGAAGGGTTCGGATTTTGTTCTGAATCTTAAGTAGCAGAGATCAAGGATCAACTGCAGAGGAGATCAATCTTATTGTGTTCTACATTCAAGAAGTTTTGAAGAAAGCCAAGTCAGTTTGATCTCATCTGAGTTCTTCCAATAACTCATCAAGAAACTCTCAACTCTTCTCTCTTTTCTCTGAGTTGTAGAGTTTACATTTTTTGTATTCATATTCTCTTGTAGGATCCTTAGGGATCTGAGTTTGTAAGCCTGTAATTATAAAGGCTGAGTGTAGGGCCTATGTTCCTGAGTGTAGGAGATTTGTATCTCTGAGTGTAGGCCTATTATGGCTGAGTGTAGGCTTTGGTGGCTGAGTGTAGGCTTTGTGAAGATGCTGAGTGTAGGCTTTGTGAAGAAGCTGAGTTATAGGGCCTTGGGCCTGAGCTGTAGGAACCTGTTTTGGGGTTCTGAGTGTAAGATCTAATGATTTGAGATAGTGGAGAAGTTTGGCCGAATCTAGTACACTGCTAGATAGGCGAAGGGGGAAAGTGGATGTACCCAAACCTTGGGGAACCACTATAAATCTGTGTGTCTACTGTGTGCTTGTGTAACTCTGTGATTGCTGGATGATTGCTGTGCAAAAGTAGATATAATTCTGTGTTATAATCTGAATTCTGCCTAAAAAGTTAAAAAGATTAAAGTCACCTATTCACCCCCCCCCCTCTAGGTGATTAGGTACAATATCTTTCAAGTGGTATCAGAGGGAGGTTACTCAAAAAGGGACATAACTGTCTGAGTAGATCCTGTTGTCAGATTCAGTCTAAGTACATTACAGAATCAAGAAAATCAAGAACCATGGGTTCCACTGAGAATCATAAGGAATTGGGCTCCATGAAGCTACCCATTTACAGAAAAGAGATCTTTGGCATCTGGAAGGAAAGGGTGAGACTGTTTATGGAAGCCTCAGACCCTAGAATATATATCACAGTGAATGAAGGGCCATATGTCCCCATGAAGGTTTCAGTCTTAGATCCAACTCAGAGAACACCTAAGGATTTCTCTGAAATGACAAAGGATGAGATAGTTCTAGCCACAATGGACAAAAGGGCTCAGAATATCATTGTAAGTGTTATAGATGATGCTACCTTTCAGAATTTAATACACTGCAAGACATCCAAGGAAATGTGGGATACTCTTATTGTGTACATGGAGGGTTCTGAAGAAGTGAGGCAAGACAGAAAGTCCTTGCTAAACCAAGAATATGAAAGCTTTAGGCAAGGTAGATCTGATAGCATAACTGAATGCTATAAGAAGTTCTATAGGATTGTGAATGAGCTAATGTCCTATGGAAGAGAGTTCAGTAACTATGAGCTTAATGATAAGTTCTTAAGGTCCCTTACAAAAGATTGGGACACCAAGATCTGTGCCATTAGGGAAATGGCAAAGTTAGCAGAAATTCCTCCACCAACACTGTTTGGAAAACTGTTGTCCTATGAAATATAGTTGATGGTGAGGAAAGAAGAGGAGAAATCTACAAGAAGTGAACATAAAGAAAGGACAGTGGCATTTAAAACAGAAGCCCCCAGAAAGTACAGAAGTAAGTAACCAACTCCACCTCCAAAGGTAGCTGAAACTGAGTCAGATGATTCAGCAAGCAGAAAGTCTGAAAGCAGTGAAAGTGATGAGGACTTTACTGCCTTCACAAGACATTTTCAGAAGTTCTTAAAGAAGAAATAGTGGAGGACAAAGTCATCTACTTCACAGGGTAAAGAAAACTATTATCAGAATAAAAAGTCTTCAAAGAAAGACAGGAAAAAGACCAAGTCAAGCAAAGCAACTCTATCAAAAATAGTATGCTATTGCTGTAATAGACAAGGACATGTTATTGCAGATTGTCCAGAGAAAAGGAAGGAGTCTAATGATAAGAAAAAGACTCAATTCAAGGGCAAGAAAGATAGATCTTTTGTTGCCAAAAAGGATAAGAGCCTGCTAGACTTATCTTCATCAGAAACTGAGTCAGATGCAGAAGCATACATATGACTGTTTGCTGAGGAAGAAGAAGAAGAGTTCATCCAGATCATGAACTCTATATATGAACAAGAGGACAGTCAGTGCCAAGGACTGATGGCATTGACAGAAAGTGACAAAATCCAGGAGCAGCCTGGACCTAGTAAGGTACAAAATTGTTCTTTCAGTTCAATTTCTTATGCTAGTTCAGAATCAGATTCATCCTCATCAAGTGATGAGAGTGCATCTGAGTCTGAAGAGGATATTCATCAATTGATTGATGAATATAGAGTTCTGTTGCAAGCATTTAAGAAATGCAAATCCTTGGCCAAAAGTCAAGCTAAGGAGATTGCAAGTCTCAAAATGGCTGCAACTGATTATGAGAAGATGTTTGATCAAAAGCTAAATGAGATAGCCATACTAAAGCACATAACTGTGATTCAGATGGGGACTATATCATTTAAGAATGATCAAATCAAAAGTCTGGAGATTAGTCTTCAGAAGGAGAGAGATTTGGTTGATAGGTTTTCTAAACCAAAGTCAGTTCTACCCTTAATTGATGAATTTGTTCATCAAAAAGGTAAAGCTGGACTGGGGTTTACTCAACCAGCTAGGACTGTTCAGTCCAAGTCCAAGTCCAAGGGCAAAGCCCCAGCTCTCAACAAGCCAGCTGTAGATAAAACAGCTAAGACTGTACCTAAGCAGAGGTACAATAAGTTTGAGTGTTGGTGCTGTGGCAAGGTAGGCCAGTTTGCCATGGACTGTTGGCACAATGCAAGTGCCAAAGTGAGTAGCAAACTGCCTGTTGGAAAACCTGCAGGTAGCTTTATTAGGAAGCAAACTAACCAGTACCAAGGACCCAAGAATTCTTTGGGTTCTAAGGTTCACTAATCTGTTTTGCAAGTAAGTCCAAGTGGCCATGCCCCAATATGGTACTTGGACAGTGGATGTTCCAGACATATTACTGGAACAAGGGGATTGCTAAAGGACTTCACTCCAATCAAAGATGGTCCTAAAAGTCACCTTTGGTGGTTCTGAAAAAGGAATCATCAAAGGTTTTGGTAACATTTCTAGCTCCCATATTACTATTACTCAAGTGGCCTATGTTAAAGGTTTGAAACATAACCTTATTAGTATAAGTCAATTGAGTGATGTAGGATATGACATCTCATTTATGAAAGATGGTTGTCATATCAGGAGGTCAAATGATCAAGAGATCATTTTGACTGGTTATAGAAAAAGAAATGTCTATTGTCTAGACATTATGTGTGAGAACAATGGTTCTCCAGTGTGTCTTGTAGCTGATGAGAAAGTCTCTCATTGTGTCAAATGGCACAAGAGACTAGCCCATCTCAACTACAAGACAATTGTCAAACTCTTTAGTAAAGAGCTAGTGAGGAATGGTCCTCAAGTTAAGTGTATTTAAGATGGAATATGCTCAGCTTGTCAAAAGGGCAAGCAGACAAGATCCACCTTTAGTAGCATTGAGAACAAAGATGCTGTGAGGTGTTTATACCTCTTGCATATGGATCTCTTTGGTCCTATGCCAGTTCACAGCCTTGGTAGGAAGGTCTATACCTTTGTGGTTGTAGATGACTACTCAAGGTTTTCCTGGGTGTTCTTCCTTAGACAGAAATCTGAAACACCTAGTGTCTTCTATAGCTTTGTCAAGTAAATTCAGAATGAACTAGACAGTACAGTGGTCAAGATAAGAAGTGACCATGGTACTGAATTTCAGTCTGATATCATGACAAAACTATGTGAAGAATTTGGGATATTTCCAGAGTTTTCTTCACCAAGAACACCTCAGCAAAATGGCATTGCTGAGAGAAAGAATAGAACCTTGATTGAGGCTGGTAGGACCCAATTAAGTGATACATCACTACCAGAATATTTTTGGGCTGAGGCAGTTAATACTGCATGCCATATTATTAATAGGGCTACCATTACTAAAAGCCACAACAAGACCCCCTATGAGGTTGTGAAAGGCAGAAAACCAAACCTATCCTACTTCAGGATCTTTGGTTGTAAGTGCTTTATACTTAACAATGGAAAGTCTTACTTGACTAAGTTTGCTGCCAAGTCCCAAGAGGGAATTTTTGTTGGGTACAGCAACAACAGTAAGGCTTATAGAGTCTACAACTTGTCTACTCAAGTTGTAGAAGAGTCTGTACATGTAGTATTTGATGAAACTAGACTTATTAACAATGAGTTGTCTATTAGTATATGCAGCTCCACAGGTATAACTAAGAAGTTGGGCAAGCTCACTATTGAAGAAGAACCGACTGCAAGACAGCAAGTAGAAGATAGTGGCTGCTGTCCAGGGGGAGTACTACATGTACCTAATGTAAATGAAGTCCAAGGAGTACAGCAAGATGAAGGAACTGAAGAAGTTCAACCTGAAGCCAGGATGCCTCCAGCTAATAGGCATCTAAGAGATCATCCAGCAGAACAAATCATTGGTGATCCAAGACAAGGGGTACAAACAAGGAGCAGAAACCTGAATGCAGCACTCTACTCCAATTTTCTATCCCAAGTTGAGCCAAAGAAGTTTGAAGAAGCCATCCTAGACCCTCATTGGATTGAGGCAATGCAAGAAGAGCTGAATCAGTTCAAAAGGTGCAAAGTCTGGGAGCTTGTTCCTAAACCAAAAGACCACAACATAATTGGAGCCAAGTGGATCTTTAGGAACAAGATGGATGAACATGGAGTCATCATTAAGAATAAAGCAAGATTGGTTGCTAAAGGATATAGACAGGAAGAAGGTATTGATTTTGATCAAACCTTTGCTCCAGTAGCCAGACTGGAAGCCATAAGGATGTTCTTGGCCTATGCAACCTTTCAAGGATTTAAAGTTTACCAAATGGATGTAAAGTCAGCCTTTCTGAATGGTAATCTAAAAGAGGAAGTCTATGTGGAACAGCCATCAGGTTTTGTTGATTCACTCAACCAAATCATGTCTATAGACTTAGGAAAGCATTATATGGGTTAAAATAAGACCCTAGGGCTTGGTATGAAACCCTGTCTAGTTTCCTCATTGAGAATAAGTTCACAAGGGGGAAAATAGACAAGACTCTATTCCTTAGGAAATCCAGAGGCAAAGTAATACTAGTCCAAATATATGTAGATGACATAATATTTGGGTCTACTGAAAGTAGTCTTTGTAAAAAGTTTGCAAAACTAATGCAAGGACAGTTTGAGATGAGTAGTATGGGGAACTTAAGTTCTTCTTGGGTCTCCAAGTTAGACAGACTGAGAATGGTTTATCCATATGCCAGTCTAAGTTCACCCTAGAACTCATAAGGAAGTATGGTATGGATTCATCCAGTACCATGAAGACTCCTATGGGGTCAAGTATGTCTCTTAGCAAGGATGATGCAGGGAAACCTGTAGATGAGTCTTTGTATAGAGGGATAGTTGGCTCCCTATTATATTTGACTGCAAGTAGACCAGATATCATGTATGTTACATGTGTCTGTGCTAGGTACCAAGCATCCCCTAAGGAGTCTCATTTGACAGCAGTCAAAAGGATACTGAGATATCTAAAGGGCACTCCTTATCTAGGCCTCTGGTACCCTAGGAATGGGGATTTTGAACTAACAGGTTATTCAGATGCCGACTTTGCAGGATGCAAAGAAGACAGAAAAAACACAATTGGAACCTGTCAATTCTTAGGTGGAAGACTGATTTCATGGAGTAGCAAGAAGCAAACAAGTGTGGCTATCTCCACTGCAGAGTCAGAATATGTGGCTGCAGGAAGTTGATGTGCTCAACTTCTATTGATACAACATCAGCTTGAGGACTATGGAATTCAGGTAAGTAGAACTCCACTATTTTGTGATTCTACTAGTGCTATATCAATTGCAAACAATCCTGTTTCTGAAAGATATGGTACCTAAACACCTAGAGGGGGGGTGAATAGGTGACCTAATCCGTGTTTAACTTTAATGGCAGCAAACAGTTTATTATCACAGATTTCTAACTTTTGCACAGCAATCACAAAGCATTCACAGCATACACAGCATAATCACAGCACAACACAGTGGTTTATAGTGGTTCCCTAAGATATGGGTACATCCACTTTCCCCCTTCGCCTATCTAGCAGTGTACTAGATTCGGCCAAACTCCTCCACTGTCTCAGAACCCAAATTTGTTACTACACCTCAGGCCCAAAGCCTTACAACTCAGCTTTATCCCAAAGCCTACACTCAGCCAATCAAGGCCCACACTCAGCCAATCAAGGCCTACACTCAGCCAACCAAGGCCTACACTCAGAGATCTCAATCTCCTACACTCAGGCTCACAAGCCCTACCCTCAGCCTTTATAAATACAGGCTTACAAATCACTCAGATCCAAAGGATCCTACAAGTTAAAATGTATTATAAATAATAACTCGACAACTCAGAAATAAAAGAGGGGAGTTGAGAGTTTCTTGATGAGTTCTTGGAAGAACTCAGCTGGATTCACTCTGACTTAGCTTTCTTCAAAGCTTCTTGAGTAGAACTGAATAAGACTGAATCCTTCTGCAGTAGTTCCTTGACCTCTGCTACTTAAGATCCAGAATTGAATCTGAATCCTTCTTCTCAGCCTAGTTCCAGAGGCTGATTTCTTGGAAGGAGCCCTCTCTCTCCAACTTCTTAGATCTGCACTTGGACTGCAAGATCTTCTTGTGTTGATACTCTTGGTACCACTTCAATAATTTGTTTTTCAACAAACTGAACTTTTGAACAATAATCTGATCAACAGTTTCTGTAAACTGTAGATGCCTATTTATAGGCCTTGTTCATGGTAACCGGCTGGTCCGGTCCATAACTGACTTCTGATATCTCTGACAGGTGTTGTAGACTGGCTGGAACGGCAGCTGTCAAGTCATCCAGTCATTTCTTGAAAATCTCTAACTGTCTGTAAGTGTCGAGACTTTCTGTCTTTAAGTGTCGACACTTATAGTCCAAGTGTCGACACATGTTGTGTAAGTGTCGACACAAGTCTACAAGGTGTCGACACATTTCCTTGTATGTCTCGACACAGATTCTTCTGCATGTGTCGATACTGAAATTGAGTGTCGACACAAGTACTTGTTCTTCTAGCTTTTGCTGAATTCTTCTAAGTGTCGACACATCTCCTGTATGTCGACACATCTTCTTGTGTTGAATCTGTCAAGTGTCGACACTGCTTCTTGGTGTCGACACATCTTCTTCAATGTCGTTACTTGCTGAGTGTCGACACAGCTCCTTGTGTCGACACACCTTCTTCTTGTTGAGACTTCAGCTAAGTGTCGACACATTCCCTTAGTGTCGACACTTGTACTTAGAATATTTTTGTTGATCTTTCTGATCTTTGCTAAGTGTCGACACAGCTCCTTGTGTCGACACTTTCTTCAAGTGTAGAGTCTTTAGCTGAGTGTCGACACATTGTGCTGGGTGTCGACACTTACTTCATGTGTTGACTCTTCTGGTTGTGTGTCTACACATTGTGCTGGGTGTCGACACATTCTTCAAGTGTTTACTCTTCTGGTTATGTGTCGACACATTGTGCTGGGTGTCGACACATTCTTCAAGTGCTGACTCTTCTGTTGAGTGTCGACATATTGTTCTGAGTGTCGACACTTTAACTTAGTCTCTGCAGACTTTTGCTGAGTGTCGACACAGCTCCAAGTGTCGACACTTTCTGGTGTAGACACAGCTTCACTGGGTGTCGACACAGCTCCTTGTGTCGACACATTCTGTCTGCACTTTTCTTCACTGAGTGTCGACACAGCTCCAAGTGTCGACACTTTCTGTCTGGTGTCGACTCTGCATCTCAGGTGTCGACACAATGACTCCAAGTGTCGACACTGCTTGTCTGGGTGTCGACACAAGTCTTCTTAAGTGTCGACACTTTCCCTCTGGGTGTCGACACATCGACTTAGAAACTTATTGCTTCAGTCCAGTGATTTCTTAACCTGCACAAGTAAACTCAACATACATCAAATACATTATGATGTATATCATTGAGTTGGGTGAGGCTTCTTCAAATCAGGTACATTTGACCAATGTACCCAACAGTTTCCCATAGTAGAACCAAACATATTGAAATAAAATATCATTTTCTTAGAGAACATGTAGAAAAAGAAGATATTTTACTGGAATATGTTAGAACAGATAATCAACTAGCTGATATGTATACTAAGCCTTTAGAAGAAACTAAGTTCAATAGGTTTAAAATTGAACTAGGTATGATAAACTTAGAATAAGTTTATAGAAATGGCTAAGTAAAATAATGTCGACTGACAGAGTTATCTGTGTCGACACAGAAAATTGGTGTCGACACTTCAGTGAAAAGGTGTCGACACATCTAGGAAGTTGGTGTCGACACTTCAGAAAATTAGTGCCGACACATGACAAGTAGATGTCGACACAACCAAGGTGGTGTCGACACTTAGGCTTTACTCAGAATTATCTAAGTAAAGTCTCGACTAAATGTCGAGTCAAGTGGTGTCGACACATAAATTAGTGTTGACACATATTTTCAGTCGACTAAACTTGTGTCGACACAGTGTATCGAGACATTATAAGTCTGTGTCGACACTTATTGACAGTGTCGACACAACTTAAGTTAGTTAACCCGCCTTTTCATCTTCAAACCTAGAAAGGTATAAATAGGATTTCTCCATTGTCTGTCGACATGCTCACTGAAGTTTCGAGACCAAACTTGTGTGTCGACACCTCTCTTCTCTTGATTCAAATTCTTCAAACCCTAATGGCGCCAAAGCTCGAGGAGAATGTGAATGAAGGCTATGAATTAGTGCAGAATGCGTTTGACGATGCAGAACAATAGATCAAAGATGTGGTAATCCTAGTCGCAAACTCAGGGTTAGAATTTCTTGTTTCTGAGCCGACTAAGATCTGGAAGAAAGAAGTACTGGAATTCCTGAGTGGAGCTAAAGTAGATGAATCTGGACTCAAGATCAAGTCTAGGGTTCATGGTGAAAGGGTGAAGGTTTCACCTAAAAGTTTGAGAAAAGTCCTAAATCTACCCAGGACAAAAGAAGAGGATGAAGTAACTCCTTCTAAGACCAGAGAAGCATTGACATGGTGTGGTCTGGATTCAAAAATGAAAATTGGATCTGTGTTTAATAGGAAAGGCATGAACTGCCAGGGTAAATTTCTATCAGAAATTGTTGGCAAAGTGATCTTAAGTAAGCCTGGAGGGCATGACAGGGTATCTGCCCATATGTTCAATCTCATGACCAGGATAATCTTCAGCCTAAAAACTGATTGGTCTATAGTAATCTTTGAAAAGATCAAGGAGAGTATGAAGAAGCCCAATTTGGGTAGGATCTTAAGTCTATACTTGGCTGGTAGTATACCAGAAGTTATGAGTCAAGCTGCTGGCACTAAGATCAACCATATGAGGAAGATGGACTTGAGGATATTCTCTAGATGGGACAGGGTTTTGTCTAAGGAGATGCCAACCCCTGAGAAAATAACTCCTGAGAAAGTAACACACCAAAAGAAGAAGAAGAAAACTGCCCCAGTAGCTCAGGTTTCATCTAGCAGCTCTGATAGTGAAGAGCAAGTTGTCTTTACTCCAGAAGAGGATGTAGAAGAAAATGTTGGGAAGTCTCCAGCTCAACAAGATGCTGCAGAGAGGCAGGGGGAGCTACCACCAGCTAGCCCCTTACACCAGGATTCTGTCCAGGGGGAGCCACTAGTAGTGGAAGAGCCAACTCCACTGGAAAGTGAGCAAGCTACAAATACAATTCTTGAGGTAATCACTGAGATTAATGCTTTAGATTTTCCTATAGAGGGTACTGATTTGTGTGATTCATTGAATCATGTTAATCAGCAACCACAGATTGATAGTCTACCCCCAGATGTTGTCATGGAGGACACATCTATTACAGCTCATGTTGTATCTGATCCAGTGGTAGATGAGCCAAGAGTTTCTCCTGCCCATTCTCCACAAGAATTTACAATGGAAGATCTATTTCTTAATCTGGATCAAGAAGACTTTGAAAAGGAAAGTACTGCTGCTGAGGGAGAGAATGCTCCAGTTGAGGGGGAGCAAGTGCAAATTCTGGAAGAACCTGCAAGGCAAGAACCTGAGAAGGCACCAGAAGTGCAGAAGGAGTTACCTCCAAGCCCTAAGGAGAGGGTAGAAATTGCTAGCATATCAGCTTCTGAAGATGAGGAAGCTGCTAGAGCTAAGAAAAAGAAATTTCAAGTCTTTAAAAGAAGAAGACAGACTTATAAGAAGGCATTGCAAACCATAGCACCACAGCCTGCACTACAGCCAACTCCATCAGTAGATTACAGTGCACTGATGGTTGCTATGTAGATCAAGCTTGATGAGCACAGGAAAGCCATAGAAACATATGTGGATGAGGGGCACAAGTCTTTACAGTTTGATCTGGCTCAGAATATTAAGTCTATAAGATTTGAAATGAATCTCAATAAGAAGGAAATGACTGACTGCTTCCACAAAGGAGGGAATGCAGTGGTGTACTTAGCTACACATCAAGAAAAGATAAAAGATCAAGTAGATGACATTGCACTGAAGCAGGGATATGTTCTGGAGAACCAGCTCAGAATGAATGATAACTTAACTACTTCCCACAATGCCATAGTCACAGAAATGAAAAATATAGCTGCTGGCCAGACTACTTCTACTGCTACTGCTAAGGCAGATTTTGATAAAGCACTGCAAGAGAGCTTAACTGCTGTTACAACTGCAATTCAAGACTCTCAGAAGTTGATAACTGACAAACTCCAATGGTTGAAACCTTTCTTTAAAGATGGAGTCAACTATTTGGATAACCAAGTCAGATTTCAAAAAGATGATGTAAGAGATCACATCGAAAGAGAAGTCATAAAGGGGGAGAGGGTGTTAGTCAAAGCCAGCTCTGATCATGCTAAGTGGATTTCTAATTCTATCAGAGATACTCTTAGATATCCTCCTTTATGTGATGATGACAATGTAGCAGAATCTGGAATCCATCCTGCATATCTAGGAGGGGAGCAACCTGAAGTGGCTCAAGTCATCTACCCTCCTCCAGATTTTGATATGGTTCAAGCTGATATACAATCAATGTATAGCCCACCAGGGGGACAACAAAATGTCATCATAGAGAAAGTTGTTCAGCTAGTATCTGAGGCTATGCAAGAAGCTTTGCAGAGAGAACATGAAGTTATGCAGAAAGAACAGGAAGCTAGATTGTCTAAGAAAAGGTTCAGAGAGCAAGCTGAACAAAGACCAGATTTTGAGCAGTGGAGCCCCACTTCAAGACACATTATCTTAACTGCATGGAAAGCTGCAAAAGATAATATTCAAGACAGAAATAAATGGTTTTCTGAATTGGAATGGAGAAAGCATGAGACAAGACAAGAAGCCATAGTCCAATATAGAAGAAAGGCCAAGATGGGAAAGCTACCTCCTACTGCCCAGGAGCCTGGCAAGTACTTTCCCAAGCCTTATCACTACTTTGAGAGGCAAAAGATTAAAGCTGAAGAGCTAAAGAAGAAGGAGATGAAAGGGAAAAAGCCTGCTAAAACTGAAGATGCTGAAGCTTCTGTGCAAGACAAGATACAGTCTGGAAAAGGGATAGTGATCAAAGATGCTGATCAAAAATAGCATAGAATTTTCTTAAGTTTACTATGTAATATTTTGATTGTTAAACACTTTGTAAACTTTTGGAAAATGAATATGACAAGATATTAGAACAATGTGTTATATGCTAAATCTATTTCATAAATGTTTTGTGATGATATCTGTGTATGCATGTTTGTTTAATACATGTTATGTTTTTCCTGATTACATAATCCTGCTTTACATCATACTATGATTTTATTTTGTATGGTGTATATCATTGACTAAGGATTATGACTACTCCAAATAGGGGGAGATTGTTGGGTACATTGGTTCTAATGTACCTGATTTGAAGAAGTCTCTCCCAACTCAATGATATACATCAAAATGTATTTGATGTGTTTTGAGTTTACTTATGCAGGTTAGGTATTTTCAGGAAAGATGAAAAAGTTTCTATGTTCATGTGTCGACACCCAAAGGGAAAGTGTCGACACTTAAGAAGACTTGTGTCGACACCCAGGCAAGCAGAGTCGACACTTGGAGTCATTGTGTCGACACCAGGGATGTAGAGTCGACACCAGACAGAAAGTGTCGACACAAGGAGCTGTGTCGACACTCAATGAAGAAAATTGCAGTGAAGCAGTGTCGACACTTAGCAGTTGTGTCGACACCCAGAGGAACTATGTCTACATCAGAAAGTGTCGACACTTAGAGGCTGTGTCGACACTCAGCAAAAGTCAGCAGAGTCTAAGAAAGTGCCGACACCCAGAACAATGTGTCGACACAGAGCAGAAGAGTAAACACTTGAAGAAAGTGTTGACACAAGAAAGAATGTGTCGACACTCAGCTGAAGACTCAACACTTGAAGAAAGTGTCGACACAAGAAGCTGTGTCGACACTTAGCAAAGTTCAAGAATATTCTAAGTACAAGCGTCGACACTAAGGAGATGTGTCGACACTCAGCCAGAGTCTCAACAGATGAAGAATATGTCGACACAAGGAGCAGTGTCGACACTCAGCAAGTATCAACACAGAAGGCATGTGTCGACACCAAGAAGATATGTCGACACTGAACAAGTTCAACACATGAAGATGTGTCGACACAAAGGTGTTGTGTCGACACTTACAAGAATTCAACAAAGTGCTGAAGAACAAAGTGTTGTGTCGACACTCAATATCAGTGTCGACATATGAAGAAAAAGCTGTGTCGAGAAGTGCATTCTACAACACAAGGAGTTATGTCGACACCTTGAAGGCTAGTGTCGACACTTAGTCAACTTGTGTCGACACTTAGTCTATAAGTGTCGACACTTAAAGACAGACAGTCTTGACACCTTCAGACAGTTATAGAATTTTCAAGAACTGACTGGATGACTTGACAGCTGCCATTCTAGTCGGTCTACTGCACCTGTCAGAGTTGTCAGAAATCAGTTATGAACCGGACCAACCGGTTACCATGAAGAAGGCCTATAAATAGACTTATACTGTCTACAGAAACTTATGATTAATTGTTATTCAAGTAATTGAAAAGAAAAGAAGATCTAGCTATTCCTTGAAGAATCAAGTGAAGATCTAAGTAGTTGGAGAGAGATAGCTCCATCCAAGAAGATAGCCGTTGGAACCAGGCTGAGAAGAAGGGTTCAGATTTTGTTCTGAATCTTAAGTAGCAGAGATCAAGGATCAACTGTAGAGGAGATCAATCTTATTGTGTTCTACATTCAAGAAGCTTTGAAGAAAGCCAAGTCAGTTTGATCTCAGCTGAGTTCTTCCAAGAACTCATCAAGAAACTCTCAACTCTTCTCTCTTTTCTCTGAGTTGTAGAGTTTACATTTTTTATATTCATATTCTCTTGTAGGATCCTTAGGGATCTGAGTTTGTAAGCCTGTAATTATAAAGACTGAGTGTAGGGCCTGTGTGCCTGAGTGTAGGATGAAAGTGCAGCTAGATCTGATATACTCTAGAGGGGGGTGAATAGAGTATATGGTGCTTTGAAACTTTTTACAACAACTGTTGTAATAAGAGTGAGCAGGGAAGCAATAATAAATCTAATCACAGAACTAAGTTAAACAAAAGCTAAGCACAGAAAAATCAAGGCCAGAAACAAAAATGAAAACAAGCAAAACCAGAAGACACAAGGAAATATAGTGGTTCCCCTAAACTTGGGTACATCCACTCTTCTACCACCCTAGGTAGGAATCCACTGCAGGATGAGTTGATCAGGTGTCCTGGGCACCAATGACCTTTTGATAAGGTGCTCAAAAACCAAAGCAGATTTTTTGATCAGGTGTCTTGCCACCAATGAGCTTTTGACAAGGTGCTCAAAAACCAAGGTCAAACTTTTGAAGGGAGTTTGAGAAACACTTTACATAGAGGGGGTGAGAGAGTGATGGAAGTCTTCTATTTCTCAAACAACTGAGAAGACTATGTGGATTGTTGATGTCAAAGCTCCCCCTGAATCGTTGAGATCTTCAGGAAGAAAAGCTTTGCTGAGGGTGATAGGCCTTCAAAGATTGAACTCCAGCAATAGATGATTTCAGCAATAGCTGAAATGTTGAATGTCTGGAGTCTTGAAAATATGTTGGCCTTGAACACTTTGAAAACTAAAGAGATATGAAGATTTTAGAAAGCTTGATCTCCTTGAATGAGTGTTCTTGAGAATTCTTTTTGACAGAATATTTTTGAATGTGTCTCTGTAATCTCTGTTCTGTGAGTGATTCAAAAATTCTGTCTTTTATTCTCTGATACAGAATAGAATAACATTCTCTTTCAAGTATAGCCGTTAGCCTGCACTGATTGCATCCTTAATTGCAAAAACTCTTCTGGAGGAAAGTCCACAGAAATATTCCTTGAAAAATCCCTTGAAACTTGGTCCAGAAATGAATGAAAACGGCTAGGAAATCTCTGAATTAATTGCAGAATAACTCCTAACTGATTTGAATTTGAATTAGAAACATCCTGGAAGTTATCTGAAATTGTCGAACGGAGCTCTGCTATCGTCGAGCTGAGCTCAGCGATCTGGAAATATACAACAGCAAAATATCGTCGATCTGAGCTCAAAGATCGTCGAACTGAGCTCAGAGATAAAGATCCAAAGCAGAGTCAAAATCGTCGACCTGAGCTCACCGATCGTCGAATGGAGTTCGACGATATGATGAAGTTGAGCTCAGCGATCATCGAATGGAGTTCGACGATCTGTCGAAGTTGAGCTAGACGATCGTCGACCGGAGTTCGACGAATCGTCGTGCTGAGCTCGACGATATGACTTAGTCTCTAAACACAAAATCTTGGTCTTCAGGGCAGCTTCCAAACCTAGACTTCTAACCCTTAGACTCAATTCTAATTGACCTATTGAGCTATACAGGAGGTCAAGCAGAGATTCCTAGAGACATAGTGATCCTGACCCAAATTAGTAATAGGGTGTTCCAACAATCTCCCCCTATTTGGGTTAGGATTACTATTTACAGACTTTGGAAAAATTTTAAATAACAACATACAAGCATCAAAGCAGAAAAACAACAGCTAGACATTACAGAATCACAGAGATATATAGCATCCAGATAGCAATCAGAAATCACAGAAATTGTCACCTTACAATATCATTTCTTCTCTTTGCCTTTAACAAGTTTAATCTCTTTGTTAGGATTGAGGGCTTCCTTGTTGGACCTGGTATCATCTGCTGCACCCAAATATGTTTGCTTTTTAGGCCTGGGAACTACAGCTTTAGGATGTAATTCCATATACCTGTCTGCATCAAAGAATTTACTTGAAGCATATCTCTCTAGCTCTTTTTGTCTCTGTTCAGACATTGTTGAAATGTTGGAAGAATCTATTCCTTGTTCTCTAGCCTTTTTAATTTGATCCAGAGCAGCTAGTTCTTTTAACCTTGCAGTCCAAGCAGCTGGATTGTTTTTAGGATCCTCAAAAGGTACAGGAGGTTCATATCTGTTGGAGGGATTGTCCTGAGGAGGCCTGGAAGACACATTTTCTTTCAGCTTGTAAGGGAAAGGACCAGATGTTATATCAGTAGAACTTTGTCCTCCCCTAGAATATGGGTGCTGCCTGGAGTAACCTTTGGAGTAGACTTGAATATCTCTTTGATTACCTCTATATCCTCCTCTCCTAAAATGAGAACCCCTGGATTGGCTTTCCCTGTGGTAAGATCTGGCATGAGGCTGATAGGGAGCCTGACTTCTGGCTGGGGGTTGAGCTGCAGAGCTTCCACCTACACCTGCATCAGGAGGAGGTGGTGGAGGAGGATGAGAGTGCTGGAATTGGGATGAACCCTTCTCATATTTTCTCTTTTTCTTCATTGCTTTCAGCTGGTTCTTGGAGTATTGCATCCAGTGTTCAGTGATTGTGCTGTCATGTAGAATGTAATATGGAATATCATTGTTATCCTTAACTTTGGCAGGAGGTACCCTCTTCATTGCTTTGCTCCTTGCCTTTCTTTTCCTGGCAATGGTAGTAGAAGAGTCATCAGAGTCTGTTCTAAATTCATCACTCTCAGAACTCTGGTCATCATAGAGAGCATCTATTTTCTTCATTAGATCCTTCTTGAGTTGAACAGAAGCAGATGAGGCAGAGGTTGTAGCAGCAGATGTTGAAATGGAAGCAGAAATGATAGCAGCAGATGGAGTAGAAGTAGTAACAACAACAGCAGCAACAGTAGGCTCTGGAGAGGTGGCAGCAGCAACAACTGTCTCACTAACAGCAACAAAAACAGAAGGAATATCATCAAGGACTGAAGAAGGCTCAAATTCAGGTGCCTCTGACATCAGAATGTCCTTGGAAAATGGTTCATCAGAAACAACAGGAACTTCAGCAGCAGTATCAATATTTGCAGCAGCAGCAGTATCAACATTCTCAGAAGCAACAACAATCCTTTCTTCAGAAGAAGCAGCAACAAACACTGAATTTACAAAGGAGGTGATAATTCTAGGGTCACGGCAAGAAAAAGGCACAAGTTCCTTGGATAAATCTTCTGGAGGCTGAACAGCATTGACCTCTGGCAGACAGCTGAAGTAAGCAGAATCAAAAACTGATAGCAAAAACCTGAGGTCTATTGCAAGGACTGTAGTTGAAATCTGGCTATGTGCTTGAGGCACAACAACGGCAGCAAGAGGAGGAGCAGCAGAAGAAGCAGTAGTAATAGCAGCAGCAGACAGACAGCTTACAGAAACAGCAGCAGCAGCATCATGAAGATTCACTTCATATGGCATCTCCCCCTGCCTAGATGCAGACATGTTTGGATCAAGGCACACTGCTGTAGGTGCTGCCTGAGGTAAGAGGGAAGAGAGCCTGGCAGAAAGGGCCGCCACTGACAGGTGTAGTGGAGCCAAGGAGGTCTCCAAGAGCAGAGAGAGCCTGGGGGCAAGCAGCTCATACAGCCTGTCATCAATGGCTGGGAGGTCTACTTGCTCAAGGTTTACTGGAGCAGAGGTATAAGATGTAGGAGCAGCTGAGGGGTCTGGTAGAGGAGAGCTGGAGAATGGTGGAAGGGATGGCTGAGGTGTTGGTAGGGTGGATAGGGAGGGCAGGGGAATGGAGATGGATGGGGTAAATGTTGGTTGGTCAATGATTTGGTGTAGAAGGTCTTGAAATGAAGTGGAGGATGAGGGTAGCTCAGGAGGAGATGATGGGGAATCATCCATAAAGGAATCATCAAGTAGGGTGAAGGATGGATGAGAGGGTGATGAGGTGACATCAGGTGGAGGGTAGGAGAATAATGGGTGGAATTGTTCTGCTGGTGGTGGTAGATTAGGTACTGGAGATGGTGTGGATGTTGGAGATGGGCTGGATATGATGATGGTGGATGGAGCTGGAATGGTGGATGGTATGGGAAGGGATGGAATTGGAGGAGGAGAAGCAGAGGCAACTACAGCAGGCAGGTCATCTGCAGGGGCAGAGTCCTGTGGAGGAGTGACTCTTAGAGTCCTTGTGCCTGAAGGAGTACTAGAGGAGGGCCTGCTGGGCTTGCTGATTTGCCTGTCCCACTTTCCAAAGAGGGCACAAGACAGTCTCTTGGAGGCATTTATATGAACTCTAGAGGAGACCAGCAAGGCAGGGCACCTGTTCTGCAGAAACACTCCAATGATTCTCCCAAAGTTAACAAAACTTTTGTTGATTTTCTTTTTGATGAGGTCAAAGAAAACCTCTCCCCAATTCAGATTCTTCTTGTCCACAAGAGCTCCCATGAGGCAGAACTGATATCTTGAAATTGAATCATGGGCTGAGTGCTTTGCCAGTAGCACTTTCCCAACAACATCTGCCATGAACCTATATTCTACAGATAGGTTCCTTTTGAAGAGCTTGCTAGGGTTTCCCTCTGAATGACCCATTCTGGCAAGAAGTTCAGAATACTCTTCTCTAGATAACTCAGCAGTATCTTCTCCATTTCTCAATCCAAAAACTTCTGATAATATTGTTGGGGTCAAGGGTACCTGAGTTCCAGCGATAGACCCAACAATGGTAGAGTTATCTTGATTATGGGCAGTATAAACCCACTCCTTTATTTCATCAGGTGCCAGCTTGATCCTGGTGGTCATTATGGCAGTCAAGTTCTGGTCTTTGAATAATCCCAATATATCTTGAAACACCTGGTCAGTTGTGCTGAATGATTCCAGGTCGATGTCAAAACCAGCATCAAACTTCATAGTAGCAAGAACAGCAACTGACACAGCCATGTGTACCTGCAAAAATTCAACAAACAAAACGACCAAATGTAGAACTGTTTGGAGGGAAAGAAAATTCTTGCATAGAAATCGAAAGCGCAAAAGAGAACGACGGCGAAAAAATGAGTTTTATATTAGGGTTCGACGCAGAATTGGAAAGATCGTTGAACTCAGTTCGACGATCGAGGCTACTAAAGGAATCTGAAGAGTCTTCAGTATCGTCGATCTCCGTTCGACGATATTGGAGAGCGTCGAGCTCCGTTCGACGATCGTTCAGAGAACCTAATCGTCGAGCGCCGTTCGACGATCGTTGACCGGAAGAGATAATTCATACTATCTGATAAACGCTGAACTCAGTTCGACGATTTTTGGAAATCGTCGATCTCCATTCGACGATCTTGGGGCAAATCGTCGAGCGCAGTTCAGAGATCAGAAAAATTCTAGACAATAAGAAAAATCAGAATGTTTGCCTAGTCTTGGTCAGTTTTTAAGCTTTCAAAATCTTGGATATTATTTAAGATTACCTCCATCTAACATTCCTAACTGATTTAGGAAGAAGGTGTGTTTCCTTTCATCCAAAGGCTTGCTGAAAATATCTCCCCTTTGTAAATCAGTTGAGATATATTGTAATTCAATTTTATTCTTTTCAACATTATCCCTTAAGAAATGATGCCTAATCTCTATGTGTTTTGTCCTACTATGGAGGACTGGATTTTGAGCTATAGAGATAGCACTAGTGTTGTCACAAAAGATTTTAGACTTCTCTAAGTTGTAGCCATAGTCTAGGAGTTGGTTTTGAATCCACAAGATTTGTGAGCAACAACTGCCTGCAGCCATATATTCAACTTCAGCAGTTGAAGTTGACACAGATGTTTGTTTCTTACAAAACCAAGAGACAAGTCTGTCACCAAGGAACTGACAAGTTCCACTGGTGCTTTTCCTGTCAATTCTGCATCCAGCATAATCAGCATCTGAGAATCCAGTTAAATCAAATGCTGAATCTTTTGGATACCAGAGACCTAGATTTGGACAACTTTTAACATACCTGAGTATCCTCTTTACTAAAGTTAGGTGTGACTCTCTAGGGCTTACTTGGAACCTAGCACATATACATGTAGCAAACATTATATCTGTTCTACTAGCTGTAAGATACAGTAAAGAGCCAATCATTGCTCTATATGTTGTCTGATCAACAGGTTTCCCATGTTCATCAGCATCCAAGACAGCATTAGTAGGCATGGGTGTTTTCATACAAGATGCCTCAGACATACCAAATTTCTTAACCAGTTCATTTGCATACTTGGTTTGAGAAATGAAGATGCATTCAGCATGCTGTTTGACTTGCAATCCTAGGAAGAAGGATAGCTCACCCATGCTACTCATTTCAAATTTAGAATGCATCAGGTTAGAAAACCTTCTGCACAATTTAGAGTTAGTAGAACCAAAAATAATATAGTCTACATAAATTTGTACTAGTAGGGTATGGGACTTATGGGTTCTAATGAAAAGAGTTTGGTCTACTCTACCTCTTATAAAACGATTTTCCAAGAGAAAGCATGCTAGGGTCTCATACCATGCTCTAGAAGCTTGCTTGAGACCATATAATGCTTTGTTCAGTCTAAAAACATAGTCAGGATAAGTTGGAGAGATAAAACCTGGAGGTTGTCTGACATAAACTTTCTCTTTGATGTCTCCATTCAAGAAAGCACTTTTGACATTCATCTGATATACTTTGAAGCCTTTGTGTGCTGCATAAGCTAGAAATATTCTGATGGCTTCTAATCTTGCAACTGGTGCAAAAGTCTGGTCGTAGTCGATTCCTTCTTCTTGAGAGTATCCCTGAGCAACTAGCCTTGCCTTGTTCCTTATAATTACTCCTTGATCATCCAGTTTGTTTCTGAATACCCATTTTGTTCCAACAATGGAGTGATCCTTAGGCTTTGGCACTAGTTCCCATACTTTGTTCCTCTCAAATTGATGCAACTCCTCTTGCATTGCAATGATCCAGTGTGGATCTTGCTCTGCATCTTGAATGGACTGAGGTTCAATTTGAGATAGGAAGCAGGTGTGCAACAGGTTTTGGTTGACCTGATTTCTGGTTTGCACACCAGCTGAGATTTCTCCAATTATTTGGGAAATTGGATGGTCTCTTGATGTTACTAAATCAACAGGGGGTGTTGATTGTTCACCAACCTGTGTTGTTGTTTCCTCTTATTGTACAACAACTGGCTCTTCAAGTTGTTCTTCAATATGTTGAGCATTTCCTTCATCTTCACTGCTTTAATCCTCTTGAGTAACCTGTAACTTGTTCAAGTCTTCAACTAGAGAATGTTCCTGCAAAGGTTCTATGGTAGAAGAAATCTTCTCCTTGGAAGACATGTTAGATTCATCAAAAGAAATGTGAACAGATTCCTCAATTTTCAAAGATGATTTATTATAGACCCTATAGGTCTTACTGATCATGGAGTATCCCAAAAAACACTCCTTCATCAGCTTTGGCTTGAAATTTTGCTAGATATTTCTTGTCATTACTGTGAATGTAGCAAATACAACCAAAGACTCTAAAATAATCAACTTTAGGTTTCTTCTCTTTGAGTAATTCATAGGGAGTCTTTCCCTTTAGTTTATGTATCAGACTTCTGTTCAGCACATAGTTGGAGGTGTTCACTGCCTCTGCCCAAAATGATAGAGGTAGATGAGCATCTGACAACAATGTGGTGGCAGATTCAATAAGGGTTCTATTTTTCCTTTCAGCTACCCCATTTTGTTGAGGAGTTCTAGGAGCTGAGAAAGTATGCCTGATCCCTTCACTCTGACAGAACTCTTGCATAAGAAGAGAATCAAACTCTGTCCCATGATCACTTCTGATCAGGGCAATGTGAGTATTGAACTCAATCTGTATACATTTGAGAAACTCTGTCAGACACTTAAAGTTATCAGACTTCTTCCTTAGAAGGAACACCCAAGTGAATCTAGATAAGTCATCTACAACTACTAAAGTGTAGGATTTCCCTCCTAGGCTTTGTACTGTGATGGTTCCAAAAAGATACATGTGTAACAGATACAATATCCTAGGTGAATCACTCTTATTAAGTGACTTAAAGCTGTTTTTAGTTTGCTTGCCTAATTGACAAGCCCTGCAGAGTCCTTCCTTCTTGTAGGGGCCAGAAGGTAGTCCTCTAACAAGGTTGTCCTTGGATAGCCTAGCAATAGTTCTAAGGTTTAGGTGTCCTAATCTCTTATGTCATAAAATATTTGGTCTACAGACAGAATTAAACAAGCAGATATCTACATCAGTTGAAAGAAAATCTACTAGATAGATGTTACCTTTCCTTTTACCTGTCAACACAGTTGTGTTGTCCTCTGACTTGATTTTGCATAAGGCTTTGCTGAAGATCACCTGGTAGCCTTCATCACACAGCTGACTGATGCTAATTAGGTTGTGCTTCAGTCCTTCCACATAAGATACCTTCTTGAAAGTTACTGAACCAATCTGGACTGCACCATATCCTTTAGTTTGTCCAAAGTTTGAATCACCAAAGATAACTTTGGGTCCAAGCTTGGCTCTGAAGGATGTGAGGTTGTCCTTGTTCCCTGTCATGTGCTTAGAGTACCCACTATCCAAATACCATTTCTGGTTAGATGTTGGATAGGTCTTCACCTGCACATAAGACAATTCATTTGTTTTTGACCCAGTTTACCTTGGGCCTAGGTTGATAACCTTTAAATTCTGAAATGAAAGACATCCCAGGTTGACTCTTATATCCTTCAGGATGATATCTCCTTGGAGGTATAATCCATTCAGTATAAGGGTTAAAGATTTGGGATGAAGGACCCTTAGGATTCAATTTTGATTTGCCTTTGAAAAATTTTCCAGAGCTCTGACCTCTGTTCGACGATCTTGGAGCTGCGTTCGACGATCTTGGGTCAGATCGTCGAGCTCCTTCGACGGTCGACTATGGGTGAGGTCAGGTATTTGATATCGTCGACCTGCGTTCGACGACTTTGTCTGAGATCGTCGATCTACGTTCGACGATTTTGCCTGAGATCGTCGAGCTGCGTTCGGCGATCGTCAATCTTCATTCGGCGATCGTCGATCTACGTTCGACGATTTCTGCTGGGACTTGGTTTTCTGAGGCAGATCAAAATTTTTCCTAGCAACCTCTACAACTCCCTTTCCTTTGTCAGAAATGAATTTGATTGGAGTTGTTAGGACTATAGGTTGGTTGGATGAAGCACCCAAGCCCAGTGTGCTGTTGAATCTGGAGTTCACTGTGCTTGTGATGTCCATCAGCTTGATGCTTCTCCCATTGAGGGATTCATCAAGCTTCTTGGCCTCAGAGAGCTCACTTTTCAGTGAAGCCATCTGTTCCTTACAGCACTCCAACTCCTTAGAGAGTTTGAGGTTTTCTGACTTTAAAGTATTGTGTTCAGATAATTGATTTCTGAGAGAGATAATTTCTTTCTCAGACTTTAGCAGGTCTAAACACAGTGTTTTAAATTCAGATTTAAAATCCTCTAAGCTAAAATCAAAAGAACCAATTACCTGATCTTCTTCAGGTTGAGTCTCTGAGTCTGACTCTGACTCTTCTTCCTCTGAATTGTGCTGTGAGGCATTGATTGCCATCATGCAGAACTCCTTTTCTTCTGCATCATCCTCATCATCACTGGAGCTGGATGAGGCTTCTGACTCCTCTTCTGTCTCACTCCAGGATTCAGCAACAAACCCTTTTCTTGTATGTTTGTTTTTGCTTGAAGAAGGTTTGCTATTGCCATTCCTTTTGGAGTCTTTCTCCTTTCTTCTTTCTTTCCTGTCCCTTCTGTCCTTGTTCTTGTTCTCTGGACAGTCAGGAACTATGTGCCCTGGTTTCCTGCAAGCAAAGCAAATAATGTCTTTATTATTACTAATGGACTTGTCATACCTTTGCTTATCCTGCTCCTTGTATGATCTTCTTCTGAATTCCTTTCTGGCCATCTTGTATAATCTTTTGGCCAGCAAACTAAGTAGTTCATCATTGCCTGTGGCTTTATCTTCAGGAAGATCTTCAGTTGCCTTGAATGCTATGGTCTTCTCTTTTCTTGTGCCTGGTGAGGCAGCCTTCTGTTCTTCCTCTCTATTTTTTATGAGTAGCTCATAAGATTTGAACTTACCCAATAGAGCTTCAGTGGTGATCTCATTCAGACTTCTGGCATCCTTAATTGGCCAGATTCTTGAATCCCAAGTGCTGGGGAAGCACATTAGGATCTTGTCATTAAGTTCAGTTAGAGAGATCTCTTTGTCTAATGTTCTGAGTTCACTGACAATTAGACTTAGTCTGTTGTACATATCTCCCACTGACTCAGTTTCTCCCTTTTTGAAATTCTCATATTGAGAGATGAGATGGGATCTTCTATCCTTTCTCTCATCAGCTGAGCCTGAGACTATTTCTGAGAGTTTGTCCCAAATTTCCTTGGCTGAATTACATTCAGCTACCTTTTGAAATATGTCATCAGATATTGTCTGGGCCAAGATGTTCATAGCCTTAGCATCAGCTACCTTCCATCTCTTGATGTCAGCATCTGTTCCTGATGGTGGTGGAACAGCATTTGTACTTGTGTTCTCTGGAGGTCTTGGACATACTGTCAAAACAGAATTAAAGATATCTTCGTCAATAGAATTCATGTAAAGTCTAATCCTTGCCTTCCAAAGTGCAAACTTGGATAGATTGCACACTGGAGGTCTGGTGCTAGCATAATCTTTGTTTTGGGCCATGATTTGTGAAAACAAAATCTAATAATAAACTATAAAAGAAGAGCAGATCTAACTAGGGATCTTTGGGTTCAGGTGTTAGCCTGTACAACCAATCAGGTATGGTATGTTTAACCAACCTGGCTTTGATACCAATTGAAAGTGCAGCTAGATCTGATATACTCTAGAGGGGGGTGAATAGAGTATATGGTGCTTTTAAACTTTTTACAACAACTGTTGTAATAAGAGTGAGCAGGGAAGCAATAATAAATCTAATCACAGCACTAAGTTAAACAAAAGCTAAGCACAAAAAAATCAAGGCCAAAAACAAAAATGAAAACAATCAAAACCAGAAGACATAAGGAAATATAGTACTTCCCCTAAACTTGGGTACATCCACTCTTCTACCACCCTAGGTAGGAATCCACTGCAGGATGAGTTGATCAGGTGTCCTGGGCACCAATGAGCTTTTGATAAGATGCTCAAAAACCAAAGCAGATTTTTTGATCAGGTGTCTTGCCACCAATGAGCTTTTGACAAGGTGCTCAAAAACCAAGGTCAAACTTTTGAAGGGAGTTTGAGAAACCCTTTACAGAGAGGGGGTGAGAGAGTGATGGAAGTCTTCTCTTTCTCAAACAACTGAGAAGACTATGTGGATTGTTGATGTCAAAGCTCCCCCTGAATCCTTGAGATCTTCAGGAAGAAAAGCTTTGCTGAGGTTGATAGGCCTTCAAAGATTGAACTCCAGCAATAGATGATTTCAGCAATAGCTGAAATGTTGAATGTCTGGAGTCTTGAAAATATGTTGGCCTTGAACACTTTGAAAATTAAAGAGATCTGAAGATTTTAGAAAGCTTGATCTCCTTGGATGAGTGTTCTTGAGAATTCTTTTTGACAGAATATTTTTGAATGTGTCTCTGTAATCTCTGTTCTGTGAGTGATTCAAAAATTTTGTCTTTTATTCTCTGATACAGAATAGAATAACATTCTCTTTCAAGTATAGCCGTTAGCCTGCATTGATTGCATCCTTAATTGCAAAAACTCTTCTGGAGGAAAGTCCACAGAAATATTCCTTGAAAAATCCCTTGAAACTTGGTACAGAAATGAATGAAAACGGCTAGGAAATCTCTGAATTAATTGCAGAATAACTCCTAACTGATTTGAATTTGAATTAGAAACATCCTGGAAGTTATCTGAAATCGTCGAACTGAGCTCTGCTATCGTCGAGCTGAGCTCAGCGATCTGGAAATATACAGCAGCAAAATATCGTCGATCTGAGCTCAAAGATCGTCGAACTGAGCTCAGAGATAAAGATCCAAAGCAGAGTCAAAATCGTCGACCTGAGCTTACCGATCGTCGAATGGAGTTCGACGATATGATGAAGTTGAGCTCAGCGATCATCAAATGGAGTTCGACGATCTGTCGAAGTTGAGCTAGACGATCGTCGACCGGAGTTCGACGAATCGTCGTGCTAAGCTCGACGATATGACTTAGTCTCTAAACACAAAATCTTGGTCTTCAGGGCAGCTTCCAAACCTAGACTTCTAACCCTTAGACTCAATTCTAATTGACCTATTGAGCTATACAGGAGGTCAAGCAGAGATTCCTAGAGACATAGTGATCCTGACCCAAATTAGTAATAGGGTGTTCCAACATAGGAGATTTGTATCTCTGAGTGTAGGCCTGTTGTGGCTGAGTGTAGGCCTTGGTGGCTGAGTGTAGGCTTTGTGAAGAAGCTGAGTGTAGGCTTTGTGAAGAAGCTGAGTTGTAGGGCCTGGGGCCTGAGCTGTAGGAACCTGTTTTGGGGTTCTGAGTGTAAGATCTGAGGATCTGAGATAGTGGAGAAGTTTGGCCGAATCTAGTACACTGCTAGATAGGCGAAGGGGGAAAGTGGATGTACCCAAACCTTGGGGAACCACTATAAATCTGTGTGTCTACTGTGTGCTTGTGTAACTCTGTGATTGCTGGATGATTGCTGTGCAAAAGTAGATATAATTCTGTGTTATAATCTGAATTCTGCCTAAAAAGTTAAAAAGATTTAAGTCACCAATTCACCCTCTCCCCCCCTCTAGGTGATTAGGTACAATATCTTTCAACATCCTTATCAAAGGGAAGGACAAGGTCCCTCTGACACTACTTCTGGTCCTTTTCCTTATAAGATAAAAGATCTAATCTCTTCCAGAGCTCCTCCTGATAATTCTTCAAACAGATATGAACCTCCTGTTCCATTTGAAGACCTAGAAAATAATCCCACTTCATGGACTGCCAGAATGAAAGAGTTGGCTGCATTAGACCAAATCAAGAAGGCTAGAGAACAAGGAAAAGATACATCTAGTTTCACTACTCTATTAGATCAGAGAAAGAAAGAACTTGAGAGATACTCTTCCAGCAAATTCTTTGATTCAGAAAGTTATATGAAGCTGCACCCAGAAGCTGTAGTCCCCAGGCCAAAACATCAAACTTCTCTAGGTGCAGCTGATGACAGAAGATCCAAGAAAGAAGCTCTTAATCCTAATAGAGAAATAGTTCTCATAAAGGGCAAGGAAAAAGAATGATTCTGTAAGCTTACAGTAATTCTTATTTTTGAGTATCTGTGATTATATCTGTGCTTCTGCAATGTTTTTTTTTGTTATATTTCTGCATTGTATGTTTTTATTTTTCCAATGTCTGTAAATAGTAATCCTAACCCAAATAGGGGGAGATTGTTGGAACACCCTATTACTGATTTGGGCAAGGATCACTATGTCATTTAGGAAATTTTTTTTGACCTCCTTGTATAGATCTAAAGGTCAATTAGATTGAGTCTAAGGGTTAGTATTTAGGTTTGAAAGCTGCCCTCAAGACCCTCAAGACCAGATATTTCAGTTCAGGAGACTAAGTCATTTTGTCGAGCTCAGGTCGACGAATCGTCGAACTCCATTCGACGATCTCTGAGCTCACTTCGACGAATCGTCGAACTCCATTCGACGATCTCTGAGCTTACTTCAACGATTCATCGAACTCCATTCGACGATCTTCGAGCTCAGATCGACGTTCCTGTCTCTAGTTTGTTTCCATATCTCTGAGCTCAGTTCGACGATAGTTAAGCTCAGATCGACAATTTCTGTTTTAGTCTAAGTCCAGTCTCTGAGCTCAGTTCAACGATAGTTGAGCTCAGGTCGACATTTTTCTGGAGAGATCGACGTTTTTCAAGATTCAAATTCAGACAGTTATGGAATTATTCCCAGCATTTATTTCAAGGATCTTATTGTCGTTTCAATTAATCTGGAGCAAGTTTCAAGAGAATTTTAAAGGAATGTTTTATTGGACTTTCCTCCAGAAGACAAAATGCAGTTAAGGAAGTCATTTATGACAGACTAACGACTATCTTGGGCAGAGAATTATTCTATTCAGATCTAAGGAATAAAAGTTTATTCATTCTGCTGGTTAATCATAAAAATACCCATAACAACAAGAAAGAGAAAAAAAAAGTTGCAGATATTCACAGACAGAATTCTTACAAGAACACACATCACTGAAGGAGATCAATATACTGAAATTTCTAGATCTCTTTTGACTCAAGTATTCAAAGGCCTTATCATTCAAGTCTCCAGACACCACACATTTCAGCTGCTGTTGGAATCATCTTTTGCTAGAGATCAAATCTTCTGAAGGCCTATCACCCTATTGCAAAGCTTCACTTCCTGAACAACTCAAGAACTCAGGGGGAGCATTGACAACATCCACTATCTTCTTTCTGATTGTTAACAGAGAAGATCATCTCACCTCTCTCTCTCTCTCTCTCTCTCTCTCTCTCTCTCTCTGCTGTAAAGGGTTTATCAAACTCCCTTCAAAAGTTTGTGTTGGTTTCTGAGACCTTGTCAAAACTCAGTGGTGGCAAGACACCTGATCAAAAAATCTAGTTTGGTTTTTGAGTACCTTATCAAAAGCTCATTGGTGCCCGGGACAGCTGATCAACTAATCCTGTAGTGGATTCCTACCTAGGGTGGTAGAAGAGTGGATGTACCCAGATTGATTGGGGAACCACTATAGCTCCTTGTATCATCTGGTTTCTCATTTCTTTTGTTTTCTGGCTGTGGTTTGTGATTGTTCTGTGATTGCTTTGTAATTAGATAGTTGTTGTGTTTGTTGTATTTCATTTGCTTCCCTGTTCACTTAGGAATACAATAAGAGTTCTAAAAGGTTTTTATCAAGCATCATACTCTATTCACCCCCCCTCTAGAGTATATTAGATCTAACCTGCACTTTCAGAAACAAGCCCCAAGGGCTTGATATGAAATCATGTCTAGTTTCCTCATTGAGAACAAATTCTCAAGGGGGAAAATAGACAAGACTCTATTACTTAGGGAATCTAAAGGAAAGATTATCCTAGTCCAAATATATGTTGATGACATAATATTTGGGTCTACTGAAAGTAATCTTTGCAAAAGTTTGCAAAACTTATGCAAGGAAAATTTGAAATGAGCAGTATGGGGGAACTTAAGTTCTTCTTGGGTCTCCAAGTAAGACAGACTGAAGATGGCTTGTCCATATCCTAGTCTAAGTTCACCCTAGATTTAATAAAGAAGTATAGTATGGAATCATCCACTACCATGAGAACTCCTATGGGTCAAGTATGTCTCTTAGCAAAGATGATGCAGGGAAACCTATAGATGAAACTTTGTATAGAGGGATACTTGGCTCCATTCTATATCTGACTGCTAGTAGACCAGATATCATGTATGCTACATGTGTCTGTGCAAGGTACCAAGCATGCCCTAAAGAATCTCATTTGACTGCAGTAAAAAGGATTTTGAGATATCTTAAGGGCACACCTTATCTAGGCCTTTGGTACCCTAGGAATGGAGATTTTATACTGACAGGCTATTCAGATGCAGATTTTGCAGGTTGCAAGGAAGATAGAAAGAGTACTACAGACACCTGTCAATTTCTAGGTGGAAGACTAGTGTCTTGGAGCAGTAAGAAGCAGACCAGTGTGGCAATCTCCACATCTGATTCAGAGTATGTGGCAGCAGGAAGTTGTTGTGCACAACTATTGTGGATTCAGCACCAGCTAGAAGACTATGGTATTCAAGTAAGTATAATACCTTTGTTTTGTGATTCTACAAGTGTTATTTCTATTACAAATAATCCTGTCTCACATAGTAGGACTAAGCACATAGAAATTAGATACCATTTTCTTAGAGAACATGTAGAGAAAGATGACATTTCACTAGAATATGTCAAAACAGATTATCAAATTGCTGATATGTTTACTAAGCCTCTAGATGAAACAAAATTCAATAAGTTTAAAATTGAATTGGGAATGTTGAACTTAGAATAGTCTAATAAAATTGGCTATGTAAAATGATGTCGACACAAGGAGTTGTCTGTGTCGACATATAGAAGTGGTGTCGACATTCTAGAGAAATGATGTCGACACATCTAAAAAGTCTGTGTCGACACTTCAGAGAAATAGTGTCGACACATCCACAGTAGGTGTCGACGCATCCAGAAGTATTGTCGACACTTAGGATCAATACAGATTTCGTCGAGTAGAGTTTCGACTAATCGTCGAGCGCAGATGTATAAGTGTCGACATATAAATTTTGTCGACTATATTAGTGTCGACATATAGTAGTCAACACCGTTGTCGAGACTTAAGTAGTCAGTGTCAACACTTTTCAATAGTGTCGACACATTTAGAGGATTATGACGCGTTTTTTCACCTTCGTTTTTAGAAAGGTATAAATAGGTCTTCAACATTGTTTGTCGACACGCTCTCAATAGTTTCGAGACCAAAACTTTGTGTCGACATCTCTCTCATCTAAATTCAAGATTTCTCAAAACCCTAATGGCGCCTAAGCTTAAAGAGAACGTCAATGAAGGATATGAGCTAGTACGCAACGCATTTGACCATGCGGAACCAGAAATTAAGGAGGTGGTAACCCTAATTACTGAGAATGGGTTGGAGTATCTAGTTTCTGAGCCAACCAAGATTTGGAAGAAGGAAGTAC
The DNA here is from genome assembly GCA_039583875.1 of Platanthera guangdongensis. Classification (NCBI taxonomy): domain Eukaryota; kingdom Viridiplantae; phylum Streptophyta; class Magnoliopsida; order Asparagales; family Orchidaceae; genus Platanthera; species Platanthera guangdongensis. The sequence goes on from CM077154.1 coordinate 36,109,797, forward strand.
TCGAATTCTATGGTGCAGCTACGTTGGATTCTACTGAACTCAAGATCAAGTCTGCAGTTCATGGTGCAAAAGTTAAACTGACTATGAAGAGTTTAAGGAAAGTTCTACATCTACCTAGAATTCAAGAGGAAGTAGAAGTGACCTCTTCCAAGACAAGGGAAGCACTTCAATGGTGTGGATTGGATCCCACCATGAAGATTGGATCCTCAATGAATAGAAAAGGAATGAATCAGCAAGGCAAATTCCTTTCAGAAATAGTTGGCAAGGTTATACTCTGCAAGCCAGGGGGCATGATAAAATTTCTTCTCATATGTTCAGTTTAATGACCTGAATAATCTTCACACTAAACACTGATTGGTCAGCAATGATTTTTGAAAAGGTTAAGGAAAGCATTAAGAAGCCCAATCTGTGTAGGATAATGAGTCTGTACTTGGCTGGAACCATTCCTGAAGTAATGAAACAAAGTGCTGGTTCCAAGATTAATCATATGAGATGGATGGACATCAGGATTATCTCAAGGTGGGAGAGGGTGTTAACTAAGGACATGCCTACTCCAGAGAAGGAAACACCTGCATAGAGAAAGCAAAAGAAATCCAAAAGGGCTCCTAAACCTTCCAGTAGTTCACAGGAGCAAGCAGCTTCCAGTTCTCATGAGGAACAAGCAGATAATGCTGGAAGGTCACCAGTTAGAAATAAAGATGCACAGAGGTAGGGGGAGCAACCATCTGCTAGCCCTATTCACCTGGATCCACTCCAGGGGGAGCCTAAACATGAGGAAGTGCCAACTCAACTGGACAGTGAGATGGCAAGTCAAACTATACTTGAGGTAATATATGAAGTAAATCAAACAAATTTCAACAATGAAGATGAACTGTTAACTGAATATTTGATTGATGTTGATCAGCCAACTCAATTAAACAGTCAAGCTCAAGATGTTGTAATGGAGGATACATCTGCTATTGCTGATGCTCCAGAGATCACAGTGCCTCAAGTTCCTTCTTAATAAGAGTTTACCTTAGGAGAGTTGTTTCCTGATATTGAGGGGGAGCATGCTGGTTTTGAAGGGGAGAAGACTGCTCTTGGGAAGGACCAAGCAAACCTTAAGGGGGAGCATGTGAGGTCTCATGAGGAGACTACAAGAAATGAGGAGGAGCAAATTAGAACTGAAACTGATGAGCAAAGGACTCAAGTGGAGATAAGTAACACTACACAGGACTTGCCATCTAGTTCAAAGGATAGAGTTGATATTGCCAGTACCTCTAATTCTGAGGATGCAGCTGAGGTTCAGGCTAAGAAGAGGGAGCTCATGGTCTTCAAAAGATGGAGTCAAATCTACAAGAAGGCACTGCAAACAGTTGCTCCAAAGCCTGCCCCAACAACTGATTACAGTTCATTGTTAGTATCTTTACAAGTGAAGCTGGATGAGCAAAGGATAGCAATGGAGAAGTATATGGATGAGACTCACAAAGATCTCCAATTCTTCTTGTCCCAAGACATCAAATCCATAAGATTTGAGGTGAATCAAAATAAGAAGGAAATGACTGACTGTTTCCACAAAGGGGGCAATGCAGTGGTTTTCCTAGCTACCCATCAAGAAAAGATTAAGACACAAGTTGATGATATAACTCTTAAGCAAGGCTATGTCCTAGAAAATCAACTGATAATGAATGATAATCTCACAGAATCACATAATGTGATTGTAACAGAGATGAAGAATATGGCTACTGCATAGAATGCAGCAAGGGCTACTGACAAGGGAGAATTTGTTAAGTAATTGCAAAAAGGAATAGCTGCTGTCCAAACTGCTATTACAGATTCTCAAAAGACTATTTCTGGACTGCTACTGAAGTTAAAAAGGTTTTTATAAGGATGGAGTTAATTTTCTGGATGAACAGATCAGGTTTCAGAAGGATGATCTTAGAGATCATGTGGCTAGAGAAGTCATAAAGGGGGAGAGAGTACTAGTCAAAGCTGGATCTAATCATGCTAAATGGATTTCCAATAGCATCAGAGCCACACTTGGATATCCACCCCTTTGTGATGATGACAATGTGGCTGAATCTGGTATCAATCCTGCTATTTTTGGAGGTGAGCAAGCTGAAGTTGCTCAAGAAATTTATCCTCCAGCAGATTTTAAGATGATACATCATGAAGTACAATCCATGTATAGCCCTCTAGAGGGTAATAAAAATATTATCATTTAGAAAGTAGATAAGCCTGTGCCAGAGGCAGTATTGAAAGAGCAAGAAACTCTTTTGTCTAAGAAAAGATTTCGAGTACAGGCAAAGTTAAAGCCAGATTTTGAGTAGTGCAGCCCAACATCTAGAAATATTATACTGACTGCTTGGAAAGGTGCAAAGGACAATACCCTAGAGAGGGGCAAATGGTACTCTGAACAAGAATGGAGAAAACATGAAGCCAGGTAAGAAGCTATTGTGCAGTACAGAAGAAAGGCTAAACTTGGGAAGCTACCTCCTAATGTACAGGAGCCTAGCAAATATTTCCCAAAGCCTTATCATTATTTTGAAAGACAAAAGATAAGGGCTGAAGTGGTAAAGAAGAAATATCAAAATGGCAAGAAGCCAGTTGATGACACTAATGTTCCAGTTCAAGCCAAGATTCAATCTGGCAAGGGCATTGTCATCAAGGATCCAGAGCAGCCTTAGATTAGATTTACTAGATTCTATCACATTGTAAAATTTAGTGTTTAAAATCTATGTAAACTTCTATTAAAGAAACTTTTGTAGTTGAAGCAAAACATGATTAATGCTTGTTCTGTCTTAGCATTATTATTATTCTGTGATGATTTGTTTTATATGTTTTGTTTAAGAAATTACCCTGTCATTTAATGTTGTTATACATCATAATGTGTATTTGTTATAAATGGTGTATATCATTGACTAAGGGTTATGACTTCTCCAAATAGGGAGAGATTGTTGGGTACATTGGAAAATGTGTACCAGATTTGAAGAAGCCTCACCCTACTCAATGATATACATCAAGGTGTATTTGATGTATTTTGAGTTTATATGTGCAGGTTAAGTAATTGCAGGAAATGCAGAAAAATCACTAAGTCCATGTGTCGACACCTAGAGAAGCAGTGTCGACACTGGAGAAAAGCTGTGTCGACACTTGGAGTTAATTGTGTCGACACTTGTAAAGGCAGAGTCGACACCAGAAGAATCTGTGTCGACACACAGAGGCAATGTTGACACACAGAGAAGTATTGTCGACATCAACTGTGTCGACACCAAGAGGCAGTGTCGACACATAAGAATACTTCGTCGACGTCAAATGTGTCGACACCAAGAGGCAGTGTCGACACACAAAAGTATTTATCAACATCAACTGTGTCGACATACAGGACTTGTGTTGACACACAGCAAGTTTCAACAAAGTTAAAGAAAAGAAGGCTTGTGTCGACACACAGAATCAGTGTCGACACATTCTAAAGAAGCTGTGTCGAGAAGTTGTTACAACAACAAAAGGAGTTGTGTCGACACCACCAAGGCATGTGTCGACACTTAGTCCACTTGTGTCGACACTTAGTCTATTTGTGTCGACACTTAATGAAGATCAGTCTCGACACTTTCAGACAGAGATAATATTTCAAGAAGTGACTGGATGACTTGACAGCTGCCATTTCAACCGGTCTACTGCAACTATCAAAGCTGTCAGAAGTTTGTTAGAAACCGGATCAGCCGGTTACCATGGAGGAAGACTATATAAAGGCCTTTCTCCTTCAACAGAAAGTGAAGAGATCAATCACAACCAACAGAAGAATTAACAACAACTAGTAGAGAAGTAATAATACAGAAGATCTAGAAGAAGTTGGAGAGAGAGAGCTCCATCTAAGAAGTGCAGTTGCTGAACCAGGCTACCAAGAAAGATTCAGATTGAGATCTGAATCTCTAGTCAGAAGCTGATTGAAGATCATCTTCTCAGGAGATTCAACCCTACTGAGTTCAGATTCAAGAAACTTTGAAGAAAGCTAAGAGAGGTTGATCTCTGCCATCAAGTTCTTCCAAGAACTATTCAAGAAGCCATCCATCCCTTCTCTCTCTATCTGGGTGGTGGTTAATTACTTTGTAAACACAATTTTTTGTAGGATCTATTCTAGATCTGAGTTGTAAGCTTATTATATAAATGATAAGTGTAGGAGAATATTTTCTCTGAGTGGTAGGGCTGTGAGACTAAGGTGTAGGAGATTGTGATCTCTGAGTGTAGGCCTTGTTGAAGGCTGAGGTAGGGCAGTTGGCCTGAGTTGTAGGAGTGTGGATACACTCTGAGTTGTAGGAGCCCTGTTGGGGTTCTGAGCTGTAAGATCTTAGGATCTGAGGTGAAGTGCAGAAGTTAGGCTGAATCTAGTACACTGCTAGATAGGCGAAGGGGGAAGTGGATTTACCCAGACCTTGGGGAACCACTATAAAAATCTGTGTGTAATCTGTGTTGTGATATTTCTGTGAATGTTTCTGTGTTAGCTGTAGAATTTGCAATTACTGCATAAATTACAGGACAGATTTTCTGCCTTAAAAGTAAAAGAAAAAGTACACCTATTCACCCCCCCCCCTCTAGGTGGTTAGGCACTAATTCTTTCAACCACCAGAGCTAGAGAACCTCCACGACGTGTTCCATGTGTCGTCACTTCGAAAGGCGCTGTTGCGGCCAGACCAATATATCCCCACCACTGATGGTGCAGTGGCGACTGATAAGTCTGTGCGACTAGAGCCGGTGCGGATCGTAGACAACGAGACAAGAATTTTGCCCCGCAAAAGTGTTCCTCTGGTGAAGGTTTTGTGGTCTAATCATGGGAAGGAGGAGTGTACATGGGAGTTGGTGGACTTGATGCAAAAAAACTACCCGGAGTTATTTGCTCAAGGTAATTCTTAAAAGCATATTTTAATTTTGTTATGCTTTTTCTCCCCATAGCCTTTGACTGATTTCGGGGACGAAAACTTTTATTTGGTTTATAGGATTTGTAACATCCTGATTCGCACCAGGCCCCTCATTGCGTGTTTTTGAGTCAGGAGAGCTGACTTGGGTTCACGGAAGTGGTGGAAGCTGGGTTGCACTTGTAAATGGGAGGAGAATTCAGTCCAGAATAGGACACGGGTAGTGACACGGGCGTGTCCCTACCCGTGTGTGAGAGGCCAGCTCTCTAGTCGATGACTTGAGTAGGTCCAGATAAGGACACGGGTAGTGACACGGGCATGTTTGCCCCGAGGAGGACACGGGTATAGACACGGGCATGTTTGTCCCTACCTGTGTGTGTCGAGCAGAGTTCGACGAAGTTTGCCCCGAGGAGGACACGGGTAGAGACACGGGCGTGTCTCTACCCGTGTATGATAAGTGAAACCTGGCGAATCGTGTCCATAGCAGGACACGACCATAGAACACGGTCGTGTCATGTGGACATGGGTAAGGACATGGGCGTGTCCTGATTGGTTTAAACTCCAAAAATATTTACGGTCACGCGGCGACCCGGGCGGTTTTATTTAAGTAAAGCGGAAGTGGTTTTTTATTTAGAAAACGGGGCGCGTGTTTTTATTTATTTTGGATATAAAAAAGTTGTGATCAGGTTTTAATGAAAGGAGGCAAGTGCACCTATCGTGAGTAGTATATGATATTCTGGGTGGAATATCAAGGTCATATGGTTCTCAGGGTCGGTTCGATTATTTCTACTCTTCCTTGGAGGGGACTATTATTTTACCGATAATTATTTGTTGGGTATTTTATATATAATAAAAAATGACAGAAAAAGAAAGCATAAAAGAAAACAATAAGGTGGAGCCAATGAAGAGCTTAGCTCAACTGCATCGAATCGCATCGAACTAAAATAAACTTTTAATAAAAAGAGATCCTAAGTTTCAAATTAATTAAGGCGAAGACTTGGCCGTGGAGGTTCCACTAGAATGAGCTCAACTAGCTATAGGGCTATCGCTCACCTGAACGATAAGGCTATTCGACCGAACGTTAGTCCGACGAAGGATTCCTCTTAACACTCGCATTACGCTAAGAACCCCGATATTGGGTGGGGAACCCAATCCGGTAGAGTTGGCGTGCCTCCTCTCTCGAGGGTTAGTGCGGAACTCTCTTTGCCAATGGGTGATCGGTCCATATGCACGGCCACTCAGCTAGCTAGCATATGGACTATGGAAATAGGGCCCACACATCGATTATGTGGTCCTACGCGTCGTAAACCCTAGGCAAACCTTAAGTAATTTTAATTAATTAGAAAGTAAGGACCTTTAATTATTTAAAGGAATTTTTTTTGTCCCAATGCTCTTCGATACTGAGGGCTAAGAACGGTTAGCCACTCATCGCAATTGGGACGACAACGAGAAAAAGCAGAAAATAAAGCTGAAAAGGAAAGCAGTAAATGAAAGCGATGAAAGAAAGCTGTAAAGGAAAGCAGAAAATTGCAAGTCCTACTCAAACGAGTAGGACTGAAGAAAGCTGTAAATTGCGAGTACCGGCGCAAATGCGTGGGCGGGAGAAAGAAAGCGGGTCCTACTCAAATGAGTAGGACTAAATAAATGCAACACACTCGACAGAAAGTAAAACTCACACACACACACGACATAATTGAAAACACACACACACACAAATCCTACTCAAATGAGGAGGAAAAAATAAATGCAGGTCCTACTCAAATGAGTAATAGAAAATAAATGCACTCACTCTACGAAAAGTAAAACACACACACTCGACATAAAGTAAAAACTCACGCACACAACATGAAATTAAACACACTCCACACACTCTACTTGAATGAAATAAAAGCATTGCGCCATTTAACTCTTAACGAGTAGGCGGAAATAAATGGGCACGCGTACAAAAATAAAAAAAACTAAGTTATCTAAAAATTAAAACAACTGCATTTCTCCCGCTAGAATGCGGTAGAAATGCGTAAAAAGAAGAAATAAAAATAAAAGGGCAAAAAGGTTTGGAAAATAAAGAAAAAATTACAAGTGTTTAAAAAATTAAAATGACGATAAATCCATTCTTATATCTCTATAAAAACACTTAAAAAGTGGAAGAAAGGGTAAGATAACGAAAAGTTTTACGAAAATAACAAAACAAACTAAGTAAAAAAAATCAAAATCCATTTTTATAACCATTTTTATAGTTTTATAAGGATGGATATGAAGAGTACGGACAAATCCTAACACTTACCAAAGCTAATAACAATTATGAAAACATAAAAATATAACTCTAACCTCGTACACACACGTACACAGATTTTAAAGAATGAAAATAAAGTTAAAACGAAATAAGAATAAGATTGCATAAGAGTGTTGCTAAGAATCATTCCAGACCCGGAATAAGAGATGAAAAAAAAACAGATTTTATTAAGTTAAAACACGAGTTACAAAGAAACGAAAATAAAAGCTAAGGAGAGGGGGAGAAAATATCCCTTACATAGCATTTGGAACTCATCCGAGCAGTATAACTCCTACACAAAATGGTTTAAAAGAAGGAATAGGATTACAAACAGCAGCTGCTTATTTATAGACAGAAATTTCAGGAGACACGCCCCCTGACACGGGCGTGTAGGGGGGGGGGGCGTGTCAGCACTGTACAAAATGCGGCCATCGATTTCACGGGAAAGTGGACTTCGGGCTGGACACGTGTCGGTCTCGCGTTGGTCACGCCCCAGGTCATAGGCGTGACTCTGGGCGTGTCGGGTAGGTAGATCTGGGAGCGGGTCTTTGAGCTGTAACCGAGTCTTGTCGACTTGAAAAATCGTCGAGCGCGAATGTTGAGGAGTTCGACGATCGTCGAGAGGGAAGGTCGTCAAGCTGGAAAAATCGTTGAGCAGGACAAATCGTCGAGTGGGAAGATCGAGTTCGACGATCGTCGAGCGGGAAGATCGTCGAGCACGGGTCTTTGTCAGCCAGTTGGAGGAGTCACGCCCTTGGTCACGGGCGTGACGATGGGCGTGTCGGGTTGTTCTAAGATCATCGAGCTGAAAACGTCGAGCAGAATTTTCGTTGAGCTTGCTGAAGTGGTCACGGGCTTGGGTCAAGCCCCGGGTCGGATTGACACGGGCGTGTGGTCGGGCGTGTCGACGATCGTCGAGCGGAAATCGGCGAGCGCGAAAATTGTCGAGCGGAAAACGTCGAGCGATGGACACGGGTCATGTCACGGGTGTGTGCCCGGGCGTGTCAAGCTATTTCTTCAAAATTTGTTCATTTCTCGGGAATTTGACGTATCACGGCCTGGTCACGGGCGTGTACTATGCAAAAGTTGACTTTTCCTGAAATTTTTAGGAAATCAAAATAGAGTAAGTTAGAACATTATTTACAAAAAAGAAACATTTTTATAAAGAAAAATAAACAAAAATAACAAAAATAAAGTAAAACGGCATATTTAATGTACATAAAAGTAGGTATATTTACAACTTATCAAATACCCCCATACTTAAGCTTTTGCTATTCCAGAGCAAAAGTTTGAGGTGAACTAATAAGGAATAGAAAAACTATAACTTTAGCTACCGCTTAATCAATTATAAGAGAGATCTAAATAAATATACGGGGTGTAAGAGTTAAGTCCTAAAATTATGTAGATGAATTAAATAGCGCAAAAGTTTTGGCCAAAAGACTTCTTGATGTAATCAAATAGAAGGCAATATTTGTAATGGTTAGATTAACGAAAATAGTTTGAAATTATATAAACTCTAGCTTATAAGAGGTTACTAGAAATAATACAATTTACTAATTATGCTCTCAAATAGATTTTTGAATTAATTCTAGAATCGTGAAATTGGCTAAGGGGGTTGATGTTTGTTTATGAAGAGGGTTTGGATTTTGAGGTGAGGTAATTTTTTCTCAAACCTCCATTTTTTTTCTTTATAGGATTATTAGGAAAATTAAATCTTATTTTCCTAATATGATCTTTTTTTTTCAACTTCATAAGAATAAAATTAACCCAATGTATATGTGTAGGAGTAATGAATTTTATCCTCTTACTCCATATACTCTTTTTAAATTATTGGGTGTCTATGTTTACGGAATAAAATCTTATTCCCATTGACATAGGATCTTTTAAGGATAAAAATTTTATCTTGCCAAGTAGGTCCTGATAAGTAAGGGGAGAAAAGAAAACTAGATTTTTAATCCTAAAAATGTTTTAGAGCAACCTTAATAAATTGTACGTTCCAATTTTTCAGAAAGCTAGAAGTAAGTATAATTGAATTATATAGTTCTTGTTAATGAAAAATTAGAAGTGGTGCCTAAAACGAGTTCGCTATCTTTAACAAAGCATAATGAATTCTTTAAAACTTAACCCCGGCTATTTAAATTTTTCAATCAATAATTAACAAACGAATAGCAAACAGAGAATTAATAAAATTCACATATAAATAAACTCAAAACAAAATTTTTTGATAGCTAGAAAATTAAGAATTGAGATATTCGATTTTATTAGTTACAAAATTAACAAAATATTTTTTGGATTTTAGGGTTTTTATCTCTTTTTTGTATTTTTGTGATTATCATCTTATTTTGTGAATTTTTAAAATTATTGTCTTTTTTTGATGAGTTTTTTTTTGCTAAATTTTTTTGAGTTTTTTAGTGTATTTTGATTAGTTATTTACAAAAAGGAGGAAAGAAAGAGGTTATTTTACAAAGAAAGTAGTGGGGAAGAGAATTTTTTTTTGTTTTTTTTTTTGTTTTCAGATAATATACAAACGAAAAAAACTCGAGGGCGGCCCGCGAACAGACTCTTATTTGGGTCGTTGGTTCGATAAGTCGAACGCCGCGGGGAGGCAAAATGCGAGTGTTTATAAATAAAAAGAAGGGGGGAGATTTTTACAAAAAACTATTTACAATGAAAAAGACAAAAAAAAAATTCAATTTTTTTGTTGTTATATAATTTTTTTTTGTGATTTTTTTGTTTTATGATTCTTTTTTTTGAGTTTTCTTTATTATAAAAAATAAGGAAATTTTTTTTAAAGTTTTAAGTTTTGCAATTTTTTTTGTATTTTTGATGAGTACAGAAAAAAAAATGCAGTATAGGAAAACACCCCAATATTTAAAACCAACATTGTCCACAATGTTGCAATCTAAGTATGCGGAACAGATAATATACAAATTAAAAGATGTACAAAAACAAAAATAAAAAGAGAGGGTAGAAGCTTCCCTTAGACGAGTGTGGGATGCCCGGGTTGAAACACTGCATTAGGTAGAGGAAAGAAAAAAAGCAAAAAGATAACATAAAAACAAAAAAGATACACTCGGCTAAAAAGGGGTTGTGGGCGGTAGGGGGTGGCAAGTGCGTGTGACTCGAAGCTGACGTCTTAGCTTATGAGTGCTTACAAAATGCAACCCCTAGCACGGACAAGAGTGAAAACGTGCCGAATTAAAACAAAACAAGTTAAAATAAAATAAACAAAAAATATATATATTTTTAAAATCAAATTATTACATGTTTTCTGGTGTTTTTGAGTAGGTTTTGTATTTTTTTTGTTGTTTTGTAGGTAGGTTTTGTTTAGTTTTTTTTTGGTGTTTAGATTTTTGTATTTTTTTTTTGCTTTTAGTTGTTTTAGGTTTTTCAAGTGTTTTTTTTCTTTTTCATAAAAAATAATGAAAATATTTTTTTTTGGTCTTTCATGTTTTAGATTTTGTAGTTTTTTTTAGTTTTATAGTTTTTTCAAATTTTTTTTTGTTTTATAGGTTTTTTAATTTTTTAGTTTTATAAGTTTTCTAAGTTTTTTTAATGTTATTTTTATTATTATTATTAGTAATTTTTTTTATTTTTTTGTTGGTTAACCATATATTTTTATATAGAACGATATAGGTAAAATTAATAAAACTCCAGGGTTCAAAATAACGACTCGAAAACTCCCCGGCAATGGCGCCAAAAACATGATTGATAATTTCGCTTCAAGTCCCCCAACAACGGCGCCAAAAACTTGATTGGTTAAAACTCTAAAAATATTTACGGTCACGCGGCGACCCGGGCGGTTTTATTTAAGTAAAGCGGAAGTGGTTTTTTATTTAAAAAATGGGGCGTGGGTATTTATTTATTTTGGATTTAAAAAAGTTGTGATCGAGTTTTAACGAAAGGAGACAAGTACACCTATCGTGAGTAGTACATGATATTCCGGGTGGAATATCGAGGTCGTATTGTTCTTGGGGTCGGTTCGATTATTTCTACTCTTCCCTAGAGGGGACTATTATTTTACCGATAATTACTTTTCGAGTATTCTATATATAATAAAAAATGACAGAAAAAAAAAAGCATAAAAAGAAAGCAATAAGGTGGAGCCGATGAAGAACTTAGCTCAACTACATCGAATCGCATCGAACTAAAATAAACTTTTAATAAAAAGAGATCCTAAGTTTCAAATTTATTAAGGCAGAGACTTGGCCGTGGAGGCTCCACTAGAATGAGCTCACCTAGCTATAGGGCTTTCGCTGACCTGAACGCTAAGACTATTCGACCGAATGTTAGTCTGACGAAGGATTACTCTTAACGCCCGCATTACGCTAAAAACCCCGCTATTGGGTTGGGAACCCAATCCGGTAGAGTTGGCGCACCTCCTCTCTTGAGGGTTAGTGCGGAACTCTCTTTGCCAAGGGGTGATCGGTCCATATGCACGGCCTCTCGGCTAGCTAGCATATGGACTACGGAAATAGGGCCCAGACATCGATTATGTGGTCCTACGCATCGTAAACCCTAGGCAAACCTTATGTAATTTTAATTAATTAGAAAGTAAGGACCTTTAATTATTTAAAGGAATTTTTTCTGTCCCAATGCTCTTCGATACTGAGGGCTAAGAACGGTTAGCCACTCATTAGAATGGGGACGGCAGCGAGAAAAAACAGAAAATAAAGCAGGAAAGGAAAGCAGTAAATGAAAGCGATAAAAGAAAGCTGTAAAGGAAAGCAGAAAATTGCAAGTCCTACTCAAACGAGTAGGACTGAAGAAAGCTGTAAATTGGGAGTCCCGGCGCAAATGCGTGGGCGGGAGAAAGAAAGACGATCCTACACAAACGAGTAGGACTAAATAAATGCAACGCACGCACACACTCAACAGAAAGTAAAACTCACGCACACACACAACATAATTGAAAACACAGGCACACAAATCCTACTCAAATGAGGAGGAAAAAATAAATGCAGGTCCTACTCAAACGAGTAGGAGAAAATAAATGCACTCACTCTACGAAAAGTAAAACACACACACTCGACATAAAGTCAAAACTCACGCACACAACATGAAATTTAACACGCTCCACACACTCTACTTGAATGAAATAAAAGCATTGCGCCATTTAACTCTTAACGAGTAGGCGGAAATAAATGCGCACGCGTACAGAAATAAAAAAAAACTAAGTTATCTAAAAATTAAAACAACTGCATTTCTCCCGCTAGAATGCGGTAGAAATGCGTAAAAAGAAGAAATAAAAATAAAAGGGGCAAAAAGGTTTGGAAATTAAAGAAAAAATACAAGTGTTTAAAAAATTAAAATGACGATAAATCCATTCTTATATCTCTATAAAAACACTTAAAAAGTGGAAGAAAGAGTAAGATAACGAAAAGTTTTACGAAAATAACAAAACAAACTAAGTAAAAAAAAATCAAAAACCATTTTTATAACCATTTTATAGTTTTATAAGGATGGATATGAAGAGTACGAAAAAAACCTAACACTAACCAAAGCTAGTAACAATTATGAAAACATAAAAATATAACTGTAACCTCATACACACACGCACACGGATTTTAAAGAACAAAAATAAAGTTAAAACGAAATAAGAATAAGATTGCATAAGAGTGTTGCTAAGAATCATTCCAAACCCAGAATAAGAGATGAAAAAAAACAGATTTTATTAAGTTAAAACACAAGTTACAAAGGAACGAAAATAAAAGTTATGGAGATGGGGAGAAAATATCCCTTACATAGAATTTGGAACTCATCCGAGCAGTATAACTCCTATACAAAATGGTTCAAAAGAAGGAACAGGATTACAAACAACAGCTGCTTATTTATAGACAGAAATTTCAGGAGACACAACCCCTGACACGGGCGTGTAGGGGGGCGTGTCAGCACTATACAAAATGCGGCCGTCGATTTGACGAGAAAGTGGACTTCGGGCTGGACACGTGTCAGTCTCGCGTTGGTCACGCCCCAGGTCACGGGCGTGACTCTGTGCGTGTCGTGGAGGTAGATCTGGGCGCGGGTCTTTGAGCTGTAACCGGGTCTTGTCGCGTTGAAAAATCGTCGAGCGCGAATGTCGAGGAGTTCGACGATCGTCGAGCGGGAAGATCGTTAAGCAGGAAAAATCGTTGAGCAGGACAAATCGTCGAGCAGAAAAATCGTCGAGTGGGAAGATCGAGTTCAACGATCGTCGAGCGGGAAGATCGTCGAGCGCGGGTCTTTGTCAGCCAGTTGGAGGAGTCACGCCCTTAGTCACGGGCGTGATGATCGTCGTGTCGGGTTGGTCTACAATCGTCGAGCTGAAAACGTCGAGCAGAATTTTCGTCGAGCATGCTGAAGTGGTCACGGTCTTGGGTCACGCCCCATGTCGGATTGACACGGGTGTGTGGCCAAGCGTGTCGACGATCGTCGAGCGGAAATCGGCTAGCGCAAAAATCGTCGAGCGGAAAACGTCGAGCGGTGGACACGAGTCATGTCGCGGGCGTGTGCCCGGGCGTGTCAAGCTATTTATTCAAAATTTGTTCATTTCTCGGGAATTTGACGTATCACGCCCTGGTCACGGGCGTGACCAACAGTACACGGGTGTGTACTATGCAAAAGTTGACTTTTCCTGAAATTTTTAGGAAATCAAAATAGAGTAAGTTAGAACATTATTTACAAAAAAGAAACATTTTTATAAAGAAAAATAAACAAAAATAACAAAAATAAAGTAAAACGGCATATTTAATGTACATAAAAGTAGGTATATTTTCAACTTATCATGTCCCTACCCGTGTTTGTGTATTGAACCGACATTGGAACCGTTGACGACGCTTTGCCCGAGTAGGACACGGGTAAGGACACGGGCATGTCCTTACCCGTGTCATTTTTCACATATAAGGGGAAGTGAAAACCCTAGCCATTTTCACTCTCATTCCAAGCCCTTTTCCTGGAGAAACTGCTGTAGATTGGGAAAATGTGTTGGAGCAAGTCCAAAAGGTGAAGATCTGCCGCTACCGAGGAGAAGAAGATGCCGTCGAGAAGAGTTACAAGATACTTGGCCGAAAATGGTGGAAATGCCGGAAACGAAGTGAGCTTCCTCCCCTCTCCCTTGGTGCTAGATCTGTAGATATATCTAGGTGAGATGTCGACTCAAAAGAATCTAGACTTGCGAGAAGATGATTTCCCTAGGAAGAGGCCGTTTTAGGGCTTGTGCTCTATGGATAGTGGTGTCTTCAACCTCTCCATCCTTCTATGTGAAGATGGGGGACGGTTTCGTGAAGAGAAATGGCATTATGAGGGTGAATAAGGGAGGAGGAATTTCTGATGTGATTTGGGGAACATCGGCTTGAGGAGGAAGATGAACCGATGCCATTCATTCCGCCTTAAGATGCGTGCAGAATCTGTGTTCTGCACACAATGATCTTCTTGGCCATTTTCAGGTGTGATATGTTCAGAATTGGGCTTTCGACTAAACACGAAAGTTGAAGTCCCTGAAAGTACCTTTCCAACGAGTGGTTGTACGACTTCAGGCGAAGTCTGTAGCCCCAGAAAAGTCTTAATGAAACTGACGGCCGATAAACCAAACATGCAGAAATTGTGTTCTGTACGCAGCGGACTTTGAAGCCGATTTCAAGTGTGTTACTTTTGAATCTGGGTTGTGATCTGAATATGAAAGTTGTAACCCATGGAAAGACGTTTCCATCGAGGGGTTACACACCTTCACTGGATTCCTGTGGCTTCAGGAATCTCCGATCGAATTTGCTATCCAGATGTGTTCTGTATTTAAAATTCTGGGTTAGTGTAGAGTCATGTTTGGACTCGGTAGAGACAATGTAGCAAATTAACTTTGAGGTTGGGTGAACTCTTTTATGTTAACCATCATAGTTTTATGAATGATGAAGTTTGATGATTGAATCCCATGTAATTGATTTGCGAAATGAAGCGTACTTAAATTAAATGATTTGGTAGAAATTGGTAACCAATAGAAATGCACATCATATTAATAATGTGTTGAAATCATTTGGAAATGAAATGTATGATGTTAATCTATGGCCATGTGAATAGTTGTTTAACGTAATGAATATAATAGTCTAATGCCTAGAGTGGTGTCTCCCTAAGAGTAGTATTGTGAAAGGATGTAAGTGCGAGTGTTTACCGCACTGAGTTGGATAGTGTTGAGAAGGGTAATAAATGGATGGTTGGGCTTGGTCCTCAGTGTTCATTTCCCGGGGCTCCTTCCACGCCGAGTGGACGGTTAGGCTTGGTCCTAGTACTTTCTCCGAGGCTCCTTCCGTGAAACGATAATGTGGAATTGCATGTGGTGTGAGTCGGCATGCGGTGTCGTAATCCTGGGTTAAGGATAGTGTGGCAGGTCTACGGGCTCACCAGCCATCACATCGACGGGAGTTGACGGTTAGACCTTGGGCTGTTGGGCTTGGCCCTCGGTGTTCATTTCCCGGGGATCCTTCCATGCCAAGTGAACGGTTGGGTTTGTTCCTCATTCTTTCTTCCGAGGCTCCTTTCGGGTCACACAAGGCCAGTTCGAGGCTAGGTTCTCGGTGCACATCTACCTGAGACTCCCGCTGGGCCATAGTACGCGCGGGGGGGGCTCCGCTGTTGTGTTTGTAGCGTTTAGGCATATGGAGGCCTAAGTGAAGCAGTATGGATGCCCTCTTAGTAGTAGATAAGCCTGATCTACTGTCGCCGCCTGGCCATGGGGGTTGATGCCTGAGAGGTTAGCTACCTGCTCGAATAGTGGGAACTACAAGTCTGTGTCGACATAGCGGTTGCATGTGCGTGATCATGGGTGAGTCATTGCATTACATACATACCATTACATTACATTGCACAACAAGATCCTCATCGTATAAGTATATATGGTCACTCCTATATGATAAGTTACTTTATGTCAAACCGATCCTTAACTTATAAGCTTGTATGGGCATCCTTATAAGTTAAGTTACTTTCCTGTTGTCGATACTTATACATGATGGATGATTATATCTCTTATAGATTTGCTAGATTAAAATGTTGTTAATCATATTATACTTATTCCCCCTGCTTGTATCTGCTTATATTACTTATTATTTATTGTACCCTTGTTCCTTTCTCCGCCCGGTGTCAAGGAGTCGTCGGGGGAGTGGATGTGAAAGCCACTTAGTCTTTTTGACTAACAGTTGCTACGTCTTCCTTTTTAGGAGGTCACCCAGCAGGTAGAGGAGCCGCATATTATACAGTAGGACAGCCAAGCCAGGGCGACAGGGCCTGAAGGGATGGTACCGTCGCTACCGTCAGTCACCGATGTGAGTGTTAAGCCACTTTGATGTAGCCCTTTTGGGCGTATATTAGCTGTACTCTGATACTTTAGAAGCTTGTTATTAGCTTCTTACCTTGTTGTACGTTTGAACTGTTATGCTTTGTGTGGATTTGACTTCTATATTATGTTTCGGTTGGGTTGGCATAAATTGATGTTGGATGTAGCCAACAGAATAGGCATCTTGTGGTACAGGTTAGCCCATGTGCTAATGCTACTGAAAGGCGGCTGTTCTGGGCTTAAGACCCCCTTCGTGCCGTGTTTTGGGATCCGGGAAGGGGGCTTACATATCCTTTGTGACCAGGTGTTGACAGAGGTGTTTCTTTGTCAATATTACCCCATCTTGGTCATCTCCAGTAAGAAGAATGTCATCAACATAAACCGCAAGAACTACCAGACCAGAGGCGGTTTTACGAATGAATAAGGTGTGATCGGCTAAGCTTCTTATAAAACCAATGGCCGCAACAATTCTGCTAAACTCATCAAACCAAGCACGAGGACCCCGCTTGAGGCCATAGATAGCCTTCTTTAGCCGGCATACTCGTGTCTCCCCCTGAGCAACAAACCCAGGAGGTTACTCCATGTAAACATCTTCCTGCAGATTACTATAGAGGAAAGCATTCTTAACATTCAGCTGTGAGATGGTCCAATCTCTGTTGACAGCGACAGAGAGAAGGACCCGAATGGTGCTAAGACAAGAAATGGGAGAAAAGGTGACGAAGTAATCAACACCATAGGTCTGAGTGAATCCTTTAGCCACCAGGCGGGCCTTGTAGCAATCCACGCCGCCATCGGGATGGAATTTGACAACAAATACCCAGCGACAGCCAACGAAATCTGTGCCCAAAGGTGGGGGAACCAGGGTCCAGGTTTCCCATTCAGTAAGGGTAGCAATTTCCTCATCCATGGCACCTTTCTAATGAGGAATAGTGAGAGCCTCCTGGTAGGTGCGGGGAGTGGCAGTCGCTAAGATAGCCAATGCAAATGCCCTGTGAGAAGGAGTGAGACGATCATATGGAACAACAGCAGCCTGCAGGTTCTAGGTACACGTCCGCACCCCTTTGTGAAGAGCAGTGGGAAGATCCAGGT
The DNA here is from genome assembly GCA_039583875.1 of Platanthera guangdongensis. Classification (NCBI taxonomy): domain Eukaryota; kingdom Viridiplantae; phylum Streptophyta; class Magnoliopsida; order Asparagales; family Orchidaceae; genus Platanthera; species Platanthera guangdongensis. Next base: position 36,127,348 of record CM077154.1, read on the forward strand.
CAGCAGTTTCCTCAGTAATCGGAGAATCCGTGGCAGAGAGAGCTGGCCCGGGAGAGGAGAGAGACGGCCGCAGAGAAGAGGGAGATGGCGGTAGTGATGAGGAAGAGAGGGAAGGAGGAGATGGTGGAGGTGATGGTGGGAAAATCTCGATGAGAGTAGATGGGGTGGAAGGGACGGTGGGAAGAGGAGATGGAGGTGGGTCGGAGGAGAAATAGTACACATTCTCGAAGAAGGTCAGATCTGCGGAGACGTATTGTTTCTGAAGAACGGGATCAAAACAACAATAGCCTTTTTGGGCAGTTGAGTAACACAAAAAGATACATTTGGTGACACATGAGTCAATTTTATAATGTGTTACGGAAGGATTGTGCACAAAGGATGTGCACCCAAAGATACGCGGAGGAAGAGAAAACGCATCCTTTCCAGGATAGAGAAGAGGGAAGGGAGTTTGTCCATGGAGAACCGTGGACGGAATGCGATTAATGAGGTAATAGGGGAGGAGGCCAGCGTAGCCCTAATAGGAGCGAGGAACGTGCATTTGTGTCATCAGAGTGCGGGCGACATCAAGAAGGTGACGGTTCTTGCGTTCCTCCACCCCATTTGTTGCGAGGTGTAGTCACAGGTAGTTTGATGAAGAATACCATTTTGCACACAAAAAGAAGTGAAAGCATTGCTAAGATATTACTTAGCGTTGTCAGAACGAAAACTTTTAATAGACATATCAAACTGATTTTTAACCATATGATAAAAAGATGTCCATACAGAAAAAAGTTCTGAGCGATCCTTTAAAAGATACACCCATGTACATCTAGAGAAATCATCAATAAATGTTACAAAATATGAACTACCCCGACCAATGGTGAGGGTAGGAGCAGGACCCCAGATGTCGGAGTGAACAAGTTCAAATGGCTGGGTAGATCCACGACCTTACTTTGGGGGGAAGGAGGAGCGGTAATGCTTGCCAAGTTGACATGCAGCACAGTTGAGCGGTGGGCCTTGTGTAACGACCCTCGGCCCGAGCTCAGAGGTCCACAGGCTTGTCTCGTTCAAAACATCGTTACCGGGCTGTAGCCCAAGCACCCCAAAGCCTCTCTGCGCCTGTTGATGTCTTGAACGAGATAAGCCTGTGGGCCTCTGAGCTTGGGCCGAGGGTCGTTACACCTTGCGGAGGAAGATGTGGTATAAGCTGACGAAGAAGACGAGGAGGAGCATGACCAAGACTAAGGTGCCACTAGAGAAGATCAGTAGAAGATGCAGAGAAGGCGGAGAGAGCAGAAATGTTGTCGAGGAAGTAGAGGCCGCCACTCTCAGTCCCAGTAGTAATCGTCCACTTGCATCCCGGATCCTGAAAAGAACAAGTAGTAGACATGAATGTGAAAGAGCATTGTAGTTGTTTGCAAAGGGAAGTAACAAGTAACAAGTTGCAAGGGAACTTGGGCACGTAGAGGTTGTCCGCTAAGCGAAGAGATGGAGTTACTTGAACAACCCACGTTCCATTGACCGGTGAGGGAGAGCCGTCCGCAACAAGGACTGGGGGTAACCGGTCATGCTGTTGTAGGAGAGTTAATAGTGCGGATTGCCGGTCATATGATTGGTAGCACCAGAGTCAATCAACCATTTACCTTGAGTAGCGACGTGGGCACTACCAGAAGATGTGACCATAGAGGCGGACGGCTACGAAGAGGAAGTGGAGGCGTCACCAGATAGTCGAAGATGAGGATGCTTCTTCCAACAGCGATCAACCGTGTGGCTGGTGCGGCCACTGTGAGAGCAAATAAAGCAGGAAGTACCATGGTCGCTAGAGGGGTGGTGGCAGCCACCAAAGCCACTATGATGAGTATGGTGAGCGGAGTGTCAGATGGAGGGGAGGATAACAGCGGACGTTGGAGAAAATAAGTAACATTGGCGATGCGGGCAGATATGGCATCTAGGGTGGGAGACTCCGCCTTACCAAGGATCTGTTGACGGATCATGTCATATGACTCTGGAAGGCGTAGAAGATAACACACAACCAGAAGCTCCTGGAAGTGTTTGTGTTGCTCAACGAGATCAGCAAAGAAGGGGCGATTTTGTAGAATATCGGCTCCGAGAGCCTGAACTTGTTGGTAAGCAGCCGCTGGAGACATGGAGGGACGGTCAAAGAGGTCCGCATATAAATTATAGATGCAAGACGTCCGAGCCCCCTTTGAGTAGAGACTGGCAAGATGTAGCCAAGCAGCCTTGACAGTTTCATCATGACGGATGATAGGGAGGCATTCATCAGAGAGGCTGTTAGGCAGCCATGTGCGGACAAGAGCATTGCTGTCATCCTAGTCGTCAAAGAGAGGGGAATCATGCGGAGTAGGGTCATCTATGAGATGATGACATTTGCGTTGAGAGCGGAGGAGAAAGGTGAAGGAGACAATCCAATCCAGATAGTTGGGACCAATAAGCTTGGAAGCAGTGTCAAGATTATCAGATGGAGTGGGAGGTGTAGGAGGATGAGTGGTAATGGGAGTAGTGCCAGTGGAGATATCGAAGTTGGGCATAGAAGAAAGAAGCGAGAGAAACAAGCCGCGGCTAGGAGAAGTCTCTAGAAGGAGAGCAGCTAACAAGGTCACGATGACTTAAGGACAAGTCGCGGCGACAAAGAAGAAGAGTTCAGCTAGAATAGGTCGCAGCGACTTAAGGACAGGTCACAGCGACAAAGAAGAGGAGCGGCTGGAAAAGGGGAGCCGGCGACTAAGAAAAGTGTGCGGCAAGAAAGAGGAAGCAAGAGGCCACAAACACAAAGGGCAGTAATATGGAGAATCAAGCAGCACGAACAGGGCAATGGTCAGAAGAGGAACCAAGCCGCAAAGAAAGGTCACGGAAAGAAGAAACAAGCCACGAAGACAGGTCGCGAGAAGAAACAAGCCACACAGACAGAGAGCGCTCACACAATCAGGTGGAAAGGACCGAGTGCTTTGATACCATGTGCGAACAGGAAAAAGCAGACCGAAAATTTGGAGTAATGCAAACTTTATTATTCAAAAAAGGTATCAATTACAATGGTATAGCCTCTCTTTTATAGAATGGAGGAGATGAGAGAGATTACAATTAAGCAATGTGGGATTAAAAATTTACAAGTATATGCGGCTTTACGAAAAGGCTAGTCGGATAGGTCGTGCGGTTAGACAAGCCGGCTAACTACCCGACAACGAACAAGAGGAGAGAACAAGTGCCACATAGAGCAAGCCGCCACAGGAGACCGCTAGACTGCCCGGTCTCCAAGTCATCTGAGATAAACCGCCAGACCGCTGGGATACCAAATAGCAACAGCCCGACAGACAGGCCTGCTAGGATAAACTGCCAGACCGCACGGTCTTCGAACAACAACAGACCGCCCGGCCTCCGTACTGCAACATGAGCTTCAATCCTCCGACATTTATGGTGTTGGGATACCCAACATAGGTAGAGGATTGGCTTGCGTGCGTCAAGCGGATTTTGACGGTGATCCGAACTGTAGAGGAACAAAAAGTAGCCTTAGCCACTTTCTTATTGGAAGGAGAGGCTCAGCTTTGGTGTGATGAGATGGAGTTGCACTACTTGGCAGGCAGACAACTGACGGACGTCTCGATTGAGGAGTTTTCGAGACTATTTTGGCAAACACTTGCCATCGGCTCAAAACGTAGTCATGGAGAATGAATTCCAGCATCTAACTCATGGAGAAAGTAGTGTTGATACATACTTACATGAGTTTACGCGATTGGGATGCTATGAGGGAACTATCTTTGCTGACAAAGAGAGGAAAACCAATAGGTTATACGAAGGGTTGTAGGATGAGCTGAGATTCCTCCTCTCGAGTTCGGTGAACCAGGGGTTTCAAGCGTTGGTGGATACGGCTCTTGCGTTGGAGAAAGTTATGAAGCAGGCACAGGGCGAGAGGGACTTGGATGTGACAAAGCCCGTGTTCAAAGCGTCGCACCCGGGAAAACCAAACTACCGAAGGAAATTGGGTAAGAGATCCAAGTCTTCTTCACTGGCTCCCTCGAGTGTTGCAACTGGAGCAACTTTTAGGCAAGACTCTCGTGCTTGCTATACTTGTGGTAAGGTGGGTCATCTAGCCCGTGATTGTCGGGTTGGTCCTCCTAAGGGTGAGAGGAAGACATGAGCGTCTTATGATGAAAAATGAAAGACAGTGGTGGAATCTTCTACATCCCAAGCGCAGCCCAGAGTATATAATCTTGCCCAACAGGAGGGCATAAGGCAAAGTCACGTCGTCACAGGTACGAGTTAAGATATTTGGTTATTGCTGTCGATATTTCATACCTTATATGTAGCTTGTATATGATGTGTTTGTATTAGGCTTTGTCCTGATTCGGGACTATACGGCGAGATCACTATTTGATACGGGTGCTTCACATTCGTTTCTATCTGTGGACTTCGTGTCACGGATCGGTGTGTCGATTCATATGGTGACAGATAGTGTGAAAGTGTGATTACCAAACGGTGTGATACATGCGGATAGAGCTTGCTTTGTGGATGTATGGGTAGGAAGTCGGGATTTCGGTTTGGAAGCATCTATACTGCCGAAATCGGAATTTGATATGATCTTTGGTATGAAATGGCTATCGGAGCAGCGTGCCTATATAGATTACAATTCAAAGGGGGTCATACTGGGGCATAACACCGAACGAGAGACTCCATTAGCTGGGATGCGAGGATCGAGCAGGACATTACCGTATGCTATCCAAGTGGTCAAAGCTGTTCGGAAAGGTGCGGAGTTATTCTTCACGCTTATTGAGGTTGTTGAGCCAAAAATCAGTGTGCGTGATGTTTCAATTGTTTCAGAGTATGCTGATGTGTTTTTTGAAGGAGCTTCCGGGTTTACCACCACATTGGGAGATTGAATTCTCAATTGATTTGGTGCCAGGTGAAAAACTCGTGGCCCGCTCGCCATATCGAGTATCGTCAAAGGAAATGGCGGAACTAAAAGTGCAACTACAAGAGTTGCTTGAACAGGGATATATACACACAAGTATGTCACCTTGTAGCGCACCTATTCTCTTTGTGAAAAAGAAGGATGGTAGCTTGCAGTTGTGCATTGACTATCGCGAGTTAAATTAGCTGATGGAGAAGAACAAGTATCCAATACCTCGAATTGATGACTTGTTTGACCAGCTAGTGGGATCATTCGTCTATTCTAAACTGGACTTGAAGTCTGGGTACTACCAATTGAGGATTTGGGAAGGTGACATTCCCAAGACAGTGTTTGGAAAACGCTACAGTCACTATGAGTTCACTGTAATGTCGTTTGGGCTAACAAATATGCCATCCATGTTCATGGACTTAATGCATCGAACATTTTGACAGTACATGGATTTTTTGTGATCATCTTCATCAATGACATTCTAATGTACTCTCAGTCTGAAGAAGATCATGCGAACCATTTACGGATGGTGTTGAACACGCTGAGGAGGAATAAGCTTTACGCCAAGTTCTCGAAGTGTGAGTTTTGGCTGTCTTCAGTGGTTTTTCATGGCCATGTGGTGAGTGGAGAGGGCATTGCGGTGGATCCATCAAAGATAAGAGCCATACGGGAGTGGTCAGTGTTGTCTTCTGTGGCCGAAGTTAGGAGTTTTCTCTGACTGACGGGCTACTACAGACGTTTCGTAGAAAACTTCTCACGGATTGCTTTGTCTCTTACCACACTAACAAGGAAGGATCAGAAGTTCGTTTGGACACGGGAGTGCACGCGAGCTTTTGAAGAGCTGAAAAGTCGCTTGACCACGACGCCCATCTTGACGTCACCATGTGGTACAGACAGCTTTGAAATTTATAGTGATGTGTTAGGGAGCGGCTTAGGCTGCTTTCTTTTTTAGTTTGCTAAGGTGATTGCTTATGACTCATGCCAGTTGAAAATGCATGAGCGGAACTATCCCATCCATGACTTGGATTTGGCGGCGGTGATTTTTGCAGTGAAACTGTGGCGTCATTATTTATATGGCATGAAGGTGGATATATTCACAGAGCATAAGAGCCTAAAATAACTATTGGATCAGAAGGATCTTAACATGCGACAACGAAGGTGGATGGAGTTCCTCGGGGATCACACCTTCCAGATTGACTATACTCCAGGGAAGGGAAACATCATCGCATATGCCTTGAGTCGTTGGACTCCAGTAAGGGCAACTTGGTTGTCGATGCATGATGAGCGTCTTATCCAAGAGTTGGAAGCTTTAGAGATTTCTTGTGTTGACAAGAATTCCATAGTAAATGCGTGCTTGACCTGGACAGAGGTACAATATGAACATGTGGATAGGATTCGGCGGGCAACAGAACTTGATGAAAGTTTGCAAAGCTATGCAGTGGATGGAGTAAATGGCCAATTCTCCTGCGATGACGGCCTTTTGCGGAAAGATGGCCATTTGTGTGTCCCGAAGATGGGTAAGTTAAGAGATGAATTGATGTATGAAGCTCATTTTCCGAAGTACTCAATTCACCCAGAGAGCACAAAAATGTATAACGATATGAAAAAGCTATTCTGGTGGTCGGGCATGAAGAAAGACATAGCACTTTACGTGGCTAAATGTCAGACATGTGCCTTAGTGAAAACTGAATGCCAGAAGCCTGACGGTTTCCTAAAGTCGCTACTTATTATGGAATAAAATTTTGATGATATTTTAATGGATTTCGTGCACAGTTTGCCGAGGTCTCAACGCGGTAATGATTCGGTTTGGGTGATTGTGGACCGGTTGACGAAAGTGGCTCACTTCATTCCGAATAAGAGGGATGATTCGGTGGAAGTTTTGGCAAAGCTTTATGTTGAGCAAATAGTACGATTACACGGTGTTCCCCGTAGCATCGTAAGTGATCGATACGGGCGCTTCGCTTCAAATGATTGGAGGCTAATCCATCAATTGTTGGAGACAAAATTATAATTCAGTACGGCCTTTCATCCACAAACGAATGGCCAAACTGAGAGGACCAACAGAACAATGGAGGACATGCTCCGAATGTACGACTTGGATTTTGGGAAGAGGGGAAGATCATCTCTATATGGTGGAGTTCGCCTACAATAATAGTTATCAAGCTAGTATAAATATAACACAGTTTGAAGCTTTGTATGGTAGGAAATGTCGTACACTGTTAGCTTGGACGGAAACAGGCGAGTCAAAGCTCTACAAGCGTAAGGAAGTCGAAGAGGCAAATTCGACTATACACTCTATTCGAGAGAGGATGGTAATGGCCCAAGATAGGCAAGCAAAATATTACAATGCCAAACACCGAAATGTGGAATTTGCGGTTGGCGATTGGGTATATTTGAAAATCAAACCCTTCAAGGGCGTGTCCAGGATTCGGCGCTTGAAAATGTTAAGTCTGCGGTATCTTAGTCCATTTGAAGAAATGGAATGAGTTTGAAATGCTTCCTATCGACTCGCTCTTTCGGTAGAATTGAGTGGATTGCATGACGTGTTCCACATATCAGTGCTTCGAAAAGCCATTAAAGATCCAGCTCAAGTAATTGCGAATGATCGCGTACCGGTCGAATACGGGCTATCGACGAAGGTTAGACCCATTCAGATCGAGGATAAAGTGGTTAAGCAACTACGAAATAAGATAATCAGGATGGTCAAGGTCCGGTGGGATAATTGTGGCCATAAGGAGCAAATATGGGAGCGGGAGCATACCATGTGTGATGAATATCCCGAGTTGTTTGTCTAAACTGGTATAACAGTGTTGTTTTGATATTGGAATAATAAAGATAATGTTGGAACAGCCGTGAAAGATCCAGCTCAAGTAATTGCAAATGATCGCGTACTGGTCGAATCCGGCCTAATGACGAAGGTTAGACCCATTCAGATTGAGGATAAAGCGGTTAAGCAGCAGTGGAATAAGACAATCGGGATGGTCAAGGTCCGATGGGATAATTATGGCCGTGAGGAGCTAATATGGGAGCGGGAGCAGACCATGCATGATGAATATCCCGAGTTGTTTGTCTAAACTGGTATAACAGTTTTGTTTTGATGTTGGAATAGCAAAGATAATGTTGGAACAACAAATAAAATGTTGTAACAATTATTATTTATTTTTTGTTTTGTTTTGGACAGAACATCACTTGTTGTAACAAGTTGTGGTGGAAGAAAAGTTATGTTATAACATTTTTGTTTCTGAATGTTGGGCGGGGTATGCTAATTTCGGGGACAAAATTTTGTAAGGTGGGGAGGAATGTAACACCCCTAAATAAGTTCGCGGGTTGAAAATCGTCGAGCGGAGCTCGATGAAGATCATCGATCGGAGTTCCACGAAACATCGAACAGAGCTCGACAAAGAGCGTCGAGTAGAGCTCGACAAAGAGCGTCGAGTGGAGCTCGACGAAGGGAACATCGTCGAGCGGAGCTCAACGAAATGTCGAACAGAGCTCGACGAAAATACTGTGTGTATTGTGATGGCCAGCTCGACGAACTCAGCCAGTTCGACGAAATCTATCCTATTCGACGAATTCCATTCGACGAAATGTCGAAATCGGATATCGCTTAGGCGGTGATTCATGTCAGGTTGGTGTTATCCGGCAGCTGAGCGGTTCTTGGCTGCTCAGCCTTATCCCGAGCCGTTGATATGTCTTGGATGGGCAGAAATAGTGTGGTTGGGGAAAACCCCGATGCATTATATGTAGCGGAGTGAAATTTAGGAATTCCTCCTTTTTATTTCTTTCTCTCTTTCTTCCCGAGTGCCGAAGCAAGAAGTCTCGGCTCTTAGGGTTGAGTGCTCTGGTGGTGTTGCTGGAGGCAAGTTTGGGGCTGGAATATCAAGCCAAAGCGAGAGTTGCGAAGAGGAAAGTGAGACGATCATTTCCGTCCGGGTAGAAACGCATTGTCATGGCTCCAAAGAGATCGTCAAGGGTAACAATCTTTCTTCCTTGGACAAGTGAAGTCTTTTATTTGGCATATACAAGGATTTCCATCACCAAAAGGTGGAAGATTGACGGATTTCCATTGGGTTGATTCTTGATATCCCCAAGATGTCTTGCATGTAGATTCGGAAATGTGTAGTACAGAATAGGCATACTGTGTGAAGCCCATCTTGATAGGTTGGTCTGGATTGGTGATGTTTTATTTTTTGCACCGGAGAAGACTCCGTGTAAAAACGAGTACTATGTGGAGTTCATGGGTTGTGCCTGTGAAGTGAAGTAGCAGGAAGTACTGGCAGGGAATGCTAGGAAAATACCCTCAAAATGTGTATGTTGTATGCTATAAAGTCTAGTGTTTCCGGCACTACAGGTGGCTGCTAGGATTTCTGGATGGTTGATCCAGATATGGTTAGTGCTGGGTACAGAAATAAAGTTCTGTCGCTAACGCCAGGTGATAGTGATTATCGCGGGCGATAGCTTCTAGCTAACTTGTAATTGTGCAGCCAGTCCTTAGGGGACAGTGTGGCTATTTTGAGCTATATGAGCTCTTAAAGGCAGTGAGCTGAACAGACAAGGGAATGCCGACCCGTGTCAGTCTAGACATTGAACTGGCAATTTGAGCAACGGGCAAGGGATGAACTGTATCCGCGTTATGGTTGTCTAACTTTAGTGCCTGAAAAAGTGTCTTCATTAGGATCACATCATGAGATTCTTGGGCTATTCGCCATCAAGACTAAAGTCTCCGGCCGAGGGTCGTGGAGCATGAATGCCCACGTTTTCTGTTGGGTTTGAAGCCCGAGAACGGTGGTGGGACCCTAGTTTTCCGGTACATCGAGAATGTGCCCTGAGTGCACGAAGCGTCGGGCCGTGTGGTCGACATTTGTGATATATTGATGGTGCGTGAGTGCACATCTTGAGATATATCTACTTGTGAAATGCTATGCCTGCAGGGAAGGAATACCGCTGCCCCGAGTAAGTGGTAGGGTCATTATAAATGGGTCAGCTGAATGCTGGCCGTTGCTTTGTTTGACAGCGTTGCGGTGGATTGTCCCCATGCCGGTGCTGGAGAGTCGAGCAGAAAATAGTGGGCTGAAGCCCTTGCTGCTGCTGCTACTATGCTGGCCCTCGAAGGCCAGTGAATGAGAAGTGTTTTGTTATTTTCATGTGTGGCCGGCCTGCGTGCCGATGTATGTAATCCACACATATGAAGAAAAGTTGTAAGGCCTTAAGGAGAAAAACTTTGGTGCAATTTGTATACATTTTTGTGGGATATATATAAATATGGTGGTTTATATATATAGTGGACATTCATGGCTAATGAGTTCAAGTTTAACCACTAATGCTTCTGCTAGAATACTCTGAGTTAAGATGCATGGTTTGGTCTTTGATATTAACCTGTAAGCTTGTAGTCTGTTTGTCGCATATAGTGTGGTGCCCCGACCGGACCTTCTATTATATATCATGTAATAGATGGAGGCATTACATACTTTTGCTAACGAAGAGTGCAAGACCAATAAGTTCTATGAGGGACTGCATGATGAGATGAGGTTATTGCTCTCAGGACTGATGAACCAAGGCTTTCAAGTATTAGTTAATACGACTGGTTCGTTGTAAAAGGACATGTAGAGGGTGCAAGGCAAGAGGCAATTTACTGTGATAAAGCTTGAGTTCAAAGTGTCGACTTCTTCAAAATCGCGCGATCGGAAATTGAATAAGACAAGCTCCATTTACTGTTGGTTCTGGAGAAACCTATGGGCAAAGCATGGGTATAGGTTATACGTGTGGAAAACCATGGCATTTTGCCCATGATTGTCGAAGTGGTCCTCCAAGGATAGATAATTAGACTGGTGTGACTTATGCTGAAAAGGGAAAAGCAGTGGCAGAGTCAACTGAATCTCAAGCGCAACCCCGAGTTTATAATTTAGGCCAACAGGAGGCCATAAAATAGGCTGATGTCATCACAGGTACGAGTAGTATATAGTTTTTATGCTTTTTATACTTTATACCTTACGAATTGCTTGTGTATAACTTGGTAAATGTAGGCTTTGTCCTTATTCGATCCTATCCGGCGAGAGCACTGTTTGAAACATATGCTTCTCATTCATTTCTATTTATGGACTTTGTATCACGGATCAGAGTGTCTACTCTTATGTCGATAGATAGATTGAAGGTGTTGTTACCTAACGGGTGATTGATATGTGCGGCTAGGTCCTGCTATGTTGAGGTGCAGATATGAAGTAAGGATTTCTGGTTGAAATCATCTGTGTTGCCAATATTTAAGTTCGATGTAATCTTTGGTATGGACTGTCTCTCGGGGAAGCGTGCCCTCTCTAAAGAAGTCACACTGGGATAGAATACCGAATGAGAGACTAAGTTCGCTTGTATGTGAGGATCGAGCAAGATATTGATGTCTGCTCTCCAGGTAGCCAAGGCTGTTTGGAAGGGTGCGAAGTTATTCTTCATCCTGTTGGAGGATGTTGAGCCGAAGTCTAGTTTGAGTGACGTTCCAATTATGTCGAGCTACGCAGATGTGTTTCCTATGGATCTCCCTGGGTTACCGTCCAAACTAGAGATTGACTTTCCTATTGAGTTAGTGCCAGGTGTGAAACCTGTGGCTCGCTCGCCATACCAGGTAGCGCTAAAGGAGATGGTGGAATTGAAAGTTCAATTACAAGTATTGCTATATCAAGGCTATATACATTCAAGTATGTTACCATGGAGCGCACCGGTCCTCTTTGTGAAAAATAAGGACGAAAGCTTGTGTCTATAAATCAATTATCATGAATTGAAGAAATTGACAGAGAAAAACAAGTATCTGATTCCACAGATTGATGACTTGTTTGATCAACTGGTAGGATCGACTGTCTATTCAAAGCTAGATTTAAAGTCTGGCTATTACCAGTTACGGATTCAGGAATATGACGTTTCCAAGACAGTGTTTGGTACACGCTACAGTCAATATGAGTTCACTATAATGCTGTTTGGGCAAACAAATGTGCTTTTGGTATTCATGTACTTGATGCATTGAACGTTTTGAGAGTACATAGATCTATTTGTGATCGACATCATTGACGACATATTGGTGTACTCTCAATTAGAAGAAGATCATGCAAATCACTTGAGGATGGTTTTGCATACCCTGAGAAGGAATAAACTCTATGCCAAGTTCTGAAAGTGTGAGTTTTGGCTGTCGTCGATGGATTTTCTTGGCCATGTGGTTAGTGGAGAGTGTAACGCCCCCGATTTTTTTGCGATTATTTAATTCTCGTTTGGCATTACATTGACGCATTTCCGGCATGTGCCGTTTGTTAGAGCGTGGTCTTAGCTCTTTAGGTTCCTTGTGTGGTTGTTGGTAGCCTTTTTGGCATGATTCCCTAGCAAGCCGGGTCTGGTTTGTTGACCGGTGAGGCCTCTCGGGAGATGCTTGTGTTTTGCCTTCAGGTAGTGATAACCTGAGTTTTGTTCATCGAAAGTCGATTTCGACTTCGCTGTTGTGTTCGTAGCATGGATATTTTTCTACGGTGCGAATTTCGTCAAATTTTGAGGTTGTTCGGTTTTCGCGTCGTTTTGTATTTTATGTGAAACGATACTATTTGTTATGTATTATATTAATTATTATGTTAGAGTTAAGTGGGTGCTCTATAAATAGGATTAGAATAGGAATTTAGTTAACCGCTTCTTATCATCTTCCTGAAAACCCGACATGCGCCTGTTCTCTTAAAGAAACGGAGAAACCGTCGGAACCGCTACATACGGACGCCGATTTCGGGAGTGTTAGTGGACGGAATTCGATTCCGAAAGCGGATTTGGATTACTCTCGCTTAGACCTTCATTCATACGGTAAGAGATTAAATTTTCGTGGTGTTTCTAGGGGTCTTAGAATTTTTGGTTTGATCCTTTTCCGTCATTAAAACTCTAGAATCCTGGTTTAGGTGCTGTTGCGGTTGGAGCCGAGAGAGAGAGGAAGGGCTGTGCAAGATAAATCGCTGGAAATTGAGGCAAGTGGTACTCCTTGCCCTTGCCAAGTAAAATTTATTCACCTAGTTTCCTGTTGTTGTTGACTTAACCCTTCCAGATTTAATCAATGTCCAGTTTTTTTAAGCCTGAAACCTCCTTGTTTAAGTCTACAAAATTTTTTCCTTCTTGTCCAGATATCAGATTTTTGATTCCTTTTCGAGCTAGTTTAAGTTACTGTTCTTAGAACCTAGGAATGCTATTTAGTCTTGCCAGATTTCTCTTTTGCTGCAAATTTTTAAGCCTACGGTCAGTTTGTTGTAGTGTTATAATGCTGAGTATTTCATGGGTAGGCTCGGTTTGGGTGTAAATTTGGCTTGACAGTTATGGTAGCAATAGCAGAAATTCTTTTCATTTCCATAGTCTTGAGGATTAGAGTGATTTTGGGCTGGTAGTAGTGGTCTGGAGAGTTGAGGAGGGTATCATGAAATCGTCGATCTGAGATTGACGGAAATCGACGAACAGAGATCGACGATCTCCGGTTGCCTGAGTTCGACGAGTATCGTCGAACTGAGTTCGACGATGATCGTCGAACTGAGTTCGACGATTTCCTGTGTCCTGTGTTCAACGAAAATCGTCGAACTGAGTTCGACGATTGCCTGCGAACTGAGTTCAACGATTGCATGCGAGCTGAGTTCGACGATTGTCTGCGTCCTGAGTTCGACGAAAGCCGTCGAACTGAGTTAGACAAAGGTCGTCGAACTGAGTTCGACGATTTTATGTGACCTGAGTTCCACAAAAAAAATCGTCTAACTGGGTTCGACGATTTCCTGTGGCTTGAGATCGACGATGTCCTGTGGCTTGAGATCGACAATTTCCTGTGGCTTGAGATCGACGATTCCTGTAAGCTGTGTTCGACGATTTTCCCTCTGTCTTCCCTTGTTTTCCCGAGTGAATCACGTTGGGTTTGGGGTTGTTTGTTGGCTATTTTTTCTGAATGCCGAATCGTGGGTTATGGCAGGTAGTGTTGTTTTGACACTCTAAAGGAGTGGGATGGTTTTGTGTGCGAGCCTTGGCCGCCACCTTTTAATCCCAGGTACGGGCTGGGTATTGTTGTGGCTGCCACCTTTTAATCCCAGGTACGGGCTGGGTATGTGGTGGCCTTGTGCTGATACAGTGAATTTTTAGTTGGAACTGTTTTGTTTGAGGGACTGTTTTTGGTCACCAACTCAGGTACATGTTGTTTACTACTGCCATTAACTCACAAATTAGGCTTTTTAGGTGTTTCTCCCTTGTAGAATGCAGCATATTGTGGCAAGTTCTCTTTTCTTTTGCCTTGTAGCCTCTGCAGGATTTGAGCAGGGCTTGTTGTTGTTTCCTTGTACTTGGTGTACTTTGGCTTACTTTGGACTGCATTTGCTTTTACTATCATGTTTACTAACTCTCTTTCATTCCATTTTGATATTATGCTCAAATTCAGAATTTTTTTCTATTTTTACTTGCTGAGGTATTCTTTTCTTCTCTGAATGCCTCAGGTTCTGATTAGTAGCCGAGTAGGCGGCTAGTTTTGTTGTGCTGTTGCTGGTGATCTCTTGTACTATAGAGATCAGTTTCTTGGTCTTGTGAGGTAGTTTTCTGTTTTTCTTACAGACATACATGCTCGCTAGTGGGATCGTGTCAGGTTGTTGACGCCCGCTGGTGGTTTTTGCTTATGATACTAGATATGTTTCTTTTAATGCTACCTTTCTGGAGATAGTCTATTTGCTCTTGGGAAGTTTTATGTTAGGTTGCTAGTTACTTTTAAATCTAAAAACACTATTATAAGTATATCTCATGATCAGCGTGTTTATAAAACGCATACACTACTTTCCAAGCAACGTAAAAATGGATCATTTTCTACATATAATATAAAATATATCTAGAGTCTTACATGGTATAAGTTGACCTCGGGGGTCACTTATGCACTCTCATAGGGTGTCAAATATAAATAAAGTATTTTTCTGCTACATATAAGTATAGTTTTAAACTGTGGACTAGGTGATCCACTGAGCTGAGGGATACGGCCTTTAAAATATAGCTGATTTTCTAATCATTAAACATATGAAATTTCATAGTCTAGTTAGATGGTGTTCGCCTGAGCATCGACAATTATCCCCTGCTCGACGTGGCATCACGACGCGTGTTTTCTCATACTCTGATACTTCTCAAATTCGGAGAAAATACGGGTTGTGATAGTTGGTATCAGAGGGAGTTTGCTTGACAATTTGTCGGGCAACCTTTCCTTGTATTTATTAGATGTTTAGCATCATATCATACACACACTGATGTGTCATCAGCATGTCTTGGCTGAAGCACGAACACTACACTCATAGCATAACATGAAGTATACGAGGCATATTATGTAGTATGGGATGCATAATATCTGTCTGTATATGGATCCACCATAGGGGCAACATGTGAGGGTTATGTAGTATGGGATGCATAACCTTACCACATGAATGTGACTAGCACATTTCGTTTTCGTTGCATGAGAATGTTATGTAGTATGGGATGCATAACATTTTCATGCGTAAGCCACTCATAATATGCATTAGGGCCTTTTTAGAATGCATAGCATAACATCGCATAAGCACAATATGCCAAGCTAAAGAATCGCAGGATGACATATGTACACACATGGTTTTAAATCAGAAAAAGAATATAAATTCATGCATTCTTGATCTAGGCACAAGAGTTAGTTGATGGTGGTTAACCATCTTAGGCTAGGCATAACATCACTTTTTTAAAATAAAATAAAATCCCAGAGTAAGTATAGCAGTTAAAAGTTCATATTTATGTATGTATTGTCTGTACTGGTAGTTTGTTTTAACTATTGTACTAGGTTCCGACCTTAGTTTTTATGGTTTTAGGATGACGAGACGTCCTTCGACTAGGTCGACTCCCCTGTTTAAGGGTGAGTCTTCAGGAGCGCAGAGTGGTGCGGTGATCGAGAGTCTGCGTCAGAGCAATGATTCCTTGACCAGGCAGATGGTGGAGATACAGGCCCAGATCCAGTCTCTAGTGGCAGTGGTGGCAGAACAGACGCAGGGGGTGCAAGCCCCTACAGGGGGTCAGCTGCTTCTCCCCCTCCTGATCCCCTGAGACCTCCAGTGGTGGTGCCAGTAGGGATGGCCTTTATTTCTCAGTTTCAAAGACTTATCCCTCCTACATACGATGGGAAGGCAGATTTCATGGTCATAGATGATTGGCTGATCTCCATGGAGGAGATGTTCTCGTACTCCGGTATTGCAGATGATCGAAGAGTGATGATAGCCGCCTATCAGCTAAAGGGTTTGGCTAAGAGTTGGTGGCTTAGAGAAAAGGAGAGCTTGGTGGCTAGTTGCTCTTGGGGATTATTCAAGGAGATGTTGTTGAGGAAGTTCCTGCCTTCGGTCGAGCGTGACCGACTAATGAACGACTTCCTTCACCTGAAGTAGAGGCAACTCACGGTCTGTGAGTACGAGATAGAGTTCAGTAAGTTGAGCCGGTTTGCCCCTAGTGTTGGGTACATTGGTCAAATGTACCTGATTTGAAGAAGCCTCACCCAACTCAATGATATACATCATAATGTATTTGATGTATGTTTGAGTTACTTGTGCAGGTTAAGAAAGAACTGGACTGAAGCAAAAAGTTTCTAAGTCCATGTGTCGACACCCAGAGGGAAAGTGTCGACACTTAAGAAGACTTGTGTCGACACCCAGACAAGATGTGTCGACACTTGGAGTCATTGTGTCGACACCTGGGATGCAGAGTCGACACCAGACAGAAAGTGTCGACACTTGGAGCTGTGTCGACACTCAGTGAAGAAAAGTGCAGACAGAAAGTGTCGACACAAGGAGCTGTGTCGACACCCAGTGAAGCTGTGTCTACATCAGAAAGTGTCGACACTTGGAGCTGTGTCGACACTCAGCAAAAGTCTGTAGAATCTAAGTACAAGTGTCGACACTCAACACAATGTGTCGACACTATGCAGAAGAGTCAGCATTTGAAGAATGTGTCAACACTCAGCACAATGTGTCGACACACTATCAGAAGAGTCAGCACTTGAAGTAAGTGTCGACACTCAACACAATGTGTCGACACTCAACAGAAGACTCAATACTTGAAGAAAGTGTCGACACAAGGAGCTGTGTCGACACTTAGCAAAGAACAGAAAGAGCAGCAAATTATTCTAAGTACAAGTGTCGACACTATGGGAATGTGTCGACACTCAGCTGAAGTCTCAACAACAAGAAGGTGTGTCGACACAAGGAGCTGTGTCGACACTCAGCAAGTTTCAACATAGAAGACTATGTGTCGACACCAAGAAGAAGTGTCGACACTAGACAGATTCAACACAAGAAGCTGTGTCGACACAAAGGAGATGTGTCGACACTTAGAAGAATTCAGCAAAAGCTAGAAGAACAAGTATTTGTGTCGACACTCAATTTCAGTGTCGACACATGCAGAAGAATCTGTGTCGAGAAATACAAGGAATTGTGTCGACACCTTGTAGTCTTGTGTCGACACTTACACAACTTGTGTCGACACTTGGTCTATAAGTGTCGACACTTAAAGACAGAAAGTCTCGACACTATCAGACAGATAGAGATTTTCAAGAAGTGACTGGTTGACATGACAGCTGCCATTCCAGCCGGTCTACAACAACTGTTAGAGATGTCAGAAGTCAGTTATGGACCGGAGCAGCCGGTTACCATGAAGAATGCCTATAAATAGGCACCCACAGTTTATAGAAACAGTGGTTGAGATAAGTTGAAGTAATTGATCAGATTGCTGTCAAGGTTGATCAAATTGTTGAAGTGGTACAAGGGTATCAACACAAGAAGATCTTGCAGTCCAACTGCAGATCTAAGAAGTTGGAGAGAGAGGGCTCCATCCAAGAAATCAGTCTCTGGAACTAGGCTGAGAAGAAGGATTCAGATTCAATTCTGATTCTTAAGTGGCAGAGGTCAAGGAACAACTGCAGAGGATTCAGCCTTATTCAGTTCTACTCAAGAAGCTTTGAAGAAAGCTAAGTCAGGGTGAATCCAGCTGAGTTCTTCCAAGAACTCATCAAGAATCTCTCAACTCCTCTCTTATTATTCTGAGTTGTAGAGTTATATTTTGTAATATCTTTTTAACTTGTAGGATCCTTTGGATCTGAGTGATTGTAAGCCTATATTTATAAAGGCTGAGGGTAGGGCTTGTTTGCCTGAGTATAGGAGATTGAGATCTCTGAGTGTAGGCCTTGGATTGGCTGAGTGTAGGCCTTGATTGGCTGAGTGTAGGCTTTGGGATAAAGCTGAGTTGTAAGGCTTTGGGCCTGAGGTAGGAACCAATTTGGGTTCTGAGACAGTGGAGAAGTTTGGCCGAATCTAGTACACTGCTAGATAGGCGAAGGGGGAAAGTGGATGTACCCATATCTTGGGGAACCACTATAAATCACTGTGTGCTGTGCTGTGAATGTGTTGTGGATTAGCTGTATATGTTTGATTATTGCTGATTGCTGTAATAAACTAGTTAAAAATCTGTGATATAACTGTTTGGCTGCCAACAAAGGTAGAAAAGGATTAGGTCACCTATTCACCCCCCCTCTAGGTGTTTAGGTACCATATCTTTCAAGTGGTATCAGAGGGAGGTTCCTCAAAACAAGGACTAACAGTCTGAGGAGATCCTGTTTGGCAGATTCAGAGTAAGGTATTACACAGTTTCAAGAAAATCAAGAACATCAAGAAACATGGGTTCTTATGAGAATCACAAGGAATTGGGTTCCATGAAATTACCCATATGCAGGAAAGAGATCTTTGGGATCTGGAAAGAGAGGGTAAGGCTATTTATGGAAGCCTCTGACCCTAGAATCTACATTACAGTTAAGGAAGGGCCTTATGTGCCAATGAAGATTTCAGTATTGGATGCAAATCAGAGGACTCCAAAGGATTTCTCTGAGATGACTAAGGATGAAATTGTCCTAGCCACCATGGACAAGAGGGCACAGAACATAATAGTGAGTGCCATTGATGATGCCACTTTTCAGAACTTAATTCACTGTAAGACAGCAAAAGAGATGTGGGATACTCTCATTGTCTATATGGAAGGTTCTGAAGAAGTTAGGCAAGATAGGAAGTCCTTGCTAAATCAGGAGTATGAGAGCTTTAGGCAAGGAAAGAAATTTTGCTATAAGAAATTTTACAGAATAGTTAATGAACTCATGTCTTATGGAAGAGAGTTCACTAACTATGAACTAAATGACAAGTTCTTAAGGTCCCTAACCAAAGATTGGGACACCAAGATCTGTGCCATAAGAGAAATAGCTAAGTTGGGGGAAATTCCACCTCCCACACTGTTTGGCAAGCTATTGTCATATGAGATGTAGTTAACAGTGAGAAAAGAGGAGGAGAAATCAACAAGGACTGAGGACAAAGAAAGAACTGTTGCTTTCAAGACAGAAGTTCCCAGAAAGTGCAGGAATAAGTCTTCAACTCCACCTCCAGAGGTAGTTGAATCAGAATCTGATGAGTCTATCAGCACAAAGAGTGAGAGCAGTGAAAGTGATGAAGACTTTGCTGCCTTCACTAGACATTTTCAGAAATTCCTGAGGAAGAAACAGTGGAGGTCAAGACCTTCTTCTTCAAAGGGAAATGAAGTCTTTCATCAGGAGAAAAAGTCTTCAAAGAAAGACAGGAAGAGGACAAAGTCAAGCAAGGCAACTGGTTCAAAGATTGTTTGCTATTGCTGCAATAGACAGGGCCATGTTATTGCAGATTGTCCAGAGAAGAGAAAGGATTCTGGTGACAGGAAAAAGACTTACTTCAAAGGGAAGAAAGAAAAGTCTTTTGTTGCTAAGAAGGAGAAGACTCTATCAGATATATCTTCTTCAGAAACTGAGTCTGAGGCTGAAGCCTACATAGGGCTGTATGCAGAAGAAGAAGAGGAAGAATTCATGCAGATTTTGGAGTCAATTTATGAACAAGAAGACATTCATTGCCAAGGGCTAATGGCTTTGACAGACAGTGCCAAAATCCTGGAGCAGCCAGGACCCAGTCAGGTACAAAGTTCAAGTTTAAATTCAGTTTCTTGTTCTAGTTCAGAATCAGATTCTTCTTCATCAAGTGATGAGAATGTATCTGAGTCTGAGGAAGATATTCATCAGCTTATAGATGAATATAAGGTGCTGTTGCAAGCCTACAAGAAATGCAAGACCCTAGCCAAAAGTCAGGCAAAGGAGATTGCTGATCTCAAGGCTGTTGCAACAGATTTTGAGAATCAATTTGATCAAAAATTAAATGAGGTAGCCAGGCTGAAACACATTACTGTGATTCAGATGGGAACTATCACCTATAAGAATGATCAAATTAAGAGACTGGAGATCAATCTTCAGAAAGAAAGAGAGCTTGTTGCTAGGTTTTCAAAACCTAAATCAGTGCTACCTTTAATTGATGAATTTGTTCATCAAAAAGGCAAGGCTGGACTGGGTTTTGTTAGACCTGCAGGGACTGAGCAGTCCAAGTCTAAGTCCAAGGGCAAAGCCCCAACATTCAACAAACCTGCTGTAGTCAATACAGCCAAGGCAGTACCTAAGCAAAGGTACAACAAGTTTGAATGCTGGTGCTGTGGCAAGATTGGCCATTTTGCAGTGGACTGTTGGCACAATGCCAGTGCCAAGGTGAGTAGCAAGCTACCTGGTGGAAAGCCAGTAGGTAGCTTTGTCAAGTTACAGACTAACAAGTACCAAGGACCCAAGATTGCTTTGGGTTCTAAGGTCCATTAATCTGTTTTGCAGGTAAGTCCAAGTGGCCATACCCCTACATGGTACTTGGACAGTGGATGTTCCAGACATATGACTGGAACTAGGGGACTACTGAAGGACTACATTCCAATCAAAAATGGTCCTAAAGTGACCTTTGGTGGTTCTGAGAAAGGAATAATCAAAGGGTTTGGTAACATTTCTTCAAACCTTGTTACCATTACTCAAGTGGCTTATGTTAAAGGGTTGAAACACAACCTAATAAGTATAAGTCAGTTAAGTGATGTAGGGTATGACATCTCATTTGTTAAAAATGGTTATCATATCAAGAGGTCAAGTGATCAAGAGATCATCTTGACAGGTTATAGGAAGAGAAATGTCTATTGCCTAGACATTATGATTGAGAACAATGGTTCTCCAGTTTGTCTTGTAGCTGATGAGACAGTCTCTCATTGTGTCAAATGGCACAAGAGGCTAGCCCATCTTAACTACAAGACAATTAGCAAACTCTTTAGCAAAGAGTTAGTGAGGAATGGTCCTCAGGTTAAGTGTGTCAAAGATGGTATTTGCTCAGCTTGTCAAAAGGGCAAGCAGACTAAATCCACCTTTAAGAGCATAGAAAACAAAGATGCTGTAAGATGTTTGTTTCTCTTGCATTTGGATCTCTTTGGTCCAATGCTAGTTCACAGCTTAGGTAGGAAGGTCTATACCCTTGTAGTTGTAGATGACTACTCAAGGTTTTCCTGGGTGTTCTTCTTAAGACAGAAATCTGAAACACCTAGTGTCTTCTACAGCTTTGTCAAGCAAATTCAGAATGAACTAAATAGTACAGTGGTCAAGATTAGAAGTGACCATGGTACTGAGTTTCAATCTGAAAGCATGACAAAACTATGTGAAGACTTTGGGATATTTCAAGAATTCTCTTCACCTAGAACACCTCAGCAAAATTGCATTGCTGAGAGAAAAAATAGGACCTTGATAGAAGCTGGTAGAACCCTACTAAGTGATACATCACTGCCTGAGTATTTCTGGGCTGAAGCAGTTAACACTGCATGCCATGTTATAAATAGGGCTACCATCACTAAAGGGCTAAACAAGACCCCCTATGAAGTAGTGAAAGGCAGGAAACCAAACCTATCCTATTTTAGGATCTTTGGTTGTAAATACTACATACTTAACAATGGGAAGTCTTACATAACTAAGTTTGCTGCCAAGTCCCAAGAGGGAATTTTTGTTGGGTACAGCAATAATAGTAAGGCTTATAGAGTCTACAACTTGACTACACAAGTTGTAGAAGAATCAGTGCATGTAGTTTTTGATGAGACTAAACTTATTAATAATGAGTTGTCTAGCAATGTATGCAGCCCCACAGGTTTGACAAAGACAATGGACAAGCTGACTATAGAAGAAGTGCCTGCTGCAAGATAGCAAGGAGAGGAGAGTAGTTGTTGTCCAGGGGGAGAACTACATGTGCCAATTGCTGAAGAAATCCAAGGAATACAGCATGATGCAGATGCTGAAGTGGTTCAACCTGAAGTGAGGATGCCTCCAGCCCACAGGCATCTTAGAGATCATCCAGTAGAGCTGATTATTGGAGATCCAAGACAAGGAGTACAAACCAGGAGTAGAAACATGAATGTTGTAATCTATTCCAGCTTTTTGTCTCAAGTTGAACCTAAAAGATTTGAAGAAGCAATACAAGATCCACAATGGACTGAAGCTATGCAAGAAGAGCTTAATCAGTTCAAGAGGTGCAAGGTTTGGGAACTGGTTCCTAAACCTAAAGACCACAATGTAATATGAACTAAGTGGATCTACAGAAATAAGATGGATGAACAAGGGGTCATCATTAAGAATAAAGCTAGACTGGTTGCTAAAGGATATAGGCAAGAAGAAGGTATTGATTTTGATCAAACCTTTGCTCCAGTAGCTAGACTGGAAGCCATAAGAATGTTCTTGGCCTATGCAACCTATCAAGGATTCAAGGTATACCAAATGGATGTCAAGTCAGCATTCCTAAATGGTAATTTGAAAGAAGAAGTCTATATGGTGCAGCCTTCAGGTTTTGTTGATCCAACTCTACCTCATTATGTCTATAGACTTAGGAAAGCTTTATATGGGTTAAAGCAAGCTCCTAGAGCTTGGTATGAAACCCTATCTAGTTTCCTCATTGAGAACAAGTTCTCAAGGGGGAAAATATATAAGACTCTATTCCTTAGGGAATCTAGAGGCAAAGTCATACTAGTCCAAATATATGTAGATGACATTATATTTGGGTCTACTGAAAGGAGCCTTTGCAAAAAGTTTGCAAAACTTATGCAAAGTCAGTTTGAAATGAGCAGTATGGGAGAGCTGAAGTTTTTCTTGGGTCTCCAAGTTAAACAGACTGAAAGTGGTTTATCCATATGTCAGTCCAAGTTCACCCTAGAACTCATAAGGAAATATGGTATGGATTCATCCAGTACCATGAAGACTCTTATGGGGTCAAGTATGTCTCTTAGCAAGGATGATGCAGGGAAACCTGTAGATGAAACCTTGTATAGAGGGATAGTTGGCTCCCTATTATACTTGACTGCTAGTAGACCAGACATCATGTATGCTACATGTGTTTGTGCAAGGTATCAAGCATGCCCTAAAGAGTCTCACTTGACTGCAGTCAAGAGAATTTTGAGATATCTAAAGGGCACTCCCTATCTAGGCCTCTGGTACCCTAGGAATGGAGATTTTGATCTAATAGGTTATTCAGATGCAGACTTTGCAGGATGCAAAGACGATAGAAAGAGCACTACTGGAACCTGTCAATTCCTAGGTGGAAGACTAATTTCATGGAGAAGCAAAAAGCAGACTAGTGTGGCTATCTCCACAGCTGAGTCAGAATATGTGGCTGCAGGAAGTTGCTGTGCTCAATTTCTGTGGATTCAACATCAGCTAGAGGACTATGGATTTCAGGTAAGTAGAACTCCACTTTACTGTGATTCTACAAGTGCTATTTCAATAGCTAATAACCCTGTATCACATAGTAGAACAAAACATATTGAGATTAAATATCACTTTCTTAGAGAACATGTAGAAAGAGAAGATATTTCACTTGAATATGTTAAAACAGATGAACAAGTAGCTGATATGTTTACTAAGCCACTAGAAGAAGCTAAGTTCAATAGATTCAAAATTGAACTAGGTATGATAAACTTAGACTAAGTTTACAGAATAGAAAATTGACTAAGTAAAAAGGTGTCGACACATCTAGGAATGTGGTGTCGACACTTCAGAATGTTAGTGTCGACACATGTCAAGTAGGTGTCGACACATCCAATATGGTGTCGACACTTATGTTTTACTCAGAATTTTCTAAGTAAAGTCTCGACGATGTGTCGAGTTATGTTGTGTCGACACATAACCAAGTGTCGACACATAATATCTGTTGACTAAACTTGTGTCGACACATGTGTGTCGAGACATTATAAGTCAGTGTCGACACTTATTGCCAGTGTCGACACATGTTAAGCTAGCTGTCCCGCCTGTTCATCTTCAAAATCAGAAAGGTATAAATAGGGTTCTGTCTCTGATTGTGGACACGCTTTCAAAGTTTCGAGACCAAAACTTTTGTGTCGACATTTCTCTTTTCTCAAGACTAATTCTCCAAACCCTAATGGCTCCCAAGCTCGAGGAGAACGTTAACGAAGGCTATGAACTTGTGCGCGGCGCGTTCGATGATGGAGATCAAGAAATACAATCGGTGGTAACCCTAGTCAGCGATTCTGGACTAGAATATTTGGTTTCAGAACCAACCAAGATTTGGAAGAAGGAAGTTCTTGAATTCCTTACTGGAGCTACAGTTGATGACTTTGGATATAGAATCAAATCCAGAGTGCATGGATCCAAAGTCAAGGTCTCACCAAAAAGTCTGAGGAAGGTACTCCAGCTACCTAAGACTCAAGATGAAGAAGAAGTTTCTACATCCAAGACCAGGGAAGCTCTTACCTGGTGTGGACTTGATCCAAAGCTGAAGATAGGTTCTGTCTTTAACAGGAAAGGCATGAACAGTCAAGGAAAATTCCTGTCTGAAATTATGGGAAAGGTCATTCTCAGTAAGCCTGGAGGGCATGACAGGGTGTCAGCCTCAATGTTCAATGTCATGACAAGAATTATCTTCACCCTAAGAACAGATTGGTCAATGGTAATCTATGAGAAGATCAAGGAAAGTCTGAAGAAGCCCAATCTGGGCAGAATTATAAGTCTCTACCTGGCTGGTACAATACCAGAGGTAATGAGCACTGCTGCTGGAAGCAAGATCAATCATATGAGAAAGATGGATATGAGGATCTTTTCTAGGTGGGAAAGGGTGCTGTCAAAGGAACTGCCCACTCCAGAGAAGCCAGTTACTAAGAAAGAATCTCCTCCCAGGAAGAAAAGGAACACTGCTGTTGTTGCACAAGAGTCCTCAAGCAGTTCTGAGAGTGAAGAACAGGTGGTGTTCACACCTGATGAGCAAGAGGAAGAGACAGTAGTAAAGACCCCTGCTGCTCAAGATGTAGCTGAGATCCAGGGGGAGCTGCCTCAAGCTAGCCCCATCCATAGGGATCACAGCCAGGGGGAGCTTACAGTAGTAGAAGAACCATCTACTCTGGACAGTGAGCAAGCCACCATCATTATCCAAGAGGTACTCACTGACTTAAAAACTTTAGACTATATTATAGAAGATGCTAATTTGTCTGATGTCCATCAGCAAACTCAGCTAGACAAACAAGTTCCAGATGTTGTTTTAGAAGACAAATCTGCTGAACAAGAAGTGGTACCTGAGTCAGTGGTTGAAGAGCAAAGACTATCTCACGCTCCATCCCCTCATGAATATACAATGGAAGATTTCTTTCTAAATCTAGATCAAGATGATTTTGACATGGACAAGGATGCTGCTGCTGAAGATCAGAGTGCTGCTGCTAAGGGGGAGCAACTGACAGTTCTGGATGAGCCTATTAGGCTGGAAACTGAGCAAGCACCTGCTGTGCAAACTGAGAAGCCTCAAAGCCCTAAGGACAGGGTTGATATTGCCAGCACTTCTGCCTCTGAGGATGAGGAGAGTGCAAGGGCCAAGAAGAAGAAACTCTTTGTCTTCAAGAGGAGAAGCAAGAGTTATAAGAAAGCCTTGCAATCCATTGCCCCACAGCCTATAGTTCAGCAAGCTCCAACTTCTGATTATAGTGCTTTAATGGTTGCCCTACAGATCAAATTGGGTTAGCAAAGAAAGGCCATTGAGACATATGCGGATGAAGGGCACAAGACCCTACAGTTTGATCTTGCACAAGATATAAAATCTATAAGGTTTGAAATGAACCTGAACAAGAAGGAGATGACTGACTGCTTCCACAAGGGTGGGAATGCAGTAGTCTATTTGGCAACTCACCAGGAGAAGATCAAGGCTCAGGTAGATGATATAGCATTAAAGCAAGGGTATGTGCTGGAGAATCAGTTAAGAATGAATGATAATTTGACTGCCTCCCATAATGCTATAGTCACTGAGTTGAACAATAAGTCTGCTGAACCTTCTACATCTGCTGCTGCTGCAAAGGCTGACTTTGACAAAGTATTCCAAGCTGAGCTTACTGCTGTCAAGACTGCAATTCAAGATTCCCAGAAGGCCATCTCTGAACAGCTCACTAAGCTCAATCCATTCTTCAAAGAGGGGATCAGATACTTGGACAGCCAGATAAGGTTTCAAAAGGATGATGTAAGAGACCATATGGCCAGAGAAGTCATAAAGGGGGAGAGAGTATTAGTCAAAGCTAGCTCTGACCATGCCAAATGGATATCTAACTCCATCAGAGCTACACTAGGCTATCCTCCACTTTGTGATGATGACAATGTTGCTGAATCAGGAGTTCAAACTGCATATCTTGGAGGTGAGCAAGCAGAAGTAGCTCAAGTAATATATCCACCTCCAGATTTCGATATGGTTCAAGCAGATGTCAGCACTATGTATAGCCCAACTGAGGGCAAGGCCAAAGTTCATATTGAGAAGGTTATTCAACCTATTTCTGAAGCTCTGCAGGAGGCTATAAACAAAGAGGAAGAGACAAGGTTGTCAAAGAAGAGGTTTAGGGAGCAAGCAGAACAAAAGCCAGATTTTGAACAATGGAGCCCTACCTCTAGAAATATAATTCTTACTGCCTGGAAAGCTGCAAAGGACAATGCTCATGAAAGGAACAAATGGTTCACTGAGGCAGAATGGAGAAAGCATGAGATTAGGCAGGAGGCTATAGTACAATTCAGAAGGAAGGCTAAGATGGGAAAGCTACCTCCTACTGCTGTGGAGCCTAGCAAGTACTTCCCCAAGCCATACCACTACTTTGAAAGGCAGAAAATCAAAGCAGAAGAGCTGAAAAATAAGGACTTAAAAGGAAAGAAGCCTGCTGTTGCTGAACCTGCTGAAGCCCCTGTCAAAGCTCAAGTTCAAGCTGGAAAGGGAATAGTTATCAAAGAACCTGATCAGAAATAGATTAGGAATTAAACTTGAAGTTTGTTGTAATCTATTAAATGAAAAACATTTTTGTAAACCTTGGAAAATGTATAAGGAACAATGTTAGAACAATATATGATAAATATATTTCATGATTGTTCTGTAAATGTGTCTATTTCTTATTTGTTCTGCAATGCTGAATGTGTATACATGTGTGAATTTATTACATGTTTATGTTTACCCTGCTGTTTATAATCTGCTGTACATCATTTTGTAATTTTAATTATGGATGGTGTATATCATTGACTAAGGGTTATGACTTCTCCAAATAGGGGGAGATTGTTGGGTACATTGGTCAAATGTACCTGATTTGAAGAAGCCTCACCCAACTCAATGATATACATCATAATGTATTTGATGTATGTTTGAGTTACTTGTGCAGGTTAAGAAAGAACTGGACTGAAGCAAAAAGTTTCTAAGTCCATGTGTCGACACCCAGAGGGAAAGTGTTGACACTTAAGAAGACTTGTGTCGACACCCAGACAAGATGTGTCGACACTTAGAGTCATTGTGTCGACACCTGGGATGCAGAGTCGACACCAGACAGAAAGTGTCGACACTTGGAGCTGTGTCGACACTCAGTGAAGAAAAGTGCAGACAGAAAGTGTCGACACAAGGAGCTGTGTCGACACCCAGTGAAGCTGTGTCTACATCAGAAAGTGTCGACACTTGGAGCTGTGTCGACACTCAGCAAAAGTCTGCAGAATCTAAGTACAAGTGTCGACACTCAACACAATGTGTCGACACTATGCAGAAGAGTCAGCATTTGAAGAATGTGTCGACACTCAGCACAATGTGTCGACACACTATCAGAAGAGTCAGCACTTGAAGTAAGTGTCGACACTCAACACAATGTGTCGACACTCAACAAAAGACTCAACACTTAAAGAAAGTCTCGACACAAGGAGCTGTGTCGACACTAAGCAAAGAACAGAAAGAGCAGCAAATTATTCTAAGTACAAGTGTCGACACTATGGGAATGTGTCGACACTCAGCTGAAGTCTCAACAACAAGAAGGTGTGTCGACACAAGGAGCTGTGTCGACACTCAGCAAGTTTCAACATAGAAGACTATGTGTCGACACCAAGAAGCAGTGTCGACACTAGACAGATTCAACACAAGAAGCTGTGTCGACACAAAGGAGATGTGTCGACACTTAGAAGAATTCAGCAAAAGCTAGAAGAACAAGTATTTGTGTCGACACTCAATTTCAGTGTCGACACATGCAGAAGAATCTGTGTCGAGAAATACAAGGAATTGTGTCGACACCTTGTAGTCTTGTGTCGACACTTACACAACTTGTGTCGACACTTGGTCTATAAGTGTCGACACTTAAAGACAGAAAGTCTCGACACTATCAGACAGATAGAGATTTTCAAGAAGTGACTGGTTGACATGACAGCTGCCGTTCCAGCCGGTCTACAGCAACTGTCAGAGATGTCAGAAGTCAGTTATGGACCGGACCAGCCGGTTACCATGAAGAATGCCTATAAATAGGCACCCATAGTTTACAGAAACAGTGGTTGAGATAAGTTGAAGTAATTGATCAGATTGCTGTCAAGGTTGATCAAATTGTTAAAGTGGTACCAAGGGTATCAACACAAGAAGATCTTGCAGTCCAACTGCAGATCTAAGAAGCTGGAGAGAGAGGGCTCCATCCAAGAAATCAGTCTCTGGAACTAGGCTGAGAAGAAGGATTCAGATTCAATTCTGATTCTTAAGTGGCAGAGGTCAAGGAACAACTGCAGAGGATTCAACCTTATTCAGTTCTACTCAAGAAGCTTTGAAGAAAGCTAAGTCAGGGTGAATCCAGCTGAGTTCTTCCAAGAACTCATCAAGAATCTCTCAACTCCTCTCTTATTATTCTGAGTTGTAGAGTTATATTTTGTAATATCTTTTTAACTTGTAGGATCCTTTGGATCTGAGTGATTGTAAGCCTATATTTATAAAGGCTGAGGGTAGGGCTTGTTTGCCTGAGTATAGGAGATTGAGATCTCTGAGTGTAGGCCTTGGATTGGCTGAGTGTAGGCCTTGATTGGCTGAGTGTAGGCTTTGGGATAAAGCTGAGTTGTAAGGCTTTGGGCCTGAGGTAGGAACCAATTTGGGTTCTGAGACAGTGGAG
The DNA here is from genome assembly GCA_039583875.1 of Platanthera guangdongensis. Classification (NCBI taxonomy): domain Eukaryota; kingdom Viridiplantae; phylum Streptophyta; class Magnoliopsida; order Asparagales; family Orchidaceae; genus Platanthera; species Platanthera guangdongensis. The sequence continues at coordinate 36,156,572 of CM077154.1, forward strand.
AAGTTTGGCCGAATCTAGTACACTGCTAGATAGGCGAAGGGGGAAAGTGGATGTACCCATATCTTGGGGAACCACTATAAATCACTGTGTGCTGTGCTGTGAATGTGCTGTGGATTAGCTGTATATGTTTGATTATTGCTGATTGCTGTAATAAACTAGTTAGAAATCTGTGATATAACTGTTTGGCTGCCAACAAAGGTAGAAAAGGATTAGGTCACCTATTCACCCCCCCCCCCCTCTAGGTGTTTAGGTACCATATCTTTCACCTAGGTTGGTGAGTGTTGAAGCAGATCGAGTCAAGCGGTTCCTTGGTGGCTTGAGGAGCGATGTTCAGCAGTTGGGCAGTGCTTATGGATCAGAGACTTATGCAGGGGTAGTGGAGGCTACTCTGAAAGTGGAGGCAATTGAGACCGCAAAGAACAGAGGCCAACAAATGATGAAGGACAAGAGGAAGTTTGCTAAAGAGAAGAACCCCAGGTACTTGATGCTGTTTCGGGAAAGAAGAGAAACGTAGTGTGTAGCTTCTGTGGCCAGTCAGGCCACCTTGTTGAGAGGTGTTTCAAGAAGGCGGGAGCTCAGAAGAAGGAGCAAGTTCATGCTATTCAAGGTGCTCCTAGGAGGGATGCTTCCTGTTCTTTTTGCAAGTGACCCGGGCATGATGCTGCCCAGTGCTGGTCCAAGGATAATGTCTGCTACCAGTGTGGCCAGAAGGGCCATATCAAGACAAGGTGTCCTCAGGTACAGCCTATTATTCAGGAAGTTCCACTTCAGGCTTTACCTCCGCCTTAGCGTGTGGACAAGTGAAAAGGAAAGGTGAACGTGATCTCTTCTGAGGAGGCTCGAACTTCGACTCAAGTCATCTCAGCAAACTTTAAGATGAAGAACCGTTGGGCGCGTGTTCTGTTCGACTCTGGTGCTACCGACTTGTTTGTGGCTAGAACTTTTGTAGAGCGTTATCAGTTGATTCTAGATCAAGTTAGTGATACCTTTCGCGTCAAGTTCCCTTCTGGTGAATCTGTGTTATCAGATTTGGGCATTTTGGATTGCCCTGTTTTGTTGGGGGACTTTCTTGCGAAGGCAGTCTTGAAGATGATTGATCTAGAGGACTTCGATGTTATTCTGGGCATGGACTGGTTGTCAAAGTATGATGTGGTTATTCAGTGCAAAGGGAAATGCTTGGACTTCATCATGGACAACGGTCAGCCTGGAAGTGTGTATGCTGATCCGTGCCAGCATTCCCCTGTCATTTTTGCGGTATGTGCTCAGAAGCTGTTTCGTTCTGATTGTTTTGCTTGTTTAGTCTCGGTGGTTGGGACTAATGTTAGTGTACCGCGCTTGGAGGAGATTCCTATTGTACGTGGTTTCTCTGATGTTTTTACTGATGACCTTCCTGGTCTTCCCCCCGAGCGGGATGTTGAGTTTGTGATTGATTTGGAACCGGGTACGCGTCCTATTGCTAAGGCGCCTTACTGGATGGCCACTCGTGAGTTGGAGGAGTTGCGAGTCCAGTTGGACGAGTCATTGGCAAAAGGGTTTATCAGGCAGAGTTCGTCGCCTTGGGGTGCTTCTGTTCTATTTGTGAAGAAGAAGGATGGGTCAATGCGGCTTTGCATCGATTATAGGGAGCTGAACAAAGTCATCATTAAGAATAGGTACCCTCTGTCGAGGATCGATGACTTGTTTGATCAGTTGCGTGGTAGCACGGTGTTTTCCACGATCGATCTTCGTTCTGGCTATAATCAGCTCAGGATCCGTGAGGCAGATATTCCACGGACTGCGTTTAGATCGAGGCATGGACACTTCGAGTTTCAAGTGATGTCGTTTGGTTTGACCAATGCACCATCAGCTTTCATGGATATGATGAACCGGGTGTTCAAGGACTTTCTAGACAAGTTCGTGGTGGTATTCATCGATGATGGGTTGATCTACTCTCTCAGTGCTGAGGAGCATGAGCAGCATCTGCGCTTAGTTCTATCGGAGTTAAGGAACCACAAGTTATTCGCCAAGCTGAGCAAGTGCGAATTTTGGTTGCCTCAGGTCTCGTTTCTGGGCCACGTGGTGAATAAGGATGGTATCTCAGTCGACCTAGAAAAGATCGCAGTAGTGATGGATTGGAGCAGGCCGGGCATGCCCAAGGAGATTAGAAGCTTCCTAGGGTTGGCCGGCTATTACAGGAGGTTCGTGGAGGGTTTCTCTACCCTGGCTGCACCTTTGACCAGATTGACTCAGAAGAACACGGCCTTTGTTTGGAGCGAGAAGTGCGAAGAAGCCTTCCTGGAACTAAAGAACAGATTGTGCACTGCTCCCGTTCTGACCCTACCTACTGAGGGCGTGGAGTATGATGTGTATGTGGATGCTTCGCATGTTGGTCTGGGTTGCGTGTTGATGCAGGATGGAAAAGTGATTGCGTATGAGTCAAGGCAATTAAAGACCCATGAGAGAAATTACCCTACGCATGACCTTGAGTTTGCAGCGTTGATTTATGCGCTAAAGCTGTGGAGGCATATACTTTATGGTGCCCAGTGCAAGATCTTCACAGATCATAAAAGTCTAAAGTACGTGTTCACACAAAAGGAGTTGAATCTGCGCCAGTGGCGGTAGCTAGAGTATGTGGTCGATTATGATGTGGAGATACAGAATCATCCGGGCAAGGCGAATGTGGTGGTCGACGCCCTGAACCGGAAGATGGGGAAGATCTTTAATCTCACCGCCGATCGTTTAGTGGAAGAGTTCCACTTATTGGATATTTTTGTGGGATGCTGTGACATGCAGAGCAGTTTGGCAGTGGCAGAACCATCTTGGATTGCACTTACCAGGTTGCACCAGAAGGATGATCCGGATCTTCTATACTTATACCTCAGGACTGAGAGAGGGGAGTTGCCGGATTTTTCTATCGATGATGCGTGTACCTTGAAGTACCACGGCAGGTTTTGCATCCCCGCTGTTGGAGACATCAGGGGTATGATTTGTAGAGAGGCTCATGGATCCAGTGTTGCCTACCATCCAGGATCTACAAAGATGTATCATGAATTGAAGCAGATTGCCTGGTGGTATGGGATGAAGAGTGATATAGCCTGATTTGTTGTTGAGTGCCTCACTTGCAAGTGTGTGAAGGCCGATCATGGAAGGCCTGGTGGCAAGTTGGCTCCGTTGGAGATCCCGACTTGTAAATGGGAGAGTATTTCTATGGACTTCATTACGAGCTTACCGAGATCTCCAAGGGGATTTGATTCAGTTTGGGTGATCGTGGACCGATTGATGAATTGTGCGCACTTCGTACCCTATAAGATAGATTACCTGATGAAGAAGATAGCAGAGATGTACTTGAACGAGGTCATCAGATTGTATGGTGTGCTAGTTAGCATCATTTCGGATCGAGACTTCTGTTTTACATCTCGCTTCTGGAGGAGTCTACAAGAGGGTTTGGGTACAGATTTGAGGTATTCTACAGCTTACCACCCACAAACCAATGGTCAGACTGAGCGGGTGAACCATATAGTTGAGGATATGATCAGGTGCTACATTTCTGAGTACGGTGGAGTGTGGGATGAGCGTTTGCGGCTTATGGAATTTGCGTACAACAACAGTTACCAGGAGAGCTTGCAAATGGCTCCGTTTGAAGCTTTGTATGGGAGGCATTGCAGAACTCCCTTGTTTTGGACTGAGGTCAATGAGAGGCCTTTGCTGGGTCCGGATGCGCTCGAAGAAATGGAAGTTGCAGTGAAGCTTATTCGAGAAAAGCATCGTATAGCTCGGGAGAGATATGAGAAGAACACCAACCGGCGTAGGTCTGACTTGGATTTTTCTATAGGGGACCTTGTGTTTCTTAAGGTTTCCCCGATGGTTTGTGTTAAGAGGTTCGATAAGAACCGGAAATTGGATCCGAGGTATGTGGGCCCGTTTAAGATTGTTGAGCGGATTGGCGTGTCAGCATATAGATTGGATTTGCCAGCAAATTTCCTAGATGTTCATAATATGTTTTATGTAAGCCAATTAAGGAAGTGTTTGTGAAGCAGTGGGCAAGTCTTGGATTTTGTGCCCCAGTTGGAGCCTAATCTTTCATATGTTGAGGTGTCGGTCCGCATCTTGGATACTCAAGATCGGGTGTTGCGGACAAAGTCTATCCCGATGGTGAAAGTTCTATGGAAGAATCAGGATTTGGAAAGCGCGACTTGGGAGCTAGAGTCGGCTATGACGGAGGCTCACCCTCATCTGTTCCCTTGATTTGATCGGTATATTTTCTTTCTAGTAGCTCTTGTTTTGTTACTTTCCTTCTATAGTAGAAGTTGTGTACATAAAGTTTCGGGATGAAACTTTCTTTTAGGCAGAGTGACTGTAACGCCCCCGATTTTTCTGCGATTATTTAATTCTCGTTTGGCGTTATGTTGACGTGTTTCCGGCATGTGCCGTTTGTTAGAGCGTGATCTTAGCTCTTTAGGTTCCTTGTGTGGTTGTTGGTATCATTTTTGGCAAGATTCCCTAGCAAGCCGGGTCTGTTTTGGTGACCGGTGAGGCCTCTCAGGGGATGCTTGTGTTTTGGCTTCGGGTAGTGATAACCCGAGTTTTGTTCGTCGAAAGTGGATTTCGACTTCTCCGTTGTGTTCGGAGCATGGATATTTAGCTACGGTGCGAATTTCGTCGAATTCCGAGGTTGTTCGGTTTTCGCGTTGTTTTGTATTTTATGTGAAACGATACTATTTGTTATGTATTATATTAATTATTATATTATAGTTAAGCGGGTGCTATATAAATAGGATTAGAATAGGAATTTAGTTAACTGCTGCTCATCATCTTCCCGAAAACCCGACCTGCTCCTGTTCGTGTAAAGAAACGGAGAAACCGCCGGAACTGCTACCTACGGACCCCGATTCCGGGAGTGTTAGTGGACGGAATTCGATTCCGAAAGCGGATTTGGATTACTCTCGCCTAGACCTTCATTCCTACGGTAAGAGATTCAATTTTCGTGGTGTTTCCAGGGGTCTCGGAATTTGTGGTTTGATCCTTTTCCGCCATTAAAACTCTAGAATCCTGGTTTAGGTGTTGTTGCAGCTGGAGCCGAGAGAGAGAGAGAGGAAGGGCTGTGCAAGATAAATCGCTGGAAATTGAGGCAAGTGGTACTCCTTGCCCTTGCCAAGTAGAATTTATTCACCTAGTTTCCTGTTGTTGTTGACTTAACCCTTCCAGATTTAATCAATGTCTAGTTTTTTTTAAGCCTGAAACCTCCTTGTTTAAGTCTACAAATTTTTTACCTTCTTGTCCAGATATCAGATTTTTGCTTCCTGTTCGAGATAGTTTATGTTCCTGTTCTTAGAACCTAGGAATGCTACTTAGTCTTGCCAGATTTCTCTTTTGCTGCAAATTTTTAAGGCTACGGTCAGTTTGCTGTAGTGTTATAATGCTGAGTATTTCATGGATAGGCTCGGTTTGGGTGCAAATTTGGCTTGACAGTTGTTGTAGCAGTAGCAGAAATTCTATTCCTTTCTATAGTCTTGAGGATTAGAGTGATTCTGGGCTTGTAGTAGTGGTCTGTAGGGTTGAGGAGGGTATGATGAAATCGTCGATCTGAGTTTGACGGAAATCGTCGAACTGAGATCGACGATCTCCGGTTGCCTGAGTTCGACGAGGATCGTCGAACTTAGTTCGACGATTTCCTGTGTCCTGTGTTCGATGAAAATCGTCGAACTGAGTTCGACGATTGCCTGCAAACTGAGTTCGACGATTGCATGCGAGCTGAGTTCGACGATTGCCTGCGTCCGGAGTTCAACAAAAGTCGTCGAACTGAGTTCGATGATTTTATATGACCTGAGTTCCACACAAAAAATCGTCGAACTGGGTTCGACGATTTCCCGTGGCATGAGATCGACGATGTCCTGCGGCTTGAGATCGACGATTTCCTATGGCTTGAGATCGACGATTCGTGTCAGTTGTGTTCGACGATTTTCCCTCTGTCTTCCCTTGTTTTCCCGAGTGAATCCGGTTGGGTTTGGGGTTGTTTGTCGGCTATTTTTTTTAAACGCCGAATCTTGGGTTATGGCAGGTAGTGGTGTTTTGACACTATAAAGGAGTGGGATGGTTTTGTGTGCGAGCCGTGGCTGCCAAATTTTAATCCCAGGTACGGGCTGGGTATTGCCGTGGCCACCACATTTTAATGTCAGGTACGGGCTGGGTATGTGGTGGCCTTGTACTGATACAGTGAATTTTTAGTTGGAACTGTTTTGTTTGGGGGACTGTTTTTGGTCACCAACTCTGGTCCATGTTGTTTACTACTGCCATTAACTCACAAATTAGGATTGTTAGGTGTTTCTTCCTTGTAGAATGCAACATATTGTGGCAAGTTCTCTTTTCTTTTGCATTGTAACTTCTACAGGATTTGAGCAGGGCTTGTTGTTGTTTCCTTGTACTTGGTGTACTTTGGCTTACTTTGGACAGCATTTGATTTTACTGTCATGTTTACTTACTCTCTTTCATTCCATTTTGATATTATGCTCTAATTCAGATTTTTTTTTCTTGTTTTACTTGCTGAGGTATTCTTTTCTTCTCTGAATGCCTCAGGTTCTGATTAGTAGCTGATGGCCCCGCCAACGCTTACGAAAAGCGAACAGCCGAACTAGCAATCCGGCTATGCAAGTATACCTATCGAACTGTAGTAAGGGGACACAAGTGTCGTATTAAAATTCGGGAACGGTTGAGTAAGCTTACTCACACAAAATCTATTATTTATCGACGAAAATATTAGGGTTTAAAAGAGAGCTAAGCATACTGAAGGAAGAGAACTACTTGCAATGAAAGAAAGCTACTTGCATGAAGAGATAAAGAGAGCTAAAAGAGCGATTAAACTAAAGCTTAGTAACGATGAGAGGAAAATGCACTCGATCAAGAATCACCCCGGCAAGAGTTGGTTAGAAAAATACGATAAATAAACCTAAGTTAATTAGGCTAAAGGTCCTTGACCGTGGAAGTTCCATAAATATTGACACGCTTCTCTCGAAGGCCGTGCCCAACTGAGTTTAGGACGGTCCGACCGACTTTCGCCTAAATCGGAGGCCTAAAACTTGCTTTACGCGGTGAACCCCTCTATTGGATTTTACTCCAATCCGGGAGATTTGAACGTCTGCCTCTCTGAAGGGGTGCGAACAACTCTCTTTACTCTTGAGTGCTCATTTCAAACTTTCGACCTCTCGTCTAGCCCAGAATGAAAGCAAAGGTGGAGAGTATATATCGATGATATACCTCCGACCCATGATAAATCAAGAGTAATTAAAGGCTAAACCCTTAAAAGAAAAGGTAAGATTCAAAGCATCATAACATAATCACTCAGACCTCGTATCATCAAGATCGAGTACATGGAGGATTAGTTAATCATGGTGAGGTGGAAGAGGGGGGATGAGTAGTAAAGCATAAAGACACAAAGTAGTAAAGAGAAGAAAAGAAGAGCACTTTTATTAAAATTAAAGCGAGCTTACAGCATTAAAATGAACGAGATTATAAGTGCATGGAATTGAAAATCTTATTCTGGCCCTATCATTAGCAACTAAAGCATTAACAAAAGCTATTACAAAAGCTTAACTAAACTAGGATTAAGAAAAATACAAAGTAAGAGAGAGAGAAAGAGGGGAAAAGCATAAAAAGGAACATTAAACAAAGGGGCAGAACCTCCCCCTCTCAGACAAAAAAGTGATCCTTAACCCTTGGGGAAGGGCTCAATTTATAGATTTTTTTCGGGATGGGTCACGCCCCCCTGACACGCCCTTGTCGGGCGTGTACCTTGGGCGTGACACAGTCGGTGCGACTTTTCGGACTTTAATTAACTGTTGGAGTTGACGGGCGTGGTTGTTGAAGTACACGCCCATATGTCACCCTCGGGTCGGGCGTGACCCGGGGGCGTGACACATTCGGTGCGATGGTGGAGCGGGAAAAACGAGCGCGTTGCGGCAATTCCTCGGAACCTGGGCACACGCCTCTGGAACACGCCCGTGTCGGATGTGACACGGGCGTGACAAAGGGCGTGTCCACTAAGTTTCCAAGGAATGCAGTTTCGGACCAATTGCTTTATTCCTCTGGGTTACACGCCCTAGGTACACGCCCGGGTAGGGAGTGACCTTGGGGCGTGTAACAGTAAAATTCGGCTGAAAGCCATGAAAACCTGCAAAAAGAAGAAAAACGCATTAGCGACAAAAATATATACAAAGGGGAATCAAAATAAGCACTTTACAAGACATGATTTGCTTTAAAACCCTGAAAATACCCTAATAAAATTGACTGCAAACCGAACTATCAAATTCCCCCAAGCTTAAGTTTTGCTTGTCCCCAAGCAAAGATATAAAAACTAGCTAATCATAAAAAGTGACTAATTCAAAAAGTTTTAATCATGCTTACACAAGTACTATGCGAAATTCCAGGTAGGGAGAATGTTAAACGTAAATCTTAAACAATTATTTTGGTATGATTTAACTTTTATAAACTTTACTTAACGAAAATAAATCATGCAGAATTTTGATGAAATTCTTTAAATAGATTTAAGCAAGGCAACGAAAATGAAAAGAACGCATTGAGTTGTTACTAGATCCAAGCAACGCATTATAATTATATCAATTAAATAACAAAAATCTAGGTTTAAATCCCAAACTAAAACTGATTTACTTTTCTTCTTTTCTTAGGTGTTAAATAAAATTTAAAAAGGCGTGAATCAAAAGGACTTAATAGTACTGAAACGTTTGGTTTAGGATTATGAATATGAGTGAAATTCAAAGATAAACATGGAGGCTTAAAATCACCCTAAACCAAAACAAAGAGTTTCAAAAATTTTCATTTTAAACAAAATATATAAATATATATATTTTTTCTTTTCTTTTCTTTTTACAAAACAAAGGCCATAAATATTTTTATTTTTTCATTTTGAATTGGCCAAATAAAATCAAATATTTCTTTTGAGTACACTTTTTTCAACAATTTCTCCAAAGATAACACAAAATTTCCTATCATGATTATGAAAATATTTGAATGAAACTCAAAAACAAAGTTAGCGTGATTAGATAGGTAGGAATTTGGGCTTTGGTGAAAATGAAATGCTATGTGAAGTTATCAAACCAAATTGGGAAAAAAGGCTCAAAGAGGCTAACTAGTGGTAAAAGATTTTAGGTTGGCAGGAAAGCTCAAGCGTAAACAAAAACGGCCTAAATCATTTTCACGCTTTTTAAATTTATTTAAAACATAGATTTGAAAAATTTCAAAAAGTAAGTCCTAGATAATAAAAGAAGATTGATGAAATTATCTTGAAAATACAAATAATAGGTGACTTGGATCATTCATATCTACTATGTTATTCAAAAGTGGTCCTTACAAAAGTATCTAAAGACGAAAAGGAAAATAGTGGATGATGAATTTTAGAGAAAGTAAAGAAAATAAGGAACGGAAAACCATAATAGAAATGCGCGTTTTAGAGAAATATTTCACCTTAACATGCTACCGTGAATTAGAAACACAGCATGACCAACATTTTACTTGTGAAATATGATTAAAAATAATGATTAGAAAAATTATAATTAACTACGTTGTTTATAAAGAATTTTGAGAAAAACAAAATACAAATATGAGGTACTATTAAAATACCAAAATGCATATATATATATATATATATATATATATATATATATATATATATATATATATATATATATATATATATATATATATATATATATTTATATATTTATATATTTTTTTTGTTTTTTTGGATTTTTGAAGAATATTTACAAAAAGTAAAAGATATTTACAAAAAGCAAAAAGAAGGAGGAAGTCCTCCCCCAAACTTAAAATTTACATTATCCTCAATGGAGAAGGAGGTTAGAGATCGAGAGAAAATTAAAGTACAGAAATGAAAAACAGAAATGAAAAACAGGTACTTCCTCGGTTTTATTTTGCAGCGAAAGCTAAGTGATGTCGCTCCCCTATGCTTGTGCTTTGGATCTTCATGAAACGTCTTCTGTTGGACTTTGTCATGGAATCAGAACCGGTGGAGCAGGCGATAGCAGAAGTTTCAGCTTGTCGGAGCCGTCCGGGGCAAATATTGTGAAATAAAGAAAACAGAAAAAGAGAACTTGGGTTGCCTCCCAAGAGCGCCCTTTGTTTAAAGCGTCGTTTGAGCTCGACGCATCAAAATAATATTGTCCAAAATATTGTTTAAAAATAAAGTTCAAATAAAGTTCAAAGTTTTTAAGAAAAATAAAGGTCAGATTAATCAAATGTTAGATCAGGAAAGATAGAGTTAACAGAGTTAGGACTGACATCATCACAGAAGTACAGTTTAAGACGCTGACCATTCACTTTGAAATTACCCTTAACAGGGTGGGAAATTAAAACAGTACTATAAGAAAAGACTTCTAAAACAGTAAAATGCCCAGACCAATGTGATTTTAATTTGCCCGGAAATAAACGTAAACGAGAATTATAAAGAAGAACTTGGTCGCCCGGCTTAAAGGTTTTTGGGTGCCTAAGATGTTTATCGTGCAAACGCTTCGTCCGCTCTTTATAAAGTCTGTTATTTTCATAAGCGTAAGAGCGCCACTCGTCGAGTTCGTTAAGTTGAAATTTTCTAAAATCGCCAACAGAGTGGGGATCGAAGTTTAAAAATATTAAGGCCCAAAAAGCGCGGTGTTCTAACTCTACGGGTAAATGGCACGATTTTCCATAAACCAACCGATATGGCGTACATCCGAGGACGGTTTTGTATGCTCTTCGGTAGGCCCATAGAGCATCGTCTAATTTGGCTGACCAGTCTTTTCTAGATGTGGAAACAGTCTTTTCTAAAATTCTTTTTATTTCTCTATTCACTACTTCGACTTGTCCATTAATTTGGGGGTGGTAGGCTGTGGAAAGTTTATGAGTAACGCCATATTTAGAAAGGATTTTAGAAAACGGCGCATTACAGAAATGGGAACCCCACTCACTAACGATGGCGCGTGGCGTACCGAATCGAGAAAATAATTTTTTTAAAAACATAACTACGACTCGGGCGTCATTCGTAGGAAGAGCTTGGGCTTCACCCCATCGCAAAACATAATCAACGGCAACTAAAATATACTTATTTCCGAAGCTAGAAGGAAGAGGGCCAACAAATTCAATTCCCCAGAGGTCGAAGACTTCGCACTCTAGGAAATAATTCTGCGGCATTTCATTTTTATTAGATATATTACCCGACTTTTGGCAACTATCACACCTACTCACAAAGGCTTACGTGTCTTTAAACAGGCTAGGCCAGTAAAAACCCGTGCTTAGCACTTTATGAGCGGTGTGAGCAGCTTGATAGTGCCCACATGTCGGTCCTTCATGCAAATGTCTAATAATGTCTAAACCTTCATCAAAAGAAACACACCTCCTGATCACTTGGTCTGCACAGACTTTAAAAAGATGTGGGTCCTCCCAAAAGTAGTTCTTCAACTCAGAAAAGAATTTCTTCTTTTTTGAGACGAGAACTCCTTTAGGAGCACCCGAGCCACTAGATAGTTGGCGATGTGTGCAAACCAAGAAGAAGTAGATGTGTTAATTGAAAATAGCTTCTCATCGCGAAAATAATCGTTAAAACATTTTTTATCTAATTTTTCTATAAAAGGATTATCTAGGCGCGAAAGGTGGTCAGTGGCCAAGTTCTCGGCTCCTCGCTTATCACAGATCTCTAAGTAAAACTCCTGGAGGAGTAAGACCCAGCGAATCAAGCGAGGCTTGGCATCCATTTTAGAAAGAAGATATTTGAGGGCCGAGTGGTCCGTAAAAACAATAATTTTCGAAAGAGTAATATAAGGGCGGAATTTGTCAAAAGCGAATACTACAGCTAAGAGCTCCTTCTCGGTTGTGGTGTAATTTTCTTGTGCATATGTGAGTGTTTTACTAGCGTAATAAATGGGGTGGAAGTTTTTAGATATACGTTGACCTAGTACGGCTCCCACCGCATAACTACTCGCATCACACATTATCTCAAATGGAAGATCCCACATCGGAGCTATCATGATTGGGGCATCAATTAATTTTTCTTTTATTAAATTAAAGGCAACTAGGCAAATGTCATCAAAGATGAATTGGGCGTCTTTTTCTAAGAGATGGGTAAGCGGCTTGGTAATCTTGGAAAAGTCCTTTATGAAGCGGCGGTAGAAACCCGCATGACCTAGGAAACTTCTTATAGCTTTTATGTTCGTAAGCGGCGACAGTTTCTCGATAACTTCTATCTTAGCAACGTCTACTTCAATACCTTTTGCAGAAATCTTATGGCCCAAAACTAACCCTTCCCTCACCATAAAATGGCATTTTTCCCAATTTAGGGCTAGGTTAGTTTCTTCGCATCATTCTAAGACTTTCCCGAGGTTTTCTAAACAACTATCGAAGGAATTTCCGAACATGGAGAAATCATCCATAAAAATTTCCAAAATGCTTTCCACGTACTTGTCAAAGATAGCGAGCATACATCGTTGGAATGTAGCTGGCGCATTGCACAATCCAAACCACATTCTTTGGTAGGCGAAGGTGCCGAATGGACAATTAAACGTAGTTTTCTCCTGGTCCTTGGGGGAGATGGAGATTTGAAAATACCCCGAGAGGCCATCGAGAAAACAAAAAAAGCTATGTCCAGAAAGTCGTTCTAAAATCTGATTAATGAACGGTAAGGGGAAGTGATCCTTGCGGGTGACGTCATTTAACTTACAGTAATCTATACACATTCGCCAACCGGTCACCGTCCGAGTAGGGATTAATTCATTATTCTCATTACTTACTACCGTTATCCCTCCCTTCTTTGGTACTACCTGGACTGGGCTAACCCACTTACTATCTGACATAGGATAGATAATTCCTGCGTCTAACAATTTCATAACCTCACCCTTAACTACTTCTTTCATGTTTGGGTTTATACGGCGCTGAGGTTGTATAGAGTTACGTGAATTATCTTCCATTAAGATTTTATGAGTGCAGAAAGATGGGCTTATGCCCTTGATATCAGATATTTTCCAAGTAATAGCTCGGCGATGCTTTCGTAAAATTGAAAGAAGTTTATCCTTTTGTGCATCCGTGAGGTAGGCCGAAACTATGACAGGCAGCTTGGAGTCCTTTTCTAAGAAAGCGTATCTAAGGTGCTCTGGTAGTTCTTTCAGGTCCAGGGTAGGGGGGTCATCATACGAGGTTTTAGAAATCCATTCTTTTTCAAAAACTATGTCATCGTAGACTTTTTTATATGTAAAATTAAAAGGGGTGGGGCTAGCGGCCATGGAGGATTCTTGCAGCGATTCTGTTGGAAGAGTAGAAGAGGAACAAAAATCAAAAAATTCTTTTTCAAAATCAGAAAGGCGGGTGGAGGATTCTTCACTTAGGTGTGGAGATTCAGTTGGAGGAGTAGGAGAGGAACAAAAATCAGAAAATTCTTTTTCAAAATCATAGGTGTGATAGGAGGATTTTTCACTTACGGTATCTATGAAAAAATAGGAGTCATCATTGGCTAGTGTGTTTTTCATCGAGGGGGTGATAGAGAAAGTTACTTCATCGTCTCCTACTCGAAGGAAGAGCTTACCATTGCTTACGTCAATGATAGCTCGGGAGGTGGTAAGGAAGGGTTGGCCAAGGATCAGGGGAACCTCGATGCCTTCTTCTATGTCCAAAATGACAAAGTCCACCTGGAAGATGAACTTGTCGACTTTGACTAGGACGTCCTCCACTATACCTAACGGGTATTTGACTTATCTGTCGGCGAGCTGGATAATCATGCATGTGGGGTTGAGACTACCAATTCCTAACTTTTTAAACAACGAGAGGGGCATAAGATTAATACTAGCACCTAGGTCGGCTAAAGCGTGTTTGACAAAGATATCACCAAAGACACACGGGATAGAGAAACTACCCGGGTCACTGATTTTCTTCGGTAATCCGTTTGTCAAAATCGCCGAGCACTCGGCATTTAACGTGACATGCGAAAGGTTCTCTAACTTCTTCTTGTTTGTCAGGAGGTCCTTAAGGTACTTAGCGTACTTCAGCATCTTGGATATGGCTTCGTGGAAAAGCAGATTTATGTGAATTTGTTTAAACATTTCTAACGGGTGTATTGATCATCCTGTCGTTGTTTATTAAGTTCGGAAGGGTATGGCGGGGATGGATTATTTTTAAAGGTGGGTGGTGGAGTGAGTTATTTTTCTAAAACAGGGGTGATAACTTCTTCGGCAGAGGGTGGAATTTTTAAAACGGGAGCGGAGCTTTGATTTTTAAGAGCGGGAGCGGAGCTTGCCTCGGGCTCTTCACTTACCATACCGGGAACTTTCTTCCCACTCCGAAGAGTTATAGCTTTCGCTTGCTCTCTCGGGTTGGGCTCGGTATTGGAAGGAAGAGACCCTACGTGTCGCTCAGAAATTATTTTAGCGAGCTGTCCTACCTGATTTTCTAAATTTTTAACGCTTTCAGTTAAGGTTCTAATCGTAGCGTCATTAGCATTCATGTATTTTGAAAACATTTCCTCCAAACTTTGAGGTTTTGGAAAACTTTGAGGAGGTGGTGGTGGTGCAGAAAAATCAATTTGTGATGGCGGGCGCACAACATTCGATGGATTACTCCACGAAAAATTCGGATGATTTCTTAACGCAGGATTATAACTATTCGGAAAATTAAAACCAGGAGGATGAAAATTTGCAGTAGAAAAATTATTAAAAGCAGTTCTAGGCATATTTTTTACATAATCCAAATGTTCGGGGGGGGTGGAGTTTCAGATTCCCATACTTGAGGGGCGGAGGCAGCAGTCATCTCCGTAATTTTTTTGCTTAATATTTCAAGTTGCAGCACGAGTTGGGAGACGTTGTCCACTTCAAAGATACCTGCAGGCTTGCTCGGGCGGGACCTAGGCACATTCCACTGGTAACTGTTCATGGCTATGTCATCAAACAGCTCAAGAGCTTCTTCTAGGACTTATGATTTAACGTACCGCCAGAAGCTGCGTCTATTATTTGCTTCGTGCTTTGATTTAGCCCGTTATAAAATGTCTGCACTTGCAACCATACAGGCAGAGCGTGATGTGGGCATCGTCTTAATAATTCTTTAAATCTTTCCCAGGTTTCGTAAAGGGTCTCGGAGTCTATTTGTCCAAAGGCAGAAATGTCATTCCTAAGTTTTCAAGTTTTAACAGGCGGAAAATACTTCGCCATAAATTTTTTAGTTAATTGCGTCCTAGTAGTTATGCTATTTTTAGGAAGGGTGTTCAGCCACTGCTTAGCCTTAGCTTTAAGAGAGAAGGGAAATAATCTTAGCCTAATCGCATCATTTGTGACACCATTAATCTTAAACGTGTCACAAATCTCAAGAAAGCTTGCAATATGTGCGTTCGGATCTTCATCTTGAAGTCCATCAAATTGCACGTATTGCTGCACCATTTGAATAATGCTAGGCTTCAGTTCGAAGTTGTTATTTGCTATCGCAGGGCAAACTATACTAGATTCAGTACCCTCGAGATTCGGACGTGCATAATAAGACATAGGCCTTTGCACGACTTCCTCTACGTTGGGTTCTTCCATTCTTAAAGTGGAAAATGACTCGGAATCCTCAACCGGTATTTGGAGAGTAGGGCCTTGAAATCGCGATCTTCTCCGAAGAGTACGCTCAATTTCGTGGTCCAGGTCCAAAATAATCGACGGACTCCCGCTGGTCATGCACTAAAAGAAGAGAAGAGGAGAAAGAGAAATAAAATAAACTAGAAAAAGAGAGAGTTACTAAATTTTTTTTTTTAAATAATTAATTTTTTTTAAAAAAAAAGTTTAACTCCCGAACTTCCCAAGGGCTACCCGGTGAAGGGTTCGCAAGGTACTAGACAAGATAGCGGCCTTTAAAACCGCTTTGCCCTTTTCGAGAGATTTTAGGTGGCGTAGAAAAATTGTGGAGTGGGTTTCTATTATGAGCGGTAATAAAAAAAAAATTATTTTGTTTTTTTTTAAAATTTCAAAGAAGGAGGATGAGAAAGAGAAATGATAAAACTAATAGATTCGTGTTTTCAATTTATCAACGAGCGTTGCTCCCCGGCAACGGCACCAAAAACTTGATGGCCTGGCCAACGCTTACAAAAAGCGAACAACCGAACTAGCAATCCGGCTAGGCAAGTATACCTATCGAACTGTAGTAAGGGGACACAAGTGTCGTATTAAAATCCGGGAACGGTTGAGTAAGCTTACTCACACGAAATCTATTATTTTATCGACAGAAATATTAGGGTTTAAAAGAGAGCTAAGCGTACTAAAGGAAGAGAACTACTTGCAATGAAAGAGAGCTACTTGCATGAAGAGATAAAGAGAGCTAAAAGAGCGATTACAGTAAAGCTTAATAACAATGAGAGGAAAATGCACTCGATCGAGAATCACCCCGGCAAGAGTTGGTTAGAAAAATACGATAAATAAACCTAAGCCAATTAGGGTAAAGGTCCTTGACCATGGAGGTTCCATAAATATTGACACCCTTCTCTCGATGGCCGTGCCCAACTGAGTTTAGGAAGGTCCGACCGACTTTCGCCTAAATCGTAGGCCTAAAACTTGCTTTACGCGGTGAACCCCTCTATTGGATTTTACTCCAATCCGGGAGATTTGAACGTCTGCCTCTCTCGAGGGGTGCGAACAACTCCCTTTACTCTTGAGTGCTCATTTCAAACTTTCGGCCTCTCGGCTAGCCCAGAATGAAAGCAAAGGTGGAGAGTATATATCGATGATATACCTCCAACCCGTGATAAATCAAGAGTAATTCAAGGCTAAAGCCTAAAAAGAAAAGGTAAGATTCAAAGCATCATAACCTAATCACTCAAACCTCGGATCATCAAAATCGAGTACATGGAGGATTAGTTAATCATAGTGAGGTGAAAGAGGGGGGATGAGTAATAAAGCATAAAGACACAAAGTAGTAAAGAGAAGAAAAGAAGAGCACTTTTATTAAAATTAAAGCGAGCTTACAGCATGAAAATGAACGAGATTACAAGTGCATGGAATTGAAAATCCTATTCTGGCCCTATCATTAGCAACTAAATCATTAACAAAAGCTATTATAAAAGCTTAACTAAACTAGGATTAAGAAAAATACAAAGTAAGAGAGAGAGAGAAAGAGGGGAAAAGAATAAAAAGGAACATTAAACAAAGGATCAGAACCTCCCCCCTCTCAGCCAAAAAGTGATCCTGAACCCTTGGGGAAGGGCTCAATTTATAGATTTTTTTCGGGATGGGTCACGTCTCCCTGACACGCCCTGGTCGGGCGTGTACCTGGGGTGTGACACAGTCGGTGCGACTTTTCGGACTTTAATTAACTGCTGGAGTTGATGGGCGTGGTTGTTGAAGTACACGCCCAAATGTCACGCCCAGGTCGGGCGTGACCCGGGGGCGTGAAACATTCGGTGCGACAGTGGAGCGGGAAAAATGAGCGCATTGCGGCGATTCCTCGGAACCTTGGGACATGCCTCGGGAATACGCCCGTGTCGGATGTGACATAGGCGTAATAGAGGGCGTGTACACTAAGTTTCCACGGAATGTAGTTTCAGACCAATTACTTCATTCCTCTGGGTTACACGCCCTAGGTACACGCCCGGGTAGGGCGTGACCTTGGGGCGTGTCACAGCAAAATTCGGCTGAAAGCCGTGAAAACCTGCAAAAAGCAGAAAACCGCATTAGCGACAAAAATATATACAAAGGGGAATCAAAATAAGCACTTTACAAGACATGATTTGGTTTAAAACCCTGAAAATACCCGAATAAAATTGACTGCAAACCAAACTATCAAATTAGCTGAGTAGGCGGCTAGTTTTGTTGTGCTGTTGCCGGTGATCTCTTGTACTGTAGAGATCAGTTTCTTGGTCTTGTGAGGTAGTTTTCTATTTTTCTTACAGACATACATGCTCGCAAGTGGGTTTGTGTCAGGTTGTTGACGCCCGCTGGTGGTTTTTGCTTGTGATACTAGATATGTTTCTTTTACTGCTACCTTTCTAGAGATAGTCTATTTGCTCTTGGGAAGTTTTATGCTAGTTTGCTAGTTACTTTTAAACCTAAAATCACTATTTTAAGTATATCTCATGATCAACATGTTTATAAAACTCATACACTACTTTCCAAGCATCGTAAAAAAGGATCATTTTCTACTTATAATATAAAATAAATCTAGAGTCTTGCATGGTATAAGTTGACCTCGGGGGTCACTTATGCACTCTCATAGGGTGTCAAATATAAAAAAAGTATTTTTCCGCTGCGTATCAGTATAGTTTTTAAACTGTGGACTAGGTGATCCACTGAGCCGAGGGATACAGCCTTTAAAATATAGCTGATTTTCTAATCATTAAAATTATGAAATTTCATAGTTTAGTTAGATGGTGTTCGCCTGAGCGTCGACAGTTATCCCCTGCTCGACGTGGCATCACGACGCGTGTTTTCTCATACTCTGATACTTCTCAAAATCGGAGAAAATGCAGGTTGTGACAGAGAGGGTATTGCGATGGATCCAACAAAGATTCTTGTGATACGAGAGTGGCCTATGTTGACTACTGTAGCGGAAGTCAGGAGTTTCTTTGCACTTGCTGGCTACTACAGGCGCTTCGTGGAGAAATTTTTGCAGACATCCTTACATTTCACCACACTGATGTGGAAAGATTAGAATTTTGTTTGGATTCCTGAGTGCGAACGGGATTTTGAGGAGTTAAAGGGTTGTTTGACCACGACAACTATATTGAGTTCGCCATGTGGTACAGATGGCTATGAGATATATTGTGATGCATCAGGGAGCGGCTAAGGCTGCGTTTTTCTTTAGTTCGGAAATATTATAGCTTATGGCTCACGCCAATTGAAAGTGCACGAGCAAAACTATCTAGTTCATGACTTGAAGTTGGTGGATCTATTTTTTGCACTTAAACTGTGGTGTCACTAGTTATATGGCATGAAAGTTGACATAATTAGGAATAAAAAGAGCCTTAAGTTCTTAATAGAATAAAAGGATCTCAACATGCGACAACGGAGGTGGATGGAATTCCTTAGGGACTACACCTTCCAGATACATTACACTCCCGGGAAGGGAAATGTGGTCACAGATGCCTTGAGTCATAAGACTATAGTATGGGCAAGTTGGCTACAGATGCATAATGTGCATCTGATCTAGGAGTTGTAGTCCTTAGATATTTCTTGTGTTGACAAGAATGCCACTGCAAATGCAAGGTTGAACTGGACGGAGGTGCAATATGACCTCATAGACAGGATTCGATGAGCGGTGGAACTAGATGAGAGTATGAAGCACTATGCAGCAGATGAGTCAAATTCCTAATTCTCCTTGGATGACGGTCTTTTGAGAAAAGATGGTAGTTTGTGTGTCCCGAATGTGGGTAAACTATGAGAGGAGTTGATGTGTGAGGCACGTTTCACAAAATACTCAATCCACCCAGAGAGCACAAAGATACACATGGACATTGTTCGGTCCATTGCCCACAATGTCCTAGATTTGAGGAAGTTAATTTTGTCAATGATATACATAATATTGTATTTGATGTGTGGTTGAGTTCATGCATGCAGGGATATCCTAGAAACAATGATGGGACATGTATCCTAAGTGACTAGATCAGGTAAACACTTACCTAAGGTATGGATAGACAGAAAACTATCCAAGTCCACAGGCATTGAGTGAAGGTCATTCCCTCAACATCGGATGACTTATAGAACTAAGTGGAGCCTATACAGTCAAAGCCAAAGTAGTGGCAAGCTGAGAAATTGGCTGTGTCCACAGGCATTGAGTGAAGTCAACTCACTTAACGCCATATAGCAAAAGGCTGTGAGACAGGCTAATGTAGTAAAGCCTAAGATGAAATGGGCAGAAAAGTGGCTAGGTCCACAGGCGTTGAGTGAGTATCGCTTACTTAACACCATACTTTATATTCATTGAGTATTGCCTCATAAGTCAAAGCCACAGAAAATCTGTGCTAATATTTGGCTAAATTCAAATACGTTGAGTGTAGCTTACTCACTCAACGCCAGATAAACAAAATAAAATCTGTTAAGTAGTCTGGCATTGAGTGGAGCTTATTCACTCAATGCCAAGGAGCAGAAAAATCTGGCTAAGGCAGAAAGTGTTGAGTGAGGCGTGCTCACTCAACGCTCTCAACGCCATGATTCAAAAAATCTGTCTAAAGCAAAAAAGCGTTGAGTGAGGCGTGCTCACTTAACGCTCTCAATGCTTAATATGCTGAAGAAGCAGTAAATTGTTTAAGGTAGAAAGCGTTGAGTGAGGAGTGCTCACTCAATGCTCTCAACGCCTAAATTATAGAAAGCATGGCTAAGGCACAAGGCGTTGAGTGAGGCATGCTCACTCAACGCTCTCAACGCCAAGCGTGTAGAAAAGGCTGAAGAATAAGCCAAGGCAAAAAGCATTGAGTGAGGCTTGCTCACTCAATGTTATCAACGCCTAAATAGACAGAATTTTATCTAGGTTCCTCGGCGTTGAGTGAAGATCATTCACTCAACTCCTATTATACTGATGCTTTATTTTGATTAATTCCATAGGTGCTGACATCAACAATATCTGCAAAATCGATAAAGTCAACTAATTTAAAATCAAGTACGGAGAAGCTACAGAACACGACAAAATCTGCCGAGAAGTTACTGTATGTCTTATTCCATTAAAGCAAGGTGCAGCTGGATGTTGCAAGTGGGCTCCACTAATTTATTAGAGCTATTTTTCAGCGAACTACAAAAGGAAGAGAGTGGCCAAGACGAAATCAACTTTTAGGGTTTTATCAATTTGAAAAGTTGCGGCTGGACTTCATCTTCCTCGTCATTGCTGCCAAGAAGTCTTTCTGCAAGAACCCAAAACTTTAGTTAGCTGGTGCCACCTGCACCAGCAAGTTCAAAAGGTCTTCCTTCTGAGGCAGGGGCAGAAATAATGAACATGTTTCTGCAGATAAAGTTGCATCTCAGTTCAGCAAGCTCAAATCTAAAGATCTACTTCTGAAACTGAGAAAAAGAAAGAACAAAGTTGCTGATTCTCTCCTGGGAAGAAAAAGGAAGCAGAGCAGTTTACTGCTAGTTACTTCCAGCTCAAGATCCTTGAAGCTGTGAAGAAAGTTGAGCTGAGATAACTCAGCTCAAGGGGTCATCACAGAGAAAAGATGATTTTATCACTGATGAGAATACCGAATCATTTTGTTGGTTGTTCAAGGCATTTTTGAATAGCGTGTATGGAAAACAACCGATTACAATCTTCACGGACCACGATCAAGTAATGGTTGTCGCTATTGATTGAGTGTTTACCTCTAGTCGCCATCGGCTATGTTAGTGGCACATATGCAAGACGTCACCCTCAAAAGTCCCTAGCTTCAATCATGACAGGAGTGTACGAGGATATTTCTATAATTGCATGAGCAAGTGTGATGGTGAAGAGGGGTTCAATAGGTATTGACATGAAATTCTAACGAGAGGAAGCTTACAAGAGAACAAATGGCTAAGGGATATTAATAGTATTATGAGGAGGTGGTCTACCGCATTTAACAAAGATGTATTGGACTTAGGAATTCTATCCACTCAAAGAAGTGAGTCAGCCAATAATTGTTTGCATGGATCTTCGAAGGGCACAAGTTCACTTGTTGAGTGTTTTTATGGAATGGAGAAACTTATCTCATCATGACGGTGCAATAAGCACAACGAGAATTTCAAGTACAATCACAGTGTTATTAGTTTACGATATAGCTTGTCTACCCAACTAAAGACGACCAACAGATACCGAACTAGTAGGTCGACTCACCTTTTTTCCAAACTGGGGGACCACTCTTCATCTACCAAACCATTCATCTCTTCAATCTAGTTTTTTTGAGTATAACGAGCAAACGACCTTGTAACGAAAGAGAATTTAGCACCACTATTGGGTAACCCCTAAATCAGCGCAAACTAGTTAATGGTGTGGGAGACGTAGTAATTGCCTAGAAGGAATATCGTTGAGTGAACTCAACGGCTCAACGCTCTAAGCGCCAAAACCCATCAAATCAACATTTGACTCGATGTAGGTGTTGAGTGGACTCAACTCACTTAACGCCAAGGCGCCAGATTCGTCGAGTCAACCTTTAAATCAATAAAGTCATTGATTGGACTCAACACACTAAATGCTTGAGACTAAGATTCATCGAATCAACTCTTTGATTCAATGAATCGTTGAGTATACTCAAAACAGTCAATGCTTAAGTGGCATACTCGACGAATTGTGGAGTAAACTCAACACACTCAATGTCATCATTCGATGAGTCAACACTTGACTCGACAAAAGCGTTAAGTGCTCTTAACGCACTCGACGCTTCCAAATCCTGGTTGAGCTAACTCATTTCAACTCATTATATGAGCATAGTCAAACTAAGCCAATCTCCCAATTTCTCCAAACATTCTTATGGGCGACCCTGATAGGCTCATACAGTATTAACAGTGGGGCTACATACTTGATCACTTCCAGATCACAATGGTAATACAAACAATAAATACTTAACCTCTTGAATTATAATGGTTCCTTGCTTCATACATGATTCCCGCACGCTTATTCACTTCAAACCATATGGCTATGATACAAAATATTATGTTTGCATCACAAGTGGATTCAGAATCCTTGATCATTATAAAAAGAAAATATATAAGTACTCTATCAAACAAAAATCAAAACATAACTACGCCAAATAAATTCTCAAGGCAACTCAACCAAGCACTACTCAACCTCCTGATAAGTCTTAATGAGCATTGCTAGTTTGAGCACCTTGTGAAGAATTATAAAGTACCTTATGCAAACATGAAATTCATTCCACTTTGTTGTTATGTTCCTTGAATCTCTTTATGGCATGTTGAACATTTTTACATTCTATGTTATACTTTCTAATTCTTTTGGTTCATGAGAAATAATTTCACAATTTATATCTTCCCACACAAAACACACCTTGTACACTCCATTATCTTTTCTAACATTTCTTCTCATGATAATTGGACTGGACACAATTAGAACATTTCTCTCTAGAATCATTGATTAGTCTATATTAGAATGAGTTTTATAATGTTTCCCTTAATTTTTATGACAAAATTTTCATTACTAAGCTATCTTTTCTTGATTAATCACTAACTTACTTTTATTTGAGTTACATGTCTATCTTCTTCACTCTCAAATTCTTTGATTCCATTTTCTCACAAGCTTCCACATCTCAACCATCATAATCCTTGAATTTACATTTCTTTTGCTACTAACAAAGGGGGAGAATCTCACAAGAAATCTTTGGGAGAATATCGCAACGCATTTTAGGGTCTTTCCTTGTGTTTTTGAAATATGGGGAGATTCCATTAAAGGGTAATTTGTTCAGATTTTAGTTCTAACCTTTTTATCACGTCTATTTATTTTATCATCTCTATTGGTCATCGTTGATTTCTTTCTCAGTGGAATTGTTATTATCAAAAAGGGGAGATTGTTGGAGCATGCGTTCCGCATTCTTTGGTTTGAAACTAACAAATCCCTTATGCATTTGTTCATTCTGTGATTATGGTGTTTAGATATCTCCAGGTAAACTCTTATAATTTAAAAGTGACATTGAGCTGCAGAATTTCAAAGACGGGAGATATCACTAGTGATAGCTATATATTGTCGGGTGATAGCAACTTGATGATATCTGTCATGTTCTCAATGGTTCTAGCGCAACGTATTATACTCTGATATCATCGGGCAATATCCCGCAATAACTCTTGTTCCAGCATTATCACCACTATTTCGGCATGGTTACAACAGAGTGGGCCATGTGGCATGCCAAGGTGATATCGCGCAGTCGATATCATGCTATCACGGGGCAATAGCTCAGATTGTACAAAAGGCTATTTTTTGTGCACGTCGTGACACACAACTCCAGGAGCATTTGTGTTGAGATTTCCCAGCCTTATAACTTCGGGGAACCAGAGAAACTCCTAAGTGTGCAATTAAGTTAAAGGGCGAAGAAGAGACCATTCGTTCATTACAATTCAGACGATCTTTGCAAGGGTTCATCGTCTTCTTCAAGTGATCTACACCAGAGAGAGTTTTCATTCAGATTTCTATTTTGTTACTTCTTGTTGTTCTTGTATTTGTCAGAAAAATCACCACCTTATGAGTATCGATTAGGTCTGTGTGTGGCTTAGGGGCAAATCGCCACCTTGTGTGCAGCGACTAGGTCAAGGAGTGATTTAGGGGGAGGCTAGTAGTTGTATCTATGTAGAGTGGCCTTAGCCTACCAGTCCTTGGGAGAAGGACCGGTGAAAACTCAATAGATATTTTACATTTATAACCTTGATTTCAAGTTCTATTGAAATCTTTGTTTATGTTTTTTCATTACTTAAGAAATAAAATCGTGTATTCATCTTCATTAAATTTCTGAGTGTTTGATATATCCTTTGGGTTGTTAAAAATATCATTTTAACACTTGCATTAATTTTGTCTTAAGTATTTTTTTAGAAAAAGTTTCTATTTGCCCTTATTCACCCCTCTCTAAGGGAGCTGCATAATCCAACACTTGGGGGGGGGGGGTATCCTTGACACATGATTTAATAGCATATGATATACTCACTTTTTTCATTAAATTTTTTTCACTGTCATTGTTTATGTGTTTTTGAGTTCAAAGACCCTAAATCAATCGAAATCTACCCACATAGATAGATATACTTTAACTTGTATACAAAAGACTTATGCACTATAATTTTGGCCTAAGGTTCTAAGCTTTATATGTAGACATGAACCCCGTGACATTGATTATTCAAGTTATTTCTAACGTGTTAGGCACAATATCACAAGTTATAGGATGTACGCATGAATTTTTACACGAGTGCATTTTCTAGGGATGTGTGAACAGTGTAATGTCATTATGCTACCTAAATCCTCACACATATCAAGAGGCATATTCAACATACAATATCATGTCTAGTCACACTCAGTAACTAAGTACCTATAAATTCAACACATCATGACATAAATAGACAATGTTAACAGGGATTAACAGTTTTAGATCAAACATTGCACATAATCATTATGCTCTAGGTTCCTGTCATGCATGTCCTTATAGTGAATGAACCATAATTTTTTTTGTATTTTGGGTTTTTTTAATAAAAGGATTAAATAAAGCAAATAAAGCAAACCAAAAAATGTGTCTTTGGATTTTTGTGATTTTTCAAATTTTTGTTTTAGTCAGAATTGCCCACACAAGCAGAAAATGCGTGTGCTTTGTGATTTTTCAAACAAAAGCCGAAACATATAAAATAAACCCAAAACAATGTGGCACGATGTCAGTAGATGAGGCAGCATGATCAAGCAGTGAGGTCCAAAATGCCCAGTTCTAGTCGAAGTGAAGAAAAACGAGCATCGGGGAGGGGTTTATTAAAGATATTAGCTAGTTGATCGTCAGTTCCATGAAGCTCACCTTCATATTTTCTTTATTAATGTGGTCCCTGATAAAGTGATGACGAATGTCAATATGTTTGGAGTGAGATTGGTGTATTGGATTATTCGTCAAGTCTATGTTACTCTTGTTGTAGCACCAAAGGTCAACATTCTTAAATTTAGGCTGAAGTCCTCTAACGTTTGTGATATCCAAAGTGCTTGTTGGGTACATTGGAATATATGTACCTGATTTGAAGAAGCCTCACCCTACTCAATGATATACATCAAGATGTATTTGATGTGCTTTGAGTTTATTTGTGTAGGTTAAGTAATTGCAAGGAAAGCAAAAAAGTTTCTAAATCCATGTGTCGACACCCAGAATAAAAGTGTCGACACTTAAGGAGGCTTGTGTCGACACCTAGAGAAGCTGTGTCGACACTTGGAGTAATTGTGTCGACACTAGGAAGGCAGAGTCGACACCAGAAGGAAAGTGTCGACACATACAGGTAGTGTCGACACACAATGAAGAATTGTCTACATAATCAGTGTCGACACTTAGAAGCAGTGTCGACACCCAGAGAAACTTTGTCGACAGCAAAAGTGTCGACACTAGGAGGCTGTGTCGACACTCAGCAAACTTCAACAAAGTTTAAGTACAAGTGTCGACACAAAGGAGATGTGTCGACACTCAGCAAAGTCTCAACACATTAAGAATGTCTCGACACAAAGGAGATGTGTCGACACTCAGCAAATGTTTCAACACAGAAGGCATGTGTCGACACAAAGAAGATGTGTCAACACTTAGCAAGTTTCAACACAAGAAGATGTGTCGACACAAAGGACTTGTGTCGACACTTAGCAGAAATCAACTAAGTATTGAAGAAGAAGGACTTGTGTCGACACACAGGATCAGTGTCGACACATTCTGAAGAAGCAGTGTCGAGAAGCAGTTACAACAACACAAGGAGTTGTGTCGACACCATAAAGGCTAGTGTCGACACTTAGTGTACTTGTGTCGACACTTAGTCTATTTGTGTCGACACATAAAGACTATCTGTCTCGACACTTTCAGACAGTAATAGAGATTTCAAGAAGTGACTGGATGACTTGATAGATGTCATTTCAACATGTCAACTGCTACTGTCAGAGCTGTCAGAAGGTTGATAGAAACCGAATCAGCCAGTCACCGTGGAGAAAGCTTATTTAAAGACCTTTCTCCTTCACCAGAGACATGAACAAGAATCGATCAATGAAGTGAAAAACAACACAACAAGAAGTAGACCTTCAAGAGAAGATCTAAGAAGTTGGAGAGAGAGAGCTCCTTCTAAGAAGACCAGCTGTTGAACCAGGTTGATAAGGAAGATTCAGATTGAAATCAGAATCTCAAGTCAGCAGTTGATTGAAGATCATCTGCATAGAGATACAACCCTACTGTGTTCTAATTCAAGAAGCTGTGAAGAAAGCCAAGGGAGGTTGATCTCTGTCAAGTTCTTCCAAGAACTCATCAAGAAGTCAGTCAACTCATCCCTCTCTATGTATTTTCTAATTTTTGTAGGATCTTGTATAGATCTGAGTTGTAAGCCTAAATCTATAAAGGCTGAGGTAGGGCCTGTGAGCCTGAGTGTAGGAGAATCATTTCTCTGAGTGTAGGCCTTGTTGAAGGCTGAGGTAGAGCTGTTGTGCCTGAGTGTAGGTCTTGTTGAAGACTGAGTGGTAGGGTTTGGTGCCTGAGTTGTAGGAGTGGGATCACTCTGAGTTGTAGGAACATGTTTGGGATTCTGAGTTGTAAGATCTATGGATCTGAGGAGAAGTGGAGAAGTTAGGCCGAATCTAGTACACTACTAGATAGGCGAAGGGGGAAAGTGGATGTACCTAGACCTTGGGGAACCACTATAAATCCTGTGTGCTCTCTGTTATTGTATGCCTGTATGGTTGTTGTGATGTGATACTTGTAGAATTGTAATTACTGTACTGTATTTCTGCCTTTAAAGTTAAAAAGATATAGGTCACCTATTCACCCCCCCCCCCCCGCTAGGTGATTAGGCATTGATTCTTTCAAGTGGTATCAAAGCGAGGTTACTCACAAAGGACATAACAGTCTAAGTAAAGATCATGTAGGCAGAATCAAGAATCAAGAAAATGGGTTCAACTGAGAATCACAAAGAGCTAGGATCCATGAAATTGCCAATCTGCAGAAAAGAGATTTTTGGCATATGGAAAGAGAGGGTTAGACTCTTTATGGAAGCATCTGACCCAAGAATATACATCACAGTCAAAGAAGGGCCATATGTGTCAATGAAAGTATCTGTTCTGGATGCAAATCTGTGAACTCCCAAAGACTATTCAGAAATGACTAAAGATGAAATAATTCTGGTCAATATGGACAAGAGGGCCCAGAATATTATTGTAAGTGTAATTGATGATGCTATATTTCAGAACCTAATACATTGTAAAACCTCAAAAGAAATGTGGGACACTATAATAGTTTACATGGAGGGATCTGAAGAGGTAAGACAAGACATGAAGTCTTTGTTAAATCAGGAGTATGAAAGCTTCAAACAAAGAAGGTCTGATAGCATTACTGAGTGTTATAAGAAATTCTATAGGATAGTCAATGAATTGATGTCCTATGGAAGAGAATTCAGCAATTATGAGTTGAATGATAAGTTCTTGAGATCCCTAACTAAGGACTGGGATACTAAGATTTGTGCCATAAGGGAAATAGCCAAACTAGCTGATATACCTCCTCCAACATTGTTTGGAAAACTGTTATCTTATGAGATGCAGCTAATAGTTAGGAAGGAGGAAGAGAAGACTACAAGAATGGAGCACAAGGAAAGAGCTGTGGCCTTCAAGACTGAAGCCACTAAGAAATATAGAAGCAAGTCTCCATCTCCACCACAAATAGTTGCTGAGACAGTATCAGAAAATTCAGATAGTAAAAATTCAGAAAGCAGTGAAAGTGATGAGGATTTTGCTGCCTTTACAAGACAGTTTCAAAAGTTTCTGAAGAAGAAGCAGTGGAGGTCTAAGCCATCCACTTCACAGTCTAAAGATGACTACTATCAGAACAGGAAGTCCTCAAGGAATGACAAAAGAAAGTCCAAGCCTAGTAAAAATACATCCTCAATAATAGTATGCTATTGTTGTAATAAACAAGGACATATAGTAACTGACTGTCCAGAAAAGAGGAAAGAGTCAACTGACAAGAAGAAGACTCAGTTCAAGGGCAAAAAGGAAAGGTCCTTTGTTGCCAAGAAGGATAAGAGTTTGACTGATCAGTCATCTTCAGAAACAGATTCAGAAGCTGAAGCCTATATTGGACTATTTGCTGAAGAGGAGGAAGATGAGCTCATGCAGCTAATGAACTCAATTTATGAGCATGAGTACAATCAGTGCAATGGACTGATGGCCTTAATAGAAGGAGACAAGATCCAGGATTAGCCTGGACCAAGTAAGGTACAATGTCTTTCAGATTATAGTACTGATTCAGAATCAGATACATCTGCATCAAGTGATGTGGGTTGGTCTGAATCTAAGGGTGATATTCATCAGTTGATGAATGAATATAGATATGTATTGCAGGCACTTAAGAAGAGCAAAAATCTGGTCAAAACACACTAAGGAAATTGCTAATCTTAAGTTGGCAGCTACTGATTCAGATAAAGTGTTAGATCAAAAACTGAATGAGATTGCCAAGTTGAAGAACATTACTGTCATTCAATTGGGCACAATCACATTTAAGAATGATCAAATTAAAAATCTGGAGGCTAGACTTCAGAAGGAGAGAGAGATTGTTGCAAGTTTTTCTAAACCAAAATCAGTTTTACCTTTGATAGATGAGTTTATCCCTCAAAAGGGTAAGACTGGATTGAGGTTTACAAAACCTGCCAGGACAGTTAGGTCCAAGTCTAAGGGCAAAGCCCAGTACTCAACAAGAAGCCTGATGTAGATAAAACAACCAGGGTTGTACCAAAACAAAGGTACAACAGATTTGAGTGCTGGTGTTGTGGCAAGGTATGCCACTTTGTCATAGATTGTTGGCACAATTCTAGTGTCAAGGAGATTAGCAAACTACCTACTAGAAGAGCTACAGGTAGTCTTGTTAAAAGTCAAACTAACCTGCACAAAGGACCCAAGAATTATTTGGGTTCTAAGGTTAAGTAATCTATTTTGCAGGTGAGTCCAAGTGGTCATGCCCCTATATGGTACTTGGACATTGGATGTTCCACGCACATAACTAGAACTAGGGGATTGCTGAAGGACTATACACCAATCAAGGATGGTCCTAAAGTTACCTTTGGTGGTTCAGAAAAAGGAATCATCAAAGGCTTTGGTAACATTTCTAGCAACCTTATTACAATTACTCAAGTGGCTTATGTAAAGCGTTTGAAACATAACCTCATTAACATAAGTCAGCTGAGTGATTTAGGATATGACATCTCATTTGTCAAGGATGGCTGTCATATCAGTAGGTCAAGTGATCAAAAGATCATTCTGACAGGATATAGGAAGAGAAATGTCTATTGTCTAGACATTATGTGTGAGAACCTTGTTTCTCCTAACTGTCTTGTAGCTGATGAGAAAGTCTCACATTATGTTAAATGGCACAAGAGGCTGGCTCATCTTAACTATAAGACAATTGGCCAACTCTTTAGCAAAGAGTTAGTGAGGAATGGTCATTAGGTTAAGTGTATAAAGGTTGGGATATGCTCAGCTTGTCAAAAGGGCAAGCAGACCAAATCCACCTTTCATAGCTTTGAGAACAAAGATGTTGTGAGGTGTCTATACCTCTTGCATATGGATCTTTTTGGTCCTATGCCAGTTCACAGCCTAGGTAGGAAGTTCTACACATTTGTGTTAGTTGATGACTACTCAAGGTATTCCTGGGTGTTCTTCCTAAGGCAAAAATCTGAAACACCAAGTATCTTGTATAGTTTTGTTAAACAAATTCAGAATGAATTGAACAGTACAGTGGTCAAAATCAGAAGTGACCATGGTACTGAATTTCAGTCTGAAAGTATGACAAAACTGTGTGAAGAGTTTGGTATTTTTCAGGAATTTTCCTCACCAAGAACACCTCAGCAAAATGGTATTGCTGAAAGGAAAAATAAAACCTTGATAGAGGCTGGTAGAACCCTATTGAGTGACACATCTCTCCCAGAATATTTCTAGGCTGAGGCAGTAAACACTGCTTGTCATGTGATCAATAGGGCTACTATCACCAAGAGCCACAAGAAGACCCCCTATGAGATAGTGAAGGGCAGAAAACCAAATCTATCCTATTTCAGGATCTTTGGTTGCAAGTGTTATATCCTTAACAATGGTAAGTCTTATCTAACCAAGTTTGCTGCCAAATCACAAGAGGGAATCTTTGTTGGGTACAGCAACAACAGTAAGGCTTATAGGGTCTACAACTTGATTACTCAAGTTGTAGAAGAGTCAGTTCATGTAGTTTTTGATGAAGCTAGACTCATTAACAATGAATTGACTAGAAGTGTTTGCAGCTCTACAGGTGTAACTGAGAAGATGGACAAGCTTACCTTAACAGAAGGTCCTTCTACAAGTCAGCAAGTGGAGGATGGTGGCTGCTGTCCAGGGGGAGTACAAGATACTCCTGTTGCTGAAGAAGACCAAGAGGAGCAGCTGAATGAAGAAGTTGAAGGTGTACAACCAGAAGACAGGCTGCCTCCAGCAAATAGGCATTTAAAAGATCATCCAGCCAATCAAATTATTGGAGATCTCAAACAAGGGGTACAAACAAGGAGCAGGAATCTAAGTTCAGTTCTCTACTCCAGCTTTCTATCCCAAGTAGAGCCAAAGAAATTTGAAGAAGCTATCCTAGACCCTCATTGGATTGAGGTCATGCAAGAGGAGTTGAACCAGTTCAAAAGATGCAAGGTCTGGGAGCTAGTTCCTAAACTAAAAGACAACAACATTATTGGAACTAAGTGAATCTTTAGGAACAAGTTGGATGAGAATGGAATTATTATAAAGAATAATGCTAGACTAGTTGCAAAAGGATATAGGCAGGAAGAAGGTATTGATTTTGATCAAACCTTTGCTCCAGTAGCAAGACTGGAAGCAATAAGGATGTTCCTTGCCTATGCAACTTATCAAGGATTTAAGATATATCAAATGGATGTTAAGTCAGCTTTTCTGAATGGAAACCTGAAGGAAGAAGCCTATGTAGAGCAGCCATTAGGTTTTGTAGATTCTCTTAAACCTGATTATGTATATAGACTTAGGAAGGCTTTGTATGGGTTAAAACAAGCCCCTAGGGCTTGGTATGAAACCCTGTCTAGTTTCCTCATTGAGAACAAATTCTCAAGGGGGAAAATAGACAAGACTCTATTCCTTAGGGAATCCAGAGGTAAGATTATCTTAGTCCAAATATATGTAGATGACATCATATTTAGGTCTACAGAAAGTACTCTTTGCAGAAAGTTTGCAAAACTAATGCAAGGATAATTTGAAATGAGCAGTATGGGGGAACTTAAGTTCTTCTTGGGTCTCCAAGTTAGACAGATTGAGGATGGTTTATCCATATACCAGTCTAATTTCACCCTATAATTGATAAGAAAGTATGGTATGGAATCATCCACTACCATGAAAACTCCTATGCGGTCAAACATGTCTCTAAGCAAAGATGATGCAGGGAAACCTGTAGATGAAACTTTGTATAGAGGGATAGTTGGCTCCCTATTGTATTTGACAGCTAGTGCACCAGATATCATGTATGCTACATGTGTCTGTGCTAGGTACCAAGCTTGCCCTAAAGAATCTCATTTGACAGCAGTCAAAAGAATTTTGAGATATCTTAAGGGCACTCCTTATCTAGGTCTTTGGTACCCTAGGAATGGAGATTTTGAACTGACAGGTTATTCAGATGCAGATTTTGCATGCTGCAAGGAAGATAGAAAGAGTACCACAGGTACCTGTCAATTTCTAGGAGGAAGGCTGGTATCATAGAGTAGCAAGAAGCAAACCAGTGTGGCTATCTCCACAGCTGAGTCAGAGTATGTTGCTGCAGGAAGCTGCTGTGCACAACTACTATGGATACAACACCAGCTAGAAGATTATGGTATTCAAGTAAGTAGAACACCTTTATTTTGTGATTCTACTAGTGTCATTTCTATTGCAAATAATCCTGTCTCTCATAGTAGGACTAAGCACATAGGAATAAAATACCATTTTCTAAGAGAACATGTGGAAAAAGAAGATATTTCCCTAGAGTATGTTAAGACAGAAAATCAGTTAGCTGATATGTATACTAAGCCCTTAGATGAAACCAAATTCAATAAATTTAAAATTGAATTAGGGATGATAAACTTAGGATAGTTTACAAAAATTGGCTAAGTAAAATGGTGTCGACACACAGAGTTGTCTGTGTCGACATATAGAAGTGGTGTTGACATTTCAGAGAAATGGTGTCGACACATCTAGGAAGTCTGTGTCGACACTTCAGAGAATTGGTGTCGACACATGCAGTGTAGGTGTCGACACATCCAGGGTGGTGTCGACACTTGGGATTTACACCGAATTAGTCTAGTAGAGTCTCGGCAAAGTGTCGAGCTAAGTGGTGTCGACACATATATAAGTGTCGACATATATATTCTATCGACTATACTTGTGTCGACACATAGTTGTCGAGACATTTGCAGTAAGTGTCGACACTTTTCAACAGTGTCGACACAATTTAAGTATTTTGACGCGCCTTTTCACCTTCGATTCTAGAAAGGTATAAATAGGTTTTCCCCAGTATTTGTCGACACGCTCACCAAAGTTTCGAGACCAAACTTGTGTGTCGACATCTCTCTTCTCTAAATTCAAAATTTCTTCAAACTCTAATGGCGCCCAAGCTAGAAGAGAACATTAATGAAGGATATGAGCGCGTGCGACACGCCTTTGATGATGCGGAACCCGAAATCAAAGGTGTGGTAACCCTAATTGCCGAGACTGGATTGGAATACCTTGTATCAGAACCTATCAAGATCTAGAAGAAGGAGGTCCTTGAATTTTTGAGTGCAGCTTCACTTGATGATACTTGACTCAAGATTAAGTCCAGAGTTCATGGAACCAAAGTCAAGGTCACACAGAAAGTCTAAGGAAGGTACTTCACCTACCAAGAACAAAAGAGGAAGATAATGTATCTGCTTCTAAAACTAGAGAGGCATTGAGATGGTGTGGACTGGATTCAAACCTGAAAATTGGATCAGTTTTCAATAAAAAAGGGATGAACATCCAAGGAAAGTTTCTGTCTGAAATAGTTGGCAAGGTCATCCTGAGAAAGCCTGGAGGACATGACAGAATTTCAGCTCATATGTTCAGTTTGATGACAAGGATTATCTTCAAACTTAAGACTGACTGGTCAGTAGTTCTATTTGATAAGATAAAAGAGAGCCTGGAGAAGCCCAATCTGGGTAGAATTTTAAGTCTATACCTAGCTGGAGGTATTCCTGATGTGATGAACCAAGCTGCAGGTTCCAAGATAAACCACATGAGGAGAATGGATTTGAGAACTTTCTCTAGGTGGGATAGAGTATTGACAAAAGAAATGCCAACTCCAGTAATGGACACACCTCAGAAGAAGAAGAATAAGACAGCCATTGTGGCTCAAGAATCCTCTAGCAGCTCTGAAGAGCTAGTGGTTTTTAGTTCTGATGATGAACAGGGTAGAAATGCTGAACAGTCTCCAGCTAGACTAGAAGATGCACAGAGGTAGGGGGAGCTACCACCAGCTAGCCCAATTCACCTGGATCCACTCCAGGGGGAGCCTCTACTTGTGGAAGAGCCAACTCCACTAAAGAGTGAAAGGGCTACTCACACCATTCTAAAGGTAATCACTGAAATTAATCAATTAGATTTCACTATTTAGGATGAAGTTTTGACTGATTCATTACCTGATATTCATCAGCAAACACAGATACAACCTCAACCACAAGATGTTGTCATGGAGGACACATCTGTTGCTGATAAAGTGGTTGATGAGATCAGAGATTCTCCAGCCCTTTCTCAACAGGATTTTACAATAGAAGAGCTATTCCCTGATCTTATACAAACTGATTTTGAGAGAGAGAAAGCTGCTACTGAGGGGGAGAAGGTCAATATTGAGGGGGTGCATGTTGAGAATGTAGAGGAAACTGCAAGCAAGGAGACTGAGGAGCCAAGAGATGCTGAAGGGCTACCAAGGACTGAGAAGGATTCACATCCAAGTCCTAAGGATAGAGTAGACATAGTCAGTACTTCTACATCAGAAGATGAAGAGGCTGTTAGAGCCAAGAAAAGGAAGTTCCAGGTCTTCAAGAGAAGGAGCCAGAACTACAAGAAAGCACTACAGGCTGTTGCACAACAACAAACTCCAACAACTGATTATAGTTCTCTGATGGTAGCTTTGCAAATCAAGCTGGATGAGCAAAGAAGTGCTTTAGAAAAATATATGGATGAAGGGAATAAATCCCTGTAATTTGATCTGGCACAAGACATCAAATCAATCAGATTTGAAGTGAATCTCAACAAGAAAAAAATGACTGATTGTTTCCATAAAGGAGGCAATGCAGTGTTCTATTTGGCTACACAACAAGAGAAGCTAAAGATACAACTTGATAACCTAACACTAAAACAAGGCTATGTCCTGGAGAATCAGCTGAGAATGAATGATAATCTGACTGCTTGTCATAATGTCATAGTCACTGAAATGAAGAATATAGCTACTGCCCAGACTACACACAGTGCTACTGCCAAAGCTGAGTTTGATAAGCAACTCCAAGAAAGCCTACTTGTAGTTCACACTGCTATTGCCGATTCTCAAAAGGTTACTACTGACATGATACAAAAGTTAAAACCATTCTATAAAGATGGAGTCAACTATTTGAATGCACAGATAAGATTCCAAAAGGATGATCTTAGAGATCACATAGAGAGAGAAGTCATAAAGGGGGAGAGGGTACTAGTCAAGGCAGGCTCTGATCATGCAAAGTGGATTTCAAACTCCATCAGAGCCACCCTTGGATATCCACCTTTATGTGATGATGATAATGTTGCAGAGTCTGGCAATAATCCTGCATACTTTGGAGGAGAGCAAGCTGAAGTGGCTCAAGTGATATATCCTCCAGCAGATTTTGACATGATACATCAGGAGGTACAGTCTATGTATAGTCCTCCTGAGGGTAATCAAAATGTTATTATTGAGAAGGTAGTCCAGCCTGTGCCAGAGGCACTACTAAAAGAGCAAGAGGCTTTGTTAAAAGAACAAGAGGCTCAATTATCTAAGAAAAGGTTCAGAGAACAAGCTGAATTAAGGCCAGATTTTGAACAATGGAGCCCCACATCCAGGAATATCATCTTGACTACTTGGAAGGCTGCTAAGGACAATGTCCTGGATAGAGGCAAGTGGTATTCTGACCTGGAGTGGACAAAACATGAGAATAGACAAGAGGCCATAATACAACATAGAAGGAAGGCTAAACTGGGAAAGCTACCTCCTAATGTACAGGTGCCTAGCAAGTATTTCCCTAAGCCTTATCACTATTTTGAAAGGCAGAAGATAAAGGCTGAAGAGCTGAAAAAGAAAGATCTTAAAGGGAAGAAGCCTGCTGCTGCTGATGACAATGAAGCTCCAGTTCAAGCAAAGATTCAATCTGGAAAGGGGATCGTAATCAAGGAACCAGAGCAGCCATAGGATATCATTTTCTTAAGTTTACAATTTGTAATCATTTGTATTAAACTCTATGTAAACTTTTGATTAATGAAAATGTTGGAATTTGTAAGAACAATGTTATATGTTCAATCTATATACATTAATTGTTCTGAGATAATTGTCTATACATGTTCTGTTCATACATGTTTAAGTATTTACCCTGTCATATATTACTGTTTTACATCATACTGAGAATTTGTTATGTATGGTGTATATCATTGACTAAGGATTATGACTTCTCCAAATAGGGGGAGATTGTTGGGTACATTGGAATATATGTACCTGATTTGAAGAAGCCTCACCCCACTCAATGATATACATCAAGATGTATTTGATGTGCTTTGAGTTTATTTGTGCAGGTTAAGTAATTGCAAGGAAAGCAAAAAAGTTTCTAAATCCATGTGTCGACACCCAGAATAAAAGTGTCGACACTTAAGGAGGCTTGTGTCGACACCTAGAGAAGCTTTGTCGACCCTTGGAGTAATTGTGTCGACACCAGGAAGGCCGAGTCGACACCAGAAGGAAAGTGTCGACACATCAGGTAGTGTCGACACACAATGAAGAATTGTCTACATAATCAGTGTCGACACTAAGAAGCAGTGTCGACACCCAGAGAAACATTGTCGACAGTAAAAGTGTCGACACTATGAGGCTGTGTCGACACTCAGCAAACTTTAACAAAGTTTAAGTACAAGTGTCGACACAAAGGAGATGTGTCGACACTCAGCAAAGTCTCAACACATGAAGAATGTGTCGACACAAAGGAGATGTGTCGACACTCAGCAAATGTTTCAACACAGAAGGCATGTGTCGACACAAAGAAGATGTGTCGACACTTAGCAAGTTTCAACACAAGAAGATGTGTCGACACAAAGGACTTGTGTCGACACTTAGCAGAAATCAACTAAGTATTGAAGAAGAAGGACTTGTGTCGACACACAGGATCAGTGTCGACACATTCTGAAGAAGCAGTGTCAAGAAGCAGTTACAACAACACAAGAAGTTGTGTCGACACCATAAAGGCTAGTGTCGACACTTAGTCTACTTGTGTCGACACTTAGTCTATTTGTGTGGACACATAAAGACTATCTGTCTCGACACTTTCAGACAGTGACAGAGATTTCAAGAAGTGACTGGATGACTTAACAGCTGCCATTTCAACCTGTCAACTGCTACTGTCAGAGCTGTCAGAAGGTTGTTAGAAACCGGATCAGCCGGTCACCGTGCAGAAAGCTTATTTAAAGACCTTTCTCCTTCACCAGAGACATGAATAAGAATCGATCAATGAAGTGAAAAACAACACAACAAGAAGTAGACCTTCAAGAGAAGATCTAAGAAGTTGGAGAGAGAGCTCCTTCTAAGAAGACCAGCTGTTGAACCAGGCTGATAATGAAGATTCAGATTGAAATCAGAATCTCAAGTCAGCAGTTGATTGAAGATCATCTGCATTGTTGATGCACGAAAACGGACAGGGAGTCGGGCACCACCAGCTAACGGTTCGAGCACCGGGGTAGGGAAGGAAAGGAGGAGACTGTCAACCAATCGGTTACTAGCGGTCGTGGCTAAAGGACCGGAAAAGGGGGCCGCTGGCAGCGACAACAGCAGAGTTCGCGCGCCGCGGCTTAAATGCCACTCTTGCGGCGGGCTTTCCTTTACTTAAAATGAGAAACAGTTACACGAAAGGGAAAAAAGGAAGCCGGCCAGACTACAAGCCGCAAAACACTAGACTTGAGACCGCAGCTCATAACAGGCGAGCTCCTAGATACAAGTCAGCGTGTCTTGGGGAGTGTACCCTCCCCCTTTTTATAGGCTCGGGGGCCTGCCCAAGCGGGCAGGGATAAAGTTACCGGCTGCCCGGGGTACAGGAGAACCGGGCAGAGGTGAGGGGAAGCAAAAAAGAAAGAAACAAGAAATGAGGGTAGCCGCGCGGCCTGGCGGATTCCTCCTGGTGAGCTGACGGCTGGGTCCTGGAGCCTTGTCGCTGAGCAGGGGCGGCGTTGGCAGCGGCCTGACATGGAGACCACCCGGCTTGGGAGGCTTGGCTGCTTGAATAGGCAGGCCGCCCGGTCTGGAAAGCTGCGCGGGCAGGTCGCTGATTCCGGGCTTATCATAATCCCCGCACATTTTTAAGTTTCCAAAAAACTTCGAAAATCTAGAACTAAGCCGGAGACTGTGACTGCCTCATCGCCGTCTATAAAATCCCCTGGCCCTTGTCATTCTTCAAGATTCCTGCCGAGCCACGGGTCGCTACTCGCCACTTGCGGTCAGCATTTTGCAAGCCGACGCGATCTTTTACAAGATGGATGTTATGTCTTTAATGTTAGCACGCAACAAGAAACCGCCAGAAAAGAAGCAAAGCCGGAGCGAGAACTCGGACGATTCTGCCCAACAGTCTGCCAAGAAGATTGGGAAGCCGGAGACTTCAATGGCTTCTGGACCTGAAAAGAGGCCGACAGAGACCGTCGGCGGATCATCGCAGACCGCAGTAGATCCCAAAGCGATTTCAAAGACTGCTCCACCACAAGCCGGAATTGCCAAATCCTTCGACCTGACTTTCTCTCCATCAGGAGAACCACTGCTAAAAATCGGTGGGGCGGAGGAGAAAAGTGTTGAATCCGGGAAACCGTCCGAATTGCAGGACAAGGTCGACGTAATCGTTGTGGATGACAACGAGCCGGAGAAGGCGTTGGAGACCGAATAGATTTTGGGCGAACAACGCAAGCGGACTGAAAAGGTGTTCGGTTCCTTGAAACGGCAGAAGGAAAGGCGCGAAACCCTTGAAGAAAGGATGAAAAGGAAGATGAGGAAGTTGCATGCCAGAAACCGGAACATCTCGGAAAAGACGGGTGCGGACAGTCTTCAATACAGGCCGCACGAGAAGGAGGTACCCGAGAACCCGCCCACACCGGATTACAAGCCGAGTGAACTGGAGAGTACGCCCGCGGTTAGCGACTCGCTCAGCGAGCTCCTGAAGGGCATGGAGACCCTCCAGCGGCAAGACGCGCTATTGTCGACACCAGCGTCTTCTGAGGAGGTTGACCGCCCCGATATCCAGGTTATTGGGGAGAAGCCTGGCGAACCGGCTTCCGCGGCTTCTGAAGGAGCCGAGAAACTGAAGCTTCGCGAGAAGATGGAGGAGATGAAGAAACTGATCGCCGAGAAGCCGGTGGCGACCACACTTCCATTGTTGCAAGGTAAACACCAGGGCGTTATGAGAATTATTAAATTCTACAAGTCGCGGTCAAGGAAGAAGGGGGCGAATATAATATTAAATCCGCCGGCCAGCTTTTTCTTGACCACGGGTCAACTGAAAAGCAGAGCTAAGGAAGCCGAGCGGCTATGGAAAGAAAAGCTAAAGAGGATAGATCCTGAACGGCTCCGGCGGCCAGTGATTAAAATCCAAACTGCGGCCTCTGGAGGAGATAAACATCAAAACGGCGGTCTTATCCAACCGATTTCCTTACTAGAACCTCGCAACAATCCGGCTGAACCTGACTGCGGTTTCTCTTCTGCAGGTGTACCGGAGACCGCGATGAAACCGGGCGACTTGACGTCATTTTTGTCTATGCTGCCACCGCCTCCGCCTCCAAGTGTTCGCGCGAAGGAGATGGCCGACTTCCAGAAGGACGTCGGCACGCTGCAGGCGGCTTTGAACGCGGCCACCGAAACCCTGCGGATTAAAGATGAAGAGCAGCGGGTTGCCCAGGAGGCCGCGGAAAAAAGGATCCAAGAGTTGCAAACCATCCTGGAGCAAGAGACCACAAGATTGCAGACTGCGCTTTGAGCAGGAGACCATGAGGTTGAAGTCAGTGATGGAGAAAGAGACTGCTAGGCTCCAGACCGCGAAGGAAGAAGAGACCGCCAGGCTCCAGACCGCGATGGAAACCGCGAAGGCGAAGATTGCTGAGATGCAGGTCGCCTTGGAGCATGAAAGGACAGAGAAGTATTTGCTGATGGCCGCACGGCTTGAAGGAGACAGAGAAGAGATCCCACATGCTGAAGGCGGCGAGAACCAAGACCTGCCAGCGGAGACCGGCGGAGAACAGTGGCCTGCTCTACCAACTTCTGGAGAGTTGCCGGGTACTGGCCGCCCGGCCTCTGGCGAGACTTCAAATCCACCGGAGGCCGCGGCGCCTAGACAGGTCGCAGTTCCAAGCGGGCTCGGGGGTCAGGGGATCCCAATGATCCCATTTGCGAGAGTGGAACTCGACACTGCACGGGTTCATCGGTCTCTGCATGCGCTTCATAATCTGGTTAGCCAGGTGTACGTTGCGATTGTGCAGACCGGTGAACAGGTCGCGCACATAGGACGAGACAGGCCGGAAGATGACAAGCGATCCTGAGCGACTTGAGAGAACTAAGCCGTGCGGACAATTGAATATTATGTTGTAATATATATTTTTTCTGCTGGATTGTTGGACAATTTGATTATTGTAAACTGCTGTATTTTATTATGCTGCGAACTGAATGCGGCTTATGCGGTTTGTATTTATAATCTACATGCCTGCTGCTTTGTCCTGAAAAATTTAAAATATAGGATAGTAGCCGCGCGGTCTGGCGAACAGAACGTCGGCTTGAATATTTGATGCCCACATGATTCGCCACAGAATTATTCTAAGTGCATGTATATAGCTGTGCGGGCTGACGGACTAAACTGCGGCTTGGTAATTAAGCTGATCTGTCCTTCCAGCGGGCTTAGGCCGCGCGGCGTGATGACTAGCCGCGATTTGACGTTGGGCACTGTAACTTCACAGATTTTCTATAAATAGCACTGACCCCGGAGATTTCATCACAAATCAAAAAGGATGCGGGCTATGTCCAAGTCGTTGCGGTCTGACAAGGCCACTGCGGTTAGGACTGACGCGGCCTCCGCTTTCCACTCTGCTGATCACAAAGAATGCAGGCTTACAAAAGCCGAGCTGGACGATTTCGTTGAGAAGCACATGCAGGGAAGTCCGCTGGTCGCGCGGCTTCCCCGACAGGACGAGCGGATCAATTCTTCCCACGCAAATCAGATAGCGGTCCTGATCGACCACTTTGACTGCGGCTTCAGCTTCCCGGTCATGATGGAGGCCGTAGCGGTCTTCGACCACTACAGAGTTGTGCCCGGACAACTACCCCCAAACTCGATAGCCGCCATATATAGCTTTATCTCCTACCTGAGGTCGGAAAGAGTCCGCTTCTCTATGAGGCTCTTTCGGGAATGCTTTTCGGTGCGGTCTATCCCGGACTCTGGGACAAAGATCTTCCGGGGGCACCTCTACTTCGGCTGCAGAGGGCTGAAGATAGTTAACTTGGCGAACAAGATCGCGAACTGGTCCGAGTGGTTTCTCATATTCGAGGGAAACCTGGGGTTGCTGCCAGTCGACCCCCAAATCCGCGAAGAGGCCGCCTTTGGGAGCAGCGGCTTGGACGGCGTCGAGAAGGAGATATACAACTTCTTCAAAGGCGAGCGGCTTGATGTAAACCACTACATCCCGCTATTGTCGTCGCTAGTACGAATAGAAGCGGAAGACAGTAAGCTCCAAACCGTCCGAACTGAACTCTTAGTCGCACGGACTAGAAACTAACTTTTCCTTTATCTTTGCAGCTTCTGTGGCGGTCCCGCTGAACAAGCCGCAAACTCCTGGCGGCCTGACTCTCACTCAAAGAGAGAAGAGAGCGAGGCGTGCCAAGCCGGCGCGGGTTATAGAGGAGGAGGAGTCGGCCTCCTCTGGAGAGTTTATGCTGCAAGGAACGGGCAGCAGCCTGAAGGACCTTCACGGCGATCCGGCCTTGCGGTGGAGTCCGGACGGCAAGTCAGTGATGATCTCCACAGCCCTCCCCTACTGGGGGAAGAAGAAGTAAGCCGCCACGCTAGCGTGGTTGGCGGCGCGTTGTATGGCAAGCGCAACTTGAGGGCGATGCGCCAAGTTCCACCAGACGACCTGCCGCGGCTAGCCGCACAGGTCGGGGCAAGGAGCTTTGTGGCAAGTCACTTCATGGGCCTTGCCTACAAGCAACTGATGAAGGAGAACAGCGGCCTGAAAAGGCAGTTAAAGGAACAACAAGAAGAGAACAAGCGACTAAAGGAAAGGGAGGCGGTAAGACATTACCGTTACTCGTGCGGTTAACATTATGTAACCGCGCGGCCTTACCTTTATCTTTTGTTTGCAGGAAATGTACAACCCGGCCAACCCCATCTTCCATGACCAAGTCTTCCCGCAACTCGTCCAGGGAATCGATGGAGCGCTTAACCGCCTCCGGGACCTTGGCGGCTTTGCGACCGGCTTCACCGATTTTACTTGTGCCGACATCTACCCCACCCTGAAAGAGCAGGTGGCCGACGTCTACAGGTCGATCAAGGGCAAGAGTAAGGTCGGGGAAGAAGTCGGCGAGGTGGAGGAAGATGTCGAGGTAGACGGCGGCCAGGGAAGCCCAAGTGCATGCACATCGTCTGAGTTCGGCGGTCAAGAATCTGAGACCGCGTGGCCAGACTCGACAACTTCTGGCGGTTCAGGGAGCTCAGCGACCAGCAGCGGATACACAGAATCCCCCGTCGATATCGGTGATGGCGGTGATTTGGATTCTCCTGCGACTAAGAAGCTTAAACCGGGCGATTAGAAAATCGTTATCTTGTTTTTTTGTATTTTGAACTTTTTGGAAATCGGCGGTATTATTTTTTGTAACCGCGCGATTAATGCTTTGTAATACTTAATGAGATAAAAATGAAGGCAATTTTACCTTTCTCTTTACTACATCTCATTTTCTTACTCGTTTAAGTCCGCACGGTCTCAGCATAACTTCCGATTTAATAAAATTCAAGCACATAAACCGGTCTGAGTTCACATTGCGACTTCAACGAAGTTACCCGCAAGAGACATATATTTCCCTGCGGTTTATTCCGGAATGCACGTCGACATTAAGCCGAGCGGTTAACAAATTAAACCGCAATTTGCCTTAATGAATTACTCAATGTTATCTGCTGGAAGAGCTGATTGACCGCGGCTTGCTTATACATAAACCGTGACCGCTAAGCCGCGCGGCTACCTGTCGCAGTCGCCAAACAACCATAACATTGAAGTATAAGATCGCGGCTAGGGCGAACTCTGAAACGAATTGCCCAATTGATACAAGGAACAAGAATAGAGAAACAATCTTCGGCTTCCGATAATACAGACCGATATAGGCATATGGAAGCCGAGAATTTTTGTGACGACAGTTCGCTGATTAGCTAATATAATTAATACCATAGAAGTCGGCGGATCAAAGCCAGGAATTAAGTGCCAGACGCAGGTCGGCCGACTTCCTGTCCATATGAATAATAAACCGGCAATTGATGTATGAAAGCCAAATAAGATACTGAATAGCGGATAGGCGGACATAAGTCGGCCGAGTTCCCAAATATATTAATAATAATCCGGCCGGAAGTCAAATAACTTAAGCCGAAAAATGTAACCGGGCGGCCTGTGTAATTAATTATATAACCTGCGCAGGCCGCTGAGTAAAACCGCGAGGTAGCGGATAGGCTCGTGTTGTCCTGCAAAAATAGTTGAAGACATGCACTTATGTGTCAATGTGGGCAGGTGCGTGCGGCAGTACTTTCCACACAAAGAACACATAAGCGGGATTGAAATTCTTAATATCCACGACCGATGTCAAGCGGGACAAGTACGCAACGTCTGCGACTGAAGTCAAGCGGAACAAGTACGCAATGTCTGCGACGAAGGTCAAGCGGGACAAGTACGTAATGTCTGTCTGTGACTGAAGTCATGCGTTACGGGTACGCAATGTCTGCGACTGAAGGCCAAGAGGAATTTCCACTACACATCTGCGACTGAAGTCAAGCGGGATGTGGAGGGCTTAAGAATTCAAAAGGGGGCTCTTGCCCCTACATGCATGCATATTGACA
The DNA here is from genome assembly GCA_039583875.1 of Platanthera guangdongensis. Lineage (NCBI taxonomy): Eukaryota > Viridiplantae > Streptophyta > Magnoliopsida > Asparagales > Orchidaceae > Platanthera > Platanthera guangdongensis. The sequence goes on from CM077154.1 coordinate 36,200,530, forward strand.
TAAAACGTAAAGCTAAAAAATAAGCTTCAAATGAAAAAATAACGTTCGCATGATGTTAAGGATGTGGAAAAGGATATATGTCTGCAGTTTTAGCATGCCCCATTAATACCAATTGTGAAGGGGACGTTATATACCATTCTGAACATAAGCATTTTTCATCATATAAAGAAAGAGAAATCCCTGCTTGAACCATTGAGTAAGAAATGGAAGATTGCCTTAGATAATTACTGAATGACATATTCTTGCAACTTTCCAGCTCTTGCAAGTTGATTAGCCAATTCCCTGAGAGCTATGCAATCTTCTGCTAGATGACCAATATCTTTATGATACTTGCAAAAAAGCTCCTCGTGTCGATACTTGATTTTAGATTTCATACGCCGAGGCTTCTTGAACTCAGGCATTCCTTGAATGATTATCAAAAGATCTTCCATAGAAATTTTGAACTTAACATACTTACCTGAACCTTTCTCACGCTTTGGAGTTTTACCCTGGAGAAGAGGAGGAGACTTGCAATATTCAACTTGCGAAACATCTTGGGAGGAAATAGATTGCTGTTGACCAGAAGTCCCTTGAGATTGTTTAGCCATTTGATTCAGAAATGAAACATAACCTTTATTTGCCTCTTCGCCTATTATGAATGTATTAACAATATCAATAAGATCTCCGTAGCTTTTGGGATACTTTGTGGTGAGCTTGAATTTCAAGGGACCTTCTTGAAGTGCATTTATGAAAGCATGCAAGTAATAGTCTTGATGGACGCTACAAACATCCAGAGCCTCCTTTTGAAACCGATCAACAAAATCTGGATTAGACTCGTCGATTCCTTGCTTGATTCGGAAGAGAGCTCCAACGTCTCTTTTCCGCTTCCTGTAAATAGTGAATCTAGAAATAAATTGACTTCGAAGATCCTTAAAGCTGGTTACTGATCAAGGTGGGAGGATATAAAACCATTCTCTTGCAACATTGCCAAAAGTCATAACAAAGAGTTTGCATTTTACTCCATTTGACACGTTTCTCAGTGAAACAGCTGATTCAAAAGCTTGCAAATGAGAAAACGGATCATCACATCCAGAATACTCTGGGAGACGTGGCACTCTGAAGTTATCGGAGACAGTATCCCACCGAATACGATTAATTAATGGAGAAGGGGCCTCTTCTTCTTCCTCACAAAGAGGTTCATTTGCAACAGATTCTAGTCCACGCACAACACTGTTTGCAAAAATTTCTCTATGAGGGTCAACAACCTCACTATTAAAATACAAGCAATCCTGCACTTCTAAGAGATCTGTAGTAACCGAGATGTTGCTGGATTTATTCTGACCCTTTGCAGGATTCATCTTGAAAAGAGGGAATAGCCGAACTTTTTCAAGAGACCGCAGAATAGCGGCGGCTTGACGAGCGGCAAGATGGTGCAACAAGCTGACAAGAAGACCGAGAAGAAAACCGAGCGGGTAGAATGCCTGGTTCTACAGCACTGGAGGCGGGTTGAAAGCCTTAGCCGGCGAAGTCTTGGCTTGCTCGACAGGCCGCCGAACTCTAGAGGATAGAGCGGTCTAAATAGCTAGACCGCTGATTTCATCGATTAGTCGAGATCTGAAGGTCGCGTGTTAACTGTTGATGCACAAAAACGGACAGGGAGTCGGGCACCACCAGCTAACGGTTCGAGCACTGGGGGTACGGAAGGAAAGGAGGAGACTGTCGACCAATCGGTTACTAGCGGTCGCGGCTAAAGGACCGGAAAAGGGGGCCGCTGGCAGCGGCAACAGCAGAGTACACCCGCCGCGGCTTAAATGCCACTCTTGCGGCGGGCTTTCCTTTACTTAAAATGAGAAACAGTTACATGAAAGGGAAAAAAGGAAGCCGGCCGGACTACAAGCCGCAAAACACTAGACTTTAGACCGCAACTCTTAACAGGCGAGCTCCTGGATACAAGTCAGCGTGTCTTGGGGAGTGCACCCTCCCCCTATTTATAGGCTCGGGGGCCTGCCCAAGCGGGCAGGGCTAAAGTTACCGGCTGCCCGGGGTACAGGAGAACCGGGCAGAGGTGAGGGGAAGCAAAAGAGAAAGAAACAAGAAAGGAGGGAAGCCGCGCGGCCTGGCGGATTCCTCCTGGCGAGCTGACGGCTGGGTCCTGGAGCCTTGTCGCTGAGCAGGGGCGGCGTTGGCAGCGGCCTGACATGGAGACCGCCCGGCTTGGGAGGCTTGGCGGCTTGAATAGGCAGGCCTCCCGGTCTAGAAAGCTGCGCGGGCAGGTCGTGAATTCCGGGCTTATCATAATCCCCGCACATTTTTAAGTTTCCAAAAAACTTCGCAAATGTAGAACTAAGCCGGAGACCGCGACTGCCTCATCGCCGTCTATAAAATCCCCTGGCCCTTGTCATTCTTCAAGATTCCTGCCGAGCCACGGGTCGCTACTCGCCACTTGCGGTCAGCATTTTGCAAGCCGACGCGATCTTTTACAAGATGGATGTTATGTCTTCAATGTTAGCACGCAACAAGAAACCGCCAGAAAAGAAGCAAAGCCGGAGCGAGAACTCGGACGATTCTGCCCGACAGTCTGCCAAGAAGATTGGGAAGCCGAAGACTTCAGCGGCTTCTAGACCTGAAAAGAGGCCGACAGAGACCGTCGGCGGATCATCGCAGGCCGCAGTAGATCCCAAAGCGATTTCAAAGACTGCTCCACCACAAGCCGGAATTGCCAAATCCTTCAACCTGACTTTCTCTCCATCAGGAGAACCACTGCTAAAAATCGGTGGGGCGGAGGAGAAAAGTGTTGAATCCGGGAAACCGTCTGAATTGCAGGACAAGGTCGACGTAATCGTTGTGGATGACAACGAGCCGGAGAAGGCGCTGGAGACCGAACAGATTTTGGACGAACAGCGCAAGCGGACTGAAAAGGTGTTCGGTTCCTTGAAACGGCAGAAGGAAAGGCGCGAAACCCTTGAAGAAAGGATGAAAAGGAAGATGAGGAAGTTGCACGCCAGAAACCGGAACATCTCGGAAAAGACGGGTGCGGACAGTCTTCAACACAGGCCGCACGAGAAGGACGTACCCGAGAACCCGCCCACACCGGATTACAAGCCGAGCGAACTGGAGAGTACGCCCGCGGTTAGCGACTCGCTCAGCGAGCTCCTGAAGGGCATGGAGACCCTCCAGCGGCAAGACGCGCTATTGTCGACACCAGCGGCTTCTGAGGAGGTTGACCGCCCCGATATCCAGTTTATTGGGGAGAAGCCTGGCGAACCGGCTTCCGCGGCTTCTGAAGGAGCCGAGAAACTGAAGCTTCGCGATAAGATGGAGGAGATGAAGAAACTGATCGCCGAGAAGCCGGTGGCGACCACACTTCCATTGCTGCAAGGTAAACACCGGGGTGTTAGGCGAATTATTAAATTCTACAAGTCGCGGTCAAGGAAGAAGGGGGCGAATATAATATTAAATCCGCCGGCCAGCTTTTTCTTGACCACGGCTCAACTAAAAAGCCGAGCTAAGGAAGCCGAGCGGCTATAGAAAGAAAAGCTAAAGAGGATAGATCCTGAACGGCTCCGGCGGCCAGTGATTAAAATCCAAACCGCGGCTTCTGGAGGAGATAAACATCAAACTGGCGGTCTTATCCAACCGATTTCCTTACTAGAACCTCGCAACAATCCGGCTGAACATGACTGTGGTTTCTCTTCTGCAGGTGTACCGGAGACCGCGATGAAACCGGGCGACTTGACGTCACTTTTGTCTATTCTTCCACCGCCTCCGCCTCCAAGTGTTCGCGAGAAGGAGATGGCCGACTTCCAGAAGGACGTCGGCACGCTGCAGGCGGCTTTGAACGCGGCCACCGAAACCCTGCGGATTAAAGACGAAGAGCAGCGGGTTGCCCAGGAGGCCGCGGAAAAAAAGGATCCAAGAGTTGCAAACCATCCTGGAGCAAGAGACCACAAGGTTGCAGACTGCGCTTGAGCAGGAGACCATGAGGTTGAAGTCAGCGATGGAGCAAGAGACTACTAGGCTCCAGACCGCGAGGGAAGAAGAGACCGCCAGGCTCCAGACCGCGATGGAAACCGCGGAGGGGAAGATTGCTGAGATGTAGGTCGCCTTGGAGCACGAAAGGACGGAGAAGTATTTGTTGATGGCCGCACGGCTTGAAGGAGACGGAGAAGAGATCCCACATGCTGAAGGCGGCGAGAACCAAGACCTGCCAGCGGAGACCGGCGGAGAACAGCGGCCTGCTCTACCAACTTCTGGAGAGTTGCCGGGTACTGGCCGCCCGGCCTCTGGCGAGACTTCAAATCCACCGGAGGCCGCGGCGCCTAGACAAGTCGCAGTTCCAAGCGGGCTCGGGGGTCAGGGGATCCCAATGATCCCATTTGCGAGAGTGGAACGCGACACTGCGCGGGTTCATCGGTATCTGCATGCGCTTCATAATCTGGTTAGCCAGGTGTACGTTGCGATTGTGCAGACCGGTGAACAGGTCGCGCACATAGGACGAGACAGGCCGGAAGATGACAAGCGATCCTGAGCGACTTGAGAGAACTAAGCCGCGCGGACAATTGAATATTATGTTGTAATATATATTTTTTCTGCTGGATTGTTGGACAATTTGATTATTGTAAACTGCTGTATTTTATTATGCTGCGAACTGAATGCGGCTTATGCGGTTTGTATTTATAATCGACATGTCTGCTGCTTTGTCCTGAAAAATTTAAAATATAGGATAGTAGCCGCGCGGTCTGGCGAACAGAACGCCGGCTTGAATATTTGATGCCCACATGATTCGCCATAGAATTATTCTAAGTGCAGGTATATAGCCGTGTGGGCTGACGGACTAAACTGCGGCTTGGTAATTAAGCTGATCTGTCCTTCCAGCGGGCTTAGGCCGCGCGGCGTGACGACTAGCAGCGATTTGACGTTGGGCACTGTACCTTCACAGATTTTCTATAAATAGCGCTGACCCCGGAGATTTCATCACAAATCAAAAAGGATGCGGGCTAAGTCCAAGTCGTTGCGGTCTAACAAGGCCACTGCGGTTAGGACTGACGCGGCCTCCGCTTTCCACTCTGCTGATCACAAAGAATGTCGGCTTACAAAAGCCGAGCTGGACGATTTCATTGAGAAGCACATGCAGGGAAGTCCGCTGGTCGCACGGCTTCCCCGACAGGACGAGCGGATCAATTCTTCCCACGCAAATCAGATAGGGGTCCCGATCGACCACTTTGACTGCGGCTTCAGCTTCCCGGTCATGATGGAGGCCGTAGCGGTCTTCGACCACTATGGAGTTGTGCCCGGACAACTACCCCCAAACTCGATAGCCGCCATATATAGCTTTATCTCCTACCTGAGGTCGGAAAGAGTCCGCTTCTCTATGAGGCTCTTTCGGGAATGCTTTTCGGTGCGGTCTATCCCGGACTCCGGGACAAAGATCTTCCGGGGGCACCTCTACTTCGGCTGCAGAGGGCTGAAGATAGTTAACTTGGCGAACAAGATCGCGAACTGGTCCGAGCGGTTTCTCATATTCGAGGGAAACCTTGGGTTGCTGCCAGTCGACCCCCAAATCCGCGAAGAGGCCGCCTTTGGGAGCAGCGGCTTGGACGGCGTCGAGAAGGAGATATACAACTTCTTCAAAGGCGAGCGGCTTGATGTAAACCACTACATCCCGCTATTGCCGTCGCTAGTAGGAATAGAAGCGGAAGACAGTAAGCTCCAAACCGGCCGAACTGAACTCTTAGTCGCACGGACTAGAAACTAACTTTTCCTTTATCTTTGCAGCTTCTGTGGCGGTCCCGCTGAACAAGCCGCAAACTCCTGGCGGCCTGACTCTCACTCAAAGAGAGAAGAGAGTGAGGCGTGCCAAGCCGGCGCGGGTTGTGGAGGAGGAGGAGTCGGCCTCCTCTGGAGAGTTTATGCTGCAAGGAACGGGCAGCAGCCTGAAGGACCTTCACGGCGATCCAGCCTTGCGGTGGAGTCCGGACGGCAAGTCAGTGACGATCTCCACCGCCCTCCCCTACTGGGGGGAAGAAGAAGTAAGCCGCCACGCGAGCGTGGTTGGCGGCGCGCTGTATGGCAAGCGCAACTTGAGGGCGATGCGTCAAGTTCCACCAGACGACCTGCCGCGGCTAGCCGCATAGGTCGGGGCAAGGAGCTTTGTGGCAAGTGACTTCATGGGCCTTGCCTACAAGCAACTGATGAAGGAGAACAGCGGCCTGAAAAGGCAGTTAAAGGAACAACAAGAAGAGAACAAGCGACTAAAGGAAAGGGAGGCGGTAAGACATTACCGTTACTCGTGCGGTTAATATTATGTAACCGCGCGGCCTTACCTTTACCTTTTGTTTGCAGGAAATGTACAACCCGGCCAACCCCATATTCCAAGACCAAGTCTTCCCGCAACTCGTCCAGGGAATCGATGGAGCGCTTAACTGCCTTCGGGACCTTGGCGGCTTTGCGACTTGCTTCACCGATTTTACTTGTGCCGACATCTACCCCACCCTGAAAGAGCAGGTGGCCGACGTCTACAGGTCGATCAAGGGCAAGAGTAAGGTCGGGGAAGAAGTCGGCGAGGTGGAGGAAGACGTTGAGGTAGAGGGCGGCCAGGGATGCCCAAGTGCACGCACATCGTCTGAGTCCGGCGGTCAAGAATCCGAGACCGCGCGGCCAGACTCGACAACTTCTGGCGGTTCAGGGAGCTCAGCGACCAGCAGCGGATACACTGAATCCCCCGTCGATATCGACGATGGCGGTGATTTTGATTCTCCTGCGACTAAGAAGCTTAAACCGGGCGATTAGAAAATCGTTATCTTGTTTTTTTGTATTTTGAACTTTTTGGAAATCGGCGGTATTATTTTTTGTAACCGCGCGATTAATGCTTTGTAATACTTAATGAGATAGAAATGAAGGCAATTTTACCTTTCTCTTTACTACAACTCATTTTCTTACTCGTTTAAGTCCGCACGGTCTCAGCATAACTTCCGATTTAATAAAATGCAAGCACATAAACCGGTCTGAGTTCACACTGCGACTTCAACGAAGTTACCCGCAAGAGACATATATTTCCCTGCGGTTTATTCTGGAATGCACGTCGACATTAAGCCGAGCGGTTAACAAATTAAACCGCAATTTGCCTTAATGAATTACTCAATGTTATCTGCTGGAAGAGCTGATTGACCGCGGCTTGCTTATACATAAACCGTGACCGCTAAGCCGTGCGGCTACCTGTCGCAGTCGCCAAACAACCATAACATTGAAGTATAAGATCGTGGCTAGGGCGAACTCTGAAACGAATTGCCCAATTGATACAAGGAACAAGTATAGAGAAACAATCTTCGGCTTACGATAATACAGACCGATATAGGCATATGGAAGCCGAGAATTTTTGTGACGACAGTTCGCTGATTAGCTAATATAATTAATACCATAGAAGTCGGCGGATCAAATCCAGGAATTAAGTGCCAGACGCAGGTCGGCCGACTTCCTGTCCATATGAATAATAAACCGGCAATTGATATATGAAAGCCAAATAAGATACTGAATAGCGGATAGGCGGACGTAAGTCGGCCGAGTTCCCAAATATATTAATAATAATCCGGCCGGAAGTCAAATAACTTAAGCCGGAAAATGTAACCGGGCGGCCTATGTAATTAATTATATAACCTGTGCAGGCCGCTGAGTAAAACCGCGAGGTAGCGGATAGGCTCGTGTTGTCCTGCAAAAATAGTTGAAGACATGCACTTATGTGTCAATGTGGGCAGGTGCGTGCGGCAGTACTTTCCACACAAAGAACACATAAGCGGGATTGAAATTCTTAATATCCACGACCGATGTCAAGCGGGACAAGTACGCAACGTCTGCGACTGAAGTCAAGAGGAACAAGTACGCAATGTCTGCGACGAAGGTCAAGCGGGACAAGTACGTAATGTCTGTCTGTGACTGAAGTCATGCGTGATGGGTACGCAATGTCTGCGACTGAAGGCCAAGCGGAATTTCCACTACACATCTGCGACTGAAGTCAAGCGGGATGTGGAGGGCTTAAGAATTCAAAAGGGGGCTCTTGCCCCTACATGCATGCATATTGGCATAAAAAGTAAAGCTAAAAAATAAGCTTCAAATGAAAAAATAACGTTCGCATGATGTTAAGGATGTGGAAAAGGATATATGTCTGCAGTTTTAGCATGCCCCATTAATACCAATTGTGAAGGGGACGTTATATACCATTCTGAACATAAGCATTTTTCATCATATAAAGAAAGAGAAATCCCTGCTTGAACCATTGAGTAAGAAATGGAAGATTGTCTTAGAGAATTACTGAATGACATATTCTTGCAACTTTCCAGCTCTTGCAAGTTGATTAGCCAATTCCCTGAGAGCTATGCAATCTTCTGCTAGATGACCAATATCTTTATGATACTTGCAAAAAAGCTCCTCGTGTCGATACTTGATTTTAGATTTCATACGTCGAGACTTCTTGAACTCAGGCATTCCTTGAATGATTATCAAAAGATCTTCCATAGAAATTTTGAACTTAACATACTTACCTGAACCTTTCTCACGCTTTGGAGTTTTACCCTGGAGAAGAGGAGGAGACTTGCAATATTCAACTTGCGAAACATCTTGGGAGGAAATAGATTGCTGTTGACCAGAAGTCCCTTGAGATTGTTTAGCCATTTGATTCAGAAACGAAACATAACCTTTATTTGCCTCTTCGCCTATTATGAATGTATTAACTATATCAATAAGATCTCCGTAGCTTTTGGGATACTTTGTGGTGAGCTTGAATTTCAAGGGACCTTCTTGAAGTGCATTTATGAAAGCATGCAAGTAATAGTCTTGATAGACGCTACAAACATCCAGAGCCTCCTTTTGAAACCGATCAACAAAATCTGGATTAGACTCGTCGATTCCTTGCTTGATTCGGAAGAGAGCTCCAACGTCTCTTTTCCGCTTCCTGTAAATAGTGAATCTAGAAATAAATTGACTTCGAAGATCCTTAAAGCTGGTTACTGATCGAGGTGGGAGGCTATAAAACCATTCTCTTGCAACATTGCCAAAAGACATAACAAAGAGTTTGCATTTTACTCCATTTGACATGTTTCTCAGTGAAACAGCTGATTCAAAAGCTTGCAAATGAGAAAACAGATCATCACATCCAGAATACTCCGGGAGACGTGGCACTCTGAAGTTATCGGAGACAGTATCCCACCGAATACGATTAATGAATGGAGAAGGGGCCTCTTCTTCCTCCTCACAAAGAGGTTCATTTGCAACAGATTCTAGTCCACGCTCAACACTGTTTGCAAAAATTTCTCTATGAGGGTCAACAACCTCACTATTAAAATACAAGCAATCCTGCACTTCTGAGAGATCTGTAGTAACCGAGATGTTGCTGGATTTATTCTGACCCTTTGCAGGATTCATCTTGAAAAGAGGGAATAGCCGAACTTTTTCAAGAGACTGCAGAATAGCGGCGGCTTGACGGGCGGCTAGATGGTGCAACAAGCTGACAAGAAGACCGAGAATAAAACTGAGCGGGTAGAATGCCTGGTTCTACAGCACTGGAGGCGGGTTGAAAGCCTTAGCCGGCAAAGTCGTGGCTTGCTCGACAGGCCGTCGAACTCTAGAGGATAGAGCGGTCTAATTAGCTAGACCACTGATTTCATCGATTAGTCGAGATCTAAAGGTCGCGTGTTAACTGTTGATGCACGAAAACGTACAGGGAGTCGGGCACCACCAGCTAACGGTTCGAGCACCGGGGGTAGGGAAGGAAAGGAGGAGACTGTCGACCAATCGGTTACTAGCGGTCGCGGCTAAAGGACCTGAAAAGGTGGCCGCTGGCAGCGGCAACAGCAGAGTTCACCCGCCGCGGCTTAAATGACACTCTTGTGGCGGGCTTTCCTTTACTTAAAATGAGAAACAGTTACACGAAAGGGAAAAAAGGAAGCCGGTCGGACTACAAGCCGCAAAACACTAGACTTGAGACCGCAGCTCTTAACAGGCGAGCTCCTGGATACAAGTCAGCGTGTCTTGGGGAGTGCACCCTCCCCCTATTTATAGGCTCGGGGGCCTGCCCAAGCGGGCAGGGCTAAAGTTACCGGCTGCCCGGGGTACAGGAGAACCGGGCAGAGTTGAGGGGAAGCAAAAGAGAAAGAAATAAGAAAGGAGGGAAGCCGCGCGGCCTGTCGGATTCCTCCTGGCAAGCTGACGGCTGGGTCCTGGAGCCTTGTCGCTGAGCAGGGGCGGCGTTGGCAGCGGCCTGACATGGAGACCGCCCGACTTGGGAGGCTTGGCGGCTTGAATAGGCAGGCCGCCCGGTCTGGAAAGCTGCGCGGGCAGGTCGCGGATTCCGGGCTTATCATGCATAGAGATACAACCCTACTGTGTTCTAATTCAAGAAGCTTTGAAGAAAGCTAAGGGAGGTTGATCTCTGCCAAGTTCTTCCAAGAACTCATCAAGAAGCCAGTCAACTCATCTCTCTCTAATAGAGTTGTGGTTATATACTTTGTATTTTCTAATTTCTGTAGGATCTTGTATAGATCTGAGTTGTAAGCCTAAATTTATAAATGCTGAGGTAGGGCCTGTGAGCCTGAGTGTAGGAGAATCATTTCTCTGAGTGTAGGCCTTGTTGAAGGCTGAGGTAGGGCTGTTGTGCCTGAGTGTAGGTCTTGTTGAAGACTGAGTGGTAGGGCTTGGTGCCTGAGTTGTAGGAGTGGGATCACTCTGAGATGTAGGAACTTGTTTGGGGTTCTGAGTTGTAAGATCTGTGGATCTGAGGAGAAGTGGAGAAGTTAGGCCGAATCTAGTACACTACTAGATAGGCGAAGGGGGAAAGTGGATGTACCCAAACCTTGGGGAACCACTATAAATCCTGTGTGCTCTCTGTGATTGTATGCCTGTATGGTTGCTGTGTTGTGATACTTGTATTATTGCAAATACTGTATTGTATTTCTGCCTTTAAAGTTAAAAAGATATAGGTCACTTATTCACCCCCCCCCCCTCTAGGTGATTAGGCAATGTTTCTTTCAGTGCTTGTGCGCAATAACTTCCTAGGGCTATATACTCGGCTTCAGCAGTAGAGAGGGCAATTGAGTTCTGTTTCCTACTTGACTGTGAAACTAGAGACGGACCTAGGAAGTGATCGGTACCACTTGTGCTCTTGTGATTGAGTGAACATCTAGCAAAGTCCGAGTTAGAATATCCGTGGAGCATGAAATCAGTGGTGTGTGGATACCAAATACCAAGATTTTGGGTGAATATAAGATACCTAAAGATATGTTGTGATAAACATAAATATATTTCACACCTGTAGGATCCTTTTTGGATCTAAGTTGTAGGGATCTCTGAGCCCGAGGTAAGGCAAATTTTCCTGAGTTATAGGACCCAGTTTGGATCTAAGGTAGGTGGTCAATTTATTACTGAGTTGTAGGACTTGGTTTTAAGTTAGTGGTTGGTGAGTCATTCTCACTGAGCTGTAGGGAACTTGTGCCTGAGGTAGGATCTGGATGCAGATCTGAGGTAGGGCCTTTATGCTTGAGATTATACGAGTGTCATTCATTCTGAGGTAGGATCACTAGTGGATTTTAGGTAGGGCTATCCTCCCAGCATGAGTGTAGGGCCTTTGGCCTAAAGTAGGTGATCTGATGATCATTGAGTTGTAGGCCTTTGTGGCTAAGTTGTAAGTATTGGAGGAGACTGGGAGATCCTAAGGGATCTGAGGTGTAAGCTCTTTGGAGCATTGGTTTGGGGAAGGGCCTTGACTAACATGAAGTTGGCAAGGTGGGAGGAAAGTGGATGTACCCAAAAATTTGGGAACCACTATAAATCTGTGTGTGCTTTTCTATGTTGTTTTCTTTGTGCAGTTACTTGAAAGCTAAATACTGCCAACACACTAAGTACTAAGAAAGATAAAATTAAAAGCTAATAATATCAGTGAGACAACCTATTCACCCCCCTCCCCCCTTATGTTGTATGCTACCTTGAAAATAAAAACTTTCAAGTGATATCAGAGGGAGGTTACTAAAAAAGAATCAATCCATCTGAGTGATCTTCCAAGGTAACTAGAGACTATCCTTATGGGTTCAGGAGTGAACTGTAGGGAGCTGGGTTCCATGAAGCTTCCTATCTGCAAGAAGGAGGGATTTGACATCTAGAAGGAGAGGGTCAGGCTATTCATGGAATCAGCTGACCCTATAATCTTTATAACTATTAAAGAAGGACCTTTCATCCCCATCAAAGTGTCTATCCTGGATGCAAACATCCAGACACCCAGGACTTATGATGAGATGATAAAGGATGAAGTCATTCTTGCCACCATGGACAAGATGGCTCAAAATATCATTGTTTGTGCTATTGATGATTCGACGCTTCAGAATCTGATTCACTGTAAAATTGCAAAGGAGATGTCGGACACTCTGGTGATCTACATGGAAGGGACAGAGGAGGCCAGGGATGACAAAAATTCTATGCTCAACTAGGAGTATGAGGCCTTCAGATAGTCCAAGGGTGAGAATAGAGCCACCTGCTATGAAAGATTCTTCAAGATAGTAAATGAGCTAAGGACATATGGAAGGGTCTTTAGTCATTATAAGCACAATGAGAAGCTCCTAAGGTCTCTCACCAGAGACTGGGACACAAAAATATTTGCCATCAGAGAAATGGCTCAGATGGGTGACACTCCACCTCACACCCTATTTGGAAAACTGCTCTCTTATGAGATGCAGCTAACAGTCAGAATAGAGGAAGAGACAAACTGCAAATCTCAAGCCAAAGAGAAGTTAGTGGCTTTCAAAGTTGGAGCCACAAGGATAAGCAGGAGAAAGACCCCTTCTCCTCTAAGAAGACCAGCAGATTCAGACTGCTCTAAATCAAAGGCATAGAGTGCAACATGTCTAATGAGGAATTTGATGTTTTCTCTAGGCAGCTCCATAGGTTGATGAAGAAAAAGCACTGGAAGAACAGGCCATCCACCTCAGCTCATCACTGGAAGAAAACCACAAGGAGGACAGGTATGGCTCTTAACCTAGTAAATAGAATTCATCTAATATTGTCTATTACTACTGCAGCAAGCCAGAGCATGTCATTGTTGATTGCTCTGTAAAGAGAAGGGAGGATGGTGAGATGAAATCTCACCAAAAGCCCAAGGGCAAGAAAGAAAAGTCCCTTGTGGCTAAGAAAGAGAAGAGCTGGACAGACTCATCATCATTAGAGTCTGAAGAAGGGGAAGCCTACATTAGGCTGGTTGTTGTTGCTGCAGAACAAGAAACTGTTTTAGCAGATAATGACTATCCTCCTTCAAGGATAGGAGTCACGGCCCCTCTGACATTGTTGGACAGTGACTCAGAGGTGGATGTTGATGAAGAAGATGCCTATAGCTGCCATGGGCTGATGACAATGACTGATGAAGAGGGCAACCAGGATCAACCTGGTCAAAGTAAAGTACATTCCCTATCCAGTTCTGTATCTAAGTTTGAGACAAGTCCCCATGTAGAAGCCTCTTCATCTAACGGTGAAGATGATTCTAGCTCAGAAGGTGATGTCAATCAATTGATTGACATATATAGTGTACTTCTGGGTGCCTTTTAGATATGCAAGAAGTTGACTAAGAAGCAAGCTAAGGATATTTTATCTCTTCAAACTACTGCTTCTCAGCTTGCTAAAACAACTGCTGTGCTGAATCAGACAATGAGGGAACTCAGTGAACTGAAAACCCTGTCAGGCATCTAGATGAAGAAGACTATCAAGAGCAAGAATAGTCTAATTAAAGATCTTGAAGAAAAGCCCCAGAGGGAGAAAGGTATTGTGGCTAGTTTCTCTCAGCCCAATACAGTGTTGACCTTGATAGATTCCTTCTCCTCACAAAAGCATGAGAAGGGGTTGAGCTTCAAGGGTAACACAAGACCTGCCCATCCCAAAGGGAAAGGGAAAGTTGCAGTTGTGCATATGGCATTTATGCCATCTATCCCATTCAAGAGGGTGATATTCCCTTCAAATATGTATGACCAAGATAGTATATTTCATCATAATATGAATGGTGCTTTCACAAGTGGAACAAAAGATGTTCTTAGACATTATGGAAGGAATATCATGGTAAGTGCCTTTAAGGGTGCCCATGAAGATATTAAAATGGCCCATCATGGAGCATTTATTTTTGGTGCCACAGCCCCCCCCCCCCTAAAAAATGTGGCTGCAGCCAACTTTGAGAACTTGTCAGCACAGAATTTAACTAATGGTCAGTCTGTCAGCTTGCCTGATATGACTGTTTTTGATGTTATCAAGAGCACGCTGTTAGAAAAGAAATGTGATGCTGATAGGATTCAGAACAGGAAACATAAGCCAGCAAATAGACTAACCTTCAGTAAAATCCATGCTAAAAGGTATCAGAAAATGGCTGCTGCACCTCTTTCTTCAGTCAAGACTGCAGTCAAACCAACTGCTGGGCCTTCACAAAAAAGAAGATACAACATACATGATTGTTGGTGCTGTGGCAATATAGGCCATTATGCCAATGACTGCTGGCACAATCATAATGTGGTAAGAGCTAGAGTCAGTCCACCAGTCAGAAAATTTGCAGGTGGACATGTTCAGTTTCGAACTAATGTGCACCTAGTACCCAATAGAAATTGGGGTCCTAAGGTAAAATAAATTTCTTATTGCAGGATAGTCCAAGTGACCATACCCCAATATGGTACTTGGACAGTGGTTGTTCCTTGAAATTTGACTAGGACAAGGAGCAACTTGAACGAGTTTATCCCAGTGAAAAATGGACCCAAGGTTATCTTTGGTGGTTCTGATAGAGGGGTAACTAGAGGCTATGGTAAGATTACCATTGGCATATTCACTATCACAAAAGTGGCAAATGTTGAAGGGTTTCCACACAACCTCATAAGCATAAGTCAACTCTCTGATCTTGGCTATGTTATTATCTTCTACAAGGATGAGTGCCTGATTAGGAGGTCAAGTGACCAAGAGGTCATATTGACAGGCATTAGGAGTGGAAATGTTTACTATATAAACTTTCTATGTCTGTACTCAGATTCTCCTATTTATCTTGTCGCAAATTAAAAAGTCTCATATTGTGTCTGGTGGCACAAGAGACTTGTTCACTTGAATTACAAGACTATTGGCAAGCTCCTTAGTTAAGAGTTAGTCAGGAATGGTCCAAATGTGAAGTGCACCATGGATAGTATTTGCTCAGCTTGCCAAAAGGGTAAGAAGACCAAAGCTTCCTTCAAGGGCACTAGTTCCAAAGATTCTGTGAGGTGTTTACACCTCTTGCATATGGACCTATTTTGTCATATGCCTGTTCATAGCCTTGGTAGGGAAGTATACACCCTTGTGATGGTTGATGACTATTCCAAGTTTACTTGGGTATTCTTTCTCAAGAAAATGAATGAGACCCTTGATATCTTCATCAAGTTTGTCAAGCATGTTCAGAATGAGTTTAACAGTTCTGTGGTCAAAATTAGAAGTGTCCATGAAACTGAAGTCCAGTCTGAAGGCATGATAGAGTTCTGTGAAGAGCAAGGTATTCATCAAGAATTTTCTTCTCCTAGAACACCCCAGAAAAATGAGATTGTTGACAGGAAAAATAGAACTCTCATAGAGGCTAGAAGAATCCTATTGCGTGACACATCTCTCCTAGAATATTTTTGGGTTGGGGTAGTAAATACTGCATGTTATGTCCTTAACAGGGCCTCTATCACCAGAAGCCACAAGATGACTCACTATGAGATCTTGAAGGGCAGAAAACCAAACCTGCAAGCAACAATCCACCACAATGGTGGCAAACAAAAGCAACGGTCAGCTATGCTGACCAAATTATAATGATCCCGCCCCAAAACGCGGGGCGGAGATGCTCCTTCCCTGCACTTTATTAGCATAACCAAGCATTATAGAGTAATAACACTACAGCACAGGTGTAGACACGCACGACCACATACCCCGTGCTCTAAGGGCACATTCTCGGTGAATCCGGTCAAAACCGCGGTCTCACCACCGCCACTTGGACGACACAACTCGTGAGCATTTGAGTCTTTCAGGAAGAAGTTACGTCACTTGAAAACATTGACAGCCTAAGAACCGACCTTTATGCCCTCGGTAGGCCTCTAACACCGAACTGCATAGAGCAGGAATGGTTCCACTCAACCCGTTGCTCACTTGCCACTACAATTAAAATCATCGGCACGGGTTAAGCTTCCCAGAAGCCTGTGAATCGAACACACAATATTACATGACCCAGTTATGTATAAGTTGGCTCCCAGGACACCAAGACGGCAGAATCACGCATCTGCCCAGTTTTCCGGGTGCACCTCGAGGTTAGTCCCCAATGCTCCCTGTTGCAATCTACCACATAGAAAACCCAAAAAACAACCAATTGCACGGAGTCTTCTCCGGCCATTTATGCAATGCAACATCACCGATCCAGACCAACCTTTCCGGGTAAGCTTCACACATCATGACTATATCTGTTCTCGATTACGGACTCTACATGTACATAACGGGGACTTTTCATGTCTACCCGAAGGAATGCCTCAACTCACCGCAAACTCGTGAGAGAGGGCTTCCTATGCAAAGGAAAGGAGGACTTCACATGTCCTAGGATGAGAATCGTTACCCTAGCATTTTTCCTTGGCGCCATGGAAATGTATTCGGATGGAAAGCACCACAATCTCCTTACCTCCGTAGATCCGAAGTCGGCTCGCGATTTAGAGCTCCGAAGCTCCACCGGTGACCGGATCTAGCCTCCTTTCTTCTTCCTTGCTCTCCCCTCTCTATATACTTTAGAAAGAGACTAAGTGAAAGAAATGAGGGATTTGAAACCCTATTCCCGGGTATATCCCAGTAGGAACAACCCCCAGTTGTCGGATCCCAAAATAAGGAAATGAACGGCCACGATCCGGAGCTGAAATGCAAAATCTGGGCCGAACATGGCCTGTGGCACGCCCGTGTCCAGGGTCGTGTTCCCCATTCGTCGTCGAAAACGACATGTCCAGAAATGCACACGGGCACCCGACATGCCCGTGTTTGACCTAACATGCCCGTGTCATCCAGTACACGCCTGTGTTCCCGGGCGTGTTCCTCCATCGACACAAGACCAACACTAACCCGAGAAGCACACGGGTCTTGGACACGCTCGTGTCCCACTTGACACGCCCGTGTCTATCCTACACGGCCCGTGTTCCAAACGGTGTGTCTCCAAAGAAACAGCTCGGTTTCAACCCGAGAAGGACAAGGTCTGGGACACGCCCGTGTCTCAGGCCGTGTACGCTGCTCGATAATCGTCGACTCCAAAATTCATCGACCTCTTCGCCAGATCGTCGACACGAGCACGACACGCCCCTGGGACACGCCCGTGTCCCAGGCCGTGTGCCCCTACCAAATTCCAAACTTGGCTCAAAATGCCTCCCGTCGCTCTTTTGAGTTTCGGGGCATTACAGATATAACCTAATCACCCCCCCCCCCCCCCCGTAGGTTGTAAGCTACCTCAAAAATAAAGGCTTTCAGACATGAAAAAGGTGTTCTGGTGGTCGGGTTTAAAGAAGGACATAGCTCATTACGTGACGGAGTGGCATACTTGCGCCTTAGTAAAAGGAGAATGTTAGAAACCTAGTGGTTTCTTGAAGTTGTTGCCAATTCCTGTGTGTATCTTTGATGACATATCTACAGACTTTGTGCATGGATTGCCGAGATCACAGAGCTAGAACACTACTGTGTGGGTGATCGTTGTCCAGTTGACAAAGGTTTTGCACTTCATAACGAACAAGAAGGACGATGCAGTTGAAACATTGTCTAAGTTGTATGTTAACAACATAGTACGTTTTCATGGGGTGCCTCGTAAAATCGTCAGTGACAAGGACGGGCGCTTCACTTCGAATGATTGGAGGCTAATCCACCAGCTGTTGGGTACAAAATTGAAGTTCACTACGACCTTTCTTCCTCAAATGGATGGTCAGACCGAGAGGACCAACAGGACAATGGAGGATATGCTCTGTATGTGCGCATTGGATTTCGGGAAAAGGTGGGAGGACCATCTCTATATGATCGAGTTTGCCTATAATAATAGCTATCAAGCTAGTAATCAGATGGCACCCATTGAAGCTTTATACAGTCAGAAGTGTCGTACTCCTTAAGCTTGGGCGGAAACGGGCAAATATAAGTTGTATAAGCGTAATGAGGTCGAAGATGCAAATTCGACTATACGCATTATACGAGGCGGCTATTGGTGGCCCAAGATAGGAAAGCAAAGTACTACAATGCCAAGCACCAAAACGTGGAGTTTGCGCGTGGCGATTGGGTATTTATGAAGATAAAGTCATTCAAAGGCATTTTCGGGATTCCACGCTTGAAAAAGTTGAGTCTAAGGTTTCTTGGTCCGTTTGAAGTGGTTGAGCGAATTGGAGAAGCTTCCTATTGGTTAGCTATTTCGGAGGAGCTAAGTAGTTTGCATGATGTCTTTTACATATCGGTGCTGCAGAAAGTTTTGAAAGAGCCTACACAAGTGATCGCTGATGATCGAGTACTGGTCGATCATGGGCTGACAACGAAGGTTAGAACCATTCATATCGAGGATACGGAGATCAGGTAACTACAAAAAAGGCAATCGGGATGCTCAAAGTCTATTAGGACAACTGTGGCCGAGAAGAACTGATATGGGAGCGTGAGCAAACCATGCGAGATGAATTTCCCGAGTTGTTTTTCTAAAATAAAGTTGTGATAGTTTTGTACTGTTTTTCCTTCAGATGAATAAAATTTTGGGACAAAATATTTGTAAGGAGGGGAGGCTTATAACACCCCAAAAATAGAACAATAAAACTCAAAGGTGGCTATCGCCGGGCGATAGTGGTTATCGCTGGTGATAGCACAAAATGCAATCGACGCACTCAACGCACTCGAAGCATTCAACAAATCGTAAATTAAGCTATCAGAGTAGCGACAGTGGGTATCGCATGGCGGTATCGCATGGCGATATCGCCTTGTGGCGTCTAGACATGTGTTGGATGGCCGGAAAGCGGCCGATGAACGGTGGTTGACTGGGGTCAAAGCATCTATGGCCGATATCGCCAGACGACATCCAATATCACGCGACGATATCATTATGTTTGACTTGTCAGCTGAAATCGTGGCCTACACTTTATTTTGATGAGAGGATCGTGTGGCTAGGTTTCTTCTCGAGGTCACTTAAGCAGAGAAGAGTTAAAGAGAAGAGTCATTTCTCTTCTCTCTCTCCCCCCTTTTCATCTCCATGAAAGAAAGGAAGAAAAAGGGCTGAAAGCTAAGCTTTGAAAGCTTGGTGAAGGAGATCCCGTGTTCAGAATCAAGAGCCGAAGCAAGATCCACAAAGAGGAAATTGATGCAATCCTTTCTATCCGAATTGAAGACTTCTCCATGGATCTGAAACAAACTACGAGGGTAACGTTCTTCCTTCTTGGACAAGTGAAGTCCTCCTTTTGCATAAGCATGGAATCCCTCAATAAAAGGTGGAAAAGTGAAGGGAATTCTGATGGTTTGATATATGATATCACCGGGTAGTTTTGCATATAGATTCGGAAATCACTATATGGAATAGGCATGCTGTGAGAAGCACATCTCGACAGCTTACTCTGGATTGGTGATGTTTTATTTTATGTGTTGGAGAAGACTCTGAGCATAAATGGTAGTTTATGGAGTCGGAAGGGTTGTGCCTGTGAAATTAGTAGCATGAAGTACTGGAGATGCGCACCAGGGAAATACCTAGAAAATGCCACAATTTGATAACTATTGGATATCGGCGGGTGATAGTGAGTATCGTTGGTGATATCTCCTGGTGAGCTATATCTAATGAAAGACCAGTGTTCTGGCACTGTAGGATGCTGCGGGATAGTCTGGATACATAAGAGAAATTCTATCGTTAACGCAAGACGAGTGTGACTATCACAGGCGATAGCTTCCAGATGTGAATGTGCTTGTATAGCATGTATCGTGGAGACCTTGGGGCTAGTAGGTGAGTTGTGAGCCTATATTTGGTGGCATGAGAGCCATGTGACATAATGTTGGTTATGTTTTGGAATACGAGCAATGGGAAGCTGTCCCGTGTCATATTGTATGACCATGAAGGTTCCGTCTTTCGGCGATGGCATGGAAGTTTGAGTAAAGGGTTGTAGCTGTACTGTACCCACATTATGCCAGTCAGACTCGAATACCTAAAGTACTTGGCCTCGTCTATCGCATAATGAGAGTCTTATGCAATGTGCTGGAAAAACTGAAATGCTCAAAGTTGATCGTTTTGTCTGGGACCTCTGACCGGTGGTGGGGCTGGGTCTTTCCAGTACACCATGAATGTGCCCTTAGTGAACAGAACATTTGTGATGGTGACATTGCCGATGCGGCCGTTGATCCCCGACATAGAGAGTTCGTTGATTGGGACGAACATTTTCGCAAGCTCGATCATGGGATTCTACCACGACATTCTTTGCCAACGCCGCCGCCGCTACATGTTTTCCTTGATGTCCACTGTCACCATCAAATAAAATATATAATTATAAAATAAATATTTATAATTATATATTGTTTAGCAATTTCTATTATTAAGCAATTTATTTATTTAGCATTTTAATTTCAAGCATTTGAATAATGTATTTTTATTTCATGTTGATGGGTGCATTTATCCATCTATTATTATATTTTCATGTTGCATGTATTACGTTGGGTGCTTATAACCATCAAGTATTTTCTATTTTCATGAAGGGTGGAGATGGAGTGGTGTAGGCTATATAAGACCAGGGTTATGAAGGATTTTGTAATGTTGATGAAAGAAATTTAAACCCTAAGAAATTCTATTGAGAATTCCCCTCCCCCCCCCCCCAAGGCAAATTTCAGCCATCTCTTTCCTCCCCTCTCTTCTCCTCTCTCTTGCCCGCCGGCCACCATATTCCCCCCATCTCTATTCTCAGCCTCCTCTCCTCCTCCTTCCTCAAGTTCACCACTAATAGCCCCTCCCCTTCTTCACTAAATCTGACCACCTCCTTACCTTTGAGTTTCGGCTAACCCTAGCCGAGCACCCTCTAACTGGCCTCCTTCTCTCCCTCTTCACTTTCTCGGCCTCCCTCCTCCACCACCCAACCCGAACACCCACCTCCATTAAAGAGCCGACCGGCCCTCTCCTTCACAAACCCGACCAACCCTCTCCACCACCACCCCAATCCGAGCAGCCCCCCTTTGTTCCTTTTTGGGATTCTTACAATTTCCGACCACCTTTTTCTCTCTCCTATCCCAATATCTTTGGCCATCAAGGTTTCCCTCTCCTAGGGTTTGTAAAAGGAAGAAAGTCTTGCAATTTCATCATCCGGCGTGGATCCATGGACTTGCGTTGAATTAGATTCAACCACCATCGTGTGTGCTTCCTCCAGTGATTAGTCCTGATTTCTAAACCTCTCTAGTGTGATTTCTTTTATAATATTTGTGAGGATTTGTGGAATAGAAGACTAGTAATTAGTCATGATTTCTATTGAAATTCGTGCTTAATTAAATCTGATTTTCAAGCATGTTCCTTCCGAATAGTTTCGTAAAAATAGGATCGGGAAGATCTCGTAAACGACAGAGGAAATCAGTTCCCTTAACCTTGATTTCTTCTTGAGTTCAAGTGATTTGGCCACCCTAGTTTAAAATTAATTTGGGAACGATTTTGGGCTTATTTTAAATCACTATTTTAGTCTGGATCCTCTCGTGTATGTTTTGTGAATGCTTTCGGGTAAATTTAATTTGAATTGTTAATTGTCCGGATCGGATAGGTCCTATTCGCTTGAGCAAACATTGGCATGTACCCCTTGTTTAATCTCTAAAAGGGGTAGCGTCCCTTTGATTTGTGCGTTGTAAAATTGTTTGAATTATCGATAGAATGTTAGGGAGATCACGCACGCTACGAGTCTATTTTAGTTGATGAACTCAATAACGCGTAGTTTTATTCGTCAGACCCATTGACCTGCATCAATTTGGTATCAGAGGGAGGCTCACGTCAATTTACTAATTGTCACCCTCCCCCTTTTATTAGTATGCCGACACGTACTTCACGATTCATTGCCAAAACAATAAAAATAAATCTTTATTTTTGGTCTGCAAATAGCGGCCTAAAACTTTTATTTTTCTGCAAAAAATCAAATTTTTTTTAATAATCTCCTATTTATTTTCAGCA
This sequence comes from Platanthera guangdongensis, assembly GCA_039583875.1. NCBI lineage: Eukaryota > Viridiplantae > Streptophyta > Magnoliopsida > Asparagales > Orchidaceae > Platanthera > Platanthera guangdongensis. The sequence goes on from CM077154.1 coordinate 36,222,668, forward strand.
AGAAAATACAAAAATATATTTATTGCCTAGTTGTTTAGCGGGAACAATTTCATCTGTAACACTTTTATAGGATTATAGTCATTATTTCATTACATGTGCACCAGATTTGAGTAGAATTTTTTGTCCCGTCACCACTAGAAAATGGCCTATGACGTTAACGTTTCCCGATTAAAATCTTCTGGATCCATGTTTAATGTTAGGAAACCAGTTCATTCACCTATAATGGATGATATTAGAGACTTTCTTAGGCAACTAACGGGTAACAAAGCGACACCACCATCCCCTAGGCAACCCCACCATAATCAGGACCGTCGCCCTGAGCGAGAGGTTGTTGTATCTAGGTTGTCTAGGATCGTTGCTCCCACCTACGATGGATTCGGAGGTCCTCAGATCTTTCTTAATTGGATTGTTGGGATAGAACGTTATTTTGAGTGTCTTTGTCTGTGGGATCTCCACAAGGTCCTAGTGGCGAGCAAGCAGTTAGTGGGTCGATCCCAAACCTTCTAGTTCAATGAGGAAAGACGTATTGGGTCCCCTATAGGTTGGCCGATCATAAAGTGCCTCCTCACTGATCAGTACGCTCCCGCGTAGATGTTCGATGAAGTGGCTCCATTACACCGGGGAACTGGACCCGTATCTGATGATAGGAGTGACCTTAGCCCTCAGGATAGACCTTTTCCCCAGGTTGGAAGAGCTACCCATATCATACATGCACCCACCTATGGAGGAAAGTATAAGGTGAGGTCCCCTATCTCGAGTTTTGTACAAGTGACTGCTAGGACTTTCATGAGCCTGCGAGGTGATAGTAGTCCTATTTATTGGGGCAGACACACGATTATGACATGTGAGTCTAGTGGCATATGTGATCTTGGTCCAATTTTGTGTCATATTCCGAAAATGCCCATTGTCCATTTTGAGTCTCCTCCTGTACTACCTGATCTAGTCGTTGACTCTCCTGATGAGTCTGAGGTAGTGTCTTGGACTATGCCTGCCATTGACAACGAGGCCGATTTAATTGATGATTTTAGTGATGTTGAGGAGCTTGGATTTCCTAGTGTCCTGGATGAGGATTTCTCCTCTGATGTATCACCCTAGGATTCTCCCACTTCCCTTTGACTATATTTCTGAGCCATCTCCCTTAATTGTCATTGAGTCTTCTGATGACCCTAAGTCGGAAGACATTTCAGCTGAGTTGGTAGAGTCACCTTATGATGAAAGTTTACCCAAAAGTAATTTAGGTGATGACTTGTTAGGACACGAGCTGGTTCCATCTATTCCGAGACATTTTGAGGTGCCCTTTTATTTAGCTTTCCCGTTGGACTTAACTAGTAAGTTATTTATGAGTGAGTTATTAGTTGATGTGTTCAGTCATTCCACCACCATCCGTAGATCTGACAATGCTTTTTTGGGGATAGACCGTTCATCTAATCGCACGACGTTGGGCAAAACATCGCTTAGGACCACTTGTGATTCCTTGGCTATTGTGCCTCTGGATGTGGTATCTCCAAAACATACTTATATACCACACCTAGTTGCACTCATCTAACCACCGCCTTTTGATGACCCTCATGTCCATACATTAGTCACTATAGTTGGGCCCCTTGAGCTGTATCGTTCGCACATCCTTTCACATCTGGGAGCATCCAACTCTATTGTTCATGATGAGCGGTTCTCCTTGGCATATCTTCATGCTAAGCGTGAGTATATCAAAGTTAAAATTGAAACTGGGAATTTTGAGCCCATTGAAATCATTTTTGCTTATAAGGCTCCCCTGCCACCTGACTTAACCCCCTTATCCTCCGCATTTGGGTCAAGTCATGTAGCACATGGTTTCACTCCTCACGATCGTAAGTTACTTAGGTGCACTTTTTAAAAATCAATCTATCAATTTGCGTCTTATTACTTATATGCCTTACATGTATCTAGGATGTTAGCGTTTCATTTAATTTATGTTGCTCGCACTTTCGCTCCCCTTCCAAGGCCATCCTACGCTAGAGTTAGTGATTTGGGTTTAGTCTGGTCAGTCCCCGAGCAGATGCCTTCTAGCTCCATTAATAATTTAATACGTAGGAACGCCGACCCAACCATGAATATGAAGAACTTAAGATTTTATGCTATTCTTTTGGATTTTTATAAACAACAGGGTGTTTCACTTTATTTCAAATTTCTAGACTTTTTACTGTATGTCTCTTTTCCACCTGAGTGGCTTTCTTCCTCGTTTCTTCCTTCCACTAAATGTTCTCTTGGGTTGGGGAGTGTTAGTTCTATCATATCTATTTTCCACGTGGACTCCTTGCCTCTTGATCTGGATGGTAAGATTCAAGTTATTTTTCTTTTGCTTGACACCCTTTCGAGTTTCCTTGAAAGTATTGTTTTTTCTATGTCTGTCAGGTGCTCATTGCTATGGGATGTTCATGCTACTACGACATGGATAGCGGCGCCAGATTTGCCCCATGTTGTTGCTGCTTTTGACTATTCTCCCCTCACAAGCCACTCATCGGAGATGAGTAAATCTGAGTGGGGGTATTGATGGTGACGTTGCTGATGCAGCCGTTGATCCTCGACATAGAAAGTTCGTTGATTGGGACAAACGTTGCCGCAAGCTCGAGGATCAGATTCTACCACGACGTTCTTCGCCAATACCACCGCCGCTACATTTTTTGCTCGACGTCCGCCATCACCATCAAATAAAATATATAATTATAAAATAAATATTTATAATTATATATTGTTTAGCAATTTCTATTATTAAGCAATTTATTTATTTTGCATTTTAATTTCAAGCATTTGAATAATGTATTTTTAATTCATGTTGATGGGTGCATTTATCCATATATTATTGTATTTTCATGTTGCATGTATTATGATGGGTGCTTATAGCCATCATGTATTTTTTATTTTCATGAAGGGTGGAGATGCAGTGGTGTAGGCTATATAAGGCCATGGTTATGAAGGATTTTGTAATGTTGATGAAAGTAATTGAAACCCTAAGAAATTTTATTAAGAATTCTCCTCCCCCCCCCCCCAAGGCAAATTTCGTCCATCTCTTTCCACCCCTCTCTTCTCCTCTCTCTTGGGCACCGACCACCACTCCCCCCATCTATTCTCGGCCTCCTCTCCTCCTCCCTCCTCAAGTTCACCACCAACAGCCCCTCCCCTTCTTCACTAAATCCGACCACCTCCTTACCTTTGAGTTTCGGCCAACCCTAGCCGACCACCCTCTAACCGGTCTCCTCCTCTCCCTCTTCACTTTCTCAGCCTCTCTCCTCCACCACCCAACCAGAACACCCACCTCCAATAAAGAGTCGGCCAACCCTCTCCTTCACAAACCCGACCAACCCTCTCCACCACCAGCCCAAACCGAGTACCCCCCCCCCCCATTGTTCCTTTTTGGGATTCTTACAATTTCCCACCACCTTTTTCTCCCTCCTATCCGAATATCTTTGGCCATCAAGGTTTCCCTCTCCTAGGATTTGCAAAATGAAGAACGGCTTGCGATTTCATCATCCGATGCGGATCCGTGGACTTGCGTGGAAATATATTCAACCACCATCGTGTGTGCTTTCTCCACTCATCTTGTGGACGGATTTTCTTGGGGTTTGGGCAACGATTTCTAAACCTCTCTAGTGTGATTTCTTCTATATTATTTGTGAGGATTGGTGGAATAAAAGGATAGTAATTAGTCTTGATTTATATTGAAATTCGTGCTTAAATAAATCTGATTTTAAGTGTGTTCCTTCTGAATATTTTCGTAATAATAGGATCGGGAAGATCTCGTAAACGACAGAGGAAATCAGTTTCCTTAACCTTGATTTCTTCTTGAGTTCAAGTGATTTGGCCACCCTCATTTAACATTAATTTGGGAACGATTTTGGACTTTTTTTAAATCGCTATTTTAGTCTGGATTCTCTCGTGTTGGTTTTGTGAATGCTTTCAGGTAAATTTAATTTGAATTGCTATTTGTCTAGATCAGATAGGTCTTATTCGCTTGAGCGAACATTGGCATGTAGCCCTTATTTAATCTCTAAAAGTGGTAGCGTCCCTTTGATTTGTGTGTTGTTAAATTGTTTGAATTATCAATAGAATTTTAGGGAGATCCCGCACACTACGACTCTATTTTAATTGACGAACCCAATAGCGCATTGTTTAATCCGTCAGACCATTGGCCTGCATCAATTTGGTAGTTTATGCAGACGTTTGTGATATATTGAATGGTGCTTAAGTTGTGCCTTCTTGTGATATACATGTATATAAATGTTATGCCTGCAGGGAGGGTATATCGCTACCCCGTGAATGGGGCAGGGTCATTATAAAATGGTCAGCTAAAGCTGAACATTGCCTTGTTTGCCATCCTTGTGGTGGAATGTCCCTGTGTAGGTGTTGGAGAGCTGAGCGGTAAATAGCGGGTTGTAGCCCTTTGATGCTATTCCATCCCTTGAAGGCCGAGCGAAGAACTATTGTTGTTTTCATGTGTTGCCGGCCTGCAAGCCGATGTTTGAAAACCATACTGATGAAGCATAATTGTAAGGCCTTAAGGCCAAAACTTTTAGTGTATTTTGTAAAACATTCATATGTGTTAATATAGTGGACATTGTTGATATTTGAGTTCAATTAAACCCATGAAGCTTCCTATAGAATGCTTTGAGTTAGGATTCATTTGGTCTTATGATATTTAAACTGTAACCCCGCTGACTGTCTGTAGAATATTTCGTGGGGCCCCAGTCGGACCCTCTGTTATAATTTATGTGATGGATGAAGGTGTTACACTCAATACTTCTAAAGATAGTATGAACTCAGCTAAGTGTTTTTGAGTTGAGTGAAGGGTTATCACTAAATGATTTTGAAGATAACAGTTAAGTACAAATACGTTGACAGACAAGGCAACACTCAACACTTCCAGTCATTATGTCATAAGGAATCACTCAACGCTTGTGCAAACAATCTGGAAGAAATTTCTAAGTCCACCAGCATTGAGACATGACTGCTGACTTCATCCTTAAATTCAAATAGATGCAAATCTCAAGCTAAAAGAGAAAGACCACCATACTGTTCCAGCATCGATATCCTGGAATGAATCCGCCTTTAAAGCCGACTATGCCGCTTTATAAAAAGGGAGATAGAGCTGTTGCGGCTGCAGGGGTTTATATATGTAAGGAGATCAACTCTTACAATAACCTTTTATAAATCTCTCGAAGAACTTTTGTCATTTCTCCAAACCTTAGGTTTTGCAAAAGTTGTCTAGCAGAGCTCAAGCCATTTTCTGTTCATCTTCAAGCCTGCAACACAAAACAACATACTTTCTCAAGCTTGAAGAAGAATTAGAGCTCTGTAGAAGTTCTATACAACAAAAGCTGATTCAACTCTGAAGATTTTTTTTCTTATTGCTATGAAGAAGGACTATTCACAATACAGTCAAGGAAGAGGACTCAGGGATTTTTCTCTGAAGACATTTCATTGTTGAAATCTATAGGATATCTCTAGAGATCTGAGTTGTAAGCCTAATTTAAAAGACTGAGTTATAGCAGTTGGTTTACTCCGAGCTGTACGGTATTGGAGTGGATCTGAGGTAGGATCTTGGAGGAGATCTGAGGTAGGATATCAGCTGGATCTCTTAGTGGAATTAGTTGATGAACTCTGAGCTATAAGGTCTTGGAGTGGCTCTGAGGTAGGGTCCTGGAGTGTATCTGAGGTCGGACTGGAAATAGTCTGAGCTGTAGGAGTGGTGTTCACTCTGAGTTGTAAGATCCTGGGGATTTGAGGTGTAAGCTCAAGGAAATGAGTATAAAGGAGGAGTTACCCAAATCAAGCACATTGCTAGATTGGTGATGGTGGAAAGTGGATGTACCCTAGATAAGGGAACCACTATAAATCTTGTTTATTTGCTATGATCTTAAAAGCTAATATCTAACTTAAACACACATCAAGGTCTAATTTGAAAAGATACAAAAGATTTAAAACAAATCTATTCACCCCCTAGGTGTTTAACTTGCCTTAGAAAAGACTTTCAAATGGTATCAGAGCCAGGTTGTTCAAAAAAAGACTTAATTGTCTGAATTAGATATCCAAGGGTAGTAAAAGCATATCTTATGGCTTCTAGTGAGAACCATAAGGAGTTAGGTTCTATGAAACTTCCTATATATAGGAAAAACTTTGGGATCTGGAAAGAAAGGGCGAGACTATTCTTGGAATCCTCAGACTCTAAGATATACATTACAGTACAATAGGGATCTTTCATTCCCATGAAGGTCTATGCCATTGATCCCAACATCCAGACTCCCAAGAGATATCTGGAGATGACTAAGGATGAGGTGGTTCTAGCCACCATGGATAAGAGGGCACAAAACATAATTGTGAGTGTCATAGATGATTCAACAAATTAGAACTTGGTCCACTACAAAACAACCAAGAAGATGTGGGACTTTCTAATAATATACATGGATGGAACAGAGGAAGTGTGGGATGATAGAAAATTCCTCCTCAACCAGTAGTATGAGGCCTTCAAGCAAGGCAAGAAGGTCTCTATAGCTTATTACTATGAGAAATTCTTCAAGATTGGGAATAGTCTGATCACTCATGGCAGATTGTTCACCAAATAAGAGCTAAATGATAAGTTTCTAAGATCTCTCAATAAAGAATGAGATATCAAGATCTGTGCTATCGGGGAAGTGGGCAACTTGGCCAACACATTGCCCCAGAACTTGTTTAGCAAGCTGATGTCTCATGAGCTTCAGTTGAATTCTAGGAAAGCTGAAGAAGAAGCTGCCAAGACCCTCACTAGAGAGAAGGTGGTGTCCTTCAAATCTAAAGCCTCGAGAAGAAGCAGGTAGAAGATTCCTTCTTCTCCAAAAAAAGGATGTTGAGATAGAAAGCTCAGGTCTCAGCACATCAGGTGATGAGCTGTCAGATGAAGAACTTACCTTATTCTCCAAGCAGTTAAAGAAGATACTGAGCATGAGGAGCTAGTGGAAGAACAAGGGCTTATCAATCTCTAGTTTCAAAAAGCCACAAGCCAACCTAGATAAGTCCAGAAAAGATCCCTCTTGGGACAGGTATGATTTTAAACAAAATAAATACTTTAAGACTAATGTGGTTTGCTACTACTGCAATAGGTCAGGACATGTCATTGTCGACTGTCCTGTCAAGAGGAAAGAAATCATAAAATCAGATGATAAAAAGCATCATAAGGACAAGAATGTATACAAGAGCTTCTTGTCCAAGAAAAAGTCTTGTTTATCAAAAAGTAATTCTGAGTCTTCAGAATCAGATGATGAAGAAGCATATATTGGTCTTATCTCTATAAAAAAGGAGACTGATCTTCCTGTTGCCATAATGGGCAAAAGGGCTCCACTGTCCTTGGCTGACAGTGACTTTGAAGATGATGAAGAGTTTAGTCTCATGGCATGACTGAAGAAACTCAGGACAAATCTGATCCTGATGAGGTACACACTCTTTCCAACTCTCCTTTTGTTTATGAGACAGGTAGAGATTCCGAGGCACCCGCTTCATCCAGTAAGGAGGATGGATCAAAACTTGATGAGGATGTCAATTAATTGATTGACAAATATGGTGCTATCTTGGAGGCTCTGAAGAAGAGTAAAAAGCTTGTCAAATGGCAAGCTGAAGAGATTGTCTCTTTACAGTAAACTAAATCAATGCAATTTGAGTTAGCTTCACTGCTAGCTCAGATGAGCAGAGAAATCAATCAACTATTGTCTATGTCTATAATAAAAACAAGGACCACAAGCCACTAGAGCACGATCATTAGGGATCTTGAAGACAAGCTCCTCAAAGAAATGATGTCAGTGGCTGATTTTTTCAAGCCAAAGACAGTATTGCCACTAATTGACTCATTCACCTATCAAAATAATAAGAGGGGATTGGGGTTCAAGTGGAATGCTAGAGCTGCCCATTACAAAGGGAAAGGCAAGGTTCCAGTTGTGCCTCAGACTACCTTTAAGAAATTATTTTTCCCTTTTAACAGCTATGACCACGACAACATGTATGGTCACTAGAATAATGGAAATTCTTTTTATAGAGCAATAATTCTCCTTACAATGGAAGAAGAAAGGGCATGGGGTTGAGTGCCTTGAAGGCTCCCCATGAAGAAATCCAAGTAGCCCACCGAGGTCCATTTGTGTTTGCTGCTCCAGCACCCACTCTCAAGAGTAAGGCAGTGGCCTCCACCCAAGGTCATTCATCAAAGAATAAGGATATGGGTGTTGGGTTCCATCAATGCCCCCGGTGTTGGGAGGTACGGCGTGAGGCGCTATGGCCCGCACTAGTCGAAACAGAAGGGTGTGTCCCCTGGGGCCTAACTGGCCTCCCCATGGATCCTAGGGTAACCAGCTCTATAAAGGAGTGGTAGCGCCGTCCTCAAAAAGTCCGGGCTTTTGGGCGAGTTGGTTGCGCCTTCCCTACAAGTGGTATCAGAGGGGGTCACGGGTTCGAAACCCCGGGGTCGTTGCTGGGGGGGATTGTTGGGTTCCATCAATGCCCCCGGTGTTGGGAGGTACGGCGTGAGGCGCTATGTCCCGCACTAGTCGAAACAGAAGGGTGTGTCCCCTGGGGCCTAACTGGCCGCCCCGTGGATCCTAGGGTAACCAGCTCTATAAAGGAGTGGTAGCGCCGTCCTCAAATAGTCCGGGCTTTTGGGCGAGTTGGTTGCGCCTTCCCTACAATGGGCAAGATAGCAACCAAGTCTCACTTGGCTATTTTTGATGCCATCAATACCTTGTCAGGTAGAAAACAAACATTTGTTGGTGTCAAACATAACTTGCCAAGTGAACCTGCTTGTAGACTAACCTTCAGCTAGATTCTAGCTAAAAGAAATAGGAAAAGGACTGCCGCACTCCCATCTAAATAGAAAAAGTCTGATGGATCGCACACATCTAGGGCTTTTGAGAAGAGGAGATACAATATTCATGAGTGATGGTGCTATAGAAAAGTGGGACACTTTGCCATAAATTGTTGGCACAACCCAAATGTGCTAAGGGCAAAGGTAAGTCTTCCTGTCAGGACTACTGCAGGGAGAAATATTAAAGTTTATGCTAATAAGAACTAAGGGACCAAATCCCTTTGGATGCCTATGGTAAACTAAATCTGAGATTGCAGGTTAGTCCAAGAATCCATCAAATGCCTATATGGTACTTTGATAGTAGATGTTCTAGGAACATGACTGGAACAAGGAGCCATCTGAAATACTAAACTCCAGTGAGGAATGGAGCCAAAGTTATATTTGGTGGTTCAGACAGAGAAGTCACTAAAGGCTATGGTATGATCACCAATTGTATAGTTTCCATCACAAAAGTGGCTTATGTGGAAGGATCGCTACATAATCTGATTAGTATAAGCCAACTCTGTGATATTGGTTATGTTGTTGTCTTCCACAAGGATAAGTGCCTAATCAAAAGGTCAAGCGACCAAGATATCATTATATCAGGCACTAGGAGTGGAAATATTTTTTGGTTAAATTTCCTATGTATATATTTAGATTCTCCTGTCTGACTAGTAGTAAATGAGAAAGACTCTTATTGTGTGCAATGACATTAGAGGCTTGCTCACTTGAACTACAAGGATATTTACAAGCTCTTTAGTGAAGAGTTTGTCAGAAATGGACCCAATTTGAAATGCACTAAAGAGGTCATTTGCTCTGCATGCCAAAAGGGCAAACAAAGGCTTTCTTTAAAAGCATTTGGTCGAAAGATTCTGAGAAGTGTCTCTACCACCTGCATAGTGACTTATTTTGTCCTAGGCCAATTCATAGTCTAGGCAAAAAAGTCTATACTTTTGTGATAGTTGATGACTTTTCCATATTTGCATGAGTGTTTTTTCTTAAGAAAAAGTTTGAAAGCTTTAATAGCTTTGTGACTTTTGTCAAGCAGGTTCAGAATGAAAATGATTGTACTATGGTCAAAATTAGATGTGACCATGATAATAAGTTTTAATCTGAATACATGACAGAGTTCTACAAAGAGTAAGGGATCTTTCAAGAGTTTTCTTTTCCAAGAACACCCTAGGATAATGACATTATTGAGAGAAAAAACAGAACTCTCATAGAGGCTGGGTGGACTTTGCTTAGTGATTCTTCTCTCCTAGAATATTTCTGGGCAGAGGCAATGAATATTGCTTGTCATATACTGAATAGATCCACTATCAACATGTACCATAAGAAGACTCACTATGAGATTATGAAAGGCAAAAAACCAAATCTAGCCTATTTTAGAATCTTTTGAAGCAAGTGCTTTGTGGTAAACAATGGGAAGTCCTACCTGACAAAGTTTGCTGCAAAATCCTATGAGGGAATTTTTGTAGGGTATAACCACCAAAGCAAAGCCTATAGGGTCTATAACTTGAAAAATCAGGTTATGGCATAGTCCATTAATATAGTGTTTGATGAAACTACTATGATTCACAGTGAGTTGTTAAGCTCTTCTAGAACTATAGGTGCATATTTGAGGATGGACAAGCTCAGCATTAATGACACATCTCCTGTTGAATAAGAAAAGGATGAGGGTGTGATCATTCAAGTAGAAGGTCCTGGTGGAATGGAAATAGAAGATGATCTTCAAGCCCCTAAAGTAAAAGTTCAAGATGCTTAAGAAAGAATGTCAGCAGCTGTCAGGCACTTGAAAGATCATCACAAAAATCTAATCATTAGGGATGCAAGCCAAGGTGTAAAAATAAGGAGCAGAAGCCACAATATTGCAATGTATTCAATCCTTCTATCTCAGATTGAACCCAAATAGATTGAAAAAGCCAATATAGACCCATTCTAGATTGTGGCTATATAAGAAAAATTGAACCAGTTCAAAAGATGCAATGTCTGGAAGCTCCTTCCCAGACCTCATGGACATAACATCATAAGAATAAAATGGATATATAGAAATAAGCTTGATGAAAATGGTGTTGTCATCAAGAACAAAGCTAGACTGATTGTCGAAGGATACATGTAAGAGGAAGGTATTTATTTTGATAAAACCTTTACACCAGTGGCTAGACTTGAAGCCAAATGATTATTCCTTGAATATGCTGCATACAAGGGATTAAAGGTTTACTAGATGGATGTTAAGTCAACTTTCCTGAATGTTAACCTAAAATTGGAGGTCTATATTGAGCAACCGTCGGGTTTTGTCAATCCTACTTTCCATGATTATGTATTTTATTTAAGAAAAACTTTGTATGAGTTTAAACGGGCCCCTAGGGCTTGGTATGAAATCATGACTAACTTTCTCATTGAGAACAAATTCTTATGGGGAAAGATAGACAATACATTATTCCTAAGGGAAGTCAAGGGAAAGATAATCCAATTCCAAATTTATGTAGATGATATAATTTTTGGGTCTACTAATGATGGCCAATGCAAAAACGTTTGTTAATCTCATGCAAGAGAAATTTGAAATGAGCAGTATAGGTGAACTTAAGTATTTTATGGGCCTCCAAGTTAGACAGTCAAAGATGGATTATTCATCTCTCAGTCTAAGTTCACCAAGGAGTTAATCAAAAATATGGTATAGAGCGTGCCTCCGCCATGAAATCTCCTATGGGGTCAAGTATGTCTATAGACAAGGATGAGACTGGGAACCAGTTGATGAAACCATGTCATAATTGGCTCCCTTCTTTATTTGACTACTAGTAGACCAAATATTATGTTTTCTACATGTGTTTGTGCTAGGTACCAGACTTTCCCTAAATTGTCTCACCACTCTACAGCTAAAAGAATTCTGAAATATCTCTAGGGCACATCTGATCTTGGTATGTGGTACCCTAGGAATAATAATTTTGAACTAATAGGGTATTTAGATGCAGATTTTGCAGGTTGCAAAGAAGACAAGAAGAGCATATCAGGTACCTATCAATTTCTAGGAGAAGGCTAGTGTCATGGAGCAGCAAGAAGCAGACTAGTGTAGCCATCTCCATAGTAGAATCAGAGTACATATCATCTAGGTGTTGTTGTGAACAACTCCTATGGATTCAACAACAACTCCAAGACTGCAATCTCCAGATAAGTAAAACCCCTATGTTTTATGATTCTTCAAGTATAGTCTCACTATCTAAGAATCATGTTTCAAATAGCAGGACCAAACATATTGAAATTAGGTATCATTTCGTAAGAGAGCATGTTGAGAATAAAGATATTAGCCTTGAGTTTGTCCCCAATGACAAACAAATGGTTGAAGTCTTTACTAAGCCTCTTAATGAAGCCATGTTCAATACCTTCAAATTTGAATTAGATATGTCGAAGTTGAAGTAGCATTATTATGTTAATGCATCTCTATTATATGTATATATGCATTTGGAGGTAAACTTCTTGCAAGAAAATAAGAAAGGAAAGGTTTAACTATCCAGGAATTCAGTGCGCTGAGTTAACTAACCAGGCGTTAAGTGTATTGAGTTAACTCCAAGCGTTGAGAGCGTTGAGTGTGTTGAGTGCTCTCAATGCATATAATCTGATGGGTCAAAATTCGGCAAAATCACGAGATTAATCACAACCATTCATCACATCATATAAATCACGACATGTACGCGCCTTTCTAAATTCTCAAATAGGGCAACTATAAATAGAAATGTGTGCCTAGGATAATTCACATATTTCCATAGCCCTTTTCATCTCTCTGAATTCCTACCCTCATATTCTTGAATCGTATTCGTCTTCTCCTCTTCATTTTACTAATTCAATGGTTCCCAGAGGAGTTGACTTCCTATTCAAGGGATTAGAACTAGTCCTAAATTGATTCAAGGATGCACCTGAGGAAGTTCAATTAGTTTTTCATCTCCTGAATGCCACAGACTTAGAGTATATGTTGTGAGAGCCATGCTCTATTTGGAAAAGAGAAGGGCTAGAACTTACTCCAATAATCAAGTAAATTCCTCCTCCTCCAAGATAAAAACATTAATCAGTGGAAATAAGATTAAACTTACTTCTAGAAATCTAAGTAAGGCCTTGAAACTGACCAGGTTCAGCCATTCTGATGAGGAAGATGAATTGTTTATTGAGGATGTCAAGTCGGCTCTAATATGGTGTGGCTTATATAAGCACACCAAAGGATCTATCATGAGAAAAGAAATGAATCTGAAACGAAAATTCTTAGCAGATATAATTGGCAAGGCCTTTAACTATAAGATAGGGCCTCATGATAAAGTTTCAAGGAAGTTGTTTGAGCTGATGACCGGAGTTATTCTTACTAAGAAAACTAATAAGGGGAAGGTGATCTTTGACAGGATAGTTGAGTGTATTCCTGAACTCAATCTGGGTAGGATATTATCTTTGTTCTTTCTAAACTATGTTCCATGGATGCTAAATCTAAGGCTAGGAGAAAAAATCTGTCACATGAGGAAGATGGATATAAATATGTTTGAAAGATGGGATAGGGTATTGTTCCCTCACACATAGCTAGCTAATAAGGTAAAGAAGAAGAAGGTTGTTCTAGATTTAGATGAAATCCCAAGAAGCAACACTTCTGGAAGTAGCGATACATAACCTCATGATCCCAACCTAACAAAATCAATTGAAGAATAAAGAAGGGATGCAAGTGCACAAGTTGCTATCTCATCAAAGCTTGCTGCAAAGGATGCTCCAACCACGTTGTCTACAGCTAATTTTGATGGAGACACAACTTTGGTGAATGTTGAAGATGTTATCATAGATATTGTGGACAAGATATCTGCTGACATTCAGGGGGAGACCCCAAGTGGTGATGCTCCTACTGAGGGGGAGCAAAGCCAATATCCTACTTGTCTACAGAAAAAGATTGACTCCTTCCTAGTCAATTTGCAGGATAGGTTAGCTCAGATCCCCTCTAACTCTCAGGGGAAGCAATTCCAAGAAGATGTCCTTAGGACTGATGTTGACATACATCAGTTTGATATGGATGTTTCTCTGATTAAGGGGGAGACTCATTTTGAGCTCCCTGCTCAAGAAGTTTGGTAAAGTAATTTTTATATCTGATACTTATGAGCATGTTGCAAACACTCTCGGTCATTCCTTAGAGTATAAAGTTGCTGATTCAGATATAAGTGGAGATATTAGGAAGGATGTTGAAGAAGTCATCATTCTAGGATCACTCACCAGTCTGTGGAGATGTCCACCTCCTTTCTAGCCCAACTAAAAGGATTGTTAGATGAGCAAAGGAGGAAAATTGAGATTTCTGTGGATTATTCAATGAAAGAACTAAGACAAAATCTGTCTACTAAGATCAAATCCATCTGATTTGAAGTGAATTTGCTGAAGGCAAACACAATGGCATTCTTCAAGAGGGCTACTCCAGCCGTCACATTCACAGAAGAAAAACTGGCTGGTATTGAGCAGAAGCAGAATGACATCATTGAAAATCAATGCATTACTATTGAGAATATAAAGATGGCGCATGAAGTGCAAAAGGACATCATGGAAAACAATAAGGTTATCCTATAAAGAAAAATGGATGCTTGCACCCAATTCGTAGATGATCATGTGCTACAGGTAAAGAATGTTGTCACTGCTGGTGTAAATTATTTGGCTCACAAGACGACTTACCTAGGAAAAATAATCTCCAAAGAAGACATAAATTGGGAGAGGTCAATGATAAAGGTTAGTGCATACCATGCCATCTGGACCTCAAATATTGTTAGAGTTACTCTAGGCCTTGAACCTATCATATACGATGAGCCTAAAGTTCATGAAGATGTGGCTGAATCAGTTGTTGATATAGCTATTGTTGTGCCTACATTCAGTCCCACCACTCAACTGCTTGTAACGCCCCTAGCCGATCCAACGTGACGGTGTCACGGTTCCACTCTAGGAGACGCTACCGGGCTGCAGCCCAAGAACCCCAACACCTCTCCAGCCCACTGGCGGGTTGTTGGTGGCCACAGCCTCCCTTTGATGAGCGAACTCGACAATGAAGTTGGGTTGTACGGGGACTTCCCAGGAGGTCATCCATCCCAGTACTACTATCGCCCAAGCATGCTTAACTATGGAGTTCTTTCAACTCTCATCGCCAATTGAGCTGCAGCTCAATTGGTGATGAGAGTTGAAAGAACTCCATAGTTAAGCGTGCTCGGGCTGGAGAAGTCCTCGGATGTGTGACATCCTGGGAAGTCCCCGTGCTGTCCGCTTAACGGGAGAATTTCACTCATCAAAGAGAGGCTGTGGCAACCAACAACCCGCCTATGGAGGGAGAGGTGTTGGGGTGCTTGAGCTGCAGCCCGGTAACGATCTAACGGAGGCCTTGTGGGCTGAGGCCCACAGACAGCCCAGGGGACGTTACACTGCTATCCAAGGCCAAAGACATACTATTGTAGATGTGGACGAGGAAGCCAGACAAAGTAAGAAGAGACACATAGAAGAGATCGAGAGCATGCTTGATTTTGAACTATGGAGTCCTCAATCTAAGACTATCATTTTATCTACCTGGGATCAAATTAAAGAGAACAAAATAGATAAATGAAAACTCATATGTTCTATTGATTGGTCCAAGTTTGAGAGGTAAGAAGAAGTGAGAAGAAAGTTGAGAATAGATAAGAAAGATAGTACCATTCAGATGGATGCTTTAGAGCTAAGCATATACTTTCTCAAGCCTTACAACTACTTTGAGAGGCAGATACAAAAGAAGAAAGAGGCTGAAGAACAACTGGGAAAAAGATCTAGCTGGGGCATTACCATTAAGGAACCTGTGTAACATCCCATGTTACTCTTGGACCCCTCAACTTAGATTGGGTTAGGCATGGGTGAGATTTAAGGAAGACCAACTATGTTTGGCCCTAGGTAGTGGGTGGTAGCCATGTGGGGCCCACTATAGGACCATAGTCAAACTAGGTCAAACTAACCTAAGTGGGGACCCTAGCCACACCATGACCCCACCACATTGCCCTAACCCTAAAGACAATCTAAGTGGACCCTAGGGTATGTCACTGGGTCAACATTTTGACCCCAATTGACCAAAGTCAACCTTGGGCTTAATTTGGTCAAACCCACACTCATAGGCCTAATTAACCTAAGTGTGGCACCCCCCCTTGACCCAAACCAAGTTGGGTGGTGCCACTAGACCCATTTACACCAAGTAGGGTCAGTCCACCCACCATGGTTGACCAAGTCAACTCCCCAAGTCAACAAGTCAACAAATTGACCTAAAGAGAGAAAATGAAGGCCAAGCTCAATCCCATTGGGCTAAGCCCATCCAAATCAGCCCAAGCCCAACCTAAGTGGTCAAAGACAACTCATAACCCCCAAAATCAGGAAAGAGAATACATGCAAAGGGGTAGAAAAGGAATTTGGAGAAGAAGAGGAGAGAGAAAGGGAGATGAAGGAAATGGTGGCCACATGGCCACCCCATCAGATGGTTTTAGCTGCCCAAAACCAGGTGGCCGACCTCCCCTCTCCATTTCCATCAGAAAACCAGGGCTGTGAGCCACTTGGCAGCTGGGCGGAGCAAACAAAGCTCAAACCGAGCTCTCATAGGAAATACCTCCCCATATACTCCACATCAGTCCAAATAGACCTCACCAACAGCTTCAGGAGACAGAAAGGAGTGGAATGCGACTGCTTAATCATGGAGAATGGTGGAGAATTGAGTTTTCGGGGTGGAGCTCGCCGGCGCACCACCACCACGGCAAACCGCCGCCTGACCCGCAGCCAAGCCTCAATTCAGGTCCGTTTCACCTCGCCTCTTCCCGTACTAGGTTTCTAGATCAATCTAGGGAGATATCGGGCTCAATCGAGCCCGATGCCATGAGAGGAAATGGAGAAAACCGAGCTTTATTCTTCTTGCTCGGGTTCACCGGAGGAGCCAACTCCGGCGGCCCCACCGCCGGGAAACGCTATCCCCCACCTTAATGAAGGTGGTGGCGATATCCGTCGGCGGTGGTGGTGGCTCAGCTGGCCGGAAAATGCCAGCCAACATTGTCCAGTAAGAAGCAATCGTGGCCGTCAAACCATCGGGGATGATGAACTGATTCCGTCGGTTTAGCTTTAAGATTCATGCAATAGATTAAATGTTTTAATTTAATATTTGATGAATAGTGAAATATCTGTCACACTTTTCCAGCCACCTTGCATGTTAAATTTAGGCCTCTTAGAGGCATTTCCAGAACTTAGTCTCTTAATAAAAAATGTAGCCAAGGGTCTTATCTTTAATTTTCCACCCTAAACATGTAATTTGGTGTAGTGTACAGTCCTGTAGGACATTTCTCCTAGGACTGGTCCTAGAGTAGGGCAGAAATTAAATTGGATGCCCAGGTCAAACTATTAATCACCATGGCCCCAATTTTTGGCACATGCATGATTAGGGCATACTTAGCTCCTGCCAAAATTTAGGAATTTTTAGAGAACATTTTCCTATAGTTTTTGCCAAAATATCAAAATACAAATAAATGAAATATAAGGAGTTCTACACCTCCCCATGGTCCCAAATTTTGGTGGTAGGTCAGTGGGGACATCCTTGGTGCATGATAAAATTTTCAGCACCTTGGGTTCACTGCATGTTGGAGAATCCACTTGCATGTGTTAGCTTATGTTATGTCTTGGTGTGCAATTAGCAAAAATGCAAATATGGTGTATTTAGCCCAATGGTGACATTCAAAGGTTTTGGAATTATTTTCAGTGGTTCATTAGGGTAAACTTCACCCCTCAAATTATTCATGGAATTTTGGGACTCAAAATTCCATTTATTGGAATTTATTTTAAATATAGCTATTTTGGGAAATAAAATTGGAAAATAGGTTTTTCTCAAGCACAAATCCTACACTTTTTCCAAGGCATAAATAATATCACATTTGACTTAGGAAAAATATGATTCCCCTGTTTTGAAGAACGTTTGGAGTAGATATCTTAAGTTGCCCATTTTACCCTTATTTTATTAATTCTTGATATAGCGGATATATACCTCTGAAAAATTTGGAATTTATTCTACTGCTCTAAAATGGTATTATTAGTTTTGTATGAATTTATCCGAATTAATGGATGCATTGTTGTATGTTAAATTAATATAATGGCATTTTGGTAAATATGTTATAATGGAATTCTTATAGGCCATTTCACAATAAATGTTGATGATACTTTGCCAATAGTCATAAATTAGTGTCCTAAAAGTTCTATAATTTTCCTGGAATTGTTGAGTACATAATGCCTATACTTCATTTGGAAAATGGAATTTGTGTGGAATTGATATTAAATAGGAAATGGGAATAAATAATTAGAGGAAAATTATGAAACTCTGTAGGCAGCAATATTTTATCAATATACATCTCAGGAAACATTTCCTAGGTCAGTGGATACCTAATCATACTACTTCATGTGTAAAGTGACCTAGTGTTTAAATTAAAAAGATTTAATTAAAGGACTATTTGGCCAAGAAAATTCATGAGAATTCATAGGGTAGCTCCCTTAGCCCATACCACCCTAGGATAAATATTTAGTGCCAAGATGCCTTAAGTATTGGAAGATCACATTTTTAGGGTAACCATAGGACATGGTCTGCATATAACACAAATAGGTCTTGCCTTAGGGGTTACCAGGGGATTGATTATCGGCAGAAATAAGAGAGTTCAACATGAGTAACCCTGGTGGGTAGAGTTGTCTTAGTGAGGGATCAAAAGTGCAAGTCTTAGTTAGCAACTGGAGTGGGGGTCGGCGGAAGACCGTCGGCTTCCCGGTAACACCTTAAGTCACTAGGGTTGTACTAAAGCAATAAGGAGAGCTGGGGAGATACATGGGTAGCCATCAACTAAAATAAATATCCTTGTGAAAGGGAACGCTGGGCGCAATCCCAACACAGTTCCTAGTGCCCCTTGAGAGCCCTTCACAGGGAATACCGGGGGCAGTCCTGGGATTAACCTTAAATCTCTAAGTATAATAAACCGTAGACAAGAGTAGTTTAATAGGTTAGGACATTGTTGTACCTTCTCGCCCGTGTGGGGGTTGGAGAGATTCATGATATATGCTCACCCGTCTAGGGTTGGAGGGAGTTGGTATAAAGACACTGATGTGCGATCTCACCCGGGTTTGGGTTTGAGGGATTCAGGACGGGTTTGGTCCTGCGAGCGGGAGGCTCGGTATGAATTACTTGCATGTGCATAAATATCGTGGCAGGGCATGCGGTACTGGTCGTTCATCACACCGATGGCAGTACGGTGCACCAGGCGGTTGTGAGAGTTAGAGGGGCCAGTGGGTTGTTTTACACTGCGGTCTGGAGGACGATCCCCGATAACGCACATCTGACCCAACAAGACTGACGGGTTTGTCAGTAAAGTACGTACGCGAGACTCTAGAGTGCACCTTGGATGTGTACAGAGGCGTATGAGAGGGGTCTAAGGCTTGGTAGTGTGCATACCGGTCTAGAAGCAGAGACGCCCGCTCCGCTGCTGCCGTAGCCACAGCGGTGGTACCCGAGAGTGATGCTAGCTCTCAAAAAGTGGGAACTAAAGGTATGTGATCACAGAGTCGTTGTGTGTGAGTTGCACTTGCCTGCGCATAAAATTGCATCATATCATTCATTCATATTAGGTCATACGCTTCATAGATCCTTATCACATAAATTAGTATGGGCTCTTTTATATGATAAGTTAAATTTCCTGGAAATCCTAACTTATATATTTGTATGAGCATTTATATAAGTTAGGGTACGTTTGTGATGATAGCATAGTGGTAGCTTAGCTTATTTACTTGTTCATACTACTGTTTCTTTACTTTCCTTTACTGCACTGCTCTTACTTATTACTTGTACCGTACTTAGAATTGCTAGAGTAGGATTACATTACTTATTACAACTCTAGTTAGATATTGTCACCTGCTTCCACCTTGCTACCCTTTTTGTTGTCCTCCGCTTCGTCCTCCCGCTCGGTGCTTAGGAGCTGCGGGGCGAGGCGCGGAGGAAACGACTTAGTCTTTTTGACTAATGGTCGGTGACCAACTATTTTTAGGAGCCCGTGGAGATGGAGCACCAGCACGTCGAGGAGGCAGGACATGAGGAGCAGATACCGCTTCAGCAGGCTACTACCACTACTGTGTGTCCTCAGGTGGGACGAGATCTGATGTTCTAGTTTAGCTTCCGTATTTACTATTTTGAGAGAGTGTGATTTTGATGTACTGGGCATAAGCCCTTCTTACTCTTTCATTTGTACTCTATTATGGACTATTGTGATGTACTTTTCATTTCATTTACATGATTGTACTATGTGGCTTGTGGACTGATTGTTTACACGTTCAATTTTACTTCTTTCTTCTCATATTGGCCTACAGGTTAAATGATCGTACTAGCCGGCAGAATCGGCGTGTTGCGGTGTCGACTAACCCGTGAGTTAGTGCCACCGTAAGACGGCAGTTCTGGGCATAAGATCCGGTAGCCCTCCTTGGTAAGGGGGAGGGGGGTCTTACAAACTGGTATCACTTGAACAACGATCATATGAGAAAGAAGTCCACAACATGGGACCACCCCCGCCCGAGCATTAGTTTGCGGACAAACTATGCAGCGGAAGCAGTGGTGTGCCCATGTGTAAAGTCACATAAATGGTCCACAAAGTACAACGAGTTAGGCCAGTTTCGTTTTAACCTTACCTTTATGCAACCTCCACAGGTCGCAGCACCGCAAAATGTGGCTCCTCCCCCTCCAGCTGCCGCTCCATTCCTACAGACGGAGTTGGGGCAGACCTTGACGGCGATTCTGGATGACTTCAGAGCCCAGCAAGTCCCGGCTCCACAGCCAAATCCGGGGTCGAGCTGGCTGAGTGCATTCAAGAGCCTGTCCCCACCGACGTACCGTGGGATAGAGGATGCGGTGAAGACGGAGGAATGACTGGAGGCCATACACGAGATCTTAGCGGGCATCAGCTGCCCAGTCGGCCAGACAGTACCTCTAGCCACCTCTGTGCTAGAGGCCCATGCGAAGAGATGGTGGAAATCAGTTCGGGAGTCTACTTATGCGGACTTTGACCTGTCAGAGATATCATGGGAGGAGTTTGGCGATGTGTTTCTGGAGCACTTCGTCTCTGCTACGGATAGAGATGCTTTGGAGGAGAGGTTTTTGAACCTCAAGCAGGGGACTAGATCGGTGATAGAGTACCAGAGAGAGTTCTCCCACTTGGCCAGGTTCGCGGGGATTCAGGACACCGACGATAGGAGGTATGTAAAGAGGTTCTACCGGGGCCTCAGGGACGATTTGAGGCAGGCCTTGCTATTCATTTCTCATGGTACATCTAGGCAGATCATCGAGATGGCGAAGAAGCTGGAGGCTGACCAGCTGATGGTGCGAGCCGGAGGGAAGAGACCATTTGATGGGTCGACATCAGGTGAGAACAGTAGGGGCTCTCAGAGAGGCAGGACCATCGGATATAGGAAGGGTGGGGGACGTCGTCGTCCCAACTTTAGGCAGGAGCAGGGGCCTCCTCCAGCATTGGCTCCCCCACCTCTACAGATGCATGATCCGAGGAGACAGGATGACCGAGGCCACCGACAAGTGGTTTGTTACAGATGTCGCCAGCCCGGGCACATCAGGTCGGAGTGCCCGCACCGATTCCATCCCCCTCCTCCTCCTCCACCTCCAGTGGCCCCAGTACAGCAGGGCCGAGGATGAGGCCGAGGATGAGGCCGAGGTCGGGGATATCACGGCAGGAGATGCGAGCAGGAGCAGATATACGCCTTGGACCTCACAGAGCCGAGAAATCCCGAGGAGGTTATCACAGGTACTTGAAGTTAATTATGAATTTTCTTGGATTTTCAATGATATATATAGTACCTGGAACTATAGGATAACAATTAACTTTCACATAAACAAACCTCAGGCATAGTTATGATCAGCGGCAAGCCCGCTCATACTCTCTTCGACACGGGTGCTTCACACTCGTTCGTATCCGAGACCTTTATCGACGGACTCGAAGGTGTGGAGAGGTTTCCTGGACTAGAGATGAGGGTGCGTCTACCCGATGGGTCGGAGCTGCGGACCACTGCACATTGTGATATGGAGGCCGAGATTGGCGGCAAGGCATTTGAGGCGCCGGCAACTATTCTGAAGCTGCAGGATTTTGACTTGATCTTGGGCATGGCCTTGTTGCATCGGAACCATGCCCAGATAGATTGTCCGTCCAGGAGGATCACGCTAAGACATGGCGACTCTCATGTTATCGTTGAAGGTATCCATCCTATTTGCCACCTACTGTTATCTTCTGTACAGGCTGTGAAGGCCCATGAGCAGGGTGAAGAAGTTTATCTTGTCTGCTTCGAGATGGTGGGAACAGGAGCGACTATCTCAGATATTCCGGTGGTCCGGGATTTCTCCGACGTGTTCCCGGAGAAATTGCCCGGGCTACCACCTGCTAGAGACTTGGATTTCAGGATTCAGCTAGTACCGGGAGCGAGGCCGGTGTCCCGGGCACCCTACAGGATGGCTCCCAGGGAGTTAGCAGAGTTCAGGACTCAACTACAGGAGCTAGTCGAGTCAGGATTTGTGCGGCCTAGTTCATCGCCATGGGGAGCGCCAGTTCTCTTTGTGAAGAAGAAGGACGGATCACTGCGATTATGTATAGATTACCGGGAGCTGAACCGGTTGACGGTCCGCAACACCTATCCTCTGCCTCGGATAGATGAGTTATTTGACCAGCTACACGGAGCCTTCTGGTTCTCCAAGTTAGATTTGCGATCCGGCTACTATCAGCTCCGTATCAGGGAAGAGGACATACCGAAGACGGCATTCAGTTCGTGCTATGGATTATACGAGTTCACGGTGATGCCTTTTGGGCTCACGAATGCTCCTGCTGCATTCATGAGTCTAATGAACCGTGTTTTCGAGCCTTTCTTAGACCGCTTCGTGATTGTATTCATCGACGACATCCTTATATATTCTCGGACTCAGGAGGAGCATACGGAGCACTTGGCACAGGTCTTGCAGAGGCTGAGGGAGACCCAGATGTACGCAAAATTTTCAAAGTGCCAGTTCTGGTTACAGGAGGTGGCTTTCCTGGGGCACACGATCAGTGGGGCTGGGTTAGCAGTGGACCCAGCCAAGATAGAGACAGTGAGGGATTGGCCACGGCCGAAGACTGCATCTGACATCCGCAGTTTCTTGGGACTAGCAGGCTATTACCGCAAGTTCGTGGAGGGGTTCTCGAGGATAGCACTCCCCCTCACGTCCTTGACGAAGAAGGACACAGATTTTGTTTGGTCAGAGCGGTGTGAGACGGCTTTTCAGGAGCTGAAGGACCGACTCATCTCATCCCCCATTCTTGCGCTTCCATCCGGGAGCGAAGGATTCCAGATCTACACGGACGCCTCTTATCAGGGGATGGGTGCAGTCCTGATGCAGCATGGACACGTTATTGCTTATGCTTCGAGACAGTTGAAGAAGCATGAGCATAACTATCCAGTACATGACCTAGAGCTCGGGGCTGTGGTTTTCGCCCTAAAGATATGGAGGCATTACTTATATGGGATTCATTGTGACATCTTTTCAGATCACAAGAATCTCAAGTATATCGATACGCAGAAGGACCTAAACCTGAGACAGAGGAGGTGGCTGGAGTTCCTCTGTGATTATGATTACAAGATCCACTATCACCCGGGAAAAGCGAACACGGTTGCGGATGCCTTGAGCAGGAGGGCCGACACTTCTGTACCCGAGCCCCGATTGATGTCTATAGAGCTGCTACAGATGATGGAGGACATGTACATTACCATGGTGTCCGAGACCGAGCCAGTTGTATATAGAGAGTATTTGAGCTCAGTGATCAGCGGCGATGATATACAGGAGCGCATCCGAGCACATCAGAGGCTAGATGCTGCGTTACAGCCAATTTTCAGTGCCTTAGAGAGGGGCAAGGTCGAGGACTACATGCTACAGGATGATCTTCTTCGGTTCCGGGGGCGCAT
Organism: Platanthera guangdongensis; assembly: GCA_039583875.1. Classification (NCBI taxonomy): domain Eukaryota; kingdom Viridiplantae; phylum Streptophyta; class Magnoliopsida; order Asparagales; family Orchidaceae; genus Platanthera; species Platanthera guangdongensis. Next base: position 36,246,498 of record CM077154.1, read on the forward strand.
CTACATACCAGCAGGGGGCAGTATCCGGGATGACATACTCCAAGAGACACATTGCTCGAGATATTCAGTGCACCCCGGCATCACCAAGATGTGGGCAGATTTGTGGAGGTCTATGTATTGGCCCGGGATGAAGAGGGAGATCACGGATTTTGTGACCCATTGTGAGACCTGCCAGCGTATGAAGGCAGAATGCAAGAGCCCGGGAGGTTTACTACAGCCACTCCCAGTTCCAGAGTGGAAGTTCGAGGACATTGCTATGGACTTTATACACGGATTGCCTCGCTCCCACTCTGGGCATGATTCTATATGGGTTATAGTGGATAGATTGACCAAGGTAGCGCGGTTTATTCCAGTTCGAAAGGATGCCCCAGTTGCAGTTCTGGTAAGATTATTTGTGGAGCAGTACGTCAGATATCATGGCATCCCCAGGACTATTGTTTCGGACCGTGATGGTCGGTTCACCTCGAGCGAGTGGAGGGCCGTACATGCTTACTTGGGATCTCGGCATACCTTTAGTACCGCCTTCCATCCGCAGACCGACGGACAGACCGAGCGGACCATCCGGACCATGGAGGACCTGCTCAGACTATGCATATTGGATACGGGGAAGCCTTGGGAGAGGCTGCTGCCATTGATCGAGTTCTCGTATAATAACAGCCACCAGGCTAGCATCAGGATGGCTCCATACGAGGCGCTTTATGGGAGGAGATGCCGGACACCGCTATCATGCATTCAGGATGTGGATACCAGGGCTCTGGGATCTGATTATATACGGGATACTGAGGCTCAGATTCGATTGATCAGGGATCGGCTACTGGAGGCCCAGAGCAGGCAGGCAAAGTATTATGATGCTCGGCACCGGAAGGTGGAGTTCCAGGTTGGAGACAGGGTATTCTTGAAGATACGTCCAGTACACGGTGTTTCTCGGGTGCAGAGGCACAAGAAGCTCAGTCCACGATACATGGGGCCCTACCTGATCCTGGAGCGGATCGGCCCCTTAGCTTACCGACTGCAGCTGCCACCGGAGTTGGGTGCATTACATGACGTCTTCCATGTCTCTTCCTTGCGAAGAGCTCTCCTTCGGCCGGAGCAGCACATTACTACTACAGCCGGACCGGTAGAGCCTGACAGATCAGTGAGATTGGAACCGATCCGGATTGACGATACAGCCATCCGAGTGTTGCGGAAGAAGAAGGTCCCTCTTGTGAAGGTGTTGTGGTCCAACCATGGACGGGAGGAGCACACTTGGGAGCCGAGGGATCTGATGCTGGAGCAACACCCGGAGCTATTCGCATCAGGTACATTTAAGTTATGTCTTTAAATTTCTTGATGATTCTTGCAAATAGAACCCCGTACACCCGAACTTAAATTTCGGGGACGAAATTATTTTCTTGTTTATTGGAATTTGTAACATCCCATGTTACTCTTGGACCCCTCAACTTAGATTGGGTTAGGCATGGGTGAGATTTAAAGAAGACCAACTATGTTTGGCCCTAGGTAGTGGGTGGTAGCCATGTGGGGCCCACTATAGGACCATAGTCAAACTAGGTCAAACTAACCTAAGTGGGGACCCTAGCCACACCATGACCCCACCACATTGCCCTAACCCTAAAGACAATCTAAGTGGACCCTAGGGTATGTCACTGGGTCAACATTTTGACCCCAATTGACCAAAGTCAACCTTGGGCTTAATTTGGTCAAACCCACACTCATAGGCCTAATTAACCTAAGTGGGGCACCCCCCTTGACCCAAACCAAGTTGGGTGGTGCCACTAGACCCATTTCCACCAAGTAGGGTCAGTCCACCCACCATGGTTGACCAAGTCAACTCCCCAAGTCAACAAGTCAACAAATTGACCTAAAGAGAGAAAATGAAGGTCAAGCTCAATCCCATTGGGCTAAGCCCATCCAAATCAGCCCAAGCCCAACCTAAGTGGTCAAAGACAACTCATAACCCCCAAAATCAGGAAAGAGAATACATGCAAAGGGGTAGAAAAGGAATTTGGAGAAGAAGAGGAGAGAGAAAGGGAGATGAAGGAAATGGTGGCCACATGGCCACCCCATCAGATGGTTTTAGCTGCCCAAAACCAGGTGGCCGACCTCCCCTCTCCATTTCCAGCAGAAAACCAGGGCTGTGAGCCACTTGGCAGCTGGGCGGAGCAAACAAAGCTCAAACCGAGCTCTCATAGGAAATACCTCCCCATATACTCCACCTCAGTCCAAATAGACCTCACCAACAGCTTCAGGAGATAGAAAGGAGTGGAATTCGACTGCTTAATCATGGAGAATGGTGGAGAATTGAGTTTTCGGGGTGGAGCTCGCCGGCGCACCACCACCACGGCAAACCGCCGCCTGACCCGAAGCCAAGCCTCAATTCAGGTCTGTTTCACCTCGCCTCTTCCCGTACTATGTTTCTAGATCAATCTAGGGAGATATCGGGCTCAATCGAGCCCGATGCCATGAGAGGAAATGGAGAAAACCGAGCTTTATTCTTCTTGCTCGGGTTCGCCGGAGGAGCCAACTCCGGCGGCCCCACCGTCGGGAAACGCTAGCCCCCACCTTAATGAAGGTGGTGGCGATATCCGTCGGCGGTGGTGGTGGCTCAGCTGGCCGGAAAATGCCAGCCAACATCGTCCAGTAAGAAGCAATCGTGGTCGTCAAACCATCGGGGATGATGAACCGATTCCGTCGGTTTAGCTTTAAGATTCGTGCAATAGATTAAATGTTTTAATTTAATATTTGATGAATAGTGAAATATCTGTCACACTTTTTCAGCCACCTAGCATGTTAAATTTAGGCCTCTTAGAGGCATTTCCAGAACTTAGTCTCTTCATGAAAAATGTATCCAAGGGACTTATCTTTAATTTGGAACCCTAAACATGTAATTTGGTGTAGTGTACAGTCCTGTAGGACATTTCGCCTAGGACTGGTCCTAGAGTAGGGCAGAATTTAAATTGGATGCCCAGGTCAAACTATTAATCACCATGGCCCCAATTTTCGGGCACATGCATGATTATGGCGTACTTAGCTCCTGCCAAAATATAGGAATTTTTAGAGAACATTTTCCTATAGTTTTTGCCAAAATATCAAAATACAAATAAATGAAATATAAGGAGTTCTACACCTCCCCATGGTCCCAAATTTTGGTGGTAGGTCAGTGGGGACATCCTTGGTGCATGATAAAATTTTCAGCACCTTGGGTTCAATGCATGTTGGAGAATCCACTTGCATGTGTTAGCTTATGTTATGTCTTGGTGTGCAATTAGCAAAAATGCAAATATGGTGTATTTAGCCCAATGGTGACATGCAAAGGTCTTGGAATTATTTTCAGTGGTTCATTAGGGTAAACGTCACCCCTCAAATTAATCATGGAATTTTTGGACTCAAAATTCCATTTATTGGAATTTATTTTAAATATAGCTATTTTGGGAAATAAAATTGGAAAATAGGTTTTCCACAAGTACAAATCCTACAATTTTGCCACGGCATAGATAATGTCACATTGGACATAGGAAAAATATGATTCCCCTGGTTTGAAGAACCTTTGGAGTAGATATCTTAAGTTGCCCATTTTACCCTTATTTTATTAATTCTTGAAATAGTGGATATATACCTCTGCAAAATTTGGAATTTATTCTACTGCTCTAAAATGGTATTATTAGTTTTGTATGAATTTCTCAGAATTAATGGATGCATTGTTGTATGTTAAATTAATACAATGGCATTTTGGTAAATATGTTATAATGGAATTCTTATAGGCCATTTCACAATAAATGTTGATGATACTTTGCCAATAGTCATAAATTACTGTCATAAAAGTTCTGTAATTTTCCTGGAATTGTTGAGTATATAATGCCTATACTTCATTTGGAAAATGGAATTTGTGTGGAATTGATATTAAATAGGAAATGGGAATAAATAATTAGAGGAAAATTATGAAACTCTGTAGACAGCAATATTTTATCAATATACATCTCAGGAAAAATTTCCTAGGTCAGTGGATACCTAATCATACTACTTCATGTGTAAAGTGACCTAGTGTTTAAATTAAAAAGATTTAATTAAAGGACTATTTGGCCAAGAAAATTCATGAGAATTCATAGGGTAGCTCCCTTAGCCCATACCACCCTAGGATAAATATTTAGTGGCAAGATGCCTTAAGTATTGGAAGATCACATTTTTAGGGTAACCATAGGACATGGTCTGCATATAACACAAATAGGTCTTGCCTTAGGGGTTACCAGGGATTGATTTTCGGCAGAAATAAGAGAGTTCAACATGAGTAATCCTGGTGGGTAGAGTTGTCTTAGTGAGGGATCAAAAGTGCAAGTCTTAGTTAGCAACTGGAGTGGGGGTCGGCGGAAGACCGTTGGCTTCCCGGTAACACCTTAAGTCACTAGGGTTGTACTAAAGCAATAAGGAGAGCTGGGGAGATACATGGGTAGCCATCAACTAAAATAAATATCCTTGCGAAAGGGAACGCTGGGCGTAATCCCAACACAGTTCCTAGTGCCCCTTGAGAGCCCTTCACAGGGAATACCGGGGGCAGTCCTGGGATTAACCTTAAATCTCTAAGTATAATAAACCGTAGACAAGAGTAGTTTAATAGGTTAGGACATTGTTGTACCTTCTCGCCCGTGTGTGGGTTGGAGAGATTCATGATATATGCTCACCCGTCTAGGGTTGGAGGGAGTTGGTATAAAGGCACTGATGTGCGATCTCACCCGGGTTTTGGTTTAAGGGATTCAGGACGGGTTTGGTCCTGCGAGCGGGAGGCTCGGTATGAATTACTTGCATGTGCATAAATATCGTGGCGGGGCATGCGGTACTGGCCGTTCGTCACACCGATGGCAGTACGGTGCACCAGGCTGTTGTGAGAGTTAGAGGGGCCAGTGGGTTGTTTTACACTGCGGTCTGGAGGACGATCCCCGATAACGAACATCCGACCCAACAAGACTGACGGGTTTGTCAGCAAAGTACATACGCGAGACTCTAGAGTGCACCTTGGACGTGTACAGAGGCGTATGAGAGGGGTCTAAGGCTTGGTAGTGTGCATACCGGTCTAGAAGCGGAGACGCCCGCTCCGCTGCTGCCGTAGCCACACCGGTGGTACCCGAGAGTGATGCTAGCTCTCAAAAAGTGGGAACTAAAGGTCTGTGATCACAGAGTCGTTGTGTGTGAGTTGCACTTGCCTGCGCATAAAATTGCATCATATCATTCATTCATATTAGGTCATACGCTTCATAGATCCTTATCATATAAATTAGTATGGGCTCTTTTATATGATAAGTTAAATTTCCTGGAAATCCTAACTTATATATTTGTATGGGCATTTATATAAGTTAGGGTACGTTTGTGATGATAGTATAGTGGTAGCTTAGCTTATTTACTTGTTCATACTACTGTTTCTTTACTTTCCTTTTCTGCACTGCTCTTACTTATTACTTGTACCGTACTTAGAATTGCTAGAGTAGGATTACATTACTTATTACAACTCTAGTTAGATATTGTCACCTGCTTCCACCTTGCTACCCTTTTTGTTGTCCTCCGCTTCGTCCTCCCGCTCGGTGCCTAGGAGCTGCGGGGCGAGGCGCGGAGGAAACGACTTAGTCTTTTTGACTAATGGTCGGTGACCAACTATTTTTAGGAGCCCGTGGAGATGGAGCACCAGCACGTCGAGGAGGCAGGACATGAGGAGCAGATACCGCTTCAGCAGGCTACTACCACTACTGTGCATCCTCAGGTGGGACGAGATCTGATGTTCTAGTTTAGCTTCCGCATTTACTATTTTGAGAGAGAGTGATTTTGATGTACTGGGCATAAGCCCTTCTTACTCTTTCATTTGTACTCTATTGTGGACTATTGTGATGTACTTTTCATTTCATTTACATGATTGTACTATGTGGCTTGTGGACTGATGGTTTACACGTTCAGTTTTACTTCTTTCTTCTCATATTGGCCTACAGGTTAAATGATCGTACTAGCCGACAGAATCGGCGTGTTGCGGTGTCGACTAACCTGTGAGTTAGTGCCACCGTAAGACGACGGTTCTGGGCATAAGATCCGGTAGCCCTCCTGGTAAGGGGGAGGGGGGTCTTACAACCTGAAACCTAACTGTGATGTATGTAATAAGTTCCTTAGGGTTTTTGGAAAATGAACAATTATTGTAGGCACACTACTATAATTAGTTATCTTATTTGTGGTAATTATATTTGTTTGTGTATTTCAGTTTTTGTTCCTTATCTGTGCATTTTTTTATGAGTTAGGGTATATCATTGACTAGGGTTCTGACTTCTTCAAATAGGGGGAGATTATTGGGTCCATTGATCACAATTTCTCAGATTTGAAGAATGTCCACAAGTCAATAATATACACATGGATGTATTTGATATTTGCCTAAGTTCATATATGCAGGATGTCTGTTATTCAGTGATTAAACAAGCTCAATATTTCATAGGTTGGCAGGACAGAAGTCAGAATACTTCGGAGAGAAAAAATTGCCTAGGTACAAAAGTATTTAGTGAGTACACATCACTCAATGCCTGAAGCCAAAATGCATCTACAGATACCCAGTCACTCAAATCCATAGTGAAGAAGTAGTGAAATCCATCTAAGTATAAAAGCATTGAGTGATTTACATTCACTCACGCCCGTGTAGTTAAATTTGTCTAAGTCTAGAAGTGTTGAGTGACCAACGTTCACTCAACGCCTTCATCTATGTAATGCCCCGAAACTCAAAAGAGGGACAGACAGCATTTAGAGCCAAGTTTGGTGCTTGGTAGGGGTCACACATCCTGGGACACGGGAATGTCTAGGGCCGTGACGTGCTCGGGTTCGACGATCTTGCCGAGTGTTCGATGAAAATACAGTCGACGATCATCGAGACAGCGAACACGGCCTAAGATACGGGCGTGTCCCAGGCCGTATCTTGCTCGGGATGTTAGCCGGACTGTGTCGGGGGAGGAACACGGCCTGGAGCCCAGTCGTGTTCTGGATGATACGGGCGTGTCAAAATCGACACGGGCGTGTCGAGAACCCGTGTCCTCTTCGGGTTGTTTTTGGTCCTAGGTCGATGGAGGAACATGCCCCGCAACACGGGCGTGTACTGATTGACACGGCATGTCAAGTGTGACACGGGCGTGTCGAGAGCCCGTGTCCTGGTCGTTATGCGACGGTTTCGTCATCGATTGAGGCACACGGCCTTGGACACGGGCGTGTTACAAGCCGTGTTTGTCCTAGAAAATTGATTTTAAGTGCGAATTATGGACGTTCGTTTCCTTCTTTTGGGATCCAAGGTCCCAGGCTGTTCCTGCTGAGTTAAATCCAGGAATAGGGTTTGAAACCCTCATTCCTTTCGAGTTTTCTCTTTTTAAAAACCTTAGAGAGAGGGGAGAGCAAGGAAGTAGGAGGAGGAGAGTTCCGGCCACCGGTGGAGCTTTGGAGCCACAAATTGCAAGCAGAGTTCAGATCTATGGAGGCGAGGCCGTTGTGGTGCTTTTCATCTGTCTAGATCTTCATGGCGCCAAAGAGAAACGCAAGGGTAATGATTCTCTTCTTGGACATGTGAAGTCCTCATTCCTTTTAAATAGGAAACCCACTCTCATGAGTATGCGGTGAGTGTGAGGTATTCCTTCGGGTAGACATGAATAGTCCCCGTTGTTTTGCATGTAGAGTCCGGAATCGAAGTACGGACGTAGGCATGGTCTGTGAAGCCTACCCAGACAAGTTGGTCTGGATCGGTGATGTTTCATTGCATGAATGGTCGGAGAAGACTCCACACCGGTGGTTGTTTTCCGGTTTTTCTACGCGGTAGATTGCAACAGGGAACCTTGGGAACTAGCTCCAAGGTGCACCCAGAAAACTGGCAGAAGCGTGATTCTGCCATCTTGGTAGCCTGGGAGCCAACTTGCACATAACTAGGTTATGTAAAGTGTGTGATCGATTGAGACTCGAGGAAGCTTGAATCGCTCATATACCTTAAATTAACATTGCGGTGTGAGCAACGTGTAGGCAGAACTATACCCGCTCTATGTCGTTCGGTACAAGCGACCTAAAGTACGTGGGACTTACCATTGGCATAGATGGAGGGTCTTAGGCTTAATCCTGAAAGACTAAAATGCTCACAAGATTTTCCATTCATGGGGCGGTGGTGAGACCACGTACTTTGACCAGGTTCACCGAGAATGTGCCCTGAGAGCACGGGGTGTGTAGCCGTGCGTGCCTACGCCTATGATGAAGTGTAATTTCTCTATTGTTTGGCTATGCTAATAAAGTGCAGGGAAGGAGCATCGCCGCCCCGAGTTTATGGGCGAGGTCGTTATAATTTGGTCAGCTTTAGTTGACTGTTGTTTTTGTTTGTCATCGCTTCGGTGGATTGTTGCTTGCAGGTGCTGCGTAACCTAGTGGCATTTAGCGGGCAAAAGCCCTTGTTGTTGAGCCGGCCCTCGAAGGCCAATGCGAATGTTTATTTTTATTTTCATGTGTGACCGGCCTGCGTGCCGATGTTTGGAAGACACTATTTGTAAAAGTAAACTCTTATAAGGGCTTAAGGCCAAGTACTTTGTGTATTTGTACGTTCAATCCTTTTGGGTTTTTGTTAGTGGATATTCATGCTGTGGTTGGGTTCTTATTTTGCAACATTTAAAATGCTTCCGCTAGAATGTTCTCTGGGTAGGACGTTGGTCATTGGAAGGATGGTTTCATTATGTAACCCTTCAGTCTGTCTGTGGTATATGGCGTTGGGCTCCGGCAGAACCTACTGCTATATGCTATATGACGAAAAGGAGGTGTTACAATTTGTATTTATGCCAAGTTCCAATGTATTGAGTGAAGGGCGTTGACTCAACACCGTCAATCAGTAAAATACTGCTAAGTACAAATGCGTTGATTGATGGGTGCTCACTCAACGCCTTCTCAGAAAAGTTATCAAAGGACAACAACATTTAGTGAAGAAGGGTCACTCAATACCTCTGAAGATAGTTTGAATTCAGCTAAGTGTTTTTGTGTTGAGTGAGGGGTTATCACTCAATGCTTCTGAAGATAATAGTTAAAGTACAAATGTGTTGAGAGACAAGGCAACACTCAATTCTTTCAGTCATTGCGTCACAAGGTATCAATCAATGCTTGTGCAGTCAATCTGGAAGAAATTTCTGAGTACACCAGCATTGAGACATGACTGCTAATGTCATCCTTAAATTCAAATCGACACAAATCTCGCTCTAAAAGACAAAGACTGTCGTAATGTTCTGGTAGCGATATCCTAGAATGAATCTTCCATTAAAGCTGACAATGTCACTTTCTAAAAAGGGAGATAAAGTCGTTGCAGCTACAGGGGTTTACATACGGAAGGTGATCCACTTTTACAATAACTTTTTGCAAAGCTCTCGAAGAACTTTTGTCATTTCTCCAAACCCTAAGTTTTGCAATAGTCGGCTAGCAAAGCTCAAGCGATTTTTTGTTCATCTTCAAACCTATAACACAAAACATCATACTTTCTCAAGCTTGAAGAAGAATCAGAGATCTACAGACATTCTATATACCTAATCTGATTCAACTATAAAGATTTATTTTCTTATTTCTGTGAAGATGGACTATTCACAACACAGTCAAGGAAGAGGACTCAGGGATTTTTCTCTGAAGTCATTTCATTCAAACCATATTGAAATTTGTAGGATCTCTCTGGAGATCTAAGTTGTAAGCCTAATCTATAAAGGTTTGATTTGTATGAGTGGGTTTCCTCTGAGATGTAGGATCCTGGAGTGGATCTGAGGTAGTATCTTGGAGGAGATTTGAGCTAGCAGATCAGCTGGATCTCTGAGTGGTAGGAGTTGGTGAACCCTGAGCTGTAGGGTCCTGGAGTGGATCTGAGGTAGGATCTTGGAGTGGATCTAAGGTAGGACTGGAAACATTCTGAGCTGTAGGAATGGTGTTCACTTTGATTTCTAAGATCCAGTGGGATCCGAGGTGTAAGCTCAAGGAGCTGAGTATAACAGAGGAGTTAGACGAATCTAGCACACTGCTAAATTGGTGAAGGGGGAAGTGGATGTATCCTAGATAGGGGAATCACCATAAATCTTGTGTTTTAACGTGATCTTCAAAGCTAACATCTTAATTAAATACACATCAAGCTCTAATTTGAAAAGAAACAAAAGATTTAATTCAAACCTATTCAACCCCCCTCTATGTGTTTAACTACCCTTAGAAAAGACTTTCAGTTATTTATAAATATATTACTTAATTATCTTAGGTTATTATTATTTATATTATATTGCATTTCTATTATTTACATTATATTACATTTTTTATATTTATAAAATTTAAGCTCTAAATGTTCAACATTTGTCAGCGTTTCAGGTAGTTAACTCTTTTTTTTTTAGTGGAGGTTATGGGTTTGAGTCTGATGATGTGAAATTCTATTTAAATATTTAAATTTTTGCCAAAAATAGTCATTTCAGTCCCATATCGTGAGATTTAATTTCTCTTCTAGAGTATATAAAGCTTCACCGTAATTTTAAAAGTGACAGTTATTTAGCCGTTGTCCCGTAGATTGCTTAACCAGCAGATATGGCTGAGCTCTGGGTTTCTTCAGCCTTGAAGTATATTATTTTTACCCTTCAAAGGATGATGTATGGTCCAGATTTATTTGACGGGTCTCGGCTTTACACCATGATTTCTGATAGTCTCCCGATAAATCTTTGTATATATATATATAAGGTTTGGAATATATAACGTCAAGTTTTTTTAACCCTAAAAAGCTTGAGCTTATTCGCCCGCAATACATATCAGAATTAGGTAAATAATATATACATTTTTAGCTAAGAATGAGATCTACAACTTTCATGTTGAACATTTTTCTAAAAATTGCATGGTTTAACCGAAATTTGTAATTTATTATTCTTATATTCATTTCGAGTTAGCAATTTTCAGGCGAGATTCCAGTAAAACCGTCCAAGTTTTAAAAAAATGTTCAACAAGAAAGGTTTAGATCTCATTCTTGACTACAAAATGCATATATTATTTGTCTAATTCCAACATGTATTGTGGGAGAACTAGCTCAAACTTTTTTATTATAAAAAATCTTGAGTTTATATATGTAATTCTGATATATATATATATATACGAGTGCCCTACATGGGGCTCCGCCCCTACGGCCAGGCGCGACAGTACCCACCCAGCGACGGCGGGCTTCGCCCGCCGCGGCTCGATGCTCTCGGGCAGCCTTCGGCTGCATCCAAAAAATGGATGGGGGCGAAACCCGACCGACGACGACGGCTTTCGCCCGCCCTATCAAGGAGGGTTTCGCCCGCAACATATACATATGAGTACTCAAAATGACCGTAAAAAAATATACATAAATATTAAAAATTTTATTTTGAAAAACAATATACGTTTTAACCTAAAAATATTAATTTTAACTTTAATAAAGTTGATTGATTTGATGTCATCATCTCGAAAATATCAATGATATTCCTAATGACAACCTTCTTTGAATAGACCGCTGACATGCCTAATGACAAACTATCATATTAGGTGTAGGAGCTCTACCAAACTTTTTTTTGAATTTAAATGAATTTTCATCATTACTTCTAATTTTTTGATAGTGTAATTACTTGAATGGACATTGCATTTTGATGTTTTTGAAATAGCTTATAATATATGTAAGTCATTAATATATAAAAAAAGGGCATAATTGGTATTTTTGAATGTTTCACCAAAGACAACTTTTCCCTTATAATAGTGAAAGATATATATATATATATATATATATATATATATATATATATATATATATATATATATATATATATATATATGTAAGCAATAGACCTTATTCATATGTTTATACATAGAGCCCGACTATGTTAAACAAAACTACAACAACTCCCACCTTTTCTATTATTTGTAGACTCACATATCTAAAATCAGGAGATGAGGCTAGTGCGTCAACTCATGTGGAATCGTGGGCACTCTTTCACGATATGGTTGGGCCTCGCACTGCTCTATCTCCTCAGAAGAAGTATGTACAATGGAACATTACTAATAAGACTACTGAATTCACACATTCTCCCCAAGATCCCTAAAGCTTGGGGACAAGTGGGAGCCTCTACAAGATATCAATAGCTGAAGCATTACAATTTAGTAACAATATATAAATGAACAAGAAATAAATTTAAGAGCATATGATGAAACAAATACATCAACAAATAACTGAAATGTAATAAATCTATAAACATGTATTTAAATAAAGCTCTACGAGCTAGCGTGCAATAACGCAGGTGCTCATAATCTACAATAACACCCAATATTGACATAGTTTAATTGACCCTTTCCCTTATAGTTGGAAAAAGAACCAAACGGGCCTCACCTATGTGGTGGATCGGTGATAGTGGTCGGTCCTTCCACTTCTGGGTGTGGTTGTACCGCACTACCAAAGCCCCAATGTACAACCTGGTGTACTCTTAGATGTGAGCGATATCGAAAGATAACAAAATCTTGCTAACCACTGGAGGGACCTGACAGGGAATATAATATGGCCAAGCTCTCGGGGTACACTCTCTCCCTAATGCCTATAATCATCAACCTTCCTGTATCGGTACAAATGGTCTACATGCATGACCGACCTGCCACTTTAACGACAACACAATTTACAAGCATTTCAATAAGAAACCAGCATATGCCTTACGGGTTGAGATTGCTTGCCCTACTTGACATGAAATAATTTGAGCACGCGACCTTCTTACATAAGACTTGATCGTACCGCTCAACTTTAGACAAAGAGCATGGAGATCAAGTGGGCTCATTATTTAGGATTAGCCTTGTACGAATATTCCATCTCCTTGTTAACCCTAACTAATGACCATAACGAGTTAAATAACTTATTAGAGCGGGGCCTAAAACAAAAGTGCAAAAGTAAAAAAAACATTAGTAAATTGTATTAAATAAAGTGTAGTAATAGAAATGTGGTAAGTAAAGTGCAGATATAAAATACAAGAATATGGAGCAGTAATAAGTGTGGTAATAAAGATAACTATAAACAAGTAATAAATAAGTTCTTCCATCTGCAGCTTCTGTAAGACCCCTCACCGATCTGGGGAGTTCCTGGGTCTTATGCCCAGAACCGCCGCCTTACGGTCACACCAACCACTGAGTTGGTCGCCATCGCATGACGCCGATCCTGCCGGCTAGAATGATCATATCATCAGAGGCCAATATTATAATCTTAAGCCACAAGTCCACATCACAACACAGATTTATATAAAAATAAGAACAGAGATACTCCACAATGAGTATAAAGAAATGAAGAGAGTAAATAAGGGCTTATACCCATTACATTCCAAATACTAAATCTCTCTCTCTCTCTCAACAACTAAGCAGAAGCTAACACAAAACTCGCAATAACCTGACGTCGGGTAGTAGTAGTAGTACTGCGCGGCAACTACTCCTCATGTCCTACCTCCTCGAGCGACTGGTCTGTCTCCTCATGTAACTGGTGCGTCTCCTCGAACTCCTACGGTCACAATCGACCGTTAGTCATAAAGACTAAGCCATTTTGTCCTCGCCTCACCCCCGTGACTCCTAGGCACCGAGCGGGAGGACGAAAGCGGAGGACAAAAAGTCAGTAGCAAAAGTATAGCAGGTGACAGTGGAACTATTCTAGCAATCATATATATATGAAATTATAACATCTAAATTAGCAGTTCTATAAAACTAGAGCAGTAAAAAGGACAGTAAGTATAAGCAGCGCAGTAAAAAGGTAAAAAAAAGTAGTTATACTATCATCACAAAATGTACCTTAACTTATATGAATGCCCATACAAACTTATAAGTTAAGTTTCCAAGAAACTCATCATATAAAAGATCCCATACTAATTTATATGATGGGGGTCTACAATTATAAACTAAGTTACATTAATCTATGAATGTCATGCTATACGATGCAATGCAATGTTTGTAATGCAACTCACCCACCCGACTATGTGTACACAGAACTTTACTTTCCCTATTTTTGGAGGTAGCTATCCTCTCAGGTACCGATCATCGTGGCCACGGTGGCAGTGGAGCGGGAGAACCTCCACTCCTAGGCGGGCATGTACACTACGAGCCCTAGACCTTATGTATGCCTCAATGCTAAGAACATAACAGCGGAGCTCCTGCGTACTCTTGTTGGCAACTACCAGTCTTTATGGTCGGCTGTGCGCTTAGGGGATAGTCCTCCAGACCTCAGCATAAACAACTACTGGTCTCCCCCAAGACCTGCACTCCTCACAAGAGTCTAAGAACTTTCGTTGGTGTACCGACTGGAACAGTACCGAAAGACCCACCACAATAGCACATCCAGGTATATAAAGACCTAACCGATCATCCATCTCGCAGAACTAACCCGTCCTGAATATTATAATCTCACGAGCCTTCGGCTCGCAGGACTAACCTGTCCTGAAATCTTATACCCCACCGAGCCTTCAGCTCGCAGGACTAACAAGTCCTCAAACACTCCAACCCATACATAGGTTAGATCGTTATCTTATTCATGCACCATATTAGACTACTTTTGTCTAACTTCCGGTTTTATATATCGATTTATGGTTAATCCTGGACTTCCCGAGGTCTACCCAGTGAAGGGCCCGCAGCGGTACTAGGAGATACGATGGGATGAAACCCAAATCTCCCTTTCTCAGGAAATTTAATAGTGCTGGTGACTACCACTTGCTTAAAATCTTCTCGTGTTACCCTTAATTATATAAGTGGTTTGAAGTTCTCAAGGAGAATGACGATCTATCATCGGACTCTGCACTAGCTATACTCCAAACAATTGTGATCTATGCGAAGTGACTTCCAATTCTCTTGACCAAATGTTTCCAAATTCGTATCACAAGTTCAGCATGAGATAAATAGTGAAATATCAGGAGATTATAATTTTCTACTTATTTTTGGCCATAATTAAAATTTTTTAACTATGTGACCCATGTCACCTTATACATGAGTTACTATATCCAGAGGTCCACCAAAACTAAATATTTTATCTGGTGTTCATATTGGTATAATAAATCAGTGGACATAATTTCATAACTTTTCCAGTTGATTTGCTCATGATTTCTATTTATGAATATTAATCCTATGTAACCACTTTCTAAATGAAGTACCAATTATATTCAACCAAAAATTCTAAGAAAATTCTCACATGATCATATTATTAGAAAAATGGTCAGTACAAATTTTCATGAACATCTACATTGATTTGACTCATGGTTTCACAATTAGATGTTATTACAAAAATGTCATTATTTCATGAAAAATCAAAATATATGCACAAAATTCTAAGAAAATTTACAGTAGTCCAAAGTGTTAAAACAATGATCTAGTAATAATTTCATAATTTTCTAAGACTTAGAATTCTATATTTTGATCAAAACCTTTAAGGGCATATTTGTAAATTGTACTATTCTCCATATGACATAAATTCCAAAAATTGCAATAAACTTTCTAGAGCTATAAAATGATATTTCAAGGCTAGTGGCAGATATCTAGCATTTTCTAAGTTATATTACTCACCTTTCCTATTTTTACATAAAAAGTGCTATAATTAAAATAATTTGAAACCCTAGGGTTTTTAGCTCCAAAAATCCTAATTTCACCATGGATGATGTATCTCATTTCCATAAACCCCTATCCAGAGTTTTATTGACATGCAGTGAGTCAAATGACTGAATTTCCCATTTTCACCTGTTTTGTTAATGGCACACCAATTACAATTATACCTTCATCTTGCAAATTGAATACTTCAATATGCAGAGGTACAAATGACTCTAAAATTTTACTAGGGTCCTAATATGATATAATGGGCATGCAACCCAAATTTGGGGTCATTAGGAGTTGTCAAACTCTCTAAATCACCATAATTAGATAAATCAAATTAGGAACAAAACTATAGCAAAATTTTATCCACAAAATCTCATTTTTGGACATAAGCTAGGTCTAGGGAACATACATGCATGGACCAAATTTAGACACATTTGGATGTACCATCTAGGAGATATAGCCGTTCTAATATCTATCCTACCCCAGGACCAGCCCTTGGAAAAATGACCTACAGGGAGCTACAGTGCTCCAAATGACTTGATTAAGGTGCCAAATTAAAGGTAAGCCAAGGGGCTACAGGTTTCATGTTGGCAACTGTTTTTGAATATGCACTAAAGGGCCTAATTTTAGCATGCAAGTTACTACTCAAAATGTAACATATTTTAATTTTACTATGCATTTATATGGTCTGCAGATAGCTGATCTATATGAATAACGACATTCAGTTATCTCCTACCTCCATCCAACAGCTGGGATGAGCCCGACTTGGAACAGCTTGATCTCCCATTTTCGGCCACTTGGGCCACCGCCACCACCGGATCTCATCACCACCACCTCCGTGGAGGTGGGGGCTTGCGTTTCCCGGCGACTAGGCGGCCGGAGGTGGCGGTTTCCGGCGAACCCGAGCTCCAATAAAACTACGACTTTTATCCCGCACCTCACATGGATCCAAGCTCAATTGAGCTCTAAATCTCTCCTAAATGATCTAGGAAGCTAGCACAGAGGGAGAGGAGGAGAAATGGACCTGCAAGCGGGCTTGGCGGCGGGTTTTGTGGTGGTGCGCCATTGCCGATGACTCCTCCGATGAACCACTCCAATTTCTTGATTCTCCACCGATTTCCTTGATCCAAGAAACTAATTCGACTGCTCTCTGTCTTCTAAAGCTGATGAATGAGTCTGATTTCAATGAGGTGGAGTGTATATGGCTGCTTCAAGAAGGGGGTTGTTGGTTTTGAGCCTTCGATGCTCCTCCTGAGCTCCAAATGTCCTCCAACCTAGGAAAACAGCTGCTGAAGCTTTGTGGAGCTCATATGGGTGCTTGGGAAAAGAGGAGAGAGGCCACATGGTTGTCTCTCCCTCGTTTCCCTTTTCTCTCTCCTAAATTTGGGGAAAATTCCAATTTTACCCCTCATGCATGTCACTATCCTCCAAAACTAGTGGGTAGGAGTTGTAATTGACTCATGGGGCCTGTTTGATGGGCTTAGGTTGGGCCTTGACCCATTGGCATTGGGCTTGGAACCTTAATTCACCATTTAGGCTTAATGTTGACCAAGGTTGACTTTTAGGTTTGACTTGGTCAACATGATGAGTGGGCTGGCCCCACATGATGTCATGAGCCCTATGGAACCACACAACATTGGTTTGGTCAAGGTGATGCCCCACTTGGGCTAGTTGATCCATGTTGATCCTAAGGGCAGTTTGATCAATTTCACCAATTTGGTGACCCTATGATAGGGCTTTTGGGATACTTAGGTTTCTTTTAGGGTTAGGGACCCATTGGAAAGCTCAACTTGAGGTGGTGAGTCCAATTTAAACTGAATTTGTCTAGGTTGACTTGCGTACTATTGGGGTGCTTATAACAATTTCCTGGGTCGAAGCTAACCCAGGGTCAAACCTTGATCTCTACTCACCACTCGAGTCTACCGCTAACCTAAGGGGGTCTAGAAGGAAACGAGATGTTACAAATCCCAATAAACAAAAAAAATAATTTCGTGACCGAAATTCAAGTTCGGGTCTACGGGGTTCTAAACATAGAGTAATTAAGGAACTTGCATGGATGTTTAAGTTGAACCTGAGGCAAAAAGTTCCGGATATCGCTGCTATATGAGGTCCATGGGCTCCCAAGTGTGCTCCCCCTGCCCATGATTTGACCACAACACTTAGACAAAAGGAGCGCTCTTCTTCCGTAAGACTCGGACCGTTGTATCATCTATCCGGATCAGCTCTAAACGAACTGACCGATGAGATGGTACTGGGTCCAATGTAGATGTGATGTATTGTTCGGGTCAAAGTAAGGTTCTCTGAAGTGAAGAAACGTGGAAGACGTCGTGCAGGTTCTCTAACTCTGGTGGTAGCTCCAGTCGGTATGCCATGGATCTGATCCTCTCCAGGATGGTGTAAGGCCCCATATACCTAGGGCTGAGCTTCTTGTGCCTCCGCACCCGCGAAACTCCATGAATCGGACGTATCTTCAAGAAAACTTTGTCCCCCACCTGGAACTCCACCATACGATGTCTCGCATCATTGTACTTCGCCTGCCGGCTCTGAACCTCTAGCATCCTATCTCCGATCAGACGAATGTGCGTGTATGTGTCCTCGATATAGTCTGATCCAAGTGCCCTCGGATCCTTGTCCTGAACCCAAGATAATGGTGTCCGACATTTCCTACCCTATAGGCCTCGTGGTTGTTTCTATCAGAGATAACAGTCCCCTTCCAAATGCACTTTCATTATATTTTGGGATATTCATAATCATGATTATGTGGGCATATTTCCAAGTCTTCCGACACATTATCATTAAATAAACCTTAATCATACGTTGTTTCAGAGTCCCTTATGAGCAATGATCATCAAGTACGTGAAAATCAATAATCTTATATGTAGAATTGTGCACACAAATCTTAGATTTCTCTTCTAGAATCGGCTCACGC
The DNA here is from genome assembly GCA_039583875.1 of Platanthera guangdongensis. Lineage (NCBI taxonomy): Eukaryota > Viridiplantae > Streptophyta > Magnoliopsida > Asparagales > Orchidaceae > Platanthera > Platanthera guangdongensis. The sequence continues at coordinate 36,265,003 of CM077154.1, forward strand.
CTTATAGCTTATACCATGTCGAATCTTTAAATATATGTTATCATCATTTTATTTATGAAGAAGGTCCAACTTATGCAAAGTAATTAACCAACCTCCAAACTTAAGATTTGATGAAAAGATTATCACCCCCTCTTTGTTTTTCTTCCAAATTCATGACATATTACACCTCTACTTAAGTAAAAATACATAATTTGCAGAGTGAACTCTTCATATATACATCGAACAATCTTTAATAATATTGATGTTCACAACATGACACTCAATCGCTTTTCTAATTGGATCCTGATTGATGAGATATAAGGAATTCTTGCAAAATAATAAGATTCGTCACAAGTCGATTTCATCATAAAAAATCTGATTAAACACTCATTAATTCTTGTGCAATTTCACTGTGTACACCTTTGATAGTCAAAATCTATATTCCATAGTCATGAATCCTCTTAATGGTGGCTATAATGTTATCAACTTATGTGCCTCGATTCTTGACGTCATCATAATCAAGAGACCATACATATGTGTACCACTTATATATACCCAAAAAAATACATAATTTGCACTATCTAATATATGCGAGGTTGAATTTATTCATTCCTTTGTGTGTAGGATGGGCTTGTATTGCCTACTCATGATCAAATTTACTAAGTTCACTAAACATGATCGTGCGTTTCCCCGCAAGGTGGCCATTTCAAATCCTTCAAACTATTATAATGTTTGATTCTAAGGAAAATAACATGTTCATAATCATAAGTTGCTCTATAAATTCTGAATATTTCTGAAGGCAATTATTATATCATCACACAATTTTTTTTTTAATTCTTGTGATCATTAGAGACACATCCAAAGGATCGTACTTATAATATATATCTTCCAATTCAGTATAGTTTTTCACTTGATTTTAAATTTTCCTGGGTCTGTTATACTCCCAATGTCATAAACAAAATTATTGAAACACTTTGTATTCCTACTTATGGGTTTTAATCATATAACAGTTAAGACCCGCAATCACTCCTTCATATTACCATAACGTTACCTTATCCTAATCTGTATGTTTCCAACCTATTGACCTGGTTATGTTAGGTAGGCGCGAGTAGCAGTGACCAATCATCGTGTTTACTTCTCTCAATTGTACCCATTTAATATGTGATAATCATGAGCCCTACTTATGTAAAAAATTTCAGTTATCCTTCTGACTTGTACTGAATTCTCAATTCACTTTGGCTTTCTCTTGCAATATATCTGAGTTCATTAATCAAATCCTTAACCGACGCTATAATCATTACTGGTGTGTTACATCGATTAGGTTAAAGTGTTAGAGCATCTAGGGATATGGTTTGTTGAGGTAACACACTCCTTTAGTTATACATAGAGTCTTTGTGTCGTCGAAATTGCTTTGATTTTAGTTTTTTCGGAAAGCTCGATGTTCAAATTCTTATAGATTGTACACAACTTGTTTTGTTCCTTGGGATATAGCATGTCATTATACATTGATGAAATTACAATCTCTCTTAAAGTTATGTCAAGTAATGATCTGATTCACAAGCCCGCAAAAGTTTCTAACGTCTCATGGAGACTTTTCTTGTTCTAGTGTTGTAATATATCCAAGCGTGCAACCCTCTACGTATATCCCAAACCTCTAGGAAGGGTTGATTATCTTGCCGATTATGCGAATATAAAACCTCATCTTTACTTGAGCAACATTTGAATAAATAAAGTCCTCTGGATCACTATGTTTGTGACACAATGTTTTATAAACAGTGTCTAGGGAAATCCAAGTCATTACCAATTTAGCCCGATAAACAAAAGGATAAGCCCTCATAAATTTAAGCTAAATTTCTTTAATATCCATAGTGCAATCATCTTATATATGCCTCAATCCTTAGGGCTAACAATCTTAGACTTGGAGTTCCACCTTGAGACTTATTGATATGCTACATATCTTAAGCCCTTACGATTACTATTTACAATAATCTTCTCTAGATCAACATGTGACCCAAATAAAAATGGGTCACTTCTGAAACTTGATTTTTTTTTGAACTTTGGTATTTGTCACTGTGGTTGTCTCAACATAATCAAGTCATTGATATGAGGGTTAAGTTTACGTGTACAATACTATTCCTTTAAAATACTATAGACATCAATTCTCCTTGAGGCGTTCTATCTGCTTGGGTAAGAAGTGATAATATCACTTAATAGGTGGAGTAGGGACATCAGAATTTAAGCCTTAAGCAGTGGCGCTTGTATTAAATTCTCCCCCTAGTATATTTGGGTATCCTCGAACCTTAATCAATCAATATACGAGGTCGATTTTAGATTAGGAAACGCTACAAAATCCTCTTGGTAAGTAACACTAAGGTGGTGTCCTAATTAGATTGGCCTAACTTATGGTTTAAATGGACTATTTTCAGTGACTTTTTACACATGGGCACACCATTGCTTCCGTTGCATAGTTTGTCCGCAAACTAATGCTCGAGCAGGGTGACCCGGTGTTGTGGACTTCTTCTCTTATGATTGTTTATTCAAGTAATACCAGTTTGTAAGACCCCTCCCCGATCTGGGGAGTTCCAGGGTCTTATGCCCATAACCGCCGCCTTACGGTGACACCAACCACTGAGTTGGTCGCCACCGCATGACGCCGATCCTGCTGGCTCGAACGATCATATCTCAGAGGCCAATATTATAATCTTAAGCAATAAGTCCACATCACAGCATAGATTTATATAAAAATAAGAACAGAGATATTCCACAATGAGTATAAATAAATGAAGAGAGTAAATAAGGGCTTATGCCCATTACATGCCAAATACCAAATCTCTCTCTCTCTCCCTCTCAACAACTAAGCGAACGCTAACACAAAACTCGCAACAACCTAACGCCGGGTAGTAGTAGTACTGTGCTACAACTGGTCCTCATGTCCTGCCTCCTAAAGCGACTGGGAGTGTATATGAGAAAGAAGTACACAACACTGGGTCACCCCGCTCGAGCAATAGTTTGCAGACAAAGTATGCAGCAGAAGAAATGGTGTGCCCATTTGTAAAAAGTCACAGAAAATAGTCCATTTAAACAATGAGTTACGCCAATCCAATTAGGACACCACCTTAGTTTGACTTACCAAGAGGATTTCGTAGTGTATCTGAGTCTAAAATTGACCTCGGAGTTAGATTGGTTAAGGTACGAGGATACCCAAATTCACAAACGGAAGAATTTGATGCAAGAGTCACTGCTTAAGGCTTAAATTCCGATGTCCCTACTCCACCTATCGAGTGATATTATCACTTCTTACCCAAGATGATAGGACCGTCTTAAGGAGAATTTGTGCATATAATCTATTAGTGGAATAGTAGGATACTCGTAAACTTAACCCTCATACTGATGACTTGATTACGTTGAGACAACCACAGTGGCAAATACCAAAGGTAGAATAAGAATTCAAGTCTCAGAAGAAACCCATTTTGGTTGGGTCTCTTGTTCACCTTGAGAAGATTGTCGTATAAGTAATCTTAAGGGCCAAAGGTATATAATATATCAATTAGTCTCAAGGTGGAACTCCAAATCTAAGATTGTTAGCCCTAAGGATTGAGGCATATATAAGATGATTGCACTATGGATATTAAAGAAATTTAGCATAAAATGTATATGGGCTTATCCTTTTGTTTATTGGACTAAATTGGTAATGACTTGGATTTGCCTAGACCCTGTTTATAAAAAGTTGTGTCACAAACATAGTGATCTTGGATAATTGGTATTTGGACACTACCCATATGAAAATCGATTCTTATGTATGAATAATTGTTAAGATTATCAACCTTCCCTCAAAGTTGGGATATATGTCGATGGTTGACCGCTTGAATATATCCCAATCTTAGAACAAGGAAAACCGCATGAGACGTTAGAAACTTTCTCGGGCTGGTGAATTAGATAACTACATGACACAACATAAAGAGAGATCGTAATTTCATCGACGTATAATGACATACTATATTCAAAGAACGAAACAAGTTGCGTATAATCCACAAGAATTCGAAAAAATGGCCTTTCAATAAACTAAAATCAAGCAGTAACGACGACACAAAGGTTTTATTTATAACTAAAGGAATGTGTTACCTCAACAAAGCACGCTCCTAGATGCCCTAACACCTTAACCCAATTGACGTGACACGTGATTAATGATTATATCGTCAATTAATGATTTGATTAATAAACTCAGATATATTGCAAGAGAAAGCCAAGGTGAATTGAGAATTCAGTACAAGTCAGAAGGATAACTGAATTTTTTGCATAATTAGGGCTTATGATTATCACATATTAAATGGGTGCAATTGGGAGAAGTAAACACGATGATTGGTCACTGCTACCCGCGCCTACCTAACATAACCATGTCAATAGGTTAGAAACATACAGATTAGGATAGGGTAACATCATGGTAATATGAAGGAGTGATTGCGGGTCTTAACTATTATATGATTAGAACCCATAAGTGAGAATTCAAAGTGTTTGAATAATTGTGTTCATGGCATTGGGAGTATAACGTCCCTAGAAAAAAAAATTAAAATCAAGTGAAAAACTATACTGAATTGGAAGATATATATTATAAGTATGATCCTTTGGATGTGGCTCTAATGATCACAAGAATCAAAACAAAATTGTGTGATGATATAATAATTGCCTTCAGAAAGATTCATAATTTAAAGAGCAATGTATGATTATGAACATGTTATTTTCCTTAGAATCAAATATTATAATAGTTTGAAGGATTTGAAATGGCCATCTTGCGGGCAAACGCACTATCACGTTTAGTGAACTTAGTAAATTTGATCATGAGTAGACAATACAAGCCCATCCTACACACAAAGGAACGAATAAATTCAACTTCGCATATATTAGATAGTGCGAATTATGTACTTTTTGGGTATATATAGGTGGTACATATATGTATGGTCACTTGATTATGATGACATCAAGAACCGAGACACGTAAGTTGATAACATTATAACCACCATTAAGAGGATTCATGACTATGAAATATAGATTTTGACTATCAAAGGTGTACACAGTGAAATTGCACAAGAATTAATGAGTGTTTAATCAGATTCTTTTTATGATGAAATCGACATGTGACGAATCTTATTATTTTGCAAGAATTCCTTATAACTCATCAATCAGGATCCAATTAGAAAAGTGATTGAGTGCCATGTTGTGAACATCAATATTAATAATGATCGCTCGATGTATATTTGAAGAGTTCACTCTACAAATTATGTAGAGGTGTAATATGTCATGAATTTGGAAGAAAAAAAAGAGGGGGTGATAATCTTTTCATGAAATCTTAAGTTTGGAGGTTGGTTAATTACTATGCATAAGTTGGACCTTCGTCATAAATAAAACGATGATAACATATATTTGAAGATTCGATATGGTATAAGCTATAAGGCGTGAGACGATTCTAGAAGAGAAATCTAAGATTTGTGTACACAATTCTATATATAAGATTATTGATTTTCATGTACTTGATGATCATTGCTCGTATGGGACTCCGAACCAATGTATGATTAAGGTTTATTTAATAATAATGTGTCGAAAGACTTGGAAATATGCCCACGTAATCTTGATTATGAATATCCCAAAATATAATGAAAGTGCATTTGGAAGGGGACTGTTACCTCTAATAGAAACAACCACGAGGCCTATAGGGTAGGAATTGTCGGACGCCGCTATCTCGGGTATAGGATGAGGATACCATTTTGTAAGACCCCTCCACGATCTGGGGAGTTCCCGGAACTTATGCCCAGAACCGCCACCTTACGGTGACACCAACCACTAAGTTGGTCGCCACCGCATGATGTCGATCCCGCCGGCTAGAACGATCATATCATCAGAGGCCAATATTATAATCTTAAGCAACAAGTCCGCATCATAACACAGATTTATATAAAAATAAGAACAGAGATAGTCCACAATGAGTATAAAGAAATGAAGAGAGTAAATAAGGGCATATGCCCATTACATGCCAAATACCAAATATCTCTCTCTCTCTCTCTCTCTCAATAACTAAGTGGAAGCTAACACAAAACTCGCAACAACCTGACGTCGGGTAGTAGTAGTAATGCGTGACAATTGCTCCTCAGGTCCTACCTCCTCGAGCGACTAGTGTATCTCCTCGTGCAACTAGTGCGTCTCCTCGAACTCCTGCGGTCACAACCGACCGTTAGTCATAAAGACTAAGCCATTTTGTCCTCGCCTCACCCCCGCGACTCTTAGGCACTGAGTGCGAGTACAAAAGTAGAGGACAACAAGGCAGTAGCAAAAGTATCGCAGGTGAGAGTGGAACTATTCTAGCAATCATATATATATATATGAAATTATAACATTTAAATTAGAAGTTCTATAAAACTAGAGTAGTAAAAAGGACAGTAAGTATAAGCAACGCAGTAAAAAGGTAAAGAAAAACAGCTATACAATCATCACAAAATGTACCTTAATTTATATGAATGGCCATAAAAACTTATAAGTTAAGGTTTACAAGAAACTCATCATATAAAAGAGCTCATACTAGTTTATATTATGGGGGTCTACAATTATAAACTAAGTTACATTAATCTATGAATGTCATGCTATGCGATGCAATTTAATGTTTGTAATGCAACTCACCCACCCGACTCTATGTACACAGAGCTTTACTTTCCCCATTTTTGGAGGTAGCTAGCCTGTCAGGTATCGACCGTCATGGACATAGTGGCAGTGGATCGGGACAACCTCCACTCCTAAACGGGCATGCACACTACCAGGCCTAGATCTTACGTATGCCTCAACGCTAAGAACACAATAGCGGAGCTCCTGTGTACTATTTCTTGCAACTACCAGTCTTTATGGTCTGGTGTGCGCTCAGGGGAGAGTACTCAGGAGATCAGCATAAACAACTACTGGTCTCCCCCAAGACCTGCACTCCTCACAAGAGTCTACGTACTTCCGTCGCTGTGCCGACTGGAACAGTATCGAAAGACACACCACAATAGCACATTCAAGTATATAAGACCTAACCGAGCATCCAGATCACATAACTAACCCGTCCTGAATATTATAATCTCCCGAACCTTCTGCTCGCAGGACTAACTTGTCCTGAAATCGTACCCCTCCGAGCCTTCAGCTAACAGGACTAACAAGTCCTCAAACACTCCAACCCATACATAGGTGAGATTGTTATCTTATTCATGCACCCTATTAGACTACTTTTGTCTAACTTCCAGTTTTACATAGCGATTTATGGTTAATCCTGGACTTCTTGAGGTCTACCCGGTGAAGGGCTCGTAGCGATACTAGGAGATACGATGGGATGAAGCCCAAATCTCCCTTTCTCAGGATATTTAATAGTGTTGGTGACTACCACTTGCTTAAAATCTTCTCGTGCTAACCTTAATTATATAAGTGGTTTGAAGTTCTCAATGAGAATGACGATTTTTCATCGGACTCCGCACCAGCTATACCTCCAAACAACTGTGATCTATGTGAAGTGACTTCCAATTCTCTAGACCAAATGTTTCCAAATTCGTATCACAGGTTCAGCATGAGATAAATAGTGAAATATCAAAAGATTATAATTTTCTACTTATTTTTGGCCATAATTAAAATTCTGTAACTATGTGACCCACGTCACCTTATACAAGAGTTACTATATCCAGAGGTCCACCAAAACTAAATATTTTATCTCGTGTTCATATTAGTATAAAAAATCAGTGGACATAATTTCATAATTTTTCCAATTCATTTGCTCATGATTTCTATTTATGAATATTAATCCACTGTAACCACTTTACAAATGAAGTACCAATTATATTCAACCAAAAATTCTAAGAAAATTCTCACATGATCATAATGTTAGAAAAATGAATAATGCAAATTTTCATGAACATCTACAATGATTTGACTCATGGTTTCACAATTAGATGTTATTACAAAAATGCCATTATTTCATGAAAAATCAGAATATATGCACAAACTTCTAAGAAAATTTACAGTAGTCCAAAGTGTTAAAACAATGATCTAGTAATAATTTCATAATTTTCCAAGCCTTAGAATTCTATATTTTGATCAAAACCTCTATGGGCATATTTATAAATTGTACTATTCTCCATACGACATAAATTCCAAAAATTCCAATAAACTTTCCAGAGCTATAAAATGATATTTCACGGTTAGTGGCAGAGATCTAGCATTTTCTAAGTTATATTACCCATATTTTCTATTTTCACATAAAAAGTGCTATAATTAAAATAATTTGAAACCCTAGGGTTTTTAGCTCCAAAAATCCTAATTTCACCATGGATGATGTATCTCATTTCCATAAACCCCTATCTAGAGTTTTATTGACTTTCAATGAGTCAAATGACTTAATTTCCCATTTTCACCCGTTTTGTTAATGGCACACCAATTACAATTATACCTTCATCTTGCAAATTGAATACTTCAATATACAGAGGTACAAATGACTCTAAAATTTTACTAGGATCCTAATATGATATAATGGGCATGCAACCCAAATTTTGGGTCATTAGGAGTTGTCAAACTCTCTAAATCACCATAATTAGATAAATCAAATTAGGAACAAAACTATAGCAAAAGTTTATCCAAAAAATCTCATTTTTGGACATAAGCTAGGTCTAGGGAACATACATGCATGGACCAAATTTAATCCCATTTGGATGTACCATCTAGGCGATATAGCCGTTCTAATATCTGTCCTACCCCAGGACCAGCCATTGGAAAAATGACCTACAGGGAGCTACAGTGCTCCAAATGACTTGATTAAAGAGCCAAATTAAAGGTAAGCCAAAGGGCTACAGGTTTCATGTTGGCAACTGTTTTTGAATATGCACTAAAGGGCCTAATTTTAGCATGCAAGTTACTGCTCAAAATGTAACAGATTTTAATTTTACTATGCATTTATATGGTCTGCAGATAGCTGATCTATATGAATAACGACATTCAGTTATCTCCTACCTCCATCCAACGGCTAGGATGAGCCCGACCTGGAATAGCTTGATCTCCCATTTTCGGCCACTTGGGCCACCGCCACCACCGGATCTCATCACCACCACCTCCGTGGAGGTGGGGGCTTGCCTTTCCCGGCGACTAGGCGGCCGGAGGTGGCGGTTTCCGGCGAACCCGAGCTCCATTAAAACCACGACTTTTATCCCGCACCTCACATGGATCCAAGCTCAATTGAGCTCGAAATCTCTCCTAAATGATCTAGGAAGCTAGCACAGAGGGAGAGGAGGAGAAATGGACCTGCAAGTGGGCCTGGCGGCGGGTTTTGTGGTGGTGCTCCATTGCTGATGACTCCTCCTGCGAACCACTCCAATTTCTTGATTCTCCACCGATTTCCTTGATCCAAGATACTAATTCGACTGCTCTCATGCTTCTAAAGCTAATGATTGAGTCTGATTTCCACGAGGTGGGGTGTATATGGCTGGTTCAAGAAGGGGGTGGTTGGTTTTGAGCCTTGGATTCTCCTCCTGAGTTCCAAATGTCCTTCAGCCTAGGAAAATAGCTGCTGAAGCTTTGTGGATCTCAGATGGATTCTTTGGAAAAGAGGAGAGAGGCCATATGGTTGTCTCTCCCTCTTTTCCCTTTTCTCTCTCCTAAACTTTTGGAAAATTGCAATTTTACCCCTCATGCATGTCATTATCCTCCAAAACTAGTGGGTAGGGGCTGTAATTGACTCATGGGGCCTTTTAGATGGGCTAGGTTGGGCCTTGACCCATTGGCATTGGGTTTGGAACCTTAATTCCCCATTTAGGCTTAATGTTGACCAAGGTTGACTTTTAGGGTAGACTTGGTCAACTGGATGAGTGGGCTGGCCCCACATGATGGTCATGAGCCCTATGGAACCACACAACATTAGTTTGGTCAAGGTGATGCCCCACTTGGGCTAGTTGATCCATGTTGATCCTAAGGGCAGTTTGATCAATTTGGCCAATTTGGTGACCCTATGATAGGGCTTTTGGGATACTTAGGTTTCTTTTAGGGTTAGGGACCCGTTGGAAAGCTCAACTTGAGGTGGTGAGTCCAATTTAAATTGAATTGGTCTAGGTTGACTTGCGTACTATTGGGGTGCTTATAACAATTTCCTATGTGCAAGCTAACCCAGGGTCAAACCTTGATCTCTACTCACCACTCGAGTCTACCCCTAACCTAAGGGGGTCTAGAAGGAAACGAGATGTTACAGCTTCATCTCCAATCCAAGAAGTCATTGTTGTTCCAAAGTGGCTTCTCCGTTCCAAGGAGGCTTCTCCGTTCTAAGGAGGCTTCTCTATTCCTAGGAGGCATCTCTATTCCAAAGAGGTATCTCCATTCCAAGGAGCCATCTCTATTCCAAGGTGACACATCTATTCCAAGGAGGCATCACCATTCCAAGGACACATCTCTGATCCAAGGAGGAATATTTATTTTTGCGGTGAATTCTACATGTTTGACTGTATTATGGTTTGTTAGATTAATTGAATCCGATAAATACTTTATATTCACATTTTAGGGTGGCTTATCATATTTTGATGATCTGTTAAAGCCTTTTATAACCTCGAGCTTTCCTTTATTACAAACACCCGACTCGATCATCAAAAATCCAATTATCTGCAAGAGGTTTAACACCGGGCCTTCAACCTCAATAAATCACATTGGAGCGATTGGAACTCATATTTTATGACTGATAAATTTCTTTCGATTTTAAACCTCTTTTATTTAATAAATACAAAAAGAGTCAAGAAAATTATGAAACTTAAACTAGAGGATGGATTTGCTCTAACTCATTCCTCATAATTTTCTCAAATCATTTTTAGCTTTGATTTGATCTGTAATAAATTGGGTCTCAAATAAAACCTTATTTTTATATTTAAAAATACTTTAGTTGACTCAAAATTTCCAAATTCTTATTGAAGGCTTATACAATCACCAAGGGTCTATCCTATTTTTATCATAGAAATTCATCAAAGCGGAGCTCTCACTTATAATTGTTTGATTGAGCGGTGGCGGGAAGAGCAAGCGGGTCAAAAATGAGCTTTAGAACCAGAGAGGGGGGGGGGGGGGGGGAGGTGGGGGTCGAAACGGAGCGGGGCGGGGGGGGGGGGGGGGGGGGGGGGGGGGGGGGGGAGGCTGCTCTTTGCTGTAGGTGCAAACGGAGCAAATGAAGTAAGAGCTTCATTTGGTGGCCGTCCGTCCGGTGGCGTTTGCTCCAAACGTCGCCCGAAAACGCCAAGACAAATGAAGCCTTAATTTAAAAACAACAAAATTGTCATTATTTAATTCTACAAAAATAAATAAATTATTCATCAAATCTCCATATTTTTACTGGGGATGTGTACTCCCGCCAAGATCATACCAATATTTTTCTCAAATTAAATCATCGTAAAAGAGCTTTCTACTATTTTAAAAACATATATCTTGACCCTTTTAAATTTTTGAAAAATAGTAAAAACTGATTCAAAAATTACAAAATATTTACTGGAGGCGTGGAAGGACTCTGTCAATATGTGATTTTTATCTTCCATTTTCAAATTTTCTGATTTGAGCAAAAAATCAGCCTCACGAAATCAAAATTCCCCTGCCTGTTAAAATTGAGTATAGACATATGTTGATGCAGATCTGCGGCTAAGATCGAGCTACAGATTCTGAGTGATGTCTCCATAGCTGATCTAGAGTTGATATAATGTACGGGATCAATGATTGCTTTTGGATTTTTAAGAAAATATGGGCCGTCTAATCTCATCCCTGAGATCAGCTTGCAACTGTAGCTCAGCAGTTCGATAGATGCTTTTGAGCCTCTACCATCATCTTCTAGTCAGTGATTCGCAGTTCTGCCACCACCGAATGACTTGTCGGCGGGACAACACACCTCCCTGCGTTGGTTTGATGGCCTGACGTGGACGGCAACTGCCAGAGATCTCTTTTACAGTTAAATAATGTGATGATGACAAATGCACCGATCGTTCAAGTAATATAAAATTGGGGAAAAACCTCAGTATCGATCTCCCAAGGAATGCAGTTGGGCCATCTTTCAATTGCTAGGAAAATTAATTTCAAGAATTAAAATGGTGGATTAAATTCATGGTGGTGTTGGTGAGTGCTTAAATGGAACTTGTTGCGAGTCTCCTTCACCGCTTCAAACAAGACTACACAAGTCAAACTCAAACACACAAGTGTGGGTCGCTTTCACCGTTTCATATACACATGAGCTTTCGTGGGTCGCAGACACCGCTTCGATGAAATGAATGACAGTGATCGTGAGTGTGAAAGTGAGGTGAAATTGAGGGTCGCACGCGCCTCTTCGCACAACAAACCATCTTAACAAAACTCAATTGAGTCTTGCTTCTGCAACATCACTCACAAGCATGAAATTCCCAAAATCAAGCATGAATAAAGCATCATAAGAGAAATCACAACAAAATCACATGACAGTACATATTAAGTGTTCAATCAAGTCAAGCATGAAATAAATGTGAGAATCTATTCGAAAAACAAAGATTTGCAGAAAAAAGCAGAATGATAGAAACAACGAACGAGACTTTTTTGTAATCATTGGAGGATGTACTAGGTTATTAATCCATATTCTGCAGGTCACTCGTTGGTTGCGTCTGGGTCGAGGAAGGCTCTCACCGCTTCCTAAGCACCTGTCTTCTCATTGGTGCACACTGACCACATTAAACCCTAGCTTCTTCCTTGCTTGGCAGAGATTGGGGAGTAAAAACTCACTTTGGATTGTCTTGGATGCAAGGAAACTTCATAGGGACTTAAGCCCTTGCTTAGAGGAAGAGAAATAAGTGCTGGAGCACCATCCCTAGGGGTGCACATCCCGGTCCCGGACCGGGACCGGTGCTGGGCAGGACCGGTCCTTTGGGACACCGGTCCCGGACAGGACCGATCCTTTGGGACACTGGTCCCGTACAGGACCGGTCCTTTGGGACACCGGTCCCGGACTGGTCCTGCCCAAACCGGTCCCGGTGAGGGACCAGTTTTTTCTTTGAAAATCGGGACCGCATGGGACCGGAAGGACTGGTCCAAACCGGTCATAACCGGTCCCAAACCGGGACCGGTTAATTAAATTAATTATTTTTAAAAAATTTTATTATATATTATTATATTTCGTTTTTAATAATTTAATTAAATAACATGTAATAATATGAAATGCAAAATTGCAAAGTAAATAAAGTTTTTTATTAAATTTGAAATAAAATTACAAAATCAAAATACAACTTACAAATTATAATACTAAATTAAAATACAAACATTTTTATTAAATTTGAAATTATAATACAAAATACAAATTCAAAATTTGGAGTTGATCCTTGGACTCGTCTTCAACTCCGTAGTCGCTTTTGATTTTAGACTCATCTTCAACTTCAACGTCTTTATTCTGCGGCGCTCCCCAGATTTAAGTTATTAAGCTGCTCTTCAACTTCAGACTCACTGTCTTCAATTGAAGAGACGTGTTGTCTCCTCCTCAAATCGTCCAAATATTCCTTGTAGCAAATGCAAATCTCCAAAGATTCTTCGGTCAAACGGCTCCTTCGCTCGTTCAGAATCCTGTCACTCAAAGAAAACGCAGACTCCGAAGCTACCGTACTAGCTTGGATGGTTAGTAAATCACGGGCCATTAAGGCCAAAATAGGATAATTATTAGATTTAATTTTCCACCATTTTAAAATATCAAAATTTTTTATTTCGTACGCGGTCATAAAATCTTGAAACTGTGTTTTGCTATATAAACCTAATTCATTTAAAATACTTAAAGTTCGTTGTTTTTTTTCGAAGCTAATTCTTAAAATCTATTTTTTAAAATATCTTTTGTTCGAGGGCCGGTGGATTCCTCGCGAGCTCGCAATCCATATAGTTGATCGTAATAATTATATAGGCGAGTAAAATCAGAATTAAATTTTGAAACACTAACGTTGTAAAAATCACTAGAAGATTCATTTAACTCTAAATTTCGATTAATTTTCTCTATAAAATTTTCAACCCCGTCTACACTCATTAAAAAGTTTAAAGCCGCAGCATAAGAAAACATAGGTGGCATATGCGTATAATATTTTAAAAACTTTTCCTCCATTAATAATATTAATGGATGCCACATTGGGTTAATTTTGTAAGTTTTAAACGTTTCAGTAATTAATAAAAAATTTTCAATAACAAGCGAGCTAGTAGGATAATAAACTCCAGATAAAATAGTTGTTGCCCGATAAAAACTTTCTAATAAATTTACGTAATCTTCGATTATAGCCTAATCTGACGCATCTAAATCATATGATTCTTCTACACTATTATAAAATTCTATCAATAACGATTTTTGTGACAAAGCCCACTTTAATATTTTGTACCGGCATATCATAAGATGGACCCAAAAAATTTTTACCCTGTGTTATAACAAATTTTTTGAAATCTTGTTTTCGTCGTTTTGAACTATAAATAACTCGTAACATAGTACGTATTTTAATAACATAATTTTTCATAAAAGTTAAACTATTTTTCACAATTAAATTAAGAACGTGACATACGCAACGTGTATGAAAAAAAATACCATCTAGCATAGGTTCCAGATCATTAATAAAATATTTAATAGTCATATTATTATTCGAGGCGTTATCAAATGAAATACTTAAAATTTTATCTTTTATTTTAAAATCTTTAATACACTTAATAATCACCTAATAAATCGCTTTACCGGTGTGCGAATATTCAAAACCTTCAAAACAAATTATACTTTTATTTAATTCCCAACTATCGGGATGGACTCAGTGACAAGTTATGCAAATATAAGAAAGTTGTCAACTAAACCGCTAGTCCAAACATCGCTCGTTAAACAAACTCGACCGTCGAATGTTTCAAAATAATTTTGTAAATATAATTTTGATTGCAGGTAAGCTTGTAAAGCATCACGTCGAGTTGTAGTACGACTTACCTGTTGATATTTTGGTTGGAGTGCTTCGTGTATGTAAAACGTCATTTCGTCGTTGTCATAGTGGTTGAACGGAAGTTCGCTTTTGATGACATTCTCCATTTGTCGCTCCCATTTCCGAGCTTGGTCATACGTCCAAATGTGCCCGGTCGTCGAAATTTGAGCTTGGTTGGCCTCCGACGGGGCTTGTTTGGAAAGACACGATTTGTTATGTCAGGCGAGCGTTGTGTTGCTACTGTTAGCGGTCATAAGCTTCGCGCAAAGTTTGCACTTCGCCTTAATTTCGCCGCCGATCCGCACTTTCTCGAAGTTAACCCATACCGCCGCTTTATGCCGGTGCTCAACAATCTCATGATCGACGGACGCTGAGGAGGATGCCGGCATGGAGGAGGAGGAAGTCATTTAACACGAATATGAGTGTGAGAGAGAGAGAGTGAGAGAGATAGTGAAAAAGAGAGAGTAAGAGAGTGAAATGAGGGAGGGGGGGGGGGATAATAAGATATAAATTAAATAAAATATATATTTTTTTAATTAATAAAATTAATAAAAAAAAAGAGCCAAACGGCTCTCATTAAAAGAGCCGTTAACGGCTCTCATCAAAAGAGCCTTAACGGCTCTCATCAAAAGAGCCTTAACGGCTCTCATCAAAAGAGCCTTAACCGCTGTTTTAAAATAGCTGTTAGGCTCTTTCCGGTCCCTACCAGTCCCGAAACCGGTCCGGGACCGGTAAAAGACCGTTCTAAGACCGGTCTTTTACCGGTCCCGGTCCGGGACCGGTTTTTACCCTTAAAGGGGGGACTGTCAGGGACCACAGGACCGGTTCGGGACCGGACCGGTCCTAACTGGGACCGGTCCCTGTCCGGTCCCGACCGGTCCGGTCCCGGTTGGGACCGGTTTTTAAGTGTACCACTAACCATCCCTCAGGGTTTTGGTGCAAATTTCTATCAAAAGATGGAAGGTGCGGAATAAGCCTTAAATGCGGCTTAAATACCCAATTAGCCAGAATTTGGTCACGCATAGTAAATAACACAACCGTGTATATGAAACGTGTATTGACATGTGTCTTTAAGTTTCCGAAATTAGAAAAGAATGTGCCTATGTGATTTACACATGCACAGTTAAAATAACCGTACGAGAAGGAGTCACACAGGCGGCGATAAATCACCTATTTTACGTCGAGCAAGATCTACACATGTTTATTTGTTCACGCATGGTTAAAACCAACTGTATGAGAAGGAATCGCATGGGTAGTGGCAGATCACCATTTTCAGTGTTTTGACCGTGCACAACTGGAGAAATTGTGCGTGAAGAGATTTCACACAATCGTGCGATATTGGCATTGAGACATCTCGAAGCATACGAGATATCGCACTGACAAAACGCCCGTGCACAGAGGAAAATCACACGATCATGTGATCATTCCAAGATTCATTTTAATGGATTGGGATGTGCCCATGTGTTCGATATGAGATTTCTAGGGTTATTTGCCACCAACATGTACACGCATTTGACATCGCATAGTGACAAAGATGATGGAGGGAAGTGATGTGCTCACCCCGATAGCAATTAATCTCTTAATTGCACGCCATCTTGGGCAAATAATTCACTTCATGTGCAAATTATATTTTTATCAAATATGAACGTTTACACATTAAAAGTGAAATGAATGCTTAAGAAAACATGTCCAGATGAGAATAAAAAATGCTATATAAATTAGACTTATCACACCCCCAAACTTACTCATTTACTCATCCCGTGCAAACAATATTTCATAAAAATAAAAAATTGGACTACTGGCTAAGCAATTGAATAAGAGGAGTACAATGTGAAGTCTTATGCACACACACGTAGGAATTTTAGTAGAAAGATCTTCTATGCATACGATTTAGATTATAGTTTTCTAAATTACATTTTGATTTATACCTACTCGTAACTAGAATCAAAGATGAATCCTCAAGTCATGCATATGGAGAAAGCAACACAATCGCATAGAAATATGTTACTTAAAAATCAAGGATCGAGATAGCCTCCAAAGAAATCCATCAATGTTGATGGTCATAGGCTTCCCATTCACAACCTCTCCATTGCACTAGTTAAATTCACAGCGCGAATCAATTGCTCTTTAAATAGAAATTAACGCAGACTTAGGTTTACGATGTGATAATCAAAAGATAAATGTGAGGACTAACACTCCTAAACCACCACGCGCTCACAATAGAAAGGTATATCCAAGCATGATAATAACATGCACACAAAACCACTAGACTTGAATGTGATAATAAGGGTCGTGGACACCACCTATTCCCAACTTACTTTCTCTTTTCAAATTTTTTTCTTTTCTCCATTTTTTCCAGATTTTTAACATTGTAATTTCAAACACACATTCAACTATATTTTTAACGATACCCAACCATCACACTCATAAAACACAAAATTACTCCCAATTTTCTGTTTTCAATAATAATTTTGAGATCGAACTTAGGTGTGCGATAGATTAGGATATTCATTTTGGCCTTGGTGAAATGATGGTGTAGCTGAATCAATCGGCAGGGGACATGCACAAGTTGTGTGAGCAAGGATGTTGGAACCCTTGTTTTGATTTGGGCTATGTTCTCTTCTTAGGTTGTGTTGACCCATGTTGTATAGTTAGGGTCACTAGTTTTTCTTTCTAAGTTTTTAGGTCAGTCCCCCAAGTGTCAACTTCATGGACCTGTCTGATGTTGACTTCAGATTCAAGACTTAGAAGTTTTTCAGTTGTCTGGCATTTAGTTCGACATTCGTCGAACTCAGCCCGACGAACTTAGAGCTCAGGTCGACGATATTCATCGGAAGGATATATTCTGTGGTTGACGTTTTCTCCCAAACTGGTTCTCAGTTCGACTAGTTCTGTTTATTCAAGTTCTGTAGTCGACGATCTTTGAGTGTAGAACAGATTCTCAGGTCGACGTTCTTAGAGCACAGAATCAGTTGTTTATATTCAGTGTTTGCTTCGCAGAGCTCAGGTCGACGAACAAGATTTCTCAAATCGACGTTCTCTGAGTACAGGTCGACGAAAACTGTTATCTGGTCGACGAATTCTGTAAGTTGTTTGTTCTTTGTTCTTTCCTTATCTGTTCCCTCTCTATTATTATTCTAAATCATAAATTCCCTGAGTAATCAATGGTTATATTCCCTATGAATATGTCCATTTATGGTAGATTGATTATGGTATTCATCAGAGGATTTATTTGACATATTTCTCAGGACAGTTAGGGAAACAAATAATAAGAGTCATGCTAGCCGTTTTCCTTCCCAGTTTTCCAGCAAGGCATTAATTGCAGTGATTCAAATTTCGAAGGAAGATTGGTTTTCTGAGAGAAGATACAGAGAATAATATTTTTGACAGGAGACAAAGACTGAGAACAACAATAGAATTCTTTTAGAGCAAAAAATTGCAGTGAGACATTATTCACAAGAGTAGAATATTTTCAAGCAGCTCTCAATCTTAATCTCACTCAGTGCTCTCAAGAAGATAGAAGAGGAACAACAAAAACAGATCAAGTGTCCTCTTCATTTTCTCATCTAGGAACTTGTTGAGACAATTCAGCTCAATCTGTCTAGAGCTCCTGGATCCAGTTTTCTCAAGCTGAAGACCTACTCACTCCTGGACAAAGCTTCTCAATCCTGAACACTCAACATCTCAGGGGGAGCTTTGACAAGATCTTGAGTCCACACAAAGTCTTCTCAAAGTGCTTTTGAGAAAAGAGAAGACTAACATCACTTTCTTTCCTACTCCACTGTACAGGGTTTTAACTCCCTTCAAAATTTAACGTGGTTCACAAGTCACCTTCCAAAAGACTTGAGTTTGGTTTTTGGGCACCTGATCAAAAGCTTAAAGGGTTGTAATATCTCCCTTCAAATAGATATTATAGTGGCAGTCACCTGATCAAAACCTATAGTGGACTCCTACCATGGTGGTAGAAGAGTGGATATACCCAGTTGGGGAACCACTATAAAATTCTTGTGTTGTTTGTGTGTTTGTTGTTTTCTTTTTGTCTTGTGCTGTGGTAGCTTAGTTTTCTTTGATTTTGATTAGCTATTATTATATCACCTATTTTAATCACTTAACCTTATAACTGTAAAAAGCTGCAAAGGAATTTTTAATTAACTCTATTCACCCCCCTCTAGAGTTAGCCAGAGATTACTCTTCCTTTTCTTTCAAAGGATATTTTGTGTAGGAATGGTGCAAAATCTCACCCGGGCCAAAAGGTGGCTTATATCACCCTTACGTTGATGACTGAACCTATACAAATGCTTTTAGGATCGTTAGGGGCAGGTTCTAGCCAACGAGAAAGAATACACTTCCTCCCAACTCGGGAACTATAACTATAGAGATCGTCTACACACTCACCTAGACAACCACTAGATTTAACCAGATTCATGAATTAAAAGTAGAATAAATTACTACATTGCAATTAGAAAATTATAAATCTAAATGTATATGAAAAAGCTAGTTCTACAAAAAATTCTTCATGTGACATGTGCACTCGACTAATAGCACTACATGAGTCAACATGTTACTCCATGATTCAACCACTATGTTAGCTCGAAAAATTTCCAAACCAACATGGAAAATTGGGATTTACTTAAGACGCTCAAACAAGCAAGTATGCACTCGATTGGGTACAGTGGTGTGCATGGCAAATGCGGATAACAAAAAATACTGCAAAAACAATTTTGAAAAACTAAAATAGAAATTCGCTTCTTGCAAACACAAATAATGTGGTGCATATGCAGTTTGGGTAACACAGCACACAGTACTCTCCCCATAACTCATGATATGTTATGCTTTGAAATGAAAAAGAAATTTAAATTTAAAACAGAGACATGGGAAGAAGTTACCAAATGCTTAGTAAATGAGCATACCAGAAGATGTATGCATGAAATCCCATGAGCTGGATTTCCGCAGTCCAAAGATAGATACTGCATCTTAAAGAATTCTAAGCAACACGCATAGTACCATAACTATCAACATTATTGCGATCATTAAAGGCATATAATAGCTGTAATATTAAATGTTCATAGCTCCACCTAATTATAGCTCATGCGGTTTTGGCAATAGCGTTTTTTTGGAAATAGCTGTAAATAGCTTACCTTATGTGATCCTTCCAGATCTAGAAATTTGATTGTATTCTTGGCTCTATATAAAGCCACATACGTGAATAAGAAATGACTTGGAAAACATCTTCCACATTTTACTATTTTATGGTATCAGAGCGAGGTTCGTAACAACTTTGCCTTTGTTATTTTCGTCGGTGTTGAACCATGGCGAATGATAATGATGCAGCTATCGAAAAGGGCAAGACGATAGCTGTCGATCTTACCTCTCCATATTATCTACCTCCTTCAGATCATCCTGGCATGACCATTTGTAACGCCCCGAAACTCAAAGGAGCGACGGAGGACGTTTTGGGCCAGTTTTGGGTTCTGGCTGCAGGCACACGGCCTGGGACACGGGCGTGTCCCAGGGCGTGTCAAGCTTGTGTCAACACTCAGCCGGGAAGTCGACATTTTGATCTCGACATTGTGTCGAGACTGGGCACACGGCCTACGGCACGGGCGTGTCGCAGGGCGTGTCGACCTGTGTCGACACTTAGCTCGCGAAGTCGACACTCTGCGTTCGACGAAGTGTCGAGACATGGCACACGGCCTGCGACACGGGCGTGTCGCAGGGCGTGTCAACCCGTGTCGATACTCGTCCTGGGAAGTCGACATTTTGCTCGACGATGTGTCGAGACAAGGCACACGGCCTAGGACACGGGCGTGTCCAAGGCCGTGTCATCAGGTCGACGATCTTCGCTCGACGAAGTGTCGAGTGTCGAGAACGTGTACACGGCCTGGAGCCCAGGCGTGTTGAGGTGACACGGGAAAGGACACGGGCGTGTCCTAGAACCCGTGCAGTGCTCGGGTTGTTTTCGGGGAAAAATGAAGGGGGTACACGGCCGGCCACACGGCTGAGTCAGGTGGAACACGGGCGTGTCAGATCGAACACGGGCGTGTTCGATACCCGTGTGTGGTTCCAGGCGAGTCGATTTTGACGGTGAATGAGGCACACGACCCTGGACACGGGCGTGTGCCAAGCCGTGTGCGATCCAGATTGGGCATTTCAGTCCCGAATCAAAGCCGTTCATTTCTTCAATTGATGATCCAATGGCTGGGGGTTGTTCCTGAAGGGATATACCCGGGATTGGACTTAGAAACCCTCACTTTTCATGAGTGGTTATCTTTCTAAAAACTTAGAGAGAGAGGAGAGCCAAGGAAAGAAGAAGGAGCTAGATCCGACCATTGGAGGAGTTTTGAAGCTCCAAATCGCGAGCCGACTCCGGATCCACGGAGGCAAAGCTAGTGCGGTCCTTTTCATCCGCTTATTTTTCCATGGCGCCAAAGAAGAATGCAAGGGTAACGATTCTCTTCTTGAGCATGAGTAGCTCTCCTTCTTTGCATAGGAAGCCCGCTCTCGCGAGTTTGCGGTGAGTTGGAGGCGTTCCTTCGGGTAGATATGTGAAGTCCCCGTTGTATAGAGTCCGTAAGAGAGAACGGACAAAGGCATGATGTGTGAAGCCTACCCGGACATGTTGGTCTGGATCGGTGATGTTGTATTGCATAAATGCCGGAGAAGACTCCGTGCTATTGGTTGTTTTTCGGGTTTTCTACACTGTTGATTGCAGTAGGGAGCCTTGGGGATTAACCCAAAGGTGCACCCGGAAAACTGGGCGGATGCGTGATCTTGCCAACTTGGGGGCCTGAGAACCAACTTGAACATAACCGGCTTATGTGAATTGTGATGGAAATGGGACTCGGTGGAAGTTTGACCCGCGCAAATGGCTTAAATTGTCGTTGCGATGTGAGCATGGGTTAGATGGAACCATACCCGTTATATGTCGTTCGGTTAAAGATACCTAAGGGTATGTGGCACTTGCCGTTGGCATAGATTAGGGTCTTCGGCGGTCAATGGCTTAAATTGTCGTGACCCAGGCCAGGAAGACAAAATGCTCATAGGTTTAGCCGTCAAAGTGCCGGTGGTGAGTCCGGAATGTCTATGGCTTTAATTGACGTGACATCGACAGGTTCACCGAGAATGTGCCCTGAGAGCACGTGGCGTGTGGTCGTGCGAGCCAACGTTTGTGATGAAATGTTTTTGGTTATATATTGCTCGCTTATGCTAATGAAATGTAGGGAAGGAGCATCGCCGCCCCGAGTTGGGGGCGGGATCGTTATAATTTGGTCAGCATTGCTGACTGTTGCCTTGTTTTACCATCGTGCGGTGGTTTGTTGCTTGCAGGTGCTGCTGGACCAAGCGGTCAATAGCGGTCTAAAGCCCAAGTGCGAAGCCGGCCCTCGAAGGCCTAATTGGAAGTGTTTACTGTTTTATTCATGTATGACCGGCCTGCGTGCCGTGGTTTGTAAATCATGTAATATCAAGTGAAACATTTTGTAAGGCCTTAAGGCTCGTGTTGGTATTTGTATAACATTCCTATTTTGTATTAGTGGACATTCATGCTTTAGTGCAGGGTTCTTATTTGCAACTTTTATAAACTGCTTCCGCTAGAATGCTCTGTGTAGGACGTTGAGATTGGTTGGATGGTTTCCATGAGTAACCACCCGGTCTGTCTGTGGCATACGACGTCGGGCACCTGCCGGACCTACTGCTATATGTTATGCGACAGATATGGGGTGTTACAATTTGGTATCAGACTACTGGTTTTGGTCTGGCTTAACATGAATTCGTGGGCAAATTCTTTTTAAGGGGTGGTGAGCACATTGTGTGCATCATCGTTATAACAGTAAAAGAACCCATGAATGTCCACTTAGGAATGCAAATACGCGTATTTGAGGAACCTGCGTGTTCCTATAATTGCTGTTTGCAATTTATTTGGTCGCTTAACGGTGTTTTGTACCACTATAGGTGACCAGAAGTGGTGTTGGGCCGTCAGAACGCCGAGTTTCTGAGGCTAGCAGTGCACCAGATGTTGCTCCTGCAACACCTCTATCGGCTGAGAATATACGATTGGTGGCTGAAGCAGTGTTGGCCGTGATAAATGCGCAGCCTGCAAGGCAAACACAGCAGTCCGCTCCTGTGATGGAGTAGGAACCTCTTCAAGAGGCTGAGCCGAGGAGAGTGGAGCAAGTGGTTGTGGAACCGGTGGTGCCAAGGAGGGCAACCGAGAGGCAGCTTAAGCATGTAATGAGCTTTAACCCTCTGTTATTTTCGGGGTTGGGAACCCCATCTCAGGCTGAAGACTGGCTCTCTAGGATGAAGAGAGTGATGACAGCAACGGAGACGGAGGAGTGGAAAATGACCACCATTGCTACGTTCCTTTTGGACGGTGAAGCGAGATTATGGTGGGAAGGTTTGGAGCTGCATCATTTGAGAGGTAGACAACTTACAGACGTCCCGATGGAAGAGTTCTCAGGATTATTCTTAGCAAGATACCTCCCTTATACTCATAGGATTTTGATGGAGAACGAATTTCTGAAGTTGGTTCAGGGTGAGAAGAGCGTAGATGAATATCTCCATGAGTTCACTCGTTTGAGTTGATATGCTAGCTCCACCATCGTGGATAAGGAGCGCAAGACTAATCGCTTCTTTGAAGGCTTGAGAGATGAGTTGAGATTACTACTCTCGGGGCCGATGGCGCAGGGTTTCTTAACCTTGGTCAACACTGCCCGGTCCTTGGAGAAGGACATGGAGAATGTACAAGCAAAGAAAATCTTGGGTGATAGGAAATCTGAATTCAAAGTGCCGACTACTTCTAAGTCCGGCTATCGGAGGTCTTTCAAGAAGCATAGGACTTCGGGTCCACCTCCTTCTGGTGCTTCTGGGCGACTACGGGTCGGACCCCGGGCGCGTGTTTTACTTGTGGAAAGACGGGGCATTTTGCCCGTGATTGTTTGAGCGGACGTCCTAAGTCCGAGAGAAGGCTGGGAGCAACTTATGAAGAGAAGGGAAAGGCGGTGGAGTCGACCGCGTCCCACTATGCTCCGGCCCAACGAAGGGTGTATAATCTTGGCCAACAGGAGGCCATCAAACAAGCTGATATGGTGACAGGTATGGTTTACTTTATAGCAAGTCAATTTCCTTAAATACTTGTTATGCACATGTTACCTTACCACTGCTTGTTTAGGATTTGTATTAATTTGTGAAAATCCGGCACGAGCACTCTTCAATACAGGAGCTTCACACTCCTTCTTGTCCGAAATATTTATATCACGCATCGGAGTCCCTTCTTCGATGGCGAAGGATAAGTTGGATGTGTTGATGCCCAATGGGTGTTCGATGCGAGCGGATAGGATCTGCGATGTTAAGATTCGTATTGGGAATCAGGAGTTCGACCTGCAGGCGTTTTTACTCCCGTTGGTGGAGTTCAACGTTATATTTGGCATGGACTGGCTCTCGGAGCAGCAAGCCTATATCGATTGAGGTCGGAAGGAAGTCAAGTTGGGAGGAAGTCGTGAGACGACTTTTACGGACTTAAAGGGGTCGAGCAAGACGTTGATGTCTGCTCTTCAGGTGCTGAAGGCGGTTCGTGCCGGTGCAGAACTGTTCTTTACACTATTGGAGGTTGCAAAGCCGAAGCCCGCGTTGGATTGTATTTCAGTGGTATCGGAATACCCTGATGTGTTCCCCGCAGATCTTCCTGGAGCCTCGCCTTAGCGGGAGATAGATTTCACGATTGAGCTAGTGCCAGGTGCAAAGCCTGTGTCATGATCTCCATATCGGCTAGCACCTAAAGAAATGGCGGAGCTGAAAGTTCAACTGCAAGAGTTGTTGGAGCAAGGGTATGTGCGCCCGAGTTTTTCGCCTTGGAGCGCACCGGTCCTCTTTGTTAAGAAGAAGGACGGAAGCTTGAGGCTATGTATTGATTATCGGGAGCTCAACAAGTTGACGGAGAAGAATAAGTACCTGATCCCCCAGATTGATGATCTTTTTAATCAGTTAGTCGGGTCGACGGTGTACTCAAAGTTGGATCTCAAGGCTGGGTACTATCAGCTGCGAATAAGGGAGAGTGATATCCCGAAGACAACGTTTAGTACGAGATACGGGCATTATGAGTTTACGGTCATGCCGTTTGGGCTGACTAATGCGCCGTCAGTGTTCATGGATTTGATGAACAGGACTTTCAGGGAGTACTTGGACCATTTTGTGATCGTCTTCATCGACAATATTTTGGTGTACTCACAAAGTGAGGAAGATCACTTCAAGCATCTTCACTTGGTTCTGGAGACGCTAAGGAGAAATCAGTTGTATGCCAAGTTCTCGAAGTGCGAGTTTTGGCTATCCTCAGTGGCGTTCCTCGGGCATATAGTGAGTGGAGAGGGTATTGCTGTGGATCTAGCGAAGATTGTTGTGATACGGGAGTGGCCTGAGCTTGCTACGGTAGAGGAAGTCCGGAGCTTTTTGGGGCTTGCCGGCTATTATAGGCGCTTCGTAGAGAACTTCTCGCGGATAGCGTTACCTCTCACTACTTTGACGAGGAAGGAGCATAAGTTCGTTTGGACGTCGGAGTGCGCGCGAGCTTTTGAGGAGTTGAACTGTCGGTTGACCACGACGCCTGTGCTGAGTTCGCCATGTGGGACCGAAGGCTATGAGATTTATAGTGATGCTTCGGGCAGCGGTTTGGGATGCGTGCTACTGCAACACGGGAGTGTAATAGCTTATGGCTCGAGACAGCTAAAAGTGCATGAAAGGAACTATCCGGTCCATGACTTGGAGTTAGCGGCCGTGATTTTTACCTTGAAGCTGTGGAGACACTATTTGTATGGTGTGAAGATTGATATCTACACCGATCACAAGAGCCTGAAGTATCTTATTGATCAGAAGGATCTGAATATGCGGCAGCGTAGATGGATGGAGTTCCTGGGGGACTATACATTCAAGATCCACTACGTGCTTGGTAAAGGGAATGCGGTTGCGGACGCGTTGAATCGCCGAGCCCCAGATCAAGCCAATTGGCTATCGGTGCATGATGAGCGGTTGGTGCGGGAGTTGGAGGCGTTGGAGATTGTTTGTGTGGATAGACAATCAAGTGCTGAAGCCGTTCTGAATTGGACTGAAGTCTAATATGACCTGACTGATCGGATTCGGCAGGCTTTGGATATGGATATTCATATGAAGCAGTTCATGGTAGAGGCTCTGGATGGGTCAAATTCTCAATTCGTTGTGGAGGACGGATTGTTTTGGAAAGACGGTCGTCTGTGCGTCCCAAGTGTGGGTAATTTGCGGGTGGAGTTGTTGTACGAGACATACCATACCAAGTACTCGATTCATCCGGGGAGCACGAAGATGTACCGTGATGTGAAGAAACTGTTTTGGTGGCCGGGTTTGAAGAAAGATGTGGCGCTCTACGTAGCGAAGTGCCAAACTTGCGCCTTGGTGAAGGCGGAGTGCCAAAAGCCGGGAGGATTTCTTAAGTCCTTGCCTATTCCGGAGTGGAAATTTGACGACATCTCTATGGACTTTGTGCACGGTTTGCCAAGGTCGCAAAAGGGGAACGACGCCATTTGGGTGGTTGTTGATCGGTTAACGAAGGTGTCGCATTTCATTCCGCATAGGAAGGATGATCCGGTGGAGAAGTTGGCAAAGCTTTATGTGGATAACATAGTACGGCTTCATGGTGTGCCCCGCAGCATCGTGAGTGACCGAGATGGGCGGTTCACGTCCAATGATTGGAGGCTTGTGCAGCAAATGTTGGGAACAAAGCTGAAATTCAGTACAGCCTTCCATCCGCAAACGGATGGGCAGACCGAGAGGGTCAATAGAACCATGGAAGACATGCTCCGCATGTGTGTCTTGGATTTTGGAAAGTAGTGGGAAGACCACCTGTATTTGGTGGAGTTCGCATACAACAATAGCTACCATGCGAGTATTCAGATGGCGCCTTTCGAGGCCCTATATGGTAGAAATTGTCGCACGCCGTTGTCTTGGTTAGAAACGGGTGATTCAAAGTTATATAAGCGATCGAAAGTGGAGGATGCTACTTCTTTGGTGAGAACCATTCGGGAGAGGTTGCTTATCGCTCAGGACCGGCAAGCGAAGTACTATAATGCCAAGCACAGGAACGTGGAGTTCGCTGTGGGCGACTATGTGTACTTAAAAGATCAAGCCGTTCAAGGGTGTCTCGCGGGTGCGACGATTGAAAAAGCTAAGCCCGAGGTACCTTGGACCATTTGAGGTTCTGGAGCGAGTTGGTGAAGCGGCCTATCAATTGAAGCTTTCAGTGGAGCTTAGTGGTTTACATGATGTATTCCATATTTCGGTGCTCCGGAAAGCGGTGCAAGAGCCTTCGCAAGTGATCGCGGTTGATCAAGTGCCGGTGGATAGTGGGTTGACGACAAAGGTCAAGCCCATGCGGATTGAGGACTCGGAGGTCAAGCGGCTACGCAATAAAGAGATCAGGATGGTCAAGGTCCGGTGGGACAATTGCGGTCATAAGGAGCTCTCTTGGGAGCAAGAGCAGACTATGCTTGACGAGTATCCGGAGTTATTCCGCTCAGGTACAAATTTTGCTTTTGTACATGTCTTTTCTTTATATAATTTCGAGGACGAAATTCTTTTAAGAGGGGGGAGAGTTGTAACGCCCCGAAACTCAAAGGAGCGACGGGGGACGTTTTGGGCCAGTTTTGGGTTCTGGCTGCAGGCACACGGCCTGGGACACGGGCGTGTCCCAGGGCGTGTCAAGCTTGTGTCGACACTCAGCTGGGAAGTCGACATTTTGATCTCGACATTGTGTCGAGACTGGGCACACGGCTTGCAACACGGGCGTGTCGCGGGGCGTGTCGACCCGTGTCGACACTTAGCCTGCGAAGTCGACACTCTGCGTTCGACGAAGTATCGAGACATGGCACACGGCCTGCGACACGGGCGTGTCGCAGGGCGTGTCAACCCGTGTCGACACTCGTCCCGGGAAGTCGACATTTTGCTCGATGATCTGTCGAGACAAGGCACACGGCCTAGGACACGGGCGTGTCCAAGGCCGTGTCATCAGGTCGACGATCTTCGCTCGATGAAGTGTCGAGTGTCGAGACCGTGTACACGGCCTGGAGCCCAGGCGTGTTGAGGTGACACGGGCAAGGACACGGGCATATCCTAGAACCCGTGCAGTGCTCCGGTTGTTTTCGGGGAAAAATGATGGGGGTACACGGCCGGCCACACGGCCGTGTCAGGTGGAACACGGGCATGTCAGATCGAACACGGGCGTGTTTGATACCCGTGTGTGGTTCCAGGCGAGCCGATTTTGACGGCGAATGAGGCACACGGCTCTAGACACGGGCGTGTGCCAGGCCGTGTGCGGTCCAGATTGGGCATTTCAGTCCCGAATCAAAGCCGTTCATTTCTTCAATTGATGATACAACGGCTGGGGGTTGTTCCTGAAGGGATATAGCCGGGATTGGACTTAGAAACCCTCACTTTTCATGAGTGGTTATCTTTCTAAAACCTTAGAGAGAGAGGAGAGCCAGGGAAGGAAGAAGGAGCTAGATCCGGCCATTGGAGGAGTTTCGAAGCTCCAAATCGCGAGCCGACTCCGGATCCACGGAGGCAAAGCTAGTGCGGTCCTTTTCATCCGCTTATTTTTCCATGGCGCCAAAGAAGAATGCAAGGGTAACGATTCTCTTCTTGAGCATGAGTAGCTCTCCTTCTTTGCATAGGAAGCCCGCTCTCGCGAGTTTGCTGTGAGTTGGAGGCGTTCCTTCGGGTAGATATGTGAAGTCCCCGTTATATAGAGTCCGTAAGCGAGAACGGACATAGACATGATGTGTGAAGCCTACCCGGACATGTTGGCTGCATCGGTGATGTTGCATTGCATAAATGCCGGAGAAGACTCTGTGCTATTGGTTGTTTTTCGGGTTTTCTACACGGTAGATTGCAGCAGGGAGCCTTGGGGATTAACCCAAAGGTGCACCCAGAAAACTGGGCGGATGCATGATCTTGCCAACTTGGTGGCCTGAGAGCCAACTTGAACATAACCAGGTTATGTGAATTGTGATGGAAATGGGACTCGGTGGAAGTTTGATCCGCGCAAATGGCTTAAATTGTCGTTGCGATGTGAGCACGGGTTAGATGGAACCGTACCCGTTCTATGTCATTCGGTTAAAGAGACCAAAGGGTACGTGGCACTTGCCGTTGGCATAGATTAGGGTCTTCGGCGGTCAATGGCTTAAATTATCGTGACCTAGGCCAGGAAGACAAAATGCTCATAGGTTTGGCCGTAAAAGTGGCGGTGGTGAGTCCAGAATGTCTATGGCTTTAATTGACGTGACATCGACCGGTTCACCGAGAATGTGCCCTGAGAGCACGGGGCGTGTGGCCGTGCGAGCCAACGTCTGTGATGAAATGTTTATGGTTATATATTGCTCTCTTATGCTAATGAAATGCAGGGAAGGAGCATCGCCGCCCCGAGTTGGGGGCGGGATCGTTATAATTTTGTCAGCATTGCTGACCGTTGCCTTGTTTTACCACCGTGCGGTGGTTTGTTACTTGCAGGTGCTGCTGGATCAAGCGGTCAATAGCGAGCTAAAGCCCAAGTGCGAAGCCGGCCCTCAAAGGCCTAATTGGAAGTGTTTACTGTTTTATTCATGTATGACCGGCCTGCGTGCCGTGGTTTGTAAATCATGTAATATCAAGTGAAACATTTTGTAAGGCCTTAAGGCTCGTGTTGGTATTTGTATAACATTCCTATTTTGTATTAGTGAACATTCATGCTTTAGTGCTGGGTTCTTATTTGCTTCTTTTATAAACTGCTTCCACTAGAATGCTCTGTGTAGGACGTTGAGATTGGTTGGATGGTTTCCATGAGTAACCACCCTGTCTATCTGTGGCATACGGCGTCGGGCCCCGGCCGGACATACTACTATATGCTATGCGACGGATAGGGGGTGTTACACCTTTTGTCACGTGGTTCTCAAGGGCGACATCTACCAAGAATGGGAGAAGAGTATACGCAATGCATTTCGGGCTAATCGTAAGCTCTGCTTCCTGGATGGCTTGGTGACAAAACCAGATGATGATGCAAAGGAGATAGAGGATTGGTGGAGTGTTAATTCCATGCCCGTTGAGTGGGTGCTCCAGTCCATTGAGCCCTCTCTTTGTTCCACCATTACCTACTATGAAACTATGAAAGAACTTTGGGATGAGTTGGAGCAACATTTCTCCATTGGCAATGGACCTCGGATTCACCAACTAACGTCAGATCTTACTCGCCACGATCAACGTGGTCAGAGTATAGCAACATATTATGGACATCTTGAGAATATTTGGGATGAACATTCCACTTACGTCAAGGAGAGACGATGTACTTGTGGTCACTACACTTGCAACTGGACTACGAATTTAAGCAAGGAGCGTGAAGACGAGCGAGTCCATCAATTCTTAATGGGCCTCGATGATGATTTATATGGTACTCTATGCTCAAATATTCTGGCTCAGGATCCTCTCCCCCCTCTGAACCGTACCTACGCTTTGGTGGTGCAAGAGGAAAGACACAAGATAATGACAAAAGGTCGTGATGGACGCGGTGAAGGTATGGATTTTGCGCTTCGCGGTGCTTCATCACGTCGCCATGATAAGTCCACTTGCACAAACTGCAGGCATCCAGGACATGAGACAAAAGCAATTAAGGAAGTCATTTAATGACAGGCCAACGGCTATCTTGACAGAGGATCATTTCTATTCAGAGAAAAGGAATAAAAGATCAGATTTTTTAATTCCTGATACAACAACAAGAAGAAGAACAAGAAGTTAGAAAAAGACTCTCTGCAACAACAACACTCTTACAACAACCATTTCATAGAGAGAAAAAAAAAGAGAGTTGCAGATAGTCTCAGTCTCAAGAATTCATACAAGAACACATCACCAAAGGAGATCAACAAACTGAAATCTTCAGATCTCTTTTGATTCAAGTGTTCAAGGCCATCATCATTCAAGACTCCAGACACCTCATATTTCAGTTGTTGCTGAAATCATCATTTGCTGGAGATCAAATTTCTAAAGGCCTATCACCCTACTGCAAAGCTTCACTTCCTGAACAACTATAGATCTCAGGGGGAGCTTTGACAACATCCACTATCTTCTCTCTGACTGTTGACAGAGAAGATCATCTCTTTCCCTCTCTCTCTCTCTCACTCTGCTGTAAAGGGTTTTTCAAACTCCCTTTAAAAGTTTGTGTGTGGTTTTTGAGCACCTTATCAAAAGCTCATTGGTGGCAAGACACCTGATCAAAAAATCTGGTTTGTTTTTTGAGCACCTTATCAAAAGTTCATTGGTGCCCAGGACACCTGATCAACTCATCCTGCAGTGGATTCCTACCTAGGGTGGTAGAAGAGTGGATGTACCCAGGTTGATTGGGGAACCACTATAGCTCCTTGTGTCTTCTGGTTGCTTGTCTTTATTTTTGTTTCTGGCTGTGATTATTTTGTGATTAGGTTGCTCTGTGATCATTCTGTGATTAAATTTACTTTTTACTATTTGCTTCCCTGTTCACATTAGAATACAACAACTGTTGTAAAAGTTTTTAGCAAGCACCATACTCTATTCACCCCCCCCCCCCCTCTAGAGTATATCAGATCTAACTCACACTTTCAGAGTTGATGGAGGTAGGTCGGCGATCCTCGTGGGTGGACCCGTTGGTAACCTTCCTGACCACGGGCAGGCTGACAGAGGAGGTTAAAGATGCAAAGAGCTTCAGGCGCAAGGCAGCTCATTACCTGATGATAGAAGGGGGATTGCATCGTAAGATGTTGTCAGGGCTCCTAACAAGATGTGTAACTGAAGAAGAAATCCCAAGGATCTTGGGAGAGGTACACTCGGGCGAGTGCGGCAGTCATTCCGGAGGTAGGATGTTGGAGGCAAGGGTGGTCAGGTAGGGGTATTTCTGGCCCACCCTAAGGAAGGATACCGCGTAGTTTGCGAGGTGTCAAAAGTGCCAGCTCTGCGTCCCCCTCCAACTCGTGGCAGCTCAAAGGCTTCGAAGCATCGCGGCACCGTGGCCGTTCGCTATCTGGGGGATGGATTTAGTTGGGCCTTTTCCTCCGGCTAGTGGGCAGAGGAGGTTCCTCTTGGTCATGGTCGATTACTTCTCAAAGTGGCTGGAGGTTAAGGCCTTGTCCAAGGTCACCTCGCAAGTCATAAGGAACTTCATATGGGGGGAGATCATATGCATACATGGGCTGCCTCAAGCGATAGTGAAAGATAACGGTCCCTAGTTTGCCAGTGAAGAGTTCATCAGCTTATGTGCCAAACTGGGGATAGATCTCAGATTTGCCTCTGTCCACCACCCCCGGAACAATGGCCATGTGGAAGCAGCAAACAAGATTATTGTGAACCTGCTCAAGAAGAAAGTGGAAAACTTAAAGGGAAATTGGGTGGAGCAGCTTCCCTCGGTCCTGTGGGCCTTGCGAATGAATCCAAACACAGTGACTGGTGAGACCTCCTTCAAGCTCTCTCATGGGTGTGAGGCGGTCCTACCAGTGGAGTTCGAGGTTCGGTCCCCGCGGGTCGCAGCCGCAGGCGAAGAAGACGAGATGTGGAGGTTGGAGAACGAGGAGGGGTTACGCCTCTTGCTAGACATGGTGGAAGAGCTGCGGGACGTGGCAGCCATCAGGAAAGAAGAGATCAAGCGGCGGATGGCCAAGTATTTCGATAAGCATGTCAGGGTCAAGCAGTTTGCCGAAGGAGATCTGGTGCTGAGAAAGGTTGACGCGGCAGGATGGTCAGCTCCCGTGGGAAAGCTCAACCCGAACTGGAAAGGACCTTACATAGTGAAGGAAGTCCTTGGAACGGGAGGTTACTACCTCCAGGACGTGGAGGGGAGGGATTTAAGACACACCTGGAGCGGCGATGACCTAAAATGCTTCTACCCGTGAGATGGGGAAGATGTAATTATGTATTCAAAATCAAGCTTGTTATAATATATCAATTGACTTGTTTTTCTCTTGCCTATTACGAAATGTTTATGATAGGATGTAATTATGTGATTTGCAATACCCCGAGCTCAGCTCGGCCCCAGGTAGACCCGCTACACAGGCTCTCATCTAGATGGCAGGTCCGAAGGCTCACCTGTGTGGAATAGGTCTGGTTTGTGGAAACTCCATCGGTACCCCGAGCTCGGCTCGGCCCCAGGTAGATCCGCTGTGCAGGCTCTCATCTAGCTGACAGGTCCGAAAGCTCGCCTATGGGGGATAGGTCTTGTTTGTGGAAACTTCATCGGCACCCCGAGCTCGGCTCGGCCCCAGGTAGACCCGCTGCTCAATCTCTCATCTAGCTGGCAGGTCCGAAGGCTCGCCTGTGGGGGATAGGTCTGGTCTGTGGAAACTTCATCGGCACGCCGAGCTCCGCTCGGCCCCAGGTAGACCCGCTGCGCAGGCTCTCATCTAGCTGGCAGGTCCGAAGGCTCGCCTGTGGGGGATAGGTCTTGTTTGTGGAAACTTCATCGGCACCCCGAGCTCGGCTCGACCCCAGGTAGACCCGCTGCGCAGGCTCTCATCTAGCTGGCAGGTCCGAAGGCTCACCTGTGGGGGATAGGTCCGGTCTGTGGAAACTTCATCGGCACCCCGAGCTCGGCTCTGCCCCAAGTAGACCCGCTCCGCAGGCTCTCATCTAGCTGGCAGGTCCGAAGGCTTGCCTGTGGGGGATAGGTCTTATTTGTGGAAACTTCATTGGCACCCCGAGCTCGGCTCGGCCACAAGTAGACCCGCTGCGCAGGCTCTCATCTAGATGGCAGGTCCGAAGGCTCGCCTGTGGGGGATAGGTCTGTTCTGTGGAAAATTCATCGGCACTCTGAGCTCAGCTCGGCCCCAGGTAGACCCGCTGCGCAGGCTCTCATCTAGCTGGCAGGTACGAAGGCTCGCCTTTGGGGTATAGGTCTTGTTTGTGGAAACTTCATCGGCGCCGCGAGCTTGGCTCTGCCCCAGATAGACCCGCTGCGCAGACTCTCATCTAGCTGGCAGGTCCGAAGGATCGCTTGTGGCGGATAGGTCTCGTCCGTGGAAACTTCATCGGCACCCCGAGCTCGGCTTGGCCCCAGGTAGACCCGCTGCACATGCTCTCATCTAGCTGGCAGGTCCGAAGGCTCGCCTGTGGGGGATAGGTCTGGTTTGTGGAAACTTCATCGGCACCCCGAGCTCGGCTCGTCCCAAGGTAGACCCGCTACGTAGGCTCTCATCTAGCTGGCAGGTCCGAAGGCTCGCCTGTGGGGGATAGGTCTTGTTTGTGGAAACTTCATCGGCACCCCAAGCTCGTCTCGGCCCCAGGTAGACCCGCTGCGCAGGCTCTCATCTAGCTGGAAGGTCTGAAGGCTTGCCTGTTGGGGATAGGTTTGGTCTGTGTAAACTTCATCGGCACCCCGAGCTCGGCTCGGCCCTAGGTAGACCCACTGCGCAGGCTCTCATCTAGCTGGCAGGTCCGAAGGCTCGCCTGTGTGGGATAGGTCTGGTTTGTGGAAACTTCATCGGCACCCCGAGCTCGGCTCGGCCCTAGGTAGACCCGCTGTGCAGGCTCTCATCTAGCTGGCAGGTCCGAAGGCTCGCATGTGGAGGATAGGTCTTGTTTGTGGAAACTTCTTCGGCACCCCGAGCTTGCCTCGGCCCCAGGTAGACCCGCTGCGCAGGCTCTCATCTAGCTAGCAGGTCCGAAGGCTTGCCTGTGGGGGATAGGTCTGGTCTGTAGAAACGTCATCGGCACCCCGAGCTCAGCTCGGCCCCAGGTAGACCCGCTGCGCAGGCTCTCAGCTAGATGGCAGGTCTGAAGGCTCGCATGTGGGGGATAGGTCTGGTCTGCGACATCCGATTATGAACAGTTCAAAATAACCTAACATAACAGGTCGACGACGACCCTTGATACGGTTATTTTCCACATCAAAGGGGAATCTTTTGTTACAATAGAACCAGAAGGTAGATACCTCCTATCTTCATCGAAATAAATGATATTTATTTTTGTATTTTGTACCCTATAAAAAAAAATAATAATTCACTAATTTAACCAAAATTTCCTGATGTAGAGGCAATCAAGAAAGCCGCGTAAGTGAATATATAACCTACGGA
Organism: Platanthera guangdongensis; assembly: GCA_039583875.1. Taxonomy (NCBI): domain Eukaryota; kingdom Viridiplantae; phylum Streptophyta; class Magnoliopsida; order Asparagales; family Orchidaceae; genus Platanthera; species Platanthera guangdongensis. The sequence goes on from CM077154.1 coordinate 36,300,014, forward strand.
AAAGTGGACTAATCCAACCAATCTTGCTTGCACAATGGAAAGAGCCACTGGCTTATCTTTCCATTGAATCAGATTATTCAAAGGTGTCCGTTCATGAGCCCGCGCTAAAGTTTCAATCAATTCCTGCCAATAGCCACGCGAGGAAATTAAGAACATAAATCCAGTAGCCCAAACAAGATGTCTAAGAAAAAAATGAAGGAGGAAAGAGTCAATATTCGCCCGCGAACACTTTATTTATTTTTATGAAATTTAACAATTTCATTTATATTTCATATAGCAAATAACTTTTGGCATGATTCAATAGAGGTAAAGTTAAATATTTAGTTGACCTACGCCCGTTTGAACAGCGTCAGTTAAACCTGTTTTTATTTGATAAAAATAGATGTGATCTCTATAAGGTTCCTCCTCTGAATGAATTTCAATGGGGTCCATAGAGACCATATCTTCATCCATAGGCTCCCAAGTATCGGGATCAATAAAAAGTTCGATTCTATCTGAACTACTCATGTTCAAATGATATCCACAGTGTTCAGAAATATTCATTTTTGACCTAAAAAATTTCTTTCCGTAGTCAGATATGCGGACACTACTCTTTCTCTCTCGGTCAGATTGATCCTTTCGATTTCCCCACGTGCAGAAATGGAATGGCCTTATTTTATTTATCAGTAAGTTCTATACTATTACATATAGTACACCCGGCCGGAATCAGCATATTTGTGTTTGACTCCCCGTAACTCTTCCTCAGCCAGGCTTGGGCATGGATTGACTGGAATCTACGACGAAACCTGAATCTGTTGTGCCACTCGTGTGTTATGAAGTAATGCAGGAATAGATAGTCGTAGGTTCTACTCTTTCATCAATCTAGGCACTACTTATTTCAGAGCTGATAGGCTGACCCGACACGTGCTGTTTGAATCTCTGTCCCTGAAAAAGTCTGACCTTGATTCATCCAACTTGCTCGCGGTCCTCCCGCATCTCTTCCTCGGGAAAAGCGGGCCGTGGGCATGTCAAGAATGATCTCTTCTCCTTCCTAGGCGGGATCCTTCCCGCCCCGCATTGAGAGTTTTTGCATGAACCGGTCTGTAAATTGGCTTCCTCTGATTGGATTCCCTTATCACGGATTGAATTCCCACCTGTGTCGGTTTTGGGTACAGGTAACCTTTTGTTGAAGGTCGTTCGAGCTTTTCCTGGGATAGGTCTGGTTTGTGGAAACTTCATCGGCACCCCGAGCTCGGCTCGGCCCCAGGTAGACCCGCTGCGCAGGCTCTCATCGAGCTGGCAGGTCCGAAGGCTCGCCTGTGGGGGATAGGTCTTGTTTGTGGAAACTTCATCGGCACCCCGAGCTCGGCTCGGCCGCAGGTAGACCCGCTGCGCAGGCTCTCATCTAGCTAGCAGTTCCGAAGGCTCGCCTGTGGGGGATAGGTCTGGTCTGTAGAAACTTCATTGGCACCCCGAGCTCGGCTCGGCCCCAGGTAGACCCGTTATGCAGGCTCTCATGTAGCTGGCAGGTCCGAAGGCTCGCCTGTGGGGGATAGGTCTGGTCTGTGGAAACTTCATCGGCACCCCGAGCTCGGCTCGGCCCCAGGTAGACCCGCTGCGCAGGCTCTCATCTGCTGGCAGGTCTGAAGGCTCGCCTGTGGGGGATAGGTCTTGTTTGTGGAAACTTCATCGGCACCCCAAGCTCAGCTCGGCCCCAAGTAAACCCGCTGCGCAGGATCTCATCTAGCTGGCAGGTTCGAAGGCTCGCCTGTGGGGGATAGGTCTTCTTTGTGGAAACTTCATCGGCGCCACGAGCTCGGCTCGGCCCCAGGTAGACCCACTGCGCAGGGTCTCATTAGCTGGCAGGCTCAAAGGCTCGCCTGTGGGAGATAAGTTTTGATCCTAGGAGGCACTTCGGCTCGGATGTTCTGAGCAGGGCAAGAAACGCACCCGGAACAGGGAACGAAAGGTCTCGGCAGGGAGAGGTCTCGGCCAGGGGAGGTTTCGGCCGGGAGGTCTCTGCCTAGGGGATCTCGCCAAAAGGAAGTTCCCGACGGAAAGGCTCTTGACAAGATCCATGGTAAGACAGTGGGAAGAGCTAGGAGAAAGCTTCGAACAGTTCGCGCAAGGTAAAGAGGGACGGTCTCCCCTTAAAAGGCATGCGAGCAATGTTCCCGGCAGGCGGTTCTCGGCAGAGCGCAGAAACGAAACGTTTAAGCCGTGGGCTCTCTCGGCAGGTTACCGCCTATCCATCGCTAAGGGAGACTACCCTAGGGGGGCCAAGGGCCTCGGCGGAAGCATGCTGGAGAAGCACTCGACCTCAACAGTTGTATCAAACACATTTACAATAAAAAGAAAAAAAGAGAAAAAAAAGGACAGACAAGCGTTTACAAAATATTTACAATGTATTTACCCAATGTAATTACAAGTCTAGAGCATCTCGCTCATTACAACCAAAAGAGAAAAGAAACGAGGGCCCTTCAGGGAGACGCGCTGTACCCCCTGAGCTCTCACTTGAACTCCCATAAGAGCTCTCGCCTGAGCCCTCCCCGGATGTCTCGCCACCCGCGGCAGGGGATTTCGGGACATCCGAAGGTGGGGAATCGGGCGCTCATGGGGGCTTCGGGACGGGCTCGAAGAGCCAAGGGACGAGCTGGCGAGCGGTGACAGACTTGCCTCTCCCGTCCAAGCAGCCTACATCTCGCAGCGTCTCCAGGGTCATCTTGACTGTCGCTTGAGCGTTGGCCTGTAGGAGCTTGTCGATGTCATATTCTGAATAGTGGCGCCTCCTCAACCTTTCGTCCAGTAGAGGAGGTGGGGGACCGCAGTCGCCTCCATGCTCCGGAGCTGGTCCCTCAGCAGGACGTTCTTGTATCGCGTATGGGCTAGCTCCGCACAAAGCGCCACGGCCTGAGCAGAATCCTGCATAGCGAGAGGTTAGCATGGGAGGAAAAAGGTTGAAATCTGTAGTGGCGAGAGCAAATGCCACGAAAGGTCTTGCTTACCTCTTTCGCCGGGTGCGAGGACAGCATTTGCTTAGCATCTGCCAGCTCTTTCTTCAAGGTAGCCGTCTGAGCCACCGCCTCCTTCCTCACATTGAATATATCTTGGAAGTTATGGTCGATAGTGATACTTCGACGCGTGCACATATGCGCAAGCTCGATCCCGCACATCAGGGCCCGGGTGGAGTCGTAGGCCAGGAGCCTGGTGGTCATTTTATCGTAGATGCTGGTGTTCTCCCGCCTGTAAAGGCCGTAGCCCAAGGAGAAGGCCTCGCTGATGACTTCCTCTCGCTCTGCCCAGCTAGGTAAAAGAGACGAGATCGAGACCCTGTTGGTATCAGGGTCCCACTGAAGCAGCGATTTATTTTCCGCATCAAGGTACTTCGTGCCAAGACCAAAATTACGATGACCCCGCGGCACCTCTCCAGGAGGAGACTGGGCGGAGGTATCGGCGGCGACTCCCTCGCCAACTGCCCCACCGGGGGCCGGGGGTTCTTGGCAGGTGCCTCGGCGCCACTCCTGGTAACAACAATCTCGCTAGCGGCCTACAAGATCTCTTCAAAGGAACGGCCTGGAGCGGGAGGTCGGGAGGGCGGATCCGCTACGGCTTTACCCTTCTCGACAGCTGTTATTTTGGGTCTCTTGAGCGTTGGGGGCAAAGGGACGCCGGGCTTCCACTTCCCGGCGCCGGTCGAAGGAAGCGGGGCCGGCTCGTCCCGGCAGGCTTGAGCCGCGGACTTCGCGAGAGCCAGCGTATCTCTCACGGTTTGGCTCTCGGCAATATGAGCCTCGTTGAAGGCTTGGCGCAGGGGGATCTCGCGCTCTCCTGCAGAGGTAACAGCACTCAGCAATAATCTTAAAAAGGGGGGAATAGCGAGTCAAAGGCGATACCGTACCTTCGCCCGGGGGCACGGGGGAGAGAATCGACGCCCCGCCGGAGGAACTGGGCGTCGAAATCCTTGGTTCCGAAGAACTCAAGGAGGGTGCTCTCGCGCGAGCCCAAGGAGGGCGGCTTGTAGGCGGTGTCCTCATACTGAATGGGCGCGAGAGGAACGTTACCGAAATCGCCAGAAACGAAAACAAACTTCTCGCCCCAGTGATGGTGCTTGTTGGCGAGACCGGTGGTCTTGAGCAGCTGCCCTGAGAAGAAGACCACTCCTCCCTTAGCGCGGAAGGTAAACAGCTTCCGGAAGATGGGGAGGCTGAACTCGATCGTCTCGGATCGCATGTAGCAGATGAACGCCACAAGGATAGCGACCGAGTTAGGATTCAACTGCGCGGGAACCAATCCATAGTACCGGAGGGCTTGGCGCATCTCTGGCCAGAGGGGGAGGCAGAAGCCCACCTCGAAGTGCTCAAGGGGAATGGCGAGCTCCCCCTCCCCCCACACTGTTCACCCTGTCGCGGTTGCCAGGGTTTCGCGCGGTGAAGCCGGCGGAAATATAGCGGGACTGGATCAATTGGAACTCCTCTATGGTTAGGCTACAAGGGGGGAACTGATGCTTTTGGAAGGATTCCGCGCAATTAGAACGCCCCTCGCTTCCTCCCGGCATCGTGCTTGTGGTGTTGAGGGCGAGGTCTTCAGAAGAGAGGCAAGAGCGAGAGCTGAGCAAGAACGGGAGAAAGAAGCGGAAGCAAGCAGGAGCTCTCGGCAAACCGCGAAAGCAACGAGAAAAAAAAACAAGGGTTTCGGATCGGAGAAATAAATAGATCGGCGATTTATTCCCAAAAAGGCGGCGGGGGTACAGCCGTCATGCCCTAGATCGGTGATGCCTCGGTTTCCCGCCCAAGATTGATAGCGACTGACCGACAAAATAGATTAATACAGGCATTCGGGGAAGACATGCGACAAACGAATCTAGCGGAAGCTGGAGTCACTCTCGCCGAGCGAGAACCAGATAAAAAAATAATAATGATAAGTTATGAGTTGACTGATAAGAAAATAATCGGGTACATTGGGGAAGGGGAAGGCCGGGGGTAAAAAAGGATGAGACCTCGTGAATCAATAAGGTTCCTACTTCCATCGTCCTCGTTCTCGCTGCCTAGTCCTCGGTGGCGCATGCAGGTTGAAATAGGACGATAGGGCGGTGCATCCTAGGTTGATTCGGCGGGACTGGTCTCGGATCCGCGCAATACACCTCTCGGGAGAGGACTCGGCGGTAGGCCCACCTAGCCGATCCGTCCCGCCTACGAAGTAGTCTCGCTCCAGAGCCTCCAGCCTCTTCTCCAACGATTGGCGGAACTCTCTCGCCGCAGAGCCATGGGCCTGCTCCCACCGTATAAGCTTCGACAGGACGGCGGCAACCCTCTTCCCCGCCTTTTAGCGCTCCCGGGCACTGCTCCAGATTTCCTCCATCTCGTCAGATGAAGGGAAGGGGGAGCTCTCGCCGTCCTCCCCCTCTCTGTCTTCGTCGTCATCTTCATCCTCTGCGTCAGCTCCCGACCGCGAGCCCGGATCCCCTGACAAAAGAGTTCCACGGTCATGGCGAGAGCTAAGCAATAATTATGACAAGCATACCGCATACCTGCAGTATGGCGAGAACCGCCGGCCGACGGCAGGCGAGAAGGCCCAGCCCCCCCCCCCCCCCCCCCCCCGGTCGGGCCTCACTCTATTTGACTGAAAATGACTGAATATAAGCCCTTCAGGAAATACCCTCCCTCCCGCCTCTTAACAAAAAATAAAAAATTGATCTGTATCTCTCGGCTTCACAACCCACCGCTCTCATCCGTCAACATGTGCCCCATCTCCTCCAGTTTATTTTTTTCCTCAGTGTCTCGCCGCTCCAGTTTCTCGGCTTCTCTCGGTAACTCCAGCCTAACCCTCGTGATCCACGCATCCAGCAACGTTCTTCCCCTTCCTGTTCGCCAGTCCCGTCGAACGCCTCTTCCACCCCGTCCGTCCCCGGTGAAGCTTCATTGAGCAGACGAAGCATTCAAAACACGTGCTCACAGGACCCGTTGACAGTGGCCTTGCATAGATCCCCGGCGTCCAGGCCGCTCCTCCCGTGGTGCTTCACTGTTCCCTCATCCCTGCCTCCAGCGAATTGGGGTGCTTTTTATTCTAGCTGTTCTGGTCATAGTTTTATGAACCTAAAGCTTTTTATTGTATCATTTTACTTAATTTATTTTAAAAAATTTTCTACAGTTGCTTCACCAATTAATAAGTTATAATTTCTCCTAATATAAGAAATAATTGATTCATCCATTTTATCACCTCCCACACGTACTAATCTTGCATAAACAATACCTCCTAAAGATAAAACTGCTACTTCTGTAGTTCCTCCACCTATATCCACGATCACAGATCATGTTGCCTCTGTTACTGTCAAGCCAGCTCCAATTGTTGTTGTCATAGGTTCTTCAATTAAATATACAAAAGAACATGCATCCTGAGACATGAAATATATGTATCACTAGAGTAGCTGTATAAGTGCACTTCCAACACGAGTTTATGTGATGTCAATCCTGTATAAGTGTACTTCCAACACGGGTTTATGTGATGTCAATCTTAATCATGGTTGTAAAAATTCACTGTAATATTCAAGGTCGTGGAGTATGGGAAGTTGTATATTAGACACGAATAATTCTACTTCATTTAGGCACACACACAAAGATGTTGTACATGATGATGATGCCACGCTGCAATCTGCCACAACAAACTCTTACCGCAGTCAGATTTTTTTAGTTTTTTTACAAAAGAGTTGCTCTAGGTTCTTCATACTGCATATAATCGAATGAGTAGCTTGTATGTTTAGTAGTCTATCAGTTTCTTACAGCCACCACTTTTCTGAAATTGTGTCATGTTATTTTTGAAATGATAATCTATGTAGTCGCATAATAAATATGGAAGACCTTATCTATGGAAGGGTAAATTTGTCAAAGGTAGCAGAGAACTCCTAATAAATATGGAAGACCATGTTATAATACATACTACAAACACAGGGAACTGGAAGGACTGTCAAATGGAGGGATTGGGTAATAAAGAGATGGATGTGAAACTAAAAGGTATAGTTGCTAAGTACTTATATTTCATTTTTTTCTAATGTCTTTAGAGATATGTCTGTGGTCCATTTAAGTATCAACTATCATCAGTATTTTTGTTCGGTCCATTTGTTTCATGTTATCAGCACTAATGTTAGCTAGCTAGTTTACTTCCTACATGTGCATGTCCTAGGAATAATGATTAGAATCCATGGTAAGATTATGTGTTATCCTCTTTGTTAGGATTTATTGGTCATAGTATTAAAAATTCCACTAGTAGTTCAAAATTAGTAGGTTCATTGTTAAGAAATCTCTCATTTGTACAATCATGGTACTTCTGCAGCGCACAAGTCGACCGTCAATACCGTCGGTAAGGCAATGGAGAATTTTGACGACTCCATGTGGTACGGTATTATTGAAATCGTTTTCAAGGGTAAGGGCAAAGAAGGGTAAGCTATTTTTCTTATATTATTGTTTTTAATAGTCCCTTCCTAATTTATATTGGGCTGATTAGTTTTTACGCTTCCTTCATTCCATTTGTTGAACTGCATACAAAAAAGCTCTGAATAGAGTAGCAGTTCGTCATCTCGGACGGCCGCAATAGTAACATAGATGCTTGCTCAAAAACTGGTGATCTTCTTCCATTCTTCATATAGTTGCTCTAAAGACTATGATTGTATCCTACTTTATGAGTTCTTTTGGCTGTGATCATGACAGAAGCCCTATACATTTTGGAATAACACCCTCAGGTGATCTCCTATTATATTTTTCTTTTGTTCTGAAATAGGTGATGTTGCCGACACCGCGCAGCCGACGCCACGCAGTCGACGCCGCACGACGCCGCGCTCCCGACGCCGCGCTCCCGACGCCGCGCTCCCGACGCCGCGCTCCCGACGCTGCGCTCCCGACGCCGCGCTCCCGACCCTCTCTTTTTTAAAAACAATTTTTAAAAAAAATCCTAATAAACTATTCCTGATCCCTCTCTTTCTCTTCTACAGCCTCTCCGCTCTCCGCCTCTGCGATTTCCAATATCCACGACATCCACTGCAACACCTCCCAACGCAGCACCGCCCGACGCAGCTCCGCCCACTGCAGCACCTCCCGACGCAGCTTCGCCCATCGCGAGGAGGATGGGCGTTGGCGGCTTCCTTTTCCATGGCGACAGCAGAGCGAGCAGGATGGGCGGTTCTTGGCCTCCTTCCTCGGGGACCTCCGACGACAGATCTACAAGGTAAATGTGTTGTTGATGGTGGTGCAGGCTGTGTGCAGACAGAATCTGACAGTGAGGTATAACGTGATTCCAGGACGGTGGTGGACGGGACGCAGCGGCCAACGGCTACTTCTTCTGGATCAGTTACTTCGTACCCTAACTGGGAGAGTCTGAAGAACAATTGGTGGACCTTTTATATAAGAAGATGGAACAACCAAGTTTTCTTGCCACACTTATTGTATAAGTCGCATTCAACTTTTTGTCCTCATCATATTCACCCTGCCTGATAAGGCTCCAGTTAACAACTCTTGGTTCCACGGTACTGAGAAGTTCAAGGAAGAAAATCCCATTTGAGAGCCTTTTATCCTTGAAACTATCCATTTGAGATGTTCTTCCAGATAACTTTTCTTTACTATTCGCCTAGTTAAGTATATCAGCATCAGTGATCTCTTTCCCCTGAGAGTGAAATCGCAAATTCTTTAACAATTGTAGGATATTGGATCTCATTAGTTTCCATAGAAAAGCTAGAATGAGATTCTTATTTTCTTGTACAATGTCATTCCCAGCAACATTTACCATCAAAAAAATTAAATCTTTGCCAATCCTCACAACCTGGTTGCACTTTTCAACCTTTCGAAATGGCATCTTGATTGGTGGCTTATTTGATTGTTTCCAATTAACTGTTCCTGGAAATAATTTGTCAAGCACTTCCAAGAGAACCCATCCATTTCTGACATCTTCAAACAAGTTTTTAACATAAGTAGAAATTCCAAGACTATTAATCCATAGCCTGAATGTTCTCTCATCTATGCATACTTGATCATCATCAGTCATCATTTCAGCAAAGGACATCATTTTGTTGTCTACAGTCAAGTCATTCCTATGCTGAAATATTTGTGCAACAAATGCGAGATTAAGATTGGTAGATCCTTCAACCATATCTTTGGGGGTTAAATATCTTTTGCAATCAAGTTTTTTTGCATGTTCAATCACCATTTTGCTTTTTTCGTTGGATCTTTAGTATCCAATGTAGCTGGACTACAGTGCTCTGGAGTAAGAGTGTTGAGGAGATACGCATAAGCTTCTCTGTCCTTCAAATCAGAAGAAAAATTTGACACTTGCTTCTTGTAGCCAAATTTTTGCAGATGAAAATTCATCCATTTTAATAACACCTTTTTAGGTGGAAAATTGATAAATTCTTCCACGTCCTTATTGTCATCCACCAACTCCAAAAGTTGTGGCGTCTTCTTCTAGCACTTGATATCATTCTTATGTATGTAACATTGCCAATGACTTGCCTATAGATGAAACTAACAATTGTCATTCTTGTAACCTTTTTATTGGAGCCTTATTACTACTACCAATGTAAGAGTTTCCACAGGTTTCATTTTTCAGTTGATTCACGCGGGAATTGTTTGGGACAAATGGTGTTTGAGTGGTGTCTTAAATTGCGGGAGTAAAAGCAATGATGTGACCCTATGTTCACAACCGCCACCACTCTCCCAAATAAAAACTTAATAAAATTTGAAAATATGAACACTGAAGCACACAAACTTCTTATTGCTTGGTGCTAAGAGTGTTGTTCAACAACATGATCAAAATATTTTAAGCAGAACAACCCTCCATTTCATATTTAAAGTATTTGGTATTCCAACTAGTTTTTAAATTACATCCGTTGGACGGATTAGTATGGGGATGACATTTCAAAATTTTGATAGCTTTAGGACCCAAAAACCAAAATTATGTGATTTTTGTGTGAAATTTGCACATATTAGTTTACATGCTCATTCCCTTATTGATGAGTGTTGTGTGTTCATTTCTCTTAAACTCATGTGTTTGAGACTTCTTTTATTTGCTTGAATGAATAGTTTTAACTCGGGATGGATATGACGGTGCAGTTTAACATCTACTTAATCTAATTAATCTAATATATGGTCTTATTATTCTTTTTATTAAACAGGAGATTTGTTGAAATTTTCTTTCATCCTAGAGTTATAAATTGCTTTATTTGTATTTAGCATTACTCTTGTGATCGATCAAACTCAATTTTGCAAGTATACTGAATCTCACAGTTCCATCTCTATTATGGTTAATTTGTTTTGCACAATACTAGGATAATTTACATTATTTGTTATTCTCAAGTATGGTCCTTTCATTCCATTTATTTTCTCCACCAATTTCGCAATGGCTACCACTATTGGGACTGAAGTGTGTTTTGCCTTTTTCTTTCCGTCCCTTGCTTATATAATCGATGAACTTGGATTTAGGTACCTGCGGGAAGCTACTTTACCGTTGTCGGAGCGCTCTTCAGCCTAATAATTCCAGGGAGAATGAGCATGTTTGGCACTCTTCTAGTGGTTTGGGGCATGGTGAAGGAAGGGATTTTTGAAAAACCAGCTACAATAGATCCAAAAAAGGTTGTTTATATTTACCCAACTATAGTGATTGCATTGATATGCGCCTTGTGTTCAATGAAGTCAGATGCCAAGAAATCAAGCAGAATCGTCAAAGTTCAACCCATCGCGAAGTCTCTTAAGAACTCAATGAACTCGAAGCTGAAGTAAAACGATTCTGAAACTTGCAGTTGTGGGTTTTAAGCACTTAATTTAAGTTTCATCCTGAACCTAGGATGACAATGGAGTTCTGTTTGGGCCATTTTGTTGGACTGGTCATGTTTATGGTTTATTATGCCCAGTTTTGTTTGAAGTATTTTGAAGGGATGAAACTGAAAATTGTAAAATTATAAAAAATTCTTTTTTAATTTTGTTTTATATTTATCTTAGCAATCTCATTTTATCATAACAAATTTAGATGTTGAACACCACCGAACGACGCCAAGCCGTTCTCCCTCCCTTCGTGCTTTCCAATTGGCAACTGTAGCTGTGGATTTTCTTCTTGAGAGAGACATCCAGGTTCCTCCATCCACCAATGATCTCGAGCAGCACCATCCCATAACTGTAAACGTCAGCCTTGATGGTGATGGGCCGGTTTCTGACCCACTCGGCAACCATGGTGATGACGTGGGAGTGCTCTCTGCTCATCAGCTTCGTTAGCCCGAAATCTGACACCTTCAGCCGGAAATTCTCGTCCAGCAGGATGTTCTCCGGCTTGATGTCGTAGTGAATGATTATGTTCTTGCAGTGCTCATGCAAGTAGGTGATCCCCTGCGCGATCAAAACGGCGATCTCCATGCGGGTTCTCCATTCCAGGAATCTGTTCTGCTGGTTGTTTGAGGGAAATATCCATTTGTCTAAGGAGTCGTTGCTCATGTACTTGTACACCAGGATTCTGCGTGTATCACAAATGCAGAGTTTCAGACTTTTGAAATAGATGAAGATTTTAACTTGTTTTCTGCAATGTGGAAACTCATTTTGGAACAAGCTATTAGTTCTTGCAAACACAAGGAGATTTGAAACCAAACTCAAAATCATTTCTTTATGACTAGAGGAGTCTATGATCTACATTAAGTGCACAAAGATCATTTCGTGATTTCGCTGGTTTGATTTCTATTGGTTTAGTTTCTTAGCAACAACCGCATCTATAAAATTGATGTGATTAATCACCTTCGATTGCTTGAAAATATTATATATAAAGGAGATAAAAATCATAGTCATGTTGTGTGTCCATAATGATTTTAAAATCTGGTGTGGCAATAACTCGGTGGTGTGAAAATAAAATAATCTGGTGTGTCAATAAAATTTGGCTGTAAATAGCGAAAATTGGTGTGCTTGTAACATTGCTCTAAATTTTTCTCTGTATTTAGTTTAGGGTTAAGCTATGAAATAGAGTTCCCATATACAGTTTTTTTGTTGCGAATTTCATAAATAGTTAATGTTTTGATCCGCCATGATAAAAACCTACTCATAACCACGATTTAATCTGCTCATCATGGTAAAGATTTGTATCACAATGTTTTTATTTCATTGTATATATGAATCCCTAAATTATCGGCACAAAGCACGGTGTATGGTGGTGTTTTTTCTTTCCACTTCATCTTTCTTCCTCTCTCCCCCTTTCCTTCACCTCCCCCCCCCCTTTTTTCTCTACCCTCCAGCCTCCCCCCCCCCTTTTCCCCCCTCATACCGGAGTGGAACTCGGCACCCCCCCCCCCCCCAGTTCCAAAGATGAGGTGGAGCGGCTTTCCTTTTTCGGGGGGGAAGATTTTACGCGTGGTGATCCCGGTTTGGTCGGAAGCAGGGGGGAGTTGTCCTCTCCCGCGGGATGGCTGGCATCCTGGGGAGCTTCGGAAGATTTGACAGCCACTCCTCCCGCCGGTAGGGTGGAATCAACCGCTGGGGGAGGCCGATTAGCGGCCCTTACTTCGTTTTCCCGGGTGGCCAGACCCGGTTTGGCGGAAGCTGGTGCTGCGGGAAGTCAATTCAGTAATATGAGACTGAGTTAGGAGGGATAGAGTGGAAAAGATACCTGCAGTTCTTGGGGAGTCAGCCGGAGGAGCGACCTCCGAGACCCGCGGCTGATTCTCAGGAGGACGAGATGATGAGTCCAAGGGCTCCTGCGGGGGCCTGACGTCGTCAGGAGCCATTTCCTGCGAGAGGTACCGCGTCAGCTGCAAATCCTCTCGCATAAACAGCTAGTGGTTTCAATGATTAGCGAGTCAGAGACATACCTTCAGTGGAGAGGGATCATCCACACGGCTTGGGGTCGGGGTCGGCGAGCCCCTGTTCTCATGAGACAGGTCTCGCTAGACCACCTTCGCCCTCTTCTTCTCTTTCTTTTTCTTCTTTAGCTGAGAGGGCTCAGCGGCTGACGACTATCTCGCCAGCCAGGGGGCAACCAAGGCGCAGTTAGCCTTGGCTCGTGCCTGGTCCGCATTGATGCGGTCTTGAAGGTCCTGTGGGAGCGGTTTGTCAACATGCTTGGAACGCATCGCCGAAGGAAGCGAGAACTCAGACAAGGAGCGACGATTCGGGGGCGGATTTACGGCCGTCTATCAGCACACATACATATAGCCACGGTACGGCCCACCAAAAGATTCTTTGATGATGACACGTGCTCAGCGAATATTTACGGGTTGGACATGTCTTTTCGATCGCAGAGCTAGCTCAAAAAGAGCGGGGATTGTGTACAACCCCATATTCGCTGAGTCGAACCCGGAGACACCAACGGTCAGGATTGGGCTAGCCAGAGAAGCTCCCACCCTGAAGAAGTTCCAGCCCATGAGTGGGCGGGAACGCTTGCGCTTGCGCCAAGCTCCCACCTTGGAGGAGCTCTCGCTCATAAGTAGGGGAGATCGCTTGCGCCAAGCTATGAACAGGAAGGTTCTCGGCTCAGAGTTCACGCCGAATGGGGCCCAGGGCCCGTGGTAAAATGACCTAATTAACCTCAGGTAAAATTACCCCTATACCCTCAGGATAAACCGTGGGATTCGGCTATTGGCAGGTCAACTAAGGGTATTTCAGTAATCTCAGGTCAGCAAAAGGCTATAAATAGACCCATAAGGGATCCTTAGAAAGCAAGCTCTCATTATCCTCCAAATTTCCAGTGCTTTCTGAGGAGCTCCTAGCCTAGTTTTTGGCTTTGGAGGGAAGCTCTCAGAGATCTTCCGGGTGTGAGGTGGGACCTCCCTGATGAGGCATTGGGTCAGTCTTAGGTCCTTTGCAACTAGTCGAGGGTCGAGGCTTGAGAGAAGTAGGTGTTGGCTGCACCCCAGTTTTGAACTCCCGTTGAGGTCATTTTTGGCTTCAACACTTTGGGCGTAATCGCATCGTAGTTCCTAGTGCCCCCGAGAGCCCTTCACCGGGTATACCCTGGGCAGTACTGGGATTAATCTTAAATCACTAAGTATAATAACCCGTAGACAAGAGTAGTCTAATAGGTTAAGCATCGTATCATTATACTCACCCATGTAGGGTTGGAGGGATTGTGATAAATGCTCACCCGTGTAGGGTTGGAGATATTGCGATAAATGCTCACCCGTGTAGGGTTGGAGGGATTGTGATAAATGCTCACTCGTGTAGGGTTTGAGGGATTCAGGATAGGTTGGTCCTGCGAGCTGAAGGCTCGGGATTAAATACTTGCATGTGCATAAATTTAGTGGCGGGTCATGTGGTACTGGCCGTTCATCACACTGATGGCAGTACGGTGAACCAGGCGGGTGTGAGGGTTTGAGGGGCCAGTGGGTTGTTTTACACTGCGGTCTGGAGGATGACCCCCGATAACGCACACCCGACCCAACAAGACTGACGGGTTGTCAGCAAAGTACGTACGCATTGACTCTAGAGTGCACCTAGGACATGTACATAGGCGTATGAGAGGTGTCTAAGGTCTGGTAGTGTGCATACCGACCTAGAAGTGGAGTTGCCCGCTCCGCTGCTGCCGGAGCCACAGCGGTGGTACCCGAGAGTGAAGCTAGCTCTCAAAAAGTGGGAACTAAAGGTCTGTGATCACAGAGTCGTTGTGTGTGAGTTGCACTTGCCTGTTGCATAAATTGCATCATAAACATTCATTCATATTCGGTCATACGCTTCATAGATCCTTATCATATAAATTAGTATGGGCTCTTTTATATGATAAGTTAAATTTCCTGGAAACCTTAACTTATAAATTTGTATGTAAATTTTTATAAGTTAAGGTACGATTTGTGATGGTAGAATAGTGGTAGCATAGTTTTACTTTCCTGCTCTTACTTTTAGTTCTTTACTTACTTTATCGTACTGCGTTTTACTTCACTTGTCTTACTTACTTCAGTTTTATACTTTACTTACTCACTTGTACTTCTTACATAGAACTGCTAGAGTAGAACTACTATTACTCCTCATATACTTATTAGTATAGTGCCACTGCCACCTGTTTACACTTGTTATCCCTTGTTGTCCTCTGCTTCGTCCTCCTGCACGGTGCCTAGGAGTTACGGGGCGAGGTGTGGAGGAAACGACTTAGACTTTTTGACTAATGGTCGGTGACCAAACTATTTTTAGGAGCTTGAGGAGATGGAGCACCAGCACGACCGACAGGACGAGATGGCAGGATGTGAGGAGCTGATACCACCACCTACTACTACTACTGCAGAGTTGCCTCAGGTGGGATGACTTGGTGATGATAGTTATCTTTCGCTGTTTAGAGTTGAGAGAGAGAGAGAGAGATTTTGATATGATGTATTGGGCATAAGCCCTTTTTACTTCTATACTCTTATGGACTGATGTATTTCCTTTTCATATATTTATATATATGTATTGTGGTTGTGGACAAGTTGTGGTTTACTTTTACCGCTATACTTCTGTTTCTCATTTTGTCCTACAGGTTATATGATCGTATTAGCCGGCAGAATCGGCGTGTTGCGGTGTCGACTAACCCGTGCGTTAGTGTCATCGTAAGACGGCGGTTCTGGGCATAAGACCGGGTAGCCTCCTTAGTAAGGGGAGGGGGTCTTACAAAAGAAGCCTATATGGGGCTAGTTGGTTATTGAGAAACTGAAGACTATCATGCTGCCTGGATAGGTATCAGGGCCCCTCTATTATATTCAGATAGTGACTCAGAGGAGGATGAAAATTAAAAAGATACCTACAACTGATATGGGCTGATGGCAATGTCTGATGAAGAATCTAGTCAGGGTCAGCCTAGTCCAAAAAAGGCACTTCCTCTATCTAGTTCTTTTTCTAAGTCTGGGTATGACACTAGTCCCTGTACAGAAGCTTCTTCATCTAGTTGTGAAGATGATTCTGAATCTGAAGAATATGTCAGTTAATTGATTGACATGTATGGTGAACTTTTGGATGGCTTTAAGAAGTGCAAGAAGTTGACTAAGAAGCAGGCTGAGGAGATATCCTCCCTTCAGCTTATTGCTTCCCAGCAGACTGAGATAGCATCTTTGCTAGATTAGAAGGATAGGGAAGTTAGCCAACTAAGGAACATTACTCTCATCCAGATTGGCACCATCAAGTACAACTATAGTCTCATTAGAGATCTTGAAGAGAAACTCCAGAGGGAGACGAGAATTGTGGCTAGTTTATCTAAGCCCAATACTGTGTTGCCCTTGATAGACTCTTTCTCCTCTCAGAAGGGTAAGAAGGGGTTGGGGTTTAAGGGAAACACTAGAGTTGCCCCTCCTAAAAGGAAATGGAAAGCTCCACTCCAGCCTCTGGCTTCTAAGACTCCCATCTCCTTTAAGAAGGTGATGTTGCCTTCAAATAGGTATGACCAAGAAAGTATCTATGGTCACTTGATGAATGGCAAATCCACTAGTGTGAACAAAGAGGTACACAGCTATGGTGGAAGATATAGTAGGGGAGTGAGTGCCTTTAAGGCTCCCCATAAGGAAATACAAATGGCCCATCATGGACCATTTGTGTTTTGTGCACTAGCCCCTTCACTCAAGAAAGTGGCAGTGGCTAACTCTCAAGGCCATCCTGCAAAGACCCAGACCAAGGGCAAGTCTATCAGCAAGCCAGATCTAGCTATTTCTAAAGCTATAAATAGCATGTCATCTACACAGAAGACTGCTATAAATAGCTTTCAGTGCAAGCCAAGAAAGCCTGCTAAAAGACACACCTTCAGTCAGATCGTTGTTGGAAGTAACTTGAAGAAGGTTGTTGCACCTCTTCCTTCTATGTAGTCAGCAGTTAACCCAACTGCATGACCTACTCAAAAGAGAAGGTATAATATTCAGGAGTGCTGGTTTTGTGGCAAGGTGAGGCATTTTGCCTTAGATTGTTGGCACAATCCTACTATGCCTAGATGTAGTGTTAGTCCTCCTTTTAGAAAATCTGCAGGAAGACATATTCATCTTCAGGCTAATTAGAACCTAGGACCTAATAATTATTGGGGTCCTAAGGTAAGGTAAATTATGTGATGCAGGATAGTCCAAGTGTCCATACCCTCATATGGTACTTGGACAGTGGTTGTTCCAGGCACTTAATTGGAACAAGAAGCAACTTAAAGGAGTACACTCTAGTGAAGGATGGACCCAAAGTTATCTTTGGTTGTTCAGATAGAGGAGTGACAAGAGGTTATGGTAAGATTATCAATGGCATAGTCACCATCCCCAAAGTGGCTTATGTTGAAGGATTGCAACACAACTTTATAAGCATAAGCAAACTATCTGATCTTGGCTATGTCAATGTCTTCCACAAGGATGAGTGCTAGATTAAGAGGTCAAGTGACCAAGAGGTCATCTTTACAGGAACTAGGAGTGGAAATATTTATTGTTTAAACTTTTTATGTCTAGATACAGACTCTCTTATTTGTCTAGTGGCAAATAAGAAAGTTTCATATTGTGTGCAATGGCACAAGAGACTAGATCATTTGAATTATAATACTATTGGCAAGCTCTTTAGTGAAGAGCTAGTTAAGAATGGTCCTAAGATGAAATGCACCAAGGAAGGCATTTGCTCAGCATGCCAAAAGGGCAAGCAGATCAAAGCTTCCTTCAAGGGCATTGGTACCAAAGACTCTGTGAGGTGTTTATACCTCTTGCATATGGACTTGTTTGGTCTTATGCCAGTTCATAGTCGAGGTAGGAAATTCTACACCCTTATGGTAGTTGATGATTATTCTAGGTTTGTTTGGGTGTTCTTTCTTAAGAAAAAGAATGAAACACTTGATATCTTCATAAAGTTTGTCAAGCAAATTCAGAATGAGTATAATAGTATTGTGGTCAAAATCAGAAGTGATCATGGGATTGAATTCCAGTCTGATGGCATGACAAAGTTCTGTGAAGAGCAAGAGATTCATCAATAATTCTCTTCTCCAAGAACACCCCAGCAAAATGGGATTGTTGAGAGGAAAAATAGAACTCTCATAGAGGCTGGAAGGACCTTGTTAAGTGACACATCTTTCCTAGAATATTTCTGGGCTGAGGCAGTAAATACTGCATGTAATGTCTTTAACAGAGCCTCTATCACCAAGAGCCACAAGAAAACTCCCTATGAGATCTTGAAGGGCAGAAAACCAAACTTGTGCTATCTCAGGATCTTTGGTAGCAAGTGTTATGTGCTTCATAATGGTGAGTCATATGTGACTAAGTTTGTTTTCAAGTCCTATGATGGAATTTTT
The DNA here is from genome assembly GCA_039583875.1 of Platanthera guangdongensis. Lineage (NCBI taxonomy): Eukaryota > Viridiplantae > Streptophyta > Magnoliopsida > Asparagales > Orchidaceae > Platanthera > Platanthera guangdongensis. The sequence continues at coordinate 36,318,197 of CM077154.1, forward strand.
GTTGGGTACAACAATCACAGTAAATCCTATAGGATCTATAACTTTAAAATCCAAGTTGTAAAAGAGTTTATACATGTAGTATTTGATTAGTCTACCATGATTAACAGTGAGCTTCCAAGATCCTCTTCTAGTACTGTAGGTACAGAGCTGAGGATGGACAAGCTATCTATCAAGAAAGATGCTCTAGTAATCCAAGATGGAGTGGATATTCCAGAAGGAGTGCAAGGCACACTTGAACTGGATGAAGATCAGTAAGAATATGCTACTAAATATGATGCTGAAAGAAGACTGCTTCCAGCTATCAGACATCTAAGAGATCATCCAAGACACCAGATTATTGGTGATGTAAACCAAGGAGTGGTGACAAGAAGCAAGAGCCTTAATACAGCTTTATATTCTGGTTTCCTGTCACAGGTAGAGCCCAAGAGATTTAAAGAGGCCAACATATATCAGTTCTAGATTGTAGCAATGCAAGTGGAATTGAACCAGTTAAAGAGGTATAAGGTCTGGAATCTGGTTCCCACACCACAAGCACATAATGTCATCAGAGTCAAGTGGATCTACATGAATAAACATGATGAAAATGACATTATAATCAAGAACAAGGCTAGGCTAGTAGCTAAGGGGTACTAACAAGAAGAAGGTATTGATTTTGATCAAACTGTTGCCCCTGTAGCAATATTGGAATCCATCAAACTCTTCCTTGCATATGCTACACTCAAGGGATTTAAAGTCTACCAGATGGACGTGAAGTCAGCCTTCCTGAATGGTGACTTAAAGGAAGAAGTCCATGTTCAATAGCTTCCAGGTTTTGTTGTTCCTAACTCATGTGATTATGTTTATAGACTTAGGAAAGCTCTATATGGATTAAAGCAAGCCCCTAGAGCATGGTATGAGACATTGTCTAGCTTCCTCATTGAGAACAAATTCTCAAGGGGGTAGATAGACAGGACCCTATTCCTAAGAGAATCTAAGGGCAAGATCATCCTAGTCCAGATATATGTAGATGACATAATCTTTGGATCTACTGATGACAACCTTTGCATGAAGTTTGCCAAACTTATGCAAGGGAAGTTTGAGATGAGCAGTATGGGTGAACTTAAGTTCTTCTTGGGCCTCCAAGTAAGACAGACTGATGATGGATTGTCTATATCCCAGTCTAAATTCACTAGGGAGTTGATCAAAAAGTTTGGTATGGAGAATGCCTCAACCATGAAAATCCCATGGGGTCAAGTATGCCTATAGGCAAAGATGAGGCAGAGAAACCTGTTGATGAAACTTTGTATAGAGGGATAATTGGCTCCCTTCTATATCTTACAGCAAGTAGGCCAGACATCATGTATGTTATATGTGTTTGTGCTAGGTATTAGGCTGTCCCTAAAGAATCTCACTACTCTGCTGCTAAGAGGATTTTGAGGTATCTAAAGGGCACACCAGACATTGGCCTATGGTATTCTAGAAATAGGGATTTTAAACTAACAGGCTATTCAGATGTAGATTTTGCAGGCTACAAAGAGTACAGGAAGAGAACTTCAGGCACCTGTCAGTTCTTGGGAGGAAGACTAGTGTCTTGGAGCAGCAAAAAGCAAACCAGTGTTGTAATCTCAACAGTTGAGTCAGAATACATATCAATAGGTAGCTGATGTGCACAGTTGTTGTGGATGCAACATCAGTTCTAGGATTATAACCTCTACATAAGTAGAACTCCTTTGTATTGTGATTTTACAAGTGCAATCTCAATTGCTTGGAATTTTGTCTCTCATAACAGGACTAAACACATTGAGATTAGGTGTCATTTCAATCGGGAGCATGTTGAATGTGAAGATATCCGTCTTGAGTTTGTCCCTACAGATAATAAAGTGGTTAACATCTTCACTAAGCCACTGGATGAAGCAAAGTTCAACACCTTCAAGTTTGAGTTGGGTACATTGAACTTGGTATAACTTCAGTTGCTCCTTGTGTTGTTTTTTTATTGCAGGATGTACTACTTATTGCAGGTGGAAAAGACCTTCAGTGGTATGAAGATTTTCAAGTGGTTCAAGTGTTATCCAGACTGTAATAGACTAAAGTGTCTACTAGGAAGGATGATAGTGGATGCTCCTGTTGAGGGGGAGCAAATTCAGTAGTTGTAGAAACTAGTTTAGCTTCCTGTTAAGTAGCGGCTAGCAGCTGTAGTGGATCAAATATCATCACAGCTGATCAGCAGGTTCTCAGGACTATGCACAGCCTGAGGGGGAGATCAACCCTAGTGGATGGTTGTTGTTATGCAGTAACTGCTGCTGCTGTAGAGACATGCTGCTGCAGGATAAAAGGAATAGCCAGCACCACCCTTAATATAGTTGCATGAAGACTTAAGTGGTATAGGTGTGGAATTGGCTCAAGTGGAACTATGTTAGCAGCTAGCTCAAGTGCTACAGTGATGTGTTGTATCAGTGTATCAACACAAAAGGTATGACTCTTGATCAAGTGGTTTGATCACTAGGATAATTTCCTTAGTGGTATCAACATGGGACTTTGGCTAGGATAGAGAGATAAATTCTCCGGTACATGATCCCTTTACATCCCTCATTAAGAAATTTTTTTCTTTTTGAAAAAACCAGAAAGGGGGAGAGGTAGGCAATACCTTCAACCCTAGAGGGAGAGGTAGGCAATACCCTTAACCCTAAAGGGAAAAGGGGAGGTGTAAAGCATATTGAGTAGAGCTATACCTGTCAGATGAGTGGAGATGTGGAAGCATAGGTCATGTTAAGTAAGTACATGTTACTTGAAAATATTCAAGTAATATGAATTTTCATACAGCTCTGAATTTTCAAGAGGTATGAGAAAGCTTACAACTGCTTCCAAATTTATTTGCTTTATGAGAAAATGCTTCTTAGTATTGTTGGGTGTTCTGCCTTCTTCAAATAGGGGGAGATTGTTGAGATTATTTCCCTCAATGTTCCCTAGATTTGATTTGAAGAGGCATCACCATCAACACTAAGAGCATAGTTGTATTTAACGTTGGTTAAGCCCATCATGCGCAGGATGTTCTTTAGAAAAAGTTTAGACAGGTTGTCTAGGTGATTGTGATAGATGGTCATAAGGTAGAGAAGTGGAGAGACAAAAATCTATCCAAGTCCACAGGCGTTGAGTGAAGCCAGTTCACTCAACGCCAAATTCCAAGGAAGGATGCTGGAAAGGCTGAAAATCGCCTAAGTCCACAGGCATTGAGTGAAGCCAGTTCACTAAACGCTAGATGCCAAAAAGCACTTAGTAAAGTGTGGACAGTTAAAGCCTAGCAGTTTAGAAAGAAATTTTGCGGCTAAGTCCACAGGCGTTGAGTGAAGGAAGTTCACTCAATGCCATATATCAAGAAGCGATGACTATAACCGAGTCTGTCAAAGCCTTAGTATTGGTAAGCTGAAAAATCAATGAAGTGCACAGGCATTGAATGAAGCCAGTTCACTCAATGCCAAATACCAAGCAGTGTTGAGACTAGCTCAAGCAGTGGAAGATTCTGTCAAAAAATCTGGATAAGTCCAGAATCGTTGAGTGAGGACAGCTCACTCAATGCCAAAGCAGAAGGCGTCGACAGAGGAACAATCTGTCAAAGCCTAAGGAAAGAGAGACAAAAAAATCTATCTAAGTCCAGAAGCGTTGAGTGATGACATCTCACTCAACGCACTCAATGGCTCAGCAAGCTGGCAGACCAGAGAAGCGGCTAAGGACAAAAGCGTTGAGTGATGTAGGCTCACTCAACGCTCTCAATGCCTAGTAGATAAAGAAAGTTGTAGCTAAGTCAGCGGGCGTTGAGCGATGAAGATTCACTCAACGCACTCAACGCCTGATAGTGCAGAAGGAATTGGCTAAGTCCAGAGGCATTGAGTGAATCCAGTTCACTCAACGCACTCAACTACTGATGGTGTAGATAATTTGACTAAGTCTAGATTTGTTAAGTGAAGGTCATTCACTCAACGCACTCAACACCTGGATTGAATCTGAGAATGTGGCAAAGTCCACAAATGCTGATGTCAGCCAAAGTCAATAAAAGTCAACAGATTTCTAATTAGTTATCGGAAAGCTACATAACACGACAAATAGAGTCAGAGGTCTACTGTACATCTTCTTCCATTAAAGAAAGGTACAGCTAACAACTACAGGTGGTCCCCACTACTTCTTGGAGTCGTTAATCGGCGGAAGATAAAAAGGACAAGATGAACTGAAGGAACTTTAACTTTTAGGGTTTTCTCATTTCGAAAAGTTGCGGCTGAACTTCTTCTTCCTCGCCATTGTTGTCGAGCTCGAAGCTTGAAGTTAAATCAGCTGATCTAAAAGAACATTCAAGTTAGTTGTAGTAATTTCTTCTGTTATAGCAAGTTCAGACAAGGTTCTAGTAAAGAAGAAGAAGCAGAGCTTTCAGGTTTCTGCAGGTCCAGGTTAGCTGATTGAAGAACACAAGAACTGTCAAATCTTCAGTCTTCTTCAGCAAGTTCAGAAACAAGTTTCTGAGGTACTTCTAGCACAAGATCCAACTTATTGAAGATCATTCTGTTGTTGCTGAGAAGAAGATATGGCTGAGGTAAACTTAGCTCAGGAGGCAGGTACGGGGAAATTTCTCTAGTGTCAAATCAACACCAACCAAACCCTTTCATTTATGTAAGATCCTTTTGAATCTGAGGTAGAACTTGTGTTCAAGTCTGAGGTAGATGATCTTTTGATCACTGAGTTGTAGAAGCAAGTTTGATCTAAGGTAGAGCTTTTTGCCCGAGCTGTAGCTCTTGGAAGAGACAGGGAGATCCTGCGGGATCTGTGTTGTAAGCTCTTAGGAGTTGAGTTTTGGAGAAGTGTCTTGTCTAACACACTGTTAGAAAGGTGGGAGGGAAAGTGGACGTACCCATAATCTGGGGAACCACTATAAACCTTGTGTGTGCTTTTTGTGATTGTCTTGGAAGCAATGTATAACTCACCCACAACACACTAAGTAGAGGGAAAATTATAAAAGACCAAAAACCTATTCACCCCCACCCCCTCCTCAGGTGATCTTGGAATTAAAGACTTTCAATCCTAATGCTAGAAATCGTTGATTTGACATTCATTCTAGAGAAATATTGCAGAGTCCTGGACAGAGAGGTACTGGAATTCTTCAAGAACACATAACTCAAACATGAAGGAACTTTGATCAACATCAGTGTACTAAATTTTGAAGTAAGGATGAAGCCAAGCTTCCTGAACCAATTTCTGAGAATGCCCGAGGTTGAAGAGGAAGATGAAATTTTTGATGCTGATTATAACAGAGCACTCTCCTTCTGTGCCTGGAAAAGAAGACTACCGCCATCAGACAGAAGGAAATGAATGATGATGGCAAGCTTCTCACTGACATCATCGATAAAGTGTTCTTGAGTAAAACAGGATCACATGATTATATCTCAGGATACATGTTTAAAATTCTGATAGTGGTGATCTGCTGGAAATAAATGAACTGGGGAATAGTTCTTTTTGATAGAATCATGGCTTGCTTCACTACCCCAAACTTTGGAAGAATCATCTCGCTTTTCTCAATCATTTGAATAAAAATCTGTTTGACATGTCCACAGGAATTCAAATTCACCACCTAAAGAAGATTGATGCCTCAATCTTTGCTTGATGGGAAAGGAGGATTCCCAGGCAAGGGGCAGAGAAAGAGATAGGTGAAGGCTCTGGAGTGTAGATGGGACCTCTCATTGAAGTTATAGAGAGGGATGTACCATCACCCCCCCCCCCAATAAGCAATTGAGATTGTTGATGCAGTGGTTGAGGGGGAGAGTCCACGCATAGATGTTGAGCCAGTTGTTACTCCACCCGTGCAAGTTGAAGTTCCACAACCTATTCCTAATTTTTAAAGAGGGCCAGAGGTTCGGCAAGAAGCACCAGATGCATTAGGATTAACACCTGATGGAGTGACTGATCAGGTAGGATTGCACGCTGAGGATGAGAAGGAATCATTGGCTACTTACTTACTCTAAGAGGACCTCCATGCTGAGAGGACTTTGGTTGAGGGGGTAACTTGATAGTGCTCTTTGAGGATGTCGGAGAGGCTTTGGCAAAGTCTCCTGCCCAAGAACCAGTCTTCCTCTAGGATCACTCAGGAGGAGCACAGTCTAGCAGTGTCAAGATTAATGCAGATAATATTGTTGTTTTCAGGGCTGAGGATGAGAGTGCCCCTTCTGCTGGAAGTTCTTTCTTAAAGTTATTTGAAGAAATGTTGATGAAGCAGAAAGAACATTTTGATTTCGCATTGCATCAATTCTTTGGCAGAGTAGCAGAAGTTGAGAAAGATCTGACTTATGGCCTGGCTCAAGTAAACCACAATATGGACAACTTGCAAACATCTCTGATTGAATTGTTAACTCAAGGTGGTAAGGCAATCTAACATTCAATAAAGAGCATTTGCCAGGTTTAAAATGAAGCAACTTATCTATCTAAATCTCACTATGCCATGATACATTCACATGATGCAAGCACTCATCACATTGACAGGCAGATGGGAATTTACAAGACAGACATCATCCAAACCCAAATTTCAGAAGTCAGAAAGGGGGGGGAAGATTACAGAGAAGTATGAGCGAGCTTACTCGGGATGTGCACAATAAAATTCACAGTGCAAATGTTTATGCATATCAGAATATAAAACGGCTTCATGAAGAATTGATGGGGAAAGTTCCAACTCAAGCCCCACCTGTTGAGGTTGAACAACCTGGTGTAGGTGGAGACTTCCATGTTGAAGGTTTAGAGTACTTTGAGCAGCATCCTGAAGGTGGAGTGTATGTCCCTCCTGAGTAATACACACAGTTATGGTCTGATACTATTAAGGCGGACGTAGAAATTCTTGTATATCCATCTAGACCTCCTCAAAAGAAAAGAAGATATGGGGAAGGTACATCTACTAAAAGATCTGAACCTAACAGAGAGAACAAAGAATATGCTGAAACGTGGAGTCCCGTTTTCAAAGGAATTATTTTGGACACTTTCAATATTGTTGATCTAACAAATGAAAATCCAAGGATATATTATAGCAAAGAAGAATGGAATAAACATGAAGTTTCAAATGTGAAGCGGTGGCTACACTTAAATAGAAGAGAAAATCTTGATGCTCATCCTCCTCCACCAAAGTACTATCTCAAGCCTTATGCCTACTTTGACAAATAGTATGATAAGACCAAGGAGACCATGCTTGAGATCATTATATTCAAGATTTCTGCGAATGCCTCCCTAAACTTTTATATGAATATTGACATTTTGTTTAATTCTGGATATCTTTAAATTCATATATTTGTTCTATGCATTTTACTTTTTTTACTTTACTATGTGTGTAATTCAACTTAGTATATAGAGTTCCGACTTCTTCAAATATGGGGAGATTGTTGGGTATTGTATCTACAATAGCCCTGATTTGAAGAAGTGTCCCTTGAACTAAGTTGAATAGAGGGTGTATTTGATATTGTTTTCAGTTGTGTGTAGTGCATGTTATTATTATCAAGTACAAACCATTGACAGGTTACAATGGGTTTTCAAACACAATTTTATGCAATGTAATCCTTCATTGTATAGAAAATCGTGTTGACTCATGTGTAATCTCTTGAATGGAGTGTACTTCATCTAGCATCACAAAGGATTTAGACATTCAGAAGTTGTAGATTCAGTCTAAGAAAAATTCATCGAGAGATCATGTGTGTCTCATTAAATTCGTCATGTACTCATGTAGCCACTCGTAGAATTCATCGAGTGATCTCAGGAGTACTTGAGAGATCACTGAGAACTACTGACCAAAATGGCTAAGTATAATTTGTCGAGCACTCAGGGGAATTTGTCGAGTACTTACGTGAGTACTCGTGGAATTCGTTGAGTCCTTTTGAGAAGTCAAGTGAACTTCAGAGAGGATTGATGTTAGCTGGTTCTAAGTATATTCATCAAGATGACATGTAAATTCATCGAGTACTCTCGAGACCTTTCAGACAATTCGTCGAAATATCTCTTAAAGTCTCAACTTCTCACACAAGTTCTTTCCAAGTTATTTCGACAAATTCATCGAGTAGTCTGGAAAGTACATGTGATATCTCGACGAATTGGACTTAAGTAATTTTTCTTTCAGCATGGTTCTCGATTTTCATGACTTTCCTAAACTAGGGTTTCTGCCATGTACAGTACATATGGCCGGTAGACCTTTGTTCAAAATCAAGCCATTGGAGAAAATCGTCTATAAATAGTCTTGGATAATTTCAGATGACCTGGAATCGCAATTCAAAATGAGAAATTTAATTGTGCTCTTATTACCAAAAATGATCGGGATTTCAAATCTAATTTCACGAAGAACGTTGTTGTTGATTCTCTCCCGATCTGCGATTCATTTTGGAAAGAAAGAACATGATCGATCTCAAGATTTCAGATTTACATTCGCCCAAAGATCAATCGTTTCTTAGATTTGATCTGTATAGAAAATTCAGTTTCTTCTTTTTCCAGTCAGAACTTTCAAACAATGGAAAAGAATAATTTTTCAGATCTCAGATAAAGGAGTTCTCTTTTCAAACAAGAATTTTCTTATTGCTTGGTAGGAAGATTATTCTTCCGAGTTTATTTCGTAGATCCTTGTTGTAGGATCTAGTGTATAGGAAGTTGTTCTCCGATTTTGTAGGAATGGAAGACTTTGAGGTGTAAGATTATTATTAATCTAAGTTTTTGTGAAATAGTAGAGTCTAACCCTAAGTTCTAGATAGGCGAGGCGGGACAGTGGGCGTACTTAATTTGGGGAACCACTATAAATCCTTGTGTCCGTGTTGTGTTTATTTTCTCATTATATGTTCTTTATTCTTACTCAATTTTTATTCCGCTAAAAGCCGCACGATTCACCTATTCAGCCCCCTCTAGGTGATTTAGGTTGACAACTAGATACTTTCTGAGTTTTTTAGGAAAGATCTCAAGGAAGTCCCTTACTACTGGTACATAACGATACTTGTGACATCACTGTCTAAAAATATGGAGTCCTGGCAGTCTGGAGGATAGGAGTAGCAGACAGGTCTAGTGGTCTGGCAGACAAGAGTGGTGGACAGGTTAGCGGGTTGGCGTTTTAGTTCTAGAGGACTGCCTCTCTGGTAGTTTGGATGTGTTATAGCTTGGATGATAGAACTGTAGTTCTGGCAGTCTGGCGACCTTGCCTGGAGGTTTGGCAATTGTCCTCTGTAATTGCACTGGATTACTAAAACGCAATCTAGCACTTAGTAAGGGTTAATCGCAGTGCTGTCTAGTGGTCAGTGGCGGTGCGGTCTGAAGGCTGCCAAGGTCTTTCTGCTATCCTGTTTGAGCCGAGTTTGGCGGATAGTTGAGGATAGTCATAGTTGCGGTCTGGCAGTTAGTAACTGCCTAACCTCCCCGGGTAGCCCTATATGATAACCGCAATTATACCTTTGTGTGATCAGTAAAGGCTTGATTGTTGTTAAGGTTTGGTGGTTTCCAAGTGCAATCTCATTTGCGGTCAGGCGGTTAGAATCAGTCTAACTACAGCTCCTTAAAGTAGTCCACTGCATCCAGCCAGATAGAGACCTGAACGAACATGTTGATATCTCAAGCTATGTAACTGTGTGGATTGCTTGTCTAAGCGCACAGCCCACACAGAATGTTTTTTATCTATCCACGTAAACACACGTGTCTCTTTATCCCCCATTTTCTATAAATAGGGGGCATGCCCTTGTATTATTCACCTTTTGGAGGAATAAAAGTTCTCTTTATTTAGTCGATTTTCACATAGTATTAGAGCTAATCGGCCCATTTGCTACAATTTCTATTTTCTCGAGTGCGTTGTAGTGCAAGCGGTCTCTTTGTTTAAATGTCTGCTCTTCTCTTATCGTAGTTTTCTTTCTTAACCGCACTCTGCTCCTTTCTTCTTGTCATGGTCTCTCCTTATCGTGGTCTCTCTTTTCTTACTGCGGTCTCTCCTTTCCGCGGTGTCTCTTTTCTTACCGCAGTCTCTCTTTTATGCGGTCTCTCTTTTCTAACCCTCCCGCCCTTCCCCTTGCTTGTGTTTTCTGAGACAAGTTTCTTTGGTGGTCTCTCTCTAATCGTGCGGTTAGATTTTCTCTATCGGCCTTGTTGTATTTTTTGAGCGGTTTCCTTTTTTAGCGGCACGGTTAGATCTTTTTGTCTGTTTTCCCCTTTTTTATGGAGACTCTGACTCTCTCTTCTTCTACTCTATCTGCGCCTCCTACTATAACCGCTCCTTCTCTCTTCACTCGTTCTGGTAATTTGGATACCGCTTCTAAGCTCACTGGCCCAAATTATGCTGACTTGAGTGTTTACTTTGTCTTTTTGTTATGCTTTCAGCGTATGCGCCATCATCTAACTGATGACCCTCCTGCATATGGGTCTGCAGCCTTTAATGACAGGGATGCCAATGATGAGAACATGGCTTGCTAATAGCCGTTGGATCGGGTGACCAACCTTAGAGAGGGCGTAAATAAGGTTTTCAAATTAATACATAAATAAATTAAATTTCAGTCGGACAGTCTTTTTAGGATGCTATCCCAATGGCGGTAAGGCTACTGCCGACGTTAATTCACAAACACGATTTCGTTTTGTAGAATATCGTTTTGAGATTTATAACACAATACTCAATGCACCAGCAATATGTAGAAATGAAAAATAAGAAGAAACAATAAAACTTGATTTTATTCAAAACTAATAAAGGGTTTACATATAAGAAAAAACTAGATCTCCATGACGCCGAAGATCGGAGGCGATGAATGTGACACCCTTTTGGTTTCTATACTAACCCTTACCCAAGGACTGGTTGCCTCTCTCCCTTTCCTTCCCGGAATGTTCTTCAAGCCAGATATTCACCTTCCTCCCAGGAAGAGTCTTAAGCCCACTAGATCTCCCCAATCTAGACATCCTCCCAGGAAGATTTCCCACGAAACCCTTCCCAGATTCTGATGACCTTACCGGTCGATCTTTCTTACAAAGAGGTTAGAATAGAGAAAATACAAAAAGGGAAATAGAAGTTAGAAATTATTGCTCCCTCGAGAAGAGTTTCTTCCGTAGAGTAGTGGGCGATCAATGCTTCTAAACATCGTTCTTCTTGCACACGATCAAATGTTGATGGTCGTTGTAGACTTTGCCCTTTGGAGATCTTCAATCACGAACGGGAGGGAGATAGTCCTCTTTTCCTTGCTTGGAGATGGTGGTTCACTACGACAGAGGAGGCAGTGGAATCCTAATCGTGTGTAGTCTGTTCTTGTCTCCTCAGGAAAAGAAATGTGTGCTTTTATAGTTGTTTTAAAAAAAGCTACCGTCGACGCTAAGGTTATCGCATGGCGGTAGGTCTTTTCACGCGTTGTTGCAAGATTGTTGGGTCCATTGCCCTCAATGTCCTAGATTTGAGTGAAGTCAATCTTGTCAATGATATACACAAAGTTGTAGTTGATGCATGCATGAGTTCATACAAGCTAGATGTCCTAGCAACATTGATGGGACATATAGCCTAAATGGCTAAGTCAGGTAAACTGTTACCTAAGATGTGGATAGATAGAAAACCATCTATGTGCACAGGCGTTGAGTGAAGGTCATTCACTCAACACCAGATGACTTATAGTGCTGAGTGAAGCCTATATAATTAAAGTCAAAGGTGTGGCAAGCTGAGTAAGTGGCCAAGTCCACAGGCATTGAGTGAAGTCAACTCACTCAACTCCATACAGCAAAAGGCTGTGAGATAGTCTTATGCAGTAAAAGCCTAAGAGAAAATGGGCAGAAAAATGGTTAAGTCCATAAGCATTGAGAGAGTATCACTCACTCAACGCCACACTCTATATTCGTTGAATATTGCCCTATACGTCAAAGCCATAGAAAAGCTATGGTGATATTTGACTAAGTCCATAAGAGTTGAGTGAGGCAACCTCATTCAACACAATATGAAAAAGAGTTGATTATATCTCATCCAGTCAGTATCTGTGTTTTTAAGACATGGAAATTTGGCAAAGTCCAAATGCATTGAGTGAACCTTACTCACTCAATGCCAAGGGGAAGAAAGCGTTGAGTGAGACATGCTCACTCAACGCTCTCAACGCTATGACTCAGAGAATCTAGCTAAAGAAAAAGGCGTTAAGTGAGGCATGGTCACTCAACGCTCTCAACGTTTAAAGATGCTGAAGAAGTAGAAATTTGGTTAAGGTAGAATGCGTTGAGTGAGGCAAGCTCACTCAATGCTCTCAACGCCTAAATTACAGAAAGCATGGCTAAACGCACAAGGCGTTGAGTGAGGTGTGGTCACTTAACGCTCTCAACGCTAGACATGCAGAAAAGGCTGCAGAATTGGTTTAGGCACAAAGCATTGAGTGAGGCTTGTTCACTCAACACTATCAATGCTAGATAGATTGAACTATCTAAACACTTTGGCGTTGAGTGAAGCTCATTCACTCAATGCCTACTATATTAATGCTCGATTTTTGGCCAAGTCCACCGGTGTTGATGTCAGTAAAATTCTGCAAAATAGACAAAGTCAACTAACTTCAAATCAAGTACGGAGAAGCTACATAACACGACAAACCTTGTCGCAAAGCTACTGTACGTCTTCTTCCAAGGTGCAGCTGGATGCTGCAAGTGGGCCCCAATGATTTCTAAGAGCCTTTGATCTACGAACTACAAAAGGAAGAATGTGGGGAAGACGACAACAACTTTTAGGGTTTTATCAATTTGAAAAGTTGCAACTAGACTTCATCTTCCTCACCATTGCTGCAAGAACCATAAAGTTTTGTTAGTTGTGTGTCTTCTTCATCGACATCAGCAAGATTAGAGAATAACCTTTGAGGAAAAGACGGCAAGTTAGCTGGTGTCATCTTCACCTACATTAGCAAGTTCAGAAGGTCTTCCTTCTAAGGGAGAAGCAAAAAACTAGGAAGAGGTTTCTGCAAAAAAGTTGCCTCTTAGATCTGCAAGCTCAAAACTGAAGATCCACTTCTGTCGCTGAAAAGGAGAAAGAATAAAGTCGGTGACTCTGTCCTGTAAAGGAAGGGAAAGTGAAGTAGTTTACTGCTAGGTAATTCCATCTCAAGAACCTTGTAGTTGTGAAGAAAGTTTGAGCTGAGATAACTCAGCTTAAGGGGCTGTCACAGAGAAATTTCTCTGTGATAGATATAAATTCATTACATTCCTGTAGGATCCAACTGGATCTGAGTTGCAGGGCTTTCTGAGCCTGAGGTAGGGAAATATTGCCTGAGGTGAAGGAGAGTGAAGCTCTCTGGGTTGTAGGATCCAACTGGATCTAAGCTATAAGACTTGGTTTCAAGTCTGAGTTAGGTGGTTAATTGATCACTGAGTTGTAGGAGAGGAATACTCTCTGAGTGTAGGACCTTTGGGTCTAAGGTAGGATCCCTAGTGGATCTGAGGTTGGGATGTCCTCCCAGCCTAAGTGTAGGGCCTTTGGCCTGAGGTAGGTGATCTACCGATCACTGAGTTGTAGGCCCTAGTGGCTGAGTTGTAGGTCTTGGAGGAGACTGAGAGATCCTAAGGGATCTGAGGCATAAGCTCTTTTGAGCAGTGGCTTGGAGAAGGGCTTTGACTAATAGGAAGTTGGCAAGGTGGTTGGAGAGTGGATGTATCCAAATTTGGGGAACCACTATAAATCTATATGTGCTTTTCTGTGTTGTTTTCTTTGTGCAGGTACTTGAAAGCAAATTACTGCCAACACACTAAGTACAAAGAAAGATAAAATTAAAATCTAATAATACCAGTCATACAACTTATTCAGCCCCCTAGGTTGTAAGCTACCTTGAAATAAATACTTTCAAGTGGTATCAGAGGGAGGTTGCTCAAAAAGGATCTAACCATCTGAGTGATCTTCCAAAGTAGCTACAGACTGTTCTAATGGGTTCAGGAGGGAACTACAGGGAGCTGGGTGTCATAAAGCTTCTTATCTGCAGGAAGGAGGGATTTGGCATCTAGAAAGAGAGGGTCAGGCTGTTCATGGAGGTAGCTGACCCTAGAATATTTTTGACTATTAAAGAAGAACCTTTCATCTCCATGAAAGTGTCTGTCCTGGATGCAAACATCCAGACACCCAAGACATATGATGAAATGACTAAGGACGAAGTCATTCTTGCCATCATGGACAAGAGGGCTCAAAATGTCATTGTCAGTGTTATTGATGATTCTACCCTTCAGAATCTGATTCATTGCAAAACTGCAAAGGAGATGTGGGACACTCTGGTGATCTACATGAAGGGGACAGAGGAGGTCAGGGATGATTGAAAGTTTATGCTCAACAAGGAGTACGAGGCCTTCAGATAGACCAAGGGTGAGAACATAAACACATTCTATGAAAGACTCTTCAGGATAGTTAATGAGCTAAGGACCTATGGAAGGGTCTTTAGTAATTATGAACTAAATGATAAGCTCCTCAGGTCTCTCACCAGAGATTGGGACACAAAGATCTATGCCATCAGAGAAATGGCTAAGTAGGGTGGCACTCCACCTCACACCCTATTTGGAAAGCTGCTCTCTTATGAGATGCAGTTAACTGTCAGGAGAGAAGAAGAGACAAACAGCAAGTCTCAGGCCAAAGAGAAGTCTGTGGCTTTCAAAGCTGAAGCCACAAGCAAAAGTAGGAGAAAGACCCCTTCTCATCCAAGAAGACCAGCAGATTTGGACTGCTCTGAATTAGAAGCATCAGACAGCAGCATGTCTGATGAGGACTTTGTTGTCTTCTCCAAGCAGCTCCATAGGTTGATGAAGAAGAAGCAATGGAAGAGCAAACCCTCCTCCTCAGCACATCACTGGAAGAAATCCTCCAAGGAGGACATATATGGATCTAAACCCAGTAAACAGAATTCTGCTAATGTTATTTGTTATTGCTGCAGCAAACCAGGGCATGTCATTGCTGATTGCCCAGTGGAGAGAAGGGAGGATAATGAGAAGAAATCTCACCAAAAGCACAAGTGTAAGAAAGAAAAGTCCCTTCTGGCTAAGAAAGAAAAGAGCAGGACAGACTCATCATCATCTAAGTCTAAAGAAGAGGAAGCTTATATTGGGCTAATTGTTATTGCTGTTGTTAAAGATAAAGCTGTTATAGCAGGAGATGTTTATCCTCTAGGGAGGATAGGAATCAGGGCCCCTCTGACACTATCAGACAGTGACTCAGAGGTGGATGAAGATGGCCACAGCTATAGAGGGTTAATGGCAATGACTGATGAAGAGGGCAGCCAGGATCAGCCTGGTCAAAGTAAGGTATATTCCCCATCCAGTTCTATATTTAGACATGAGACAAGTCCTCATGGAGAAGCCTCTTCATCTAATGGTGAAGATGATTCTAGATCAGAGGGTGATGTCAATCAATTGATTGACAGATATATTGAACTTCTAGATGCCTTTAAAAATGTAAGAAGTTGACTAAGAAGCAGGCTAAGGAGATTCTATCTCTTCAACCAACTGCTTCTCAGCTTACTGAATTAGCTGTTGTGCTGAATCAGAAAATGAGGGAGCTCGGTCAACTGAAAACCCTATCAGACTTTTAGATGGAGACTATCAAAAGCAAAAATAGTCTCTTTAAAGATCCTGAAGAAAAGCTCCAGAGGGAGAAAAGTATTGTGGTGAGGTTCTCTCAGCACAAAACAGTGTTGCCCTTGATAGATTTCTTCTCCTCACAAAAGGGTAAGAAGGGTTTGGGCTTCAAGGATAGCACAAGACCTGCCCATCCCAAAGGGAAATGGAAAGTTCCAGTTGTGCAATGGCATCTATGCCACCTAACCCATTCAAGAGGGTGATATTCCCTTCAAATAGGTATGACCAGGAAAGCATATATGGTCACTACATGAATGGTATATCCACAAGTGGAACAAAAGGTGTTCCCAGCCATTATGGAAGCTATAGTAGGGCAAGTGCCTTTAAGGTTTCCCATGAGGAAATTCAAATGACCCATAATGGACCATTTGTCTTTGGTGATACAGCCCCCCTCTCAAAAATGTGGTCACAGCTAGTTTTCTGAACTTGTCAGCACATAATATGACTAAGGGTCAGTTTGTTAGCTTGCCTGATGTGGCTGTTTTAGATGCTATCAAGAGCATTCTATCTGAAAAGAAATGTGTTGCTGATAGGATTCAACGCATGCCACACAAGGCAGCAAGCAGATTAACTTTCAGTCAAATCCATGCTGAAAGGAAACAAAAAATAGTTGCATCTCTTCCTTCTGTCAAGACTGCAGTCAAACCAACTGCTAGGCCTACACAGAAAAGAAGATACAATATTCATGATTGTTGGTGTTGTGGCAATATAGACCATTATGTCATTAACTGCTGACACAATCCTAATGTGTTCAGAGCTAAAGTTAGTCCACCAGTCAGAAATGTTGTTGGTGGACATGTTTAGTTTCAAACTAATATGCACTCGGACCCAATAGATATTTAGGTCTGAAGGTAAAGTAAACTGCATATTACAGGTTAGTCTAAGTGGTCATACCCCTAT
The DNA here is from genome assembly GCA_039583875.1 of Platanthera guangdongensis. Classification (NCBI taxonomy): domain Eukaryota; kingdom Viridiplantae; phylum Streptophyta; class Magnoliopsida; order Asparagales; family Orchidaceae; genus Platanthera; species Platanthera guangdongensis. The sequence goes on from CM077154.1 coordinate 36,334,652, forward strand.
ATGGTACTTGGACAGTGGTTGTTCCAGGCACATGACTAAGACAAGTAGAAACATGAAGGAGTACACTCCCGTAAAAGATGGACCCAAAGTAATCTTTGGTGGTTCAGAGAGGGGGTAACAAGAGGATATGGTAAGATCACCAATGGCATAGTCACCATCACTAAGGTGGCTTATATTGAAGGGTTGCAACACAACCTAATAAGCATAAGGCGGCTCTCTGATCTAGGCTATGTTATTGTCTTCCACAAGGATAAGTGCCTAATTAGGAGGTCAAGTGACCAAGAGGTCATTTTGACAGACACTAGGAGTGGAAATGTTTATTGCTTGAACTTTCTATGTTTAAATACAGACTCTTTTATCTGTCTAGTGTCAAATGAGAAAGCCTCTTATAGTGTCATATGGCACAAGAGGCTAGCCCATGAAAATTATAAGACTATTGGCAAGTTATTCAGTCAAGAGCTAGTTAGGAATGGTCCCAATGTGAAGTGCTCCATGGAGGGCATTTGCTCTGCTTATTAAAAAGGCAAGCAGACAAAAGCTTCCTTTAAGGGTATTGGGATCAAAGATTCTGTGATGTGCCTATACCTCCTGCATATGAACTTTTTTGGTCCTATGTCAGTTCATAGTCTTGGTATGAAGGTCTACACCCTTATGGTGGTTGATGACTTTTCCAGATTTGCTTGAGTGTTCTTCTTCAAGAGAAAGAATGAAACCCTTGATATCTTCATTAAATTTGTCATGCAAATTCAGAATAAGTTTAACAGCTTTATGGTCAAAATCAAAAGTGACCATGGGACAGAATTCCAGTCTGATAGCATGACAAGGTTCTGTTAAGAGCATGAGATTCATTAAGAATTCTCTTCACCTAGAACACCCCAGCAAAATGGGATTGTTGAGAGGAAAAATAGAACTCTCATAGAAGCTGGTAGGACCCTGTTGAGTGACACATCTCTCCCAGAATATTTCTGGGATGAGGTAGTCAACATTGCATGTCATGTCCTCAATAGAGCCTCTATCACCAAGAGCCACAAGAAAACTCCCTATGAGATCTTGAAAGGCAGAAAACAAAACCTGAGCTAGCTTAAAATCTTTGGTAGTTAATGTTATGTGCTTTATAATGGAAAGTCTTATAAAACTAAGTTTTTTTGCCAAGTCCTTTGATGAAATTTTTGTTTGGTACAGTAATTATAGTAAAGCTTATAGGATCTATAACTTGCAAAACCAAGTTGTAGAAGAATCTGTACGTGTAGTCTTTGATGAGTCCACTATGATTAATAGGGAGCTACCAAGCTCCTCTTCCAGTACTGTAGGTACAGAAAAGATGATGGACAATCTGACCATCAAGGAAACAGAACCAGCTATATAGAATGAAGTGGATATTCCAGAAGGTCCAACGGACTCACTTGGAGCAGATGAGGTTCAGCAAGGAGCTATTCCTGAAGCTGATGTAGAAAGAAGATTACCTCCAGTAATGAGGCATTTAAGAGATCATCCAGGACACCAAACCATTGGTGAACCAAGCCATGGAGTAGTGACAAGAATCAGAAATCTGAATACAGCTATGTATGCAAGCTTCCTGTCACTAGTGGAGCCAAAGTAGTTTGAAGAGAACAACATAGATCAATTCTGGATAGTGGCTATGCAAGATCAACTAAACCAGTTCAAAAGAAGCAAAGTCTGGAAGCTAGTTCCCAGACCTCATGGACATAATGTCATTAGATTCAAGTGGATCTATAGAAACAAACTTGATGAAAATGGGAATATAATCAAGAACAAAGTAAGACTGGTAGCTAAGGTATACAGGCAAGAAGAAGGCATTGATTTTGATCAAACCTTTGCCCCTATAGCAACGTTGGAAGCCATAAGATTGTTCCTTGCATATGTTGCACACAAGGGATTCAAGGTCTACCAGATGATGTGAGGTCATGCTTCCTGAATGGTGACTTAAAAGAGGAAGTTTATGTTGAGCATCCTCCACATTTTGTAGTTCCTCACTCACATGATTTTATTTATAGACTTAGCAAAGATCTATATGGGCTAAAGCAAGCCCCTAGAGCATGGTATGAGACCTTATCTAGCTTCCTCATTGAGAACCAATTCTCATGGGGGAAGATAGACAAGACCCTATTCCTGAGGGAATCTAAGAGTAAGATCATCCTAGGTCCGATTTATGTAAATGACATCATCTTTGGATCTACTGATGACAACCTCTGCAGGAAGTTTGCCAAACTTATGCAGGGGAAGTTTGAGATGAGCAGTATGGGTGAACTTAAGTTCTTCTTGGGTCTTCAAGTAAGACAAACTGATGATGGCTTGTCCATATCCCAGTCTAAGTTCACTAGGAAGTTAATAAAGAAATTTGGTATGGAAAATTCCTCCACCATAAGAACTCCCATGAGATCAAGCATGCCCATATGCAAAGATGATGCAGGGAAACCTATTGATGAGATTTTGTATAGGGTGATAATTGGCTCCCTTTTTTATCTAACTGCTAGTAGGTCAGACATCATGTATGCTACATGTGTTTGTGTTAGGTATCAGGCTTGCCCCAAAAATCTCATTACTCTCCTACAAAGAGAATTCTGAGGTATCTTAAAGGCACACCAGATCTTGGCCTGTGGTACCCTAGGAATGGGGAATTTGAACTAACTGGCTATTCAGATGTAAACATTACAGGCTGCAAGGAGGATAGGAAGAGCACTTCTGACACGTGTCAATTCCTAGATGGAAGACTAGTTTCATGAAGCAGCAAGAAACAAACTAGTGTTGCAATTTCAACAGCATAGTTAGAGTACATTTCAGCAGGTAGATATTGTGCTCAGTTGCTATGGATTCAGCATCAGCAGCAGGACTTAAACCTTCAGATAAGTAAAAGTTCTCTATCTTGTGATTCTACTAGTGCAATTTCAATTGATAGGAATCTTGTCTCCCGCAGCGTCAGCACCAGGACTTAAACCTTCGGATAAGTAAAAGTTCCCTATCTTTTGATTCTACTAGTGCAATTTCAATTGATAGGAATCTTGTCTCCCACAGTAGGACTAAGCACATTGAAATCAGATATCATTTCATTAGGGAGCATGTGGAATGTGAAGATATCAACCTTGAGTTTATTCCAAACGACAAGCAAGTGGCTGACATCTTCACTAAACCAATAGATGAAGCAAAGTTTAACAACTTCAAGTTTGAGTTGGGAATGTTAAACCTGGTATAGCTTCAGTTGCTCCTCATTTAGTTGCAAATTATTTTATATTTTGCGGAAGGAATTATTCTCCAGGAAAATGAAGACTCTTCAAGATGATGCATCAGTTGAGGGGGAGCATGTCCAGCATTATTCCAGCAATTTAGAACCCTGCTAGCTATTTGTTGAAGTCAATAGGGGGAGGAAAAGATGAGCAAGCAAGGAGGTGTGGTTACCATGATAAAGAATGATTGCAGCAATTCAGGGGAAGAAGGTATAGTTCACCCTGTAGACAAGGAGGAGTGGTAAAAAGTTATGGTAACTATAAATCATTCTCCAGTAACAGGGTTTTTTTAAAAATTATTTTTGTTGTATAGAGTTATGTATGTCATTGACTTACTATTGAATCATTTGCTTAAGAGTTTTGACTTTCTCAAATAGGGAGAGATTTTTGGGTCCATTGCCGTCAATGTCCTAGATTTGAGTGAAGTCAATCTTGTCAATGATATACATAAAGTTGTAGTTAATGCATGCCTGAGTTAATACATGTTGGATGTCTTAGCAACATTAATGAGATAGATAGCCAAAATGGTTAAGTCAGGTAAATTGTTACCTAAGATGTGGATAGATAAAAAACCATCTATGTCCACAAGCGTTGAATGAAGGTCATTCACTCAACACCAGATGACTTATAGTGCTGAGTGAAGCCTATACAGTCAAAGCCAAAGGAGTGGCAAGCTGAGTAAGTGGTCAAGTCCACAGGCATTGAGCGAAGTCAACTCACTCAATGTCATACACAAAAGGTTGTGAGATAGGCTTATGCAGTAAAAGCCTAAGAGAAAATGGGCAGAAAAATGATTAAGTCCATAGGCGTTGAGTGAGTATAACTCACTCTACGCCACACTCTATATTTGTTAAATATTTCCCCGTAAGTCAAAGCCATAAAAAACCTATGGTGATATTTGATTAAGTCCTTAAGCATTGAGTGAGGCAACCTCACTCAACGCCATATGAAAAAATGTTGTCTATATCTTATCCAGTCAGTATCTGTGTTTTTAAGAAATGGAAATTTGGATAAGTTCAAATGCGTTGAGTGAAGCTTACTCACTCAACGCCAAGGGGCAGAAAGAGTTGAGTAAGACATGCTCACTCAATGCTCTCAATGCCATGACTCAGAGAATCTGGCTAAAGCAAAAAGTATTGAGTGAGGCATGGTCACTCAACGCTCTCAACGCTTAAAGATGCTGAAGAAGTAGAAATTTGGTTAAGGTAGAAAGCGTTGAGTGAGGCAAGCTCACACAACACTCTCAATGCCTAAATTACAGAAAGCATGGCTAAAGGCACAAGGCGTTGAGTGAGGTGTGGTCACTCAACGCTCTCAACACCAGACATGTAAAAAAGGCTGCAGAATTGGTTAAGGCACAAAGCGTTGAGTGAGGCTTGCTCACTCAATGCTGTCAACGCCTAGATAGACTGAACTGTCTAAACACTTTGGAATTGAGTGAAGCTCATTCACTCAATGCATATTCTACTGATGCTCGAATTTGGATAAGTCCAAAGGTGCTGATGTCAACAAAATTCTGCAAAATTGACAAAGTCAACTAACTTCAAATCAAGTATGGAGAAGCTACAGAACATGACAAACCTTGCCGCGAAGCTACTATACATCTTCTTCCAAGGTGCAGCTAGATGCTGCAAGTGGGTCCCACTAATTTCTAAGAGCCATTGATCAGCGAAGTACAAACGAAAGAGTGTGGGGAAGACGACAACAACTTTTAGGGTATTATCAATTTGAAAAGTTACGGCTGGACTTCATCTTCCTCGCCATTGATGCAAGAACCAGAAAGTTCCGTTAGCTGTGTCTTCTTCATCGGCATCAGCAAGTTCAGAAGGTCTTCCTTCTAAGAGAGAAGCAAAAACTAGGAAGAAGTTTTTGCATAAAAGTTTCCTCTTAGATCAGCAAGCTCAAAACTGAAGATCCACTTCTATCGCTGAAAAGGAGAAAGAATAAAGTGGGTGACTCTGTCCTGTAAAGGAAAAGAAAGTGAAGCAGTTTATTGCTAGTTAATTCTAGCTCAAGAACCTTGTAGCTATGAAGAACGTTTGAGCTGAGATAACTCACCTCAAGGGGCTGTCACAGAGAAATTTCTTTGTGATAGATATAAATCCATTACATTCCTATAGGATCCAACTGGATCTGAGTTGTAGGGTTTTCTGAGTCTGAGGTAGGGCAATATTGTCTGAGTTGTAGGAGAGTGAAGCTCTCTGAGTTATAGGATCCAACTGGATCTGAGCTGTAGGACTTGGTTTCAAGTCTGAGGTAGGTGGTCAATTGATAACTAAGCTGTAGGAGAGGAATACTCTCTGATTGTAGGACCTTTATGTCTGAGGTAGGATCCCTACTGGATCTGAGGTAGGGCTGTCCCCTCAGCATGAGTGTTGGGCATTTGGCCTCAGTTAAGTGATCTACTGATTACTGAGTTGTAGGCACTAGTGGTTGAGTTGTAGGACTTGGAGGAGACTGAGAGATCTTGAGGGATCTGGGGTGTAAGCTCTTTCGAGCAGTGGTTTGGAGAAGGGCCTTGACTAACAGGAAGTTGGCAAGGTGGGAGGAGAGTGGATTTACCCAAATTTGGGGAACCACTATATATCTGTGTGTGTTTTTTTGTGTTGTTTTCTTTGTGCAGGTACTTGAAAGCAAATTACTGCCAACACACTAAGTACAAAGAATGATAAAATTAAAATCTAATAATATCAGTCATGCAACCTATTCACCCCTAGGTTGTAAGCTACCTTGAAATAAAGACTTTCAAAGATATCAATCAATAAATTAGAAAAAATCCAAAAATATTCTTTTACCGCTTTTGGATAGCGCGGCGCGGTAGAATTGTCAACGGTTTCTTCTCGACGCTACCAGCTTGACGGTCGTTGACATGGCTAACGCATGCGGTAGTCCTAGTCCTTGATGGTAGGTCACGGAGTGAAAACATGTCGTCCTCAACTTGTAAGCCTGCATAGATAGCGCAGGCGATGATGGTGGTGGTGGTCCAAATCCGGGATGATTCATTTGAGGCGGGCGTTGAGCATTATTGGGATTGCTCCATGAGAAATTAGGATGGTTCCTTAAACATGTATTATAACTATTATTGAATGGAATACTATTATTCGGCATAAAGGAAGGGCGATATGAATTTCCTATGTAGTCAACATGCTCTTCGATAACATTATTATTATTAGCCCAATTAGTGGTGGCGGAGGTATCAGACATCTCTGTCACTTTCTTAGTAAGTCATTCTACTTTTAACGCTAAACTAGTGGTGGCCTCGACTTCATATATTCAGGTCGGCTTGTTACAGTGCGACTGTGGCACAATCCACTAACAAGCATTCATGGTCATCTCCTCAAAAACTGATTTTGTTATTAAGAGTGCCTCTGGCGGGCGCATAAATCATTTGCCTTGTTTATACATTCAAACCATAAAAGAACATTTGAACTTGTTGACAAATAGGCAGGACATGATGAGGACTTCTCCGCAAAAGTTCTTTGAAGCATTCTCATGTGTCAGATAGACTCTGAATAAAATTGCATAAAGGATAGAATGTTCGTACGTAATTTTGCGATTTTTACCAGAGGAAAATGTTTAGTTAAACATTTCTCCTTCATTTCGGCCCATATAGAGAACTCGGCCACTGCTTGGGCTTTATCCGTGAAAGTATTTAGTTATCGACCTAAATCACCTAGAGGGGGGTGAATAGGTGAGTCTTGCGGCTTTTAGCGGAATTAAAAATTTATCAAAATAAATCACACAAAATAAGAGAGCACAACACAGACATAGATTTATAATGGTTCCTGAAGATGGGTACGTCCACTTTCCCGCCTCGCCTTCTAACACTTCAGGCTAGACGCGACTAATTCACCAAAAACTTAGATTATAACAATCTTACATTTGCAGTATTCAACTCCTACAATCTCGGAGAACAACTGTTGGATACATTGGAAAATGTGTACCAGATTTGAAGAAGCCTCACCTTACTCAATGATATGCATCAAGGTGTATTTGATGTTGTTTTGAGTTTATATGTGCAGGTTAAGAAAATGCAGGAATGCATGAAAAAGTTTCTAAGTCCATGAGTCGACACTAGAAGAAGTTATGTCGACACTTATGAAGGCTTGTGTCGATAATGGAGAAAAGCTGTGTCGACACTTGGAGTCAACTGTGTCGACACACAGAGGCAGTGTTGACACACAGAGAAGTTTAGTCGATATCAACTGTGTCGACACACAGAGGCAGTGTCGACACACAGAAGACTTTGTCGACATCAACTATGTCGACACACAGGACTTGTGTCGACACATGGCAGAGTTTCAGCAACGTCAATTTGTGTGAAGAGTAGAAGTGATTGTGTCGACACACAGAATTAGTGTCAACACATTCTACAGAAGCTGTGTTGAGAAGTAGAGTCAACACCAAAGGAGCTGTGTCGACACCACCAAGGCTTGTGTCGACACTTAGTCTACTTGTGTCGACACATGATGAAGTTCTGTCTCGACACTTTGCTGTCAGAGACAGAGATTCAAGAAGTGACAGGATGACTTGACAGCTACCATTACCAACCGGTCTACTGCAACTGTCAGAGCTGTCAGAAGTTTGTAAAAAACTGGATCAGCCGGTTACCTTGGAGAAAGTCTATATAAAGACATTCTCTATCAACAGAAAAAAAAAGGAAGATATATACAAACACTGATACTGAATACATAAAAAAAGAAGAATTTGGAGAGAGAGAGAGAGAGCTCCATCTATTGAAGAAAAGAAAGTGACTTATATCAACAAGTCCCTCAAGTGCAGATTCTGAACTAGTCTGCCAAGAAGGATTCCGATTGAGATCTGAATTTCAAGAAAGAAGCTGATTGAAGATCAACTTCAAAAGAGTTGAACCCTACTGAGTTCAGATTCAATAAGCTTTGAAGAAAGCTAAGAGTGGTTGTTCTCTGCCATCAGATTCTTCCAAGAACTGATCAAGAAACCATCCATCCTTTCTCTCTCTACTAGGGTGGTGGTATATTACAAACTTAAATCTATTTTCTGTAGGATCTTTATAAGATCTGAGTTGTAAGCCTGTTTTTATAAAGGCTGAGTTGTAGGAGATTATTTTCTCTGAGTGGTAGGCCTTGTTGAAGGCTGAGGTAGGGAAGTGAGCCTGAGTTGTAGGAGAATGTTATCTCTGAGTTGTAGGCCTTGTAGAAGGCTGAGGTAGGGCAGATTGCCTGAGCTGTAGGAGTGTGGACTCACTCTGAGTTGTAGGAGCCTTGTTTGGGTTCTGAGCTGTAAGATCTGCGGATCTGAGGTGAAGAGAAGAAGTTAGGTCGAATCTAGCACACTGCTAGATAGGTGAAGGGGGAAAGTGGATGTACCCAGACCTTGGGGAACCACTATAAAATTGTGTGCAATCTGTGACTGTGTGTATTTCTGTGAATTCTGTGATTGTGGTAGTTGTAGAACTGGTAGATTAATTTGATTATCTGAATAAATATTCTGCATTAGTGTAAAAAGGAATTGCACCTATTCACCCCCCCCCCCTAGGTGTTTAGGAACCTATTCTTTCAAGTGGTATCAAAGCGAGGTTGCTCAAAGATAGACTTAACAGTCTGAGTGAGATCTGTGAGGCAGAATAAGTTCAAGAAAATGGGTTCAGGAGAAAACCATAAAGAACTTTGTGCAATGAAATTTCCTATTTGCAGGAAGGAAATCTTTGGTATTTGGAAGGAAAGGGTCCGATTATTTATGGAAGCATCTGATCCTAGAATCTATATAACAGTTAAGGAAGGACCATATGTTCCAATGAAGGTTTTTGTTCTTGATGCCAATCAAAGAATTCCAAAGGATTTTTCAGAGATGACTAAGGATGAGATCATCTTGGCTACAATGGATAAAAGAGCAAAGAATATTATAGTGAGTGTCATTGATGATTCAACATTTTAGAATCTAATTCACTACAAAACCTCCAAGGAGATGTGGGACACATTGATTGTCTACATGGAGTGTTCTGAAGAGGTTAGGCAAGATAGAAAGTCTATGCTTAATCAAGAATATGAGAGTTTCAGACAGGCCAAGTCTGAAAGTATAACTGAATGTTATAAGAAGTTCTACAGGATTGTAAATGAATTAATGTCTTATGGAAGAATATTCAGTACATATGAACTGAATGACAAATTCCTTAGGTCTTTGACTAAGGATTGGGATACAAAGATCTGTGTCATAAGGGAAGTGGCCAGACTGGCAGTGATTTCACCTCCAACACTGTTTGGAAAATTGTTGTCTTATGAGATGCAGCTGTTAGCCAGAAAGGAGGAAGAGAAAAATACAAAGGGTGACTACAGAGAAAAGTCAGTGGCCTTCAAAGTAGAAGCCACAAGGAAGAATAGGAGAATGTCTCCATCATCTCCTAAGAAAGATGCAGAAGTGATTTCAGAAAATTCTGATAATCACAGTACAGATAGCAGTAATTCTGATGAAGACTTTGCAGCATTCACAAGGCAGTTCCAGAGATTCTTAAAGAAGAAGCAGTGAAAATCTAAGCCATCCTCATATCAGTCCAAGGATGACTATTATCAGAAGAGGAAATCATCCAGGAAGGACAAGAGTGGGAAAAAGCCTAGCAAGTCAACTACATCAAAAATTATTTTTTATTGCTGCAACAGACAAGGACATGTTGTGGCTGACTGTCCAGATAAAAGGAAGGAGACTGCTGATAAAAAGAAGTCATAGTACAAGAGCAAGAAGGAGAAATCCTTGGTAGCTAAGAAAGAGAAAAGTTGGACAGATCAATCAACTTCAGAATCTGAATCTGAGGCTAAGGCATATATTGGTTTGTTTGCAATAGAGGAAGAGAAAGAGTTCATGCAATTACTGGACTCTATCTATGAGTAAGAGGACCATCAGTGCAAAGGATTGATGGCAGTGTCTGAAGAAGACCAGTGCCAGGATCAGCCTGGCCCCAGTAAGGTAAAAAGTGTATCTATAGATTCTGATTATTTCACTGGGTCAGAATCAGATGCATCTTCATCAAGAGATGAAGATGGGTCTGAATCTGAAGGATATATTGATCAGCTGATATATGAATATGGGGATTTGCTGCAGGCACTCAAGAGAAGCAAAAACCTGGCCAAACATCAGGCTAAGGAAATTGCAACTCTTAAGTTGGCTGCATCTGATTCAGAGAAGCTGATGGATCAAAAGATGAATGAGATTGCCAAGCTGAAAAACATAACAGTTATTCAGATGGGAACAATCACATTCAAAAATGATTAGATTAAAAATCTGGAAAATAGACTTTAGAAAGAGAAGTAGATTGTGGCTAGTTTCTCTAAGCCAAAATTTATCCTACCTTTAATAGATGACTTTGTGTCACAAAAGGGTAAGGCAGGAATAGGCTTTAAGAGAACTGCATGGACTACTAAGTCTATTAATAAAGGCAAAGCCCCAGCACAAAACAAAAGATCTGATGTCAGCAATACAGCTAAGATTGTACCTAAAAAGAGGTATAATAGGTTTGAGTGTTGGTGTTGTGGTAAGATAGGCCATTTTGCCTTAGACTGTTGGCACAACACCAGTGTCAAGGAGAATAGCAGTCTGCCTGTTAGAAGAGCTGCAGGCAGATTTGTTAAGTTTCAGGCTAACTTGAACCAAGGACCCAAAATTTATTTGGGTTCTAAGGTTAAGTAATCTTTATTGCAGGTGAGTCCAAGTTGTCATGCCCCTATATGGTACTTGGATAGTGGATGTTCCAGGCACATGACTGGAACAAGGGGATTGCTGAAGGACTACTCACCAATGCAGAATGGGCCTAATGTAATCTTTGGTGGTTCTGAAAAAGGAGTCATCAAAGGTTTTGGTAATATTTCTAACAACTCAATAATAATCACTCAAGTGGCCTATGTAAAGGGTTTGAAACATAACATAATAAGCATAAGCCAGCTGAGTGATCTAGGATATGACATTTCATTTGTCAAGAATGAGTTTCTTATCAAGAGGTCAAGTGATCAAAAAGTCATATTGACTGGCTATAGAAAAAGAAATGTGTATTGCCTAGATTTTGTGTGTGAGAATAAGAATTCTCCTATCTGTCTTGTGGCTGATGAGAAACCCTCTCATTGTGTCAAATGGCACAAGAGGCTAGCTCATCTTAATTACAAGATTATTGGCCAACTTTTTAGTAAAGAGTTAGTGAGGAATGGTCCTCAAGTTAAGTGTTATAAGGATGGGATATGCTCAGCTTCTCAAAAAGGCAAGCAGACTAGATCCTCCTTTCATAGCCTAGAAACCAAAGATTCAGTGAGGTGCTTATACCTCTTGCATATGGATTTATTTGGTCCTATGTCAATTCATAGTTTAGGTAGGAAGGTCTATACTTTTGTGGTGGTAGATGACTATTCTAGATTTTCATGGGTATTCTTTCTGAGCCAGAAATCTGAAACCTCAAATGTCTTCTACAATTTTGTCAAACAAATTCAGAATGAATTAGATAGTTCAGTGGTCAAAATCAGAAGTGACCATGGAACTGAATTATAATCTGAAAGTATGACAAAGTTGTGTGAAGAATTTGGGATTCATCAGGAATTCTCTTCACCTAGAACATCTCAGCAAAATGGCATTGCTGAAAGAAAGAATAGGACATTGATTGAGGCTGGAAGAACACTATTGAGTGACACTACTCTCCCAGAATATTTTTGGGCTGAGGTAGTAAACACTGCATGCCATGTGCTCAATAGGGCTTTCATCACCAAAAGCCACAAAAAGACACACTATGAGGTTATGAAGGGCAGAAAACCAAACTTATCCTATTTCAGGATCTTTGGTTGCAAGTGTTATGTGCTTAACAATGGCAAATCTCACCTAAATAAGTTTGCTGCCAAATCCAAAGATGGGATATTTGTTGGGTACAGCAACAATAGTAAGGCTTATAGGGTCTACAATTTGGCTACTCAAGTTGTAGAAGAGTCAGTTCATGTCATCTTTGATGAAACTAGACTTATTAACAGTGAGTTGCCAAGTAGTTCTTGTAGCTCTCCAGGTATACAGCAGAAGATGTACCAGCTTACTATCAAAAAAGATCCAACTACAAAGCAGGATGTGGAAAATGGTAGTTGCTGTCCAGGGGGAGTACAAGACACTCAAAAGGAAAATGAAGACCATGAGGTGCAGCATAATGAAGAGATTGTAGAAGGTCAAACTGTTGATAGATTACCTCCAGCAGTTAGATAGTTAAAAGATCATCCTGCACACCAGATCATTGGTGATCCAAGACATAGAGTACAAACAAGAAGTAGGAACTTAAACACAGCTCTTTGCTCAAGCTTATTATCTCAAGTGGAACCTAAGAGATTTGAAGAAGCTATTCTAGACCCTCACTAGATTGATGATATGCAGGAGGAGTTAAATCAATTCAGAAGGTGCAAGGTCTGGGATTTGGTTCCAAAACCAAAGGGCCACAATGTCATAGGGACAAAGTCGATTTATAGAAACAAGCTTGATGAGAGTGGGATCATAGTGAAGAATAAGGCAAGACTAGTTGCCAAAGGATACAGACAGGAGGAGGGCATAGACTTTGATCAGACTTTTGCCCATGTGGCAAGGTTGGAAGCTATCAGGCTATTTCTAGCCTATGCAGCATATCAAGGCTTCAAAGTATTCCAGATGGATGTTAAGTCTGCATTTTTAAATGGAGACTTAAAAGAGGAGGTCTATGTAGAACAGCCCTCAGGTTTTGTTGATCCACTCAAACCTAATTATGTTTATAGACTTAGGAAAGCTTTGTATGGGTTAAAACAATCTCCAAGGGCTTGGTATGAAACTCTGTTTAATTTCCTCATTGAGAACAAATTCTCAAGGGGGAAAATAGACAAGACTCTATTCCTTAAAAAATCCAAAGGAAAGATCAACCTAGTCCAAATATACGTTGATGACATAATATTTAGTTCTACTGAAAATAACCTTTGTAGAAAGTTTGCAAAACTTATGTAAGGAAAATTTGAAATGAGCAGTATGGGAGAACTTAAGTTCTTCTTGGAACTCCAAGTAAGACAGACTGAAGATGGCTTGTCCATATCCCAGTCTAAGTTCACCCTGGAGTTAATTAAGAAGTTTGGTATGGAATCATCCACTACCATGAGAACTCCAATGGGGACAAGTATGTCTCTAAGCAAAGATGATGCAGGAAAACCTGTAGATGAATCTTTATATAGAGGGATAGTTGGCTCCCTCCTATATCTGACTGCTAGTAGACCAGATATCATGTATGCTACATGTGTCTGTGCTAGGTACCAATCCTGCCCTAATGAATCTCATCTTACTGCTGTCAAAAGGATTTTGAGATATCTTAAGGGCACCCCTAATCTAGGCCTTTGCTATCCTAGGAATAGAGATTTTTTACTAATGGGCTATTCAGATGCAGACTTTGCAGGTTGCAAAGTAGATAGGAAAAGCACAACAGGCACTTGTCAATTTCTAGGAGGAAGACTAGTGTCATGGAGCTGTAAGAAGCAAACAAGTGTGGCAATTTCCATAGCTGAGTCTGAGTATGTTGCTGCAGGAAGTTGATGTGCACAGCTGTATTGGATACAGCATCAGTTAGAAGATTATGGTATTCAGGTAAGTAGAACTCTTTTATTATGTGATTATACTAGTGCTATTTCTATTGCTCATAATCATGTTTCTCATAGTAGAACAAAGCATATAGAAATAAGATACCATTTTCTTAGAGATCATGTAGAGAAAGAAGATATTTCTTTAAAATTTGTTAACACTGATTTACAAATTGCAGACATGTTCACAAAGCCTTTAGATGAAACTAAATTCAATAATTTCAAAATTGAATTAGGTATTTTGAATATAAATTAGTTTAACAAATTTGGCCAAGTAAAATGGTGTCGACACAAAAAGTTGTCTGTGTCGACACATAGTAGTTTGTGTCTACACTCCAGGAAAGTTGTGTCGACACATCTAGAGAATCAGTGTCAACACTTCAGAGAAGTAGTGTCGACACATCCAGAAGTGGTGTCGACACTTAGAGTAAACACGCAGATTTCGTCGAGCGCAGAATCGACACATATCGTCGAGCACAGATTCGTCGACCTCAGATCGTCGAACTCGACTAAGACAAATAGAATTGATGTCGAGACATTAGAAGTCTGTGTTGACACATTTCAACTGTGTCGACACATTTAGAGAATTTTGACGTGGCTTTTGACCTTCATGATTTAGAAGGGTATAAATAGGTCAACAACAAACCCTGTCGACACACTCTCCATTTTGAGACCAAAACCTTATGTCGACAAATTATCTCTTCTCAATTCAAGATTTCTCTCAACCCCAATGGCACCAAAGCTAGAAGATAATGTCAACGAAGGTTATGAGCTGGTACGCAACGTCTTTGATAATGCGGAACCCGAAATTAAAGCAGTAGTAACCCTAATTACAGAAAATGGTTTGGAATTTCTGGTATCTGAACCTACAAAGATATGGAAGAAAGAAATACTAGAATTCTAAGGCGCATCTACTTTAGATTCGACTGGACTTAAGATCAATCTATAGTTCAGGGAGCTAAAGTTAAACTTACCTTGAAGAGCTTAAGGAAAACTCTTCAACTCCCAAGAACACAAGAAGAAGAAGAAGAAGCACCTTCTACTAAGACTAGGGAAGCACTTCAGTGGTGTGGATTGGATTCCACCATGAAGATTATGTCTGCAATGAATAGAAAAGGGATGAATCTACAAGGCAAATTCCTTTCAGAAGTGGTTGGAAAAGTCAATCTCTGCAAGCCAGGGGGCATGATAGGATTTCATCCTATATGTTCATCCTGATGACCAGGATTATCTACAGACTGAACACAGATTGGTCTGCAGTAATATTTGAGAAAATTAAGGAAAGCATTAAGAAGCCAAATCTGGGAAGAATCATGAGTTTATACTTGGCTAGAACAATTCCAGAAGTAATGGAATAGATTACTGGTTCTAAGATCAACCATATGAGAAGAATGGACATAAGAATAATCTCCAGATGGGATAGAGTCCTAACAAAGGACATGCCTGATGAAGAGAGGCCAGAGATTCCTGAAAAATCTCCTGCACAAGATATTACAGATAGTGCTAAGGTGCAGGGGGAGCCTCATCTTGAGGAAGAGCCAACCCACTTGGAAAGTGAAATGGCTATACAGACTATTCTTGAGGTAATTCAAGAAGTTAATCAATCAATTTTCAATAATGAGGATGAAATACTAACTGAGTCCTTAATTGATGCTGACCAAAACACACAACTAAACAGTCAAGCACAAGATGTTATCATGGAGGATATATTTACAGCTGCAGATGCTCCTGAGTTGGTAGTGCCTCAAGTCCCTACTCAACAAGAGTTTACCCTTGAAGAGTTGTTTCCTGATATAGTACAAGCAAGAACTGAGGGGGAGTAAACTGAATTTGAGTGGGAGAAAGCAGAAATTGAGGGGGAGCCAATTAACATTGAGGGGGAGCAAGTAAGTCCTGAGAGGGAGAAGCAAGGGACTCAGGGGGAGCTACCTAGGACTGAACAGGAATTGCCTCCTAGTCCTAATGAAAGAGTTGATATAGCCAGTACCTCAGCTTCTGAAGATGAAGCAGAAATACAAGGCAAAAAGAGAAAACTGATGGTTTTCAAAAGGAGAAGTCAAAACTATAAAAGGGCTTTACAAACTGCTCCTCAACCTGCCCCAGCAACTGATTATAGTTCTTTGTTGATATCCTTGCAAGTAAAATTGGATGAACAAAGGATAGCCACGGAGAAGTATATAGATGAAACTCATAATGATCTGCAATTCTCCTTGGCACAAGATATCAAATCCATTAGATTTGAAGTCAATCAGAATAAGAAGGAAATGATAGATTGTTTCCACAAAGGTGGCAATGTTGTAGTCTTTCTTGCAAAACAACAAGTAGGCATAAAGACTCAAGTTGATGATATAGTTGTTAAGCAAGGCTATGTGCTTGAAAATCAACTAAGAATGAATGACAATCTGACTGAATCACATAATGTGATTGTCACAAAATTGAAGAATACTGCTGCTGCCCAGACTGAGGCAAGTGCTAAAGCTAAGTCAAATTTTGATAAATAATTATAGGAAGAATTAGCTGTTGTCCAATCAGCTATTAAGACTTCACAAAAGATCATTTCTGATCAGCTGCTGAAAATAAGGTCATTTTATAATGATGGTGTTAATTATCTAGATGAACAAGTGAGATTTCAAAAAGATGACCTTAGATATCACATTGAAAGAGAAGTCATAAAGGGGGAGAGAGTATTAGTTAAAGCAGGCTCAGATCATGCTAAATGGATATCTAATAGCATCAGAGCCACACTTGGATATCCACTCCTCTGTGATGATGATAATATAGTTGAGTCAGGTGTGCAACCTGCTTATTTAGAAGGTGATCAACCTGAAGTTGCTCAGGTTATTTACCCTCCAGCAGATTTTGAGATGATTCAGCAAGAAGTACAATCAATGTAAAGCCCTCCAAAGGGTAATAAAAATGTTATCATTGAGAAAGTTGAAATGTCAGAGGCAGCTGTGAATAAGGAGCAAGAAGCTCAACTGTCAAGGAAGAGATTCAGAGAACAGACTGAGTTGAAGCCTGATTTTGAGCAGTGGAGTCCTACTTCAAGGAATATCATATTGACTTCCTGGAAGGCAGTAAAAGACAAGACCCATGACAGGGGTAAATGGTACACAGAGCAAGAATAGCAAAAGCATGAATCTAGACAGGAAGCCATTTTGTAGTATAGAAGAAAGGCAAAAGCTAGGAAGCTACCTCCTAATGCTCAGGAGCCTAGCAAGTATTTCCCAAAGCCTTTTCATTATTTTGAAAGGCAAAGAATAAGGGCTGAAGAACAAAAGAAGAAAGATCTAAAGGGCAAGAAGCCAGCTGAAGATATTGATGCTCCAGTACAAGCCAAGATCCAATCAGGCAAAGGCATAGTCATCAAGGAGCCTGAGCAGCCTTAGGATAGATTTACTAGATTTTACAACTTTGTAATCTTTAGTGTTAGAAATCTATGTAAACTATTGTTAAAGAAACTTTTGGAAGTTTAAACAAAATAATGTTTAATGCTCATTATTTGCATCATTATTCTGAGATGTCATTTTATACATGTTTTGTTTATAAGATTCCCTGTCATATAATGTTTTTATACATCATTATGTGTGTTTATTATGAATGGTGTATATCATTGACTAACGGTTATGACTTCTCCAAATAGGGGGAGATTGTTGGGTACATTATAAAATGTGTACCAGATTTGAAGAAGCCTCACCTTACTCAATGTATGCATCAAGGTGTATTTGATGTTGTTTTGAGTTTATATGTGCAGGTTAAGAAAATGCAGGAATGCAGGAAAAAGTTTCTAAGTCCATGAGTCGACACCAGAAGAAGCTGTGTCGACACTTATGAAAGCTTGTGTCGACACTGGAGAAAAGCTGTGTTGACACTTGGAGTCAACTGTGTCGACACAAAGAGGCAGTGTCGACACACAGAGAAGTTTAGTCGATATCAACTGTGTCGACACACAGAGGCAGTGTCGACACACAGAAGACTTTGTCGACATCAACTGTGTCGACACACAGGACTTGTGTCAACACATGGCAGAGTTTCAACAAAGTCAATTTGTGTGAATAGTAGAAGTGATTGTGTCGACACACAGAATTAGTGTCGACACATTCTATAGAAGCTGTGTCGAGAAGTAGAGTCAACACCAAAGGAGCTGTGTCGACACCACCAAGGCTTGTGTCGACACTTAGTCTACTTGTGTTGACACATGATGAAGTTCTATCTCGACACTTTGCTGACAGAGACAGAGATTCAAGAAGTGACAGGATGACTTGATAGCTGCCATTACCAACCGGTCTACTACAACTATCAGAGCTGTCAGAAGTTTGTAAAAAACCGGATCAGCCGGTTACCTTGAAGAAAGTCTATATAAAGACATTCTCTATCAACAGAAAAAAAAGGAAGATATATACAGACATTGATTCTGAATACATAAAAAAAATAATTTGGAGAGAGAGAGCTCCATCTATTGAAGAAAATAAAGGGACTTATATCAACAAGTCACTCAAGTGCAGATTCTGAACCAGCCTGCCAAGAAGGATTTAGATTGAGATCTGAATTTCAAGAAAGAAGCTGATTGAAGATCAAGTTCAAAAGAGTTCAACCCTACTGAGTTCAGATTCAACAAGCTTTGAAGAAAGCTAAGAGTGGTTGTTCTCTGCCATCAGATTCTTCCAAGAACTGATCAAGAAACCATCCATCCTTTCTCTCTCTACTAGGGTGGTGGTATATTATAAACTTAAATCTATTTTCTGTAGGATCTTTATAAGATCTGAGTTGTAAGCCTGTTTTTATAAAGGCTGAGTTGTAGGAGATTATTTTCTCTGAGTGGTAGGCATTGTTGAAGGCTGAGGTAGGGATGTGAGCCTGAGTTATAGGAGATTGTTATCTCTGAGTTGTAGGCCTTGAAGAAGGCTGAGGTAGGGCAGATTGTCTGAGCTGTAGGAGTGTGGACTCACTCTGAGTTGTATGAGCCTTGTTTGGGTTCTGAGCTGTAAGATCTGCGGATCTGAGGTGAAGAGAGGAAGTTAGGTCGAATCTAGCACACTGCTAGATAGGCGAAGGGGGAAAGTGGATGTACCCAGACCTTGGGGAACCACTATAAAACTGTGTGCAATCTGTGACTGTGTGTATTTTTGTGAATTCTGTGATTGTGGTAGCTGTAGAACTGGTAGATTAATTTGATTATCTGAATAAATATTTTGCCTTAGTGTAAAAAGGAATTGGACCTATTCACCCCCCCCCCTCTAGGTGTTTAGGAACTTATTCTTTCAACAACCTATAATACTCGATCCCTCAACACAGATCTACAAAAAACTCGAAAGAACAAACTTCCTACAAAGAAATAAGAAAATAATTTGTTTGAAAATAATCCTCTTTCTCAGATCTAAAAATATTCCTTTTTCGTTGCGTGAAAGCTTGGTCAGAAATCTTGAAGAAGAAAAATCTTAAATCTTGAGAACACAGGTCTGATCTGAGAAACGACCGAGCTCTAAAGGTATGTGAATCTGAAATCTTGAGAATGATCGAGTCTTTTCTTTGCAGGAGGAATCGCGGATCGGGATATATGTCGGCAGCGATGTTCTTCGTGAAATCGAATTTTGAATCCCAATCGATTATGGAAATTTGTGATTAGATTGGAGATTAGGGATTTCTATAATATCCCTTGACTATATATAGGCTATTCCTCACTAACGGCTCGATTTTGAACTTAGTTCTACCATCCAAATATATCGTACATGGTGGAAACCCTGACTTTGGAAAGTCGTCAAAACAAGACCGAAAATTGAACGAAAATTATTTTACCAAATTCATCGAGACATCATGTGAACTCTCCAGACCACTGACGAACCAATAGAAAACACTTTAGAGAGAGCTTGTGTGAGATGTTTGAACTTTACGAGACCTTTCGATGAATTAGTTAAAAGCTCTCGAGAGTACTCGACAATTTTCTTGAGTACATGACGAATTTACTTGAACTGGCTAAGTGTTAAAACTTTCTCTGAACCTTAAGGCAATTACCATGATTTCTCGAGAGTACTCGACTAATTTCACAAGTACTCCTGTAAGTAATCGACGAATTCATCGGGTATATACGAGAGGTCTAAGCAAATTTAAATTAGTAGTTATGGACAATAATTATCAATGATGTCTCAAGTACTCCCGAGATCACTCGACGAATTCTACAAGTGCTTTCTTGAGTTCTCGACAAATTTAACGAGACCTCACGAGATCACTCGATGAATTGACTTAGCGAAATTCTGCAACTTCTAAGCAGCGACTTCCTTTGTGATGCTAGATGAAGTACACTCCATTAAAGAGATTGCACATGGGTTAACACGATGTTCTATGCAATTAGGAATTACATTGCACAGAACTGTGTCTGGAGACCCATTGTAACCTGACAATGGTTTGTACTTAGCAATTAAGACATGCACCACACACAACTAGAACTAACATCAAATACAAACTCAATTCAACATAGTTCAAGTGACACTTCTTCAAATCAGGGCTATTGTGGATACAATACCCAACAATCTCCCCCTATTTAAAGAAGTCAGAACCTTATATATTAAGCTGAATTGAACAAAAAATAAAGCATACAAGAAACACTGAAATGACAAAAACTAATATAATATAGATCAACAAGATAATAATATTAATATAAGTATTTCTTGTGGCAGTCCAAGACATTCACAACAAAACTGATCATAAAGAAATAACAGTCTTAGAATTGCATGTTTCCTTTGCTCTTCTCATGTTGTCTGTTAAAGTATGCATTAGGCTTGGGATAGTATCTTGGTGGAGGAGGAGCATCAAGATTGAATCTTCCATACTTTCTGAAGTGGAGCCTCCTCTTCATATTTGAAACTTCGTGTTTATTCCATTCTTCTCTGCTATAATAATTCATTGGTTCCTCATCAATCAAATCAACCAAACTGAAGGTGTCCAGAATAATTTCTTTGGAGATAAGACTCCAAACTTTAGCAGGTTCTCTATTAGGATCTGATATGTTGGCTGATAGGCCTTTCCCATATCTTCTTCTCTTAAGATGAGGTCTAGAAGATTCTTCAATGATCTCTACCTCAGCAGAATCGGACCAACCCTGAGGGTATTGCATTGGAGGTGCATACGACTATAATTCTTCAAAAGGTTGCTTTGCATGCTCTGAACCTGCAAAAGGTTGCTCTGGAGGTGAGAAATGTGCTAGAAATTGAGCTGGAGTACACCATGTTATCACCCCATGTAGCCACTTTACATTTTCATAACAATATACATTGCCATTGTGCACTTGGTTGTGTATATCACTCTTCAGCTTATCCATACTGCTCTTTAACTTTTCCTCCCCCTTTTTGACTTCTTTAGTAAGGGTTTGGATGATTTCCTCCCTATATTCTCCCATTTTCCTGTCAATATAATGCATGCTTGCAACATGAGAGTGTATTATAGCATCATTTGCTTTAGATGGGTGAACTACCTCGATGTAAACATGAGCAATGCCCTGAATTGCATGGTCTATATCTTTCCCACCTTGAGTCAGTCAGCCAGTAATGAAAGTCTTCAGCTGGTCCATATTGTGATTTACCTGAGCCAGTCTATTATTCAAATCTTTTTCCATTTCACCCACTTTGCGATAAACTTGTTTCAATGAGAAGCCAAAGTAGTCTTTTTGATGTACTAATAAGGCTTCGATTGACTTTAACAAATAATCATCTGAAGGAGGGGCACTCTCACCCTGAGATCTGGTCTCCTGAAATCTGAAAGAGTTTGATTCAAAGTTGGTACTAGATGCGGCTAGCTGTGGAGATGGAGCAAATTTGATGACCACAAACTCAGGCTCCACAACAACTTGTTTTCCTTTTACCAGAGCTGGTGTAAGATTTGGTTCCATCTGCTCTTGGATAGCAAGCTCTGCAGCAACCTCCCCCTCACCAGAGGCTCTTACTGTACTGAGATCTTCCTGGGGAGTGCCTTGTACTAATAGCTCCCCGTCAGTCTCTGCTGGAAGTTCTTTCTCAGCCATGACTTCCTCTTCAGCATGGAATTCTTGTTTAATAGTAGGTATTTCAGCAATCTCATCAGCTATTTCTTTGATGTTCTCCCCCTCAGCAACTGCACCAATATTCTCAGTAGCTTCATGGGGGGTGAAGGCATATCCTTCTCCATGACTGCAGGGTTAGGTACTTCATGCAAACCAGAACATTCACCCATTTCTCTCTCAGCCCCCTACCTAGGAATTCTCTGTTCCCATCTAGCCAAAATTGATGTGTCTATCTTCTTAAGGTGATGAATTTGCATATTAGTGGACATATTAAATTTATTCTTGTCTAGTTGGTGGAGGTAGAGTGTGATGATTCTCCCAAAGTTGGGTGTCGTGAAGTAGGCATTTATTCTGTCAAAAAGAACCATTCCCCAGTTCATCCTTTTTCTGCAAATAAATATTGTCAGCAGTCTGAACATATCTCCTGAAATAAAATCATGAGACCCGATTTTGCACAAGAACACCTTCCCAAGAATATCAGTTAACAATTTGTCTTCGTCATTCATATCTTTTCATCGAATTGTTGTAGATTTCTTTTCTAATTCACAGAAGGAAAGGGCTATGTTGTAGTATGCATCAGTAAGTTCATCTTCATCCTCGACCTCCGGCATCCTCAGAAATCTGTTTAGAGCTTCATTCTCACTTCAGCTCTGCATTCTTATAGAACTCAAGGACTTCTTGGTCCAAAACCCGACATTCCTTCTCTAGAATGAACAACAGACCAAATGTTTCCAATAGGAGAATAATGTTGCGAAATTCTTGGAAGTGATAGCAAACCCCGATCGAACTAGCTCTCCTCCAACATGAAGATTTACTGCACCTCTTCGTGCCATTTCGAGAACTGTCGAAGATTTTGCGGGAAGACGATGAACGATCGACGGAAAATGAAGATCTGATGCACACTTTCGACGGAGGATTTCGTGAAGTGTCATGAAGTTTTAGAATGTCCTTTGAAATATTTATATATATTTTTTTTGTGTGAAAAATGAAGAGGTGCGTACCTGAATATTTGAGAAATATTCTTCGGATCCAATAAAAAGAAAGTCCAGATAAGTGTATTCGTCGAATGCTCCTGAAAGTACTCGTCTAATTCGTCGAAAGGACTTGTGAAGACTTGTCGATTTGTCGAAATATCATGTTGATTCGTCAAAATCACTTAGGTTTTTTTGATTTATTTCAAGAGTACTTGCGTGAACTTGAAGAGAATTTCTTCGACGCTTCATGATTCCTTGTTGAGCATTCCAAGTTCCATTTTGAAGAAAGTGAACTTGGCTTCATCCAGTAACTTCGTGAAAATATCTGTAACCTGCTTGTCCGTTCAGACATAACACGGATTGATGTCATTGTTCTCCACATGCTCCTAGATGAAGTGATAGTGTATCTCGATATGATTTGTCTGACTGTGAGAAACTGGGTTATTTGCAATTGTTATAGTGTTGGATGAGTCGCAGAACATTGGAATCTCCTTCAACTTCAAGTTGTAGTATTCAAGTTGATTCCTTATTCATAGAAGTTGTGCACAACAACTGACAATAGAGATGTACTCTGTCTCAGCAGTAGAAATTGCTACACAATTTTGCTTCTTTTGGCTCCATGAAATAAGCCTCCTTCCAAAGAACTAATATGTCCCGAAAGTGCTTTTCCTGTCATTCCTGCTTCCTATAAAATCAGCATCTAAAAAAACAATTAGCTCACAGTCATTACGTCTTGGGTACCATAAGCCAAAATTCGGTGTGCCTTTAAGGTATCTCAAAATCCTCTTTGCATCGGCATAGTGAGATTTCTTAGAGTTCACCTGGAATCTAACACAGACACATGTTGAAAACATTATATCTGGTCTACTAGTAGCAAGGTAGATCAAGGATCTAATTATGCTTCTGTACTTGGTTTCATCAAAAGATTTCTCATTCTCATCCTTGTCCAGAGACATAGTTAAACTCATTGAAGTCCTCATAGAGGTTGCATTATTCATTCCGAATTTGTCAAGTAATTCCTTAGTGAACTTTATTTGAGAGATGAAAATTCCATCTTCAGATTGTTTCACCTGAAGTCCTAAGAAATAATTCAGCTCACTCATACTGCCCATTTCAAACTTCTCTTGCATCAAGTGAGAAAACTTTTTACAAAGGTTGTCGTCTGTAGATCCAATCATAATATCATCAACATATATTTGTACTAGCATGATCTTGTCTTTTACTTCCCTAAAAAATAATATCTTATTTATCTTTCCTCTTGATAACTTGTTTTCAAGAAGAAAGTTAGATAGCGTCTCATAACAGGCTTTAGGAGCCTGTTTTAAACCGTAGAAAGATTTATTAAGAAAATAAACATGATTAGGAAGGGTTGGAATGACAAAACTTGGGAGTTATTCCACGTATACTTCCTCCTTTAAATTACCATTGAGGAAAGCTGACTTGACATCCATTTGGTAGACTTTAAAACCTTTGAGCAGCATACAGTAGGAACAATCTGAATGCTTCGAGTCTATCCACTGGAGCAAAAGTTTGATTGAAGTAAATTCCTTTTTCTTGTGGGTAACCTTGAGCTACAAGCATGGGTTTATTCTTTATAATAACTCTATTTTCATTCAGCTTGTTTCTGAAGACCCATTTCGTCCCTATAACATTTTGACCTTGGTACCAACTCCCACACCTTACACCTTTCAAAATGATTGATCTCTGCTTGCATCTCAATGATCTATGAAGCATCCTTATTTGCTTCTTCAAACTTCTTTGGATCAATCTGAGAAAGAAAACTCAAATACAAGACTTCATTAGTTGTACCTCTTCTTATTCTAACTCCTTCACTTGGATCTCCAATGATCAGATTAATGGGGTGATCACTTGAATGTATGATCACTAGATTCTTTGCAGTGCCATTAGGAACTTCTGCTTCTTCTGGTGCACGTTCTTCATCTTGAAGCTCTTCATCTTCAATCAAGTTTGAAGTATTGACTTTGATGGAACTTGAGATATCTTCTTTGACCACTTCTTCTAAGCTTAGCTCTTTTAGTTTTACACATGTATCTTCAATAAAAATACTAAAAGAGTTGTTATGAAGCATACTCGTCTCATAAAATACAACATTGATAGACTCTTTTACAATCATGGTTTTCTTATTAAAAATCATATATGCTTTATTATGGCTACTATAGCCTATAAAAGTACCTTCAAAACATTTTTCAATAAACTTATTTTTGTGATACTTCCCGTTATTATGTACAAAGCATTTGCTTCTAAAAATTCTAAAGTAGGACACAGTCGATTTTTTGCCGTTTAGAAGTTCATAAATTGTCTTACGATGATTCTTGTTGATTAAGGCTTTGTTTTGCACGTGACACACTGTATTGACTTCTTCAGCCCAGAAGTACTCTGGTAATTAAAAGTCATTCAACATTGTGGTACATGCCTCAATGAGTGTTTTGTTCTTTCTCTCGACAACTTCATTTTGCTGTGGAGTGTGGGGAGAGGAAACTCACGAAAGATACCTAAGCTTACACAGAACTTTGTCATGACACCAGACTCAAATTGTCACAACCCGCATTTTCTCCGAAATTTAGAAGTATCAGAGTAGGAGAAAACACGCGTCGTGATGCCACGTCGGACAGGGGATAACTGCTGACGTTCAGGCAACCACCAAATACTAAGACTATAAAAAAACATAAGCTTAAATGATGTGAAAGTCCATTATATTCTAGATGTCGTATCCCTCGGCTTCGTGGATCAGCTAGTCCACCCTTCAAAATTATACTTATACGTAGCGGAAAATACTTTATTCACTTTTTAACATCCTAAGAGAATGCATAAGCATCCCCAGGGGACACCTAAGACTATGCAAGACCCTAGATTTAACTTATATGATATATATAGAAAATGACCTTTTACGTGGTTTTGAAAGTAGTGATTAAGCTTTTTATAAAAGAAAACATGATGTCTATGTGTTAGATATAATAATTTTTTTTATATATATAGGTTTTAAAGTAACTAGCAACCTAACATAAATCATCCCAGGAGCAAGTTTAATAAATCTCAAAAAGAACAGGAAAACTGGCAGTATAAGCAAAGTACAAAGCATCTAAAAGAGAAACCACCAGTGGGCGTCAACAACTGACATGAACCCACTGGTGAGTAGGCATATCTATACTACAAGTCTAAAGAAACTACCTCACAGGAGTGAGGAAAAGAAAACTCAGCAACAGCTATAGCACTAGCAAGCTTCAGAAGAAACCTAGCCGCACGGTCAGCTATAAACCTGAATCTGAGGCATTCAAAGAAAAGAACACCTCAGCAAAGCAATTTATCAATAGGAAAATGAAACAATAGTATAAAGAAGAAGTGAAACAGGTAAGAATAAAGTAAACAAGTGAAGGAAAAATACTCGCCATGAGTGAGTAAAAGGGGTGCACCAAGTACACGGGTGAAGTCAAGCCTCACAAATCTCTGCAAGAAGGATTAGCAAAATAAACAAATCCTAGCATAAAGCTAGGGTAGAAAGAGTCACCTAATACTGGAGATGGACAAAATCAACATCAAGGGCCTAGGCTGGTGGCAACGGTCCGACCAAGTCTATTAGGCCTAAATATCTCAAGGTGCTGTGGTGGTGGCATCAGTCCAACTCAACCAAACAGCTCACATTGTCTTAATAAGACAAGAAGTAAAACAAGAGTGGCGGCATCGGTCCGACCCACCTCAAAATCACATCCTACTCTAGCACTAAGTGACTCGGAAAAAAACCCTTACTGGTAGTTCCATGAACCACCAAGAAGTCACCACAACCCTATTCCAACTAAAGCACCCCACCTAAGAACCCTAAGTACAAACCGACGGGCTAAACGTCGAGTTGCCCAAATTAGTGATTTGACATAAATAAGTTGAAAACAGAGCGATACTATAATTATGCAAGTAGTTCGACACTCAGCTAAACATGTACCCTTCGTTGGTCACCGAAAAAAAATAGTTTAGCCACTGAAACATGCATAATTAATTTGACACCCAACCCTAAACAATGATTTTTCCGGCGCCCAATATATTTCCCATTAGGTTGCGTGGTTTGAGTCTAAACTATACAAGCAATGAAGTGAACAGGACATAGTTACGCCTAAAGAAACAATGAGAAAAACAACCCAACGAGCCCTACTGAAAATTTTGTAGAGAACCGGCCACCCCAAAACGAATAACTCAAATGGTAAATAACCCTATCTAACATTCCTAATCATACAAACCACAACATACTACCAATGGGGTTAGCCCCATGATTTCCAGGTGATCAAATCTTAGGAGAAACAAAATCTGAATTTAAGCAATACAAAGGTACAAAAAAAATTAGATAGTATTGGCAAGAGCGGAGGGCGCACTTGCCTTGATAGTTAGTAGAACCTTGGCCAACGATGCACCTCTTAACAAACCGGCCGCAAGCAATATTTTTACGAAAAAAAAATCTGGACAAAACTGGGCTAGCAAGAGCCGGCCAGCGCAATCTCTTCCAAACCTCCGGCCACCAAAACAAACGGGCAGCACCTCTTTCCCCCAAAACCACAACCTCAAGTGAAATACTTTCACCACAAAAATATCTAGACATAGAAAGAAAAAAAATGAAATCCCTAGCATGCTTGAAATCTAGACCCCCAACATACTAGAAATTTGGGCACAAAATCAAAACAACAAAAGGGGCTCTTACCTTGAGAAAGACGGGACGAATTCGGTCAGCCCTAAGCTCCTACACCGCCGGCCTTAAGCAACCTAGATCACGAAACTTCCTGGACAACCCAACCGGGAAGAACAACACCATAAAAACCAAGAAAAAACTGCAAACCTAAACTACCGATCGGGCAAAAGAGATGGTGAAATCCCAAAATAGTTACCTCGGAACGAAGGTCTAGCCTAGAGGAGTTCGGATCCGGCCTCAAACCGCGATTTCGATCTGATCTGGGCGGTGAACGGGCGGTCGGAGCAGCGCCGGGACTTCCGCCTCTATTCTTCCGCTCGGGTTCTGCAGGCAGCCATCGGGTTTGCGGGGGGAAAGATCTCCTAACCTAATGAAAACTTTAATATAAATATACATATATATATATATATATATATATATATATATATATATATATACATATATATATATATATACATATATATATATTCATATCCTAATTAACAAAACCCTAACCTAACTTAGTTGGCTTAAGCATTAAAGCAGCCCCTAATCGATCCTATTAACTAAACACCAAGTAGTGCACTATATATATCATCTCATATAAATTAACACCTATATGTACATTAATACTTTCACTTACACACACACACACACAGATATATATATATATATATATATATATATATATATATATATATATAGACACACATACCAACACATATCTATATATACATACTAACACATAAACATAGACACGCACACGCAAATTATTAGAACCTTGCACGTCTAAATCACGCGTTATGCCCCAAATGCGTAAACATGTAAATAAGCTCACATAAATGATGACTCGCTAACTAGCAATCGTCGAAATGACGCGAAATTTAACGCTCTCGGATTCCGAACAAATCTGCACCGTAGCTAAACACTCGGGCTATGAAAACATCGGTGAAGTCGGACACAACCTCCGACGACCACACACTCGGGCTAACCTCACCCGAAGCCAAAGCATAAGGATTCCCTAAGAGGCTCAGCCGGGACTCCAAAACAGACGTCGTCTAGCTGGGGAAACCATACAACAGGCTAACCTCTAAGAACACCTAACGAGGTACTCTAACAACGGCACGAGCCGGAAATGCGCCAACGTAACGCCAAACGAGGATTTAAATAATTGCCGAAAAATTCAGGGGCGTTACAGTCACTCCCCCTAAAAGAAAGTTTTGTCCCGAAACTTTACGTACACTACCTCTGCTATAGAAGGAAAGTAACAAAACAAAAGTTACTAGAAAGAAAACATACCCAACAAATCAGGAGAACAGGCGAGGGTAAGCCTCCCTCATAGCCGACTCTAGCTCCCAAGTCGCGCTTTCCAAACCTTGATTCTTCCAAAGAACCTTCACCATCGGGATAGACTTTGTCCGCAGCACCCGATCCTGAGTATCCAAGATGCGGACCGGCACCTCAACATACGAGAGGTTGGGCTCCAACTGGGGCACGGTATCCAAGACTTGCCCACTGCTCCGCACACACTTCCGCAGCTGGCTTACATGAAAAACATTATGTACGCCCGGGAAGTTGGCTGGTAGATCCAACCTATAAGCTGCCACAGCAATACGCTCCAAAATTCTGAATGGGCCCACATACCTCGGATCCAGCTTATGGTTCTTGCCGAACCTCTTCACTCCCACCATCGGAGACACCTTAAAGAAGACCAAATCCTCCACCGAAAATTCCAAATAGGACCTACGCCGGTTGGCGTTCTTCTCATATCTCTCCTGAGCTAACCGAAGCTTTTCCCGAATGAGCTTCACAGCAACCTCCATTTCCTCGAGAGCATCAGGACCCAATAAAGGCCTCTCACCAACCTCAGTCCAGAACAACGGGGTTCTACAGCGCCTCCCATACAATGCCTCGAAGGGAGCCATTTGCAAGCTCTCTTGGTAACTGTTATTGTAGGCAAACTCCATGAGCCGCAAATGCTCATCCCATGCCCCACCATGGTCTAGAATGTAGCACCTGATCATATGCTCCACAATCCGGTTCACACGCTCGATCTGCCCATTTGTCTGAGGGTGATAAGCGGTAGAATATCTCAAGTCTGTACCCAAACCCTCCTGCAAACTCTTCCAGAAACGGGAGGTAAATCTGGAGTCTCGGTCTGAAATGATGCTAACAGGCACACCGTGCAATCTGATGACCTCGCTCAAATACAGCTCTGCTATCTTCTTCATCGGGTAGTCGATCTTATAAGGTACGAAGTGCGCACACTTCGTCAATCGGTCCACGATCACCCAAACTGAATCAAATCCCCTTGGAGATCTTGGTAAGCCCGTGATGAAGTCCATAGAGATACTTTCCCACTTCCAAGTCGGAATCTCCAAAGGAGTCAACTTGCCACCCAGCCTCCCATGGTCGGTATTCACCCGCTTGCAAGTATAACATTCAGAAACACACCGAGCTATATCCCCTTTCATACCATGCCACCAGGCGATCTGCTTCAAATCATGATACATCTTGGTGGATCCTGGGTGGTAGGCAACACTGGATCCATGAGCCTCCTTGCATACCATACTCTTGATGTCTCCAACCACGGGGATGCAAAACCTGCCGCGGTACTTCAAAGTACATGAATCATCGATAGAGAAATCCGGCAACTCCCCTCTCTCAGCCCTGAGGTACAGGTGTAACAAATCTGGATCATCCTTCTGGTGCAACCTGGTGAGTGAAATCCAAGATGGCTCTGCCACCGCCAAACTGCTTTGCAATTCACAGCATCCCACGGAGATGTCCATCAATAAGAACTCTTCCACTAAACGGTCTGTCGTGAGGTTGAAGATCTTCCCTATCTTGCGTCTCAGGGCGTCTGCCACCACGTTGGCCTTGCCTGGATGGTACTGGATCTCCACGTCATAATCGGCCACAAACTCTAGCCACCTCCGCTGGGGCAGATTCATCTCCTTCTGTGTAAACACGTACTTTAGGCTCTTATGATCTGTGAAAATCTTGCACTGAGCCCCATAGAGTAGATGCCTCCACAGCTTCAACGCAAATATCACCGTCGCAAACTCAAGGTCATGCGTAGGGTAATTCCGCTCATGAACCTTCAACTGCCGCGACCCATACGCGATCACCTTCCCATCTTGCATCAACACGCCTCCGAGCCCAACATGCGAGGCATCCACATATACGTCATAGTCCTTGCCCTCCGTAGGCAATGTCAAAATAGGAGCAGTGCACAATCTCCTCTTTAGCTCCAAAAAGGCCTCCTCGCACTGCTCGCTCCAGATGAACGTTGCATGCTTCTGCGTCAGCTTAGTTAAGGGCGCTGCCAAGGTAGAAAAGCCCTCAACAAACCTTCTATAATAGCCGGCCAACCCCAAGAAGCTCCTAATCTCCTTGGGTGTGCTCGGCCTATGCCAATCCATCACTGCAGAAATCTTCACCGGGTCCACTGAAATGCCATCCTTGTTCACCACATGACCCGGGAAGGACACCTGAGGCAACAAAATTCACATTTACTCAACTTGGCATACAACTGATGATCTCTCAAGGCAGATAACACCAACCGCAAGTGCTGATCATTCTCCGCAGCATTCCGTGAATAAATCAGAACGTCGTCTATGAATATGACCACAAACTTGTCCAGGAAATCTTTGAACACCCGGTTCATCATGTCCATGAATGCTGATGGCGCGTTGGTCAACCCAAAAGACATAACTAGGAATTCGAAATGTCCATGCCTCGATCGGAAAGCCGTCCGTGGAATGTCCGACTCCCGGATCCTGAGCTGATGATATCCTGATCGAAGGTCAATCTTGGAGAACACAGAGCTACCACGCAACTGATCGAATAAGTCGTCGATTCTGGGTAGGGGATACCTGTTCTTGATGGTGACTTTGTTCAGCTCTCTGTAATCGATGCAAAGGCGCATCAACCCATCTTTCTTCTTCACAAAGAGAACAGGCGCACCCCAGGGCGACGAGCTCTGCCTTATGAAACCCTTCTCCAATAACTCATCCAGCTGGATACGCAGCTCCTCCAGCTCTCGCGGGGCCATCCGGTACGGCGCCTTAGCAATAGGATGCGTACCAGGCTCCAAATCAATCATGAACTCGACATCTCTGACAGGGGGAATATCAGGAAGGTCGCTAGGAAACACATCAGAAAACTCACAGACAACAGGAATCTCATCCAATAGCGGCACACTGCTAACAGCCCCTAGCACTGAGACTAAGCAAGCAAAATAATCAGAAATGAATAACCTCTGAGCATATACCGCAGAAATCATCGGAGAGGCCTGGCGCGGATCACCATAAATACTCCCAGGCTGACCGTTGTCCTTCTTGAAATCCAAGCACTTACCCTTGCACTGGATCACTACATCGTATCTGGACAACCAATCCATACCCAGGATGACGTCGAAATCTTCCAAGTCTATAACCTTCAGATCTGCCCTGGCTGGGAAATCCCCCAACATAATAGGACAATCCAGAATGCCCTGATCTGATATCATGGAATCACCCGAGGGGAATTTGACGCAAAAGGCATCACCGATACGATCAAGAACTAGCTGGCACCGCTCTACAAAGGCCCTAGCCACAAATGAGTGGGTAGCACCTGAGTCAAAGAGAATGCGCGCCCAGCGGTTCTTTACCTTAAAACTCCCTATATAAATATAAACGGGAAAATTGCACAATCAATAAAGAAAACAAAAGCCAAACTAATCTGCAATGGAAGTAAAAGACTAGCGAGAAGGTTTACCTGAAATGACTTGCGTCGAAGTTTGAGCATCCGCTGAAGATATCACATTCAACTTCCCTTTGCCTCTATCCATAGACTGAGGCGGTGGCAACGCCTGAAGAGGAACTGGTCGGTGCACAGACTGGAGCTGCGGGCATCGGGCCTTGGTATGACCTTTCTGTCCGCACTGATAGCAGACCTTGTCCTTCAACCAGCAACGGGCAACACCATGCCCCTCTTTCTTGCACAGTGTACACACCACATTCTGCCTGGGATCACCCTGTATAGCATGCACATGCTCCTTCTGCGTCGCCGCCCTCTTGAAACATCTCTCAGCAGGATGGCCCGACCGGGCACAAAAACTACAGACCTCCTTGCTCCTCTTCCACGAAGGAGCACCGGGCACTTGGGGGCCCTTTGCTTCAAAGCCTTCCTCTTCTCATTCCTCGCTTGTTGTCCTCTTTGCTTCGCATTTTCGATGGTCTCTACCTTCAAAGCATCCTCCACCGCCCCAGCATAACTCACCGCTCCATGAGCCACTGCTAGCTGCTGTACATTGCTCCGCAGGCCACCGAGGAAATGCTTCGCTCTATCCTCCTCTGAGCTCACCAAACTAGGGGCAAAGCAACTGAGTTTGCTAAACTCAATATCATACTCGTTGATTGAGAGCTGCCTCTACTTCAGATGCAAGAAGTCGTTCATCAGCCTGTCTCGCTCCACTGACGGTAGAAATTTCCGCATCAAGATCTCCTTGAAGGAAGCCCAAGTGCTTCCTCCTACCATTCCCTCCTTCTCCCTCATCCACCAGCTCTTCGTTAACCCCTTCAGCTGATAGGCGGCCAGCATCACCTTCTGATCCTCAGACACTCCAGAGTAATGAAACATTTCTTCTATGGAAATCAACCAGTCATCCAATATCATGAAGTTCGCCTTACCATCGTAGGTAGGGGGTCGCAGTCGCTGGAACTGAGTGATGAAAGCCATCTCCGGGGGCACCACCACTGGAGGCACCAAAGGGGCTGGGGGTGCAGGAGGTGCGGGAATAACTAAACCTGCAGCAGGATCCTGCGCTCTCGGGGCTAGTCCTGCCACCACAGACATCAGGGACTGGATCTGAGACTGAACGTCCACCATCTGCCTCGATAGAGCCTCATTGCTCTGCCTTAGACTTTCCATAACTGCACCGCTTTGAGCACCAGAAGACTCACCCTCAGATTGTGGAGTCGATCTCGCCACCCTACACTTAGGCGTCATCCTAAAAAGATCAACCAAGCAATCATCAGAACTTAGTTCAACTACTAGGACAAAACAAACAGGTACGGACAAACCTACATAAGTACTTGCTTTCACTGCCAACTTGCTCTGGGATTTTTATATATATATATTTCGTTTTATATAGAGGAAATAATGTCATGCTTAACCTAAGATGGTTCACCACCATCACACTAACTCTTGTGTCTATATCGGGAATGCATGAATTTATATTCTTTTTGACTCAAAACCATGTGTGTACATATGTCATCCTGCAAGTCTTTAGCTTGGCACGTTGTGTTTATGCAATGTTATGCTATGCATGATTGTGCTATGCATTCTAAAAAGGTCCTAATGCATGTTATGAGCGGCGTACACGTGAAAATGTTATGCATCCCATACTACATAACATTCCCATGCAACGAAAAAGAAAATGTGCTAGTCGCATTCATGTGGTGAGGTTATGCATCCCATACTACATAACCCTCACATGTTGCCTCCTATGGTGGATCCATATACAAACACATATTATGCATCCCATACTGCATAATATGCCCCGTATACTTCATGTTATTCTATGAGTGTAGTGTTCGTGCTTCAGCTAAGACGTGCTGATGACATATCGGTGTGTGTATGACATGATGCTAAACTTCTAGTACCTAAAAGGAAAGATTGCCCGACAAATTGTCAAGCAACCTCGCTCTGATACCAACTATCACACCCCGCATTTTCTCCGAAATTTAGAAGTATCAGAGTAGGAGAAAACACGCATCGTGATGCCACGTCAGACAGGGGATAACTGCCGACGTTCAGGCAACCACCAACTACTAAGACTATAAAAAAAACATAAGCTTAAATGATGTGAAAATCCATTGTATTCTAGAGGTCGTATCCCTCGGCTTCGTGGATCAGCCAGTCCACCGTTCAAAATTATACTTATACGTAGCGGAAAATACTTTATTCACTTTTTAACATCCTAAGAGAATGCATAAGCGTCCCCAGGGGACACCTAAGACTATGCAAGACCCTAGATTTAACTTATATGATATATATAGAAAATGACCTTTTACGTGGTTTTGAAAGTAGTGATTAAGATTTTTATAAAAGAAAACATGATGTCTATGTGTTAGATATAATAATTGTTTTTTATATATATAGGTTTTAAAGTAACTAGCAACCTAACAAAAATCATCCCAGGAGCAAGTTTAATAAATCTCAAAATGAACAGGAAAACTGGCAGTATAAGCAAAGTACAAAGCATCTAAAAGAGAAA
The DNA here is from genome assembly GCA_039583875.1 of Platanthera guangdongensis. NCBI lineage: Eukaryota > Viridiplantae > Streptophyta > Magnoliopsida > Asparagales > Orchidaceae > Platanthera > Platanthera guangdongensis. The sequence goes on from CM077154.1 coordinate 36,369,410, forward strand.
CCACCAGTGGGCGTCAACAACTAACACGAACCCACTGGTGAGTAGGCATATCTGTACTACAAGTCTAAATAAACTACCTCCCAGGAGTGAGGAAAAGAAAACTCAGCAGCAGCTATAGCACTAGCAAGCTTCAGAAGAAACCTAGCCGCACGGTCGGCTATAAACCTGAACCTGAGGCATTCAAAGAAAAGAACACCTCAGCAAAGCAATTTATCAATAGGAAAATGAAACAATAGTATAAAGAAGAAGTGAAACAGGTAAGAATAAAGTAAACAAGTGAAGCAAAAATACTCGCCATGAGTGAGTAAAAGGGGGTGCACCAAGTGCACGGGTGAAGTCAAGCCTCACAAATCTCTGCAAGAAGGATTAGCAAAATAAACAAATCCTAGCATAAAGCTAGGGCAGAAAGAGTCACCTAATACTGGAGATGGACAAAATCAACATCAAGGGCTTAGGCTGGTGGCAACGGTCCGACCAAGTCTATCAGGCCTAAATATCTCAAAGTGCTGTGGTGGTGGCATCAGTCCAACTCAACCAAACAGCTCATATTGTCTTAATAAGACAAGAAGTAAAACAAGAGTGGCGGCATCGGTCCGACCCACCTCAAAATCACATCCTACTCCAGTACTAAGTGACTCGGAAAAAAACCCTTACTGGTAGTTCCATGAACCACCAAGAAGTCACCACAACCCTATTCCAACTAGAGCACCCCACCTAAGAACCCTAAGTACAAACCGATGGGCTAAACGTCGAGTTGCCCAAATTAGTGATTTGACATAAATAAGTTGAAAACAGAGCGATACTATAATTATGCAAGTAGTTCGACACTCAGCTAAACATGTCCCTTAGTTGGTCACCGAAAAAAAATAGGTTAGCCACCGAAACATGCATAATTAATTTGACACCTAACCCTAAACAATGATTTTTCCGGCGCCCAATATATTTCCCATTAGGTTGCGTGGTTTGAGTCTAAACTATACAAGCAATGAAGTGAACAGGACATAGTTACGCCTAAAGAAACAATGAGAAAAACAACCCAACGAGCCCTACAGAAAATTTTGTAGAGAACCGGCCACCCAAAAACAAATAACTCAAATGGTAAATAACCCTATCTAACATTCCTAATCATACAAACCACAACATACTACCAATGGGGTTAGCCCCAAGATTTCCAGGTGATCAAACCTTAGGAGAAACAAAATCTGAATTTAAGCAATACAAAGGTACAAAAAAATTAGATAGTATTGGCAAGAGCGGAGGGCGCACTTGCCTTGATAGTTAGTAGAACCTTGGACAACGATGCACCTCTTAACAAACCGGCCGCAAGCAATATTTTTACGAAAAAAAAATCTGGACAAAACTGGGCTAGCAAGAGCCGGCCAGCGCAATATCTTCCAAACCTCCGGCCACCAAAACAAACGGGCAGCACCTCTTTCCCCCAAAACCACAACCTCAAGTGAAATACTTTCACCACAAAAATATCTGGACATAGAAAGAAAAAAATGAAATCCCTAGCATGCTTGAAATCTAGACCCTAACATACTAGAAATTTGGGCACAAAATCAAAACAACAAAAGGGGCTCTTACCTTGAGAAAGACGGGACGAATTCGGTCAGCCCTAAGCTCCTACACCGCCGGCCTTAAGCAACCTAGATCACGAAACTTCCTGGACAACCCATCCGGGAAGAACAACACCATAAAAACCAAGAAAAAACTGCAAACCTAAACTACCGATCGGGCAAAAGAGATGGTGAAATCCCAAAATAGTTACCTCGGAACGAAGGTCTAGCTAGAGGAGTTCGGATCCGGCCTCAAACCGCGATTTCGAGCGGATCTGGGCGGTGAACGGGCGGTCGGAGCAGCGCCGGGACTTCCGCCTCTATTCTTCCGCTCGGGTTCTGCAGGCAGCCGTCGGTTTTTGGGGGGGAGATCTCCTAACCTTATGAAAACTTTAATATAAATATACATATATATATATATATATATATATATATATATATATATATATATATATATATATATATATATATATTTTTATTTATTTATTTATTTATATATACATATATATATATATATTCATATCCTAATTAACAAAACCCTAACCTAACTTAGTTGGCTTAAGCATAAAAGCAGCCCCTAATCGATCATATTAACTAAACACCAAGTAGTCCACTATATATATCATCTCATATAAATTAACACCTATATGTACATTAATACTTTCACTTACACACACATATATATATACATACCAACACACATTTATATATATATACATACTAACACATAAACATAGACACGCACACGCAAATTATTAGAACCTTGCACGTCTAAATCACGTGTTATGCCCCAAATGCATAAACATGTAAATACGCTCACATAAATGACGACTCGCTAACTAGCAACCGTCGAAATGACGCGAAAATTAACGCTCTCGGATTCCGAACAAATCTGCACCGTAGCTAAACACTCGGGCTACGAAAACATCGGCGAAGTCGGACACAACCTCCGACGACCACACACTCGGGCTAACCTCACCCGAAGCCAAAGCACAAGGATTCCCTAAGAGGCTCAGCCGGGTCTCCAAAACAGACGTCGGCTAGCTGGGGAAACCATACAACAGGCTAACCTCTAAGAACACCTAACGAGGTACTCTAACAACGGTACGAGCCGGAAATGTGCCAACGTAACGCCAAACGAGGATTTAAATAATTGCCGAAAAATTCGGGGGCGTTACACAAATCCTGTTAAGTTGTCAGTTCTGATTTTAATCACAGAGCAGTTCAATTCATTTTGTATCAGTCTGACAAAGCTAGTGAAAGAGTTAGAGGTGTCTGACTTGTGTTTCAGAAAGAATACACATGCAAAACGTGAGTAGTCATCAACAATAACCAATGTGTAAGCTTTACCTCCTAAATTACGGACAGATATAGGACTGAATAAGTCCATATGAAGTAGATATAAGGATCTGGAAGAATCTGAAAGTCTTTACTTCAAGTATAGTCAAATCACCTAAAGAGCTTACACCTCATTGACAACTTCCAGTTGGTCAAGGCACTTCTCCAAAACAATACTCCAAAGAGCTTACACCTCAGATCCCTTAGGATATCTCAATCTCCTCCAAGGCTTACAGCTCAAACACTAGGCCCTATAACTCAATGATCCAAAGATCATCTACCTCATGCCCAAGTCCCTACAACTCAGGCTGGGAGGACAGCCCTAACTTAGAACCACAAGGGATCCTACCTCAGAGAGAATGACTCTCCTACAGCTCAAACCCAAAGGTCCTTCCATAGATCCAAAAGGATCATACAGCTCAGTGATCAACTGATCACCTACCTCAGATCCAATCTGGATCCTACAGCTGTAACGCCCCCCCCCCCCCCCCCCCCCCATTTTTCGATGATTTTATTCGAATGGGCACCGTCATATTTATGATGTCGTGGCATTACTTTTACCGTCAAGTTGACGGCGCAATGCCGTTAAGGCATTTTCGCGTCCGTGCGGTCGAGTTGGCCGAATTCTTGTTGTAATTGGAAAATTTTGCATTTGGAATTTAAGTTAAGTAATTTTGGACTTGCTCGTCAAGTTTCATCGCAATCCGAGCATTTTTGGAGTCTCGGCGCGCGATTGAAGTTTTGATTAATTTATGTTCATCGCATACTTGGAAAATTTATATCTCGGGAATGGCTAGTCGGATTTTGATTCTGACTTCACCGTTGCGTTCGTAGCATCAGTGTTCGCCTACGGTGAAAATTTCATTTTATTCGGCTCGCGTTCGGGCCTCCGTTTTGAACTCATGTTTCATTTTATTCGGCTCGCCGTTCTGCTTCTTCTCGAGTGAATTCTGGATCTACTTGATTAACGTTTTCTTCTCTCGAGTACCGCCTAATTCGACTCGAGTACCTGTATTTTCTCTCTCGAGTACCCGTTCATTCATCCCGAGTGGTTCATTTCAGTTTGTGTTCGGGAGCCTTTTTTAGGGTCAAAATGGCGTCGTATGCAAAACTGGTCAACATGAAATATGTTCGTCTCGACGAGATTTACAACTTTCATGTTGGGCACTTTTTGATTCGAAGCCGTCTTCAACCTCTACTTTCGGTTTTCCCAAAACTGCTCGTAAATAAGCCGTATTATTGAATTCTACTCGAGTACCTTTGATCTACTCGAGTACTATTGTTGTATCTCGAGTATAATTGTTGTTTTACTCGATTAATATTGAATTCTCTCGAGTCCTACTGATTTTACTCGAGTAGTTTAAGTTCCTCTCTAGTACTTTGCCCTCATTCTCGAGTAGTTTTATTCATCTCGAGTAGTTCCCTATCGTTTACATTCGGGCGCCATTTGGAGGGTCAAAATGATGTCGTATGAAAACATGGTCAACATGAAATTTGTTCGTATCGATGAGATCTACAACTTTCATGTTGGGGACGTTTCGATCTGGAGCCAGCTTAGACCACTATTATTGATTTTCCCGAAACTGCTCATGGATAGCCCGTTCGACTTATCCACTCGAGTTCTATGCCTTCTATCTCGAGTAGACCTGATCTACTCAAGTTCTATGCCTTTTATCTCGAGTACCTATCACTATCTCGAGTTCCCCAAGCCTCCAACTCGAGTCCCATCTCGAGTAAGCCCCTCTAACTCGAGCAAACCCCTCCATCTCGAGTAAACCGATTTTTACTAGAGTAGTCTGTACAGTCTGAGTTCGGGCACCGTTTTGAGGGTCAAAACGGCATTGTACGAAAGAATGGTCACCATGAAATTTGTTCGTCTTGACGAGATCTACAACTTGCATGTTGTACACTGTTTGATTTAAAGTCATCCTAGATCTCTATTTGGGGTTCCCGCGAAACCGCTCGAAATAACCCGTTTTTGACAAAACTTTTTATAAACATTATATATATATATATATTCTTGGACTTAGGTTTTAGAACCAAACTTCATCTTCTCTGTTATTTTTCTCCCGAACCAGAGCAGTGAGTGAGAGAGAGAGTTTCTTTTTTCGTGAATCTTAAGGTGGCCGCTGACGGTTCTCCGGTGCTCGAAATCTTCAACCGAACAATGATCCGGAAAGCTCTCGCTGAGAGCTACGCTATCGTGGTAATTTATTCCCCATTCCTTGAGTTTTTTTTTCATTAGGGTTATTCGGACCTAACCCCTTTTCCGCCATTTTTGTCTAGATCTCAACTTCTCCCGTATTTTTTGCCCCGATCTACGACGCGGAGCGATTCGGAGAACTTTTTTCGGTACAACCAAGGCAAGTGGTGGTTTTCCTTCGTTGTTCCTTGTCTGGTTTGATGCTAACTGTTATGCCTTCGTTCCTTAATTTTCTTGCATTTTGTGTTGTCTTTCCAAACTATGGGTTATGTTTAGTCCTTCTTGAATATCACTCAAAAAAATTATAAAATCTGGTCATGGTAATTTCAATCTTGACTAGGTGCGTACAATTGTCCTTAGAATGTTTTATCGGTGAATTAAATTGTTTCGTCTATCATTGTTGGACGTGGTAGTGTCTATATAGGAGTGTAAATCGTTTCTAAAGGTTGATCAACCGTGTCTTTAATCTAGAAATGTCATGTAGAATCCGATGTGCCAAGTCCCGAGAAGTTGGTGTTGTAGTTTCTTTGGTTTTTCCTTGGTTTCGGGAGTTAGTGGGTGTGACCATGTAACACCCCCTATCCGTCGCATAGCATATAGCAGTAGGTCCGGCCGGGGCCCGATGTCGTATGCCACAGACAGACCGGGTGGTTACTCATGGAAACCATCCAACCAATCTCAACGTCCTACACAAAGCATTCTAGCGGAAGCAGTTTATAAAAGTTGCAAATAAGAACCCAGCATTAAAGCATGAATGTCCACTAATACAAAATAGGAATGTTATACAAATACCAACACAAGCCTTAAGGCCTTACAAAATGTTTCACTTGATATTACATGATTTACAAACCACGGCACGCAGGCCGGTCATACATGAATAAAACAGTAAACACTTCCAAATAGGCCTTCGAGGGCCGGCTTCGCACTTGGGCTTTAGCCCGCTATTGACCGCTTGGTCCAGCAGCACCTGCAAGCAACAAACCACCGCACGGTGGCAAAACAAGGCAACGGTCAGCAAAGCTGACCAAATTATAACGATCCCGCCCCCAACTCGGGGCGGCGATGCTCCTTCCCTGCATTTCATTAGCATAAGCGAGCAATATATAACCATAATCATTCCATCACAGACGTTGGCTCGCACGGCCACACGCCCCATGCTCTCAGGGCAAATTCTCGGTGAACCGGTCGATGTCACGTCAATTAAAGTCATAGACATTCCGGACTCACCACCGCCACTTTGACGGCCAAACCTATGAGCATTTTGTCTTCCTGGCCTGGGTCACGACAATTTAAGTCATTGACCGCCGAAGACCCTAATCTATGCCAACGGCAAGTGCCACGTACCCTTAGGTCTCTTTAACTGAACGACATAGAACGGGTACGGTTCCATCTAACCCGTGCTCACATCGCAACGACAATTTAAGTCATTTGCGCGGGTCAAACTTCCACCAAGTCCCATTTCCATCACAATTCACATAACCCGGCTATGTTCAAGTTGGCTCTCAGGACACCAAGTTGGCAAGATCTCGCATCCGCCCAGTTTTCCGGGTGCACCTTTCGGTTAATCCCCAAGACTCCCAGCTGCAATCTACCGCGTACAAAACCCGAAAAACAATCAATAGCACGGAGTCTTCTCCGGCATTTATGCAATGCAACATCACCGATCCAGACCAACATGTCCGGGTAGGCTTCACACATCATGCCTATGTCCGTTCTCGCTTATGGACTCTAAACAACGGGGACTTCACATATCTACCCGAAGGAACACCTCCTACTCTCCGCAAACTCGCGAGAGCGGGCTTACTATGCAAAGAAGGAGAGCTACTCATGCTCAAGAAGAGAATCGTTACCCTAGCGTTCCTCTTTGGCGCCATGGAAAAGTAAGCGGATGAAAAGCACCGCACTAGCTTTGCCTCCGTGGATCCGGAGTCGGCTCGTGATTTGGAGCTTCGAAGCTCCTTCAATGGCCGGATCTAGCTCCTTCTTCCTTCCTTGGCTCTCCTCTCTCTCTAAGCTTTTAGAAAGATGATAACTTATGAAAAGTGAGGGTTTCTAAGTCCAATCCCGGGTATATCCCTTCAGGAACAACCCCCAGCCGTTGGATCATCAATTAAAGAAATGAACGGCTTTGATTCGGGACTGAAATGCCCAATCTGGACCGCACACGGCCTGGCACACGCCCGTGTCCAGGGCCGTGTGCCTCATTCGCCGTCAAAATCGGCTCGTCTGGAACCTCACACGGGTATCGAACACGCCCGTGTTCGACCTGACACGCCCGTGTTCCACCTGACACGGCTGTGTGGTCGGCCGTGTACCCCCATCATTTTTCCCCGAAAACAACCCGAGCACTGCACGGGTTCTAGGACACGCCCGTGTCCTTGCCCGTGTCACCTCAACACGCCTGGGCTCCAGGCCGTGTACACGGTCTCGACACTCGACACTTCGTCGAGCGAAGATCGTCGACCTAATGACACGGCCTTGGACACGCCCGTGTCCTAGGCCGTGTGCCTTGTCTCGACACATCGTCGAGCAGAGTGTCGACTTCTCGGGATGAGTGTCGACACGGGTCGACACGCCCTGCGACACGCCCGTGTCGCAGGCCGTGTGCCATGTCTCGACACTTTGTCGAACGCAGAGTGTCGACTTCGCGGGCTAAGTGTCGACACGGGTAGATACGCCGTGGGACACGCCCGTGTCCCAGGCCGTGTGCCCAGTCTCGACACAATGTCGAGCTCAAAATGTCGACTTCCCGGCTGAGTGTCGACACACGCTTGACACGCCCTGGGACACGCCCGTGTCCCAGGCCATGTGCCTTCAGCCAGAACCCAAAACTGGCCTAAAACGTCCCTCGTCGCTCCTTTGAGTTTCGGGGCGTTACAACTCTCCCCCTCTTAAAATAATTTCGTACTCGAAATTATATAAAGGAAAGACATATACAAAACCAAAATTTGTACCTGAGCGGAACAACTCCGGATATTCGTCAAGCATAGTCTGCTCTCTCTCCCAAGAGAGCTCCTCACGACCGCAATTGTCCCACCGGACCTTGACCATCCTGATCTCTTTATTGCGTAGCCGCTTAACCTCTGAGTCCTCAATCCGCACGGGCCTGACCTTTGTTGTCAGCCCACAATCCACCGGCACTTGATCAACCGTGATCACTTGCGTAGGCTCTTGCACTGCCTTCCGAAGCACCTAAATATGGAATACATCATGTAAACCACTAAGCTCCACTGAAAGCTTCAACTGATAGGCCGCTTCACCGACTCGCTCCAAAACCTCAAACGGCACAAGGTACCTCGAGCTTAGCTTTTTCAATCGCCGCACCCGCGAGACACCCTTGAACGGCTTGATCTTTAGGTACACATAGTCGCCCATAGCGAACTCCACGTTCCTGTGCTTGGCATTATAGTACTTTGCTTGCCGGTCCTGAGCGATAAGCAACCTCTCCCGAATGGTTCTCACCAAAGAAGTAGCATCCTCCACTTTTGATCGCTTATACAACTTTGACTCACCCGTTTCTAACCAAGACAACGGCGTGCGACATTTTCTACCATAAAGGGCCTCGAAGGGCGCCATTTGAATACTCGCTTGGTAGTTGTTGTTGTATGCGAACTCCACCAAATAAAGGTGGTCTTCTCATTGCTTTCTGAAATCCAAGACACACATGCGGAGCATGTCTTCCATAGTTCTATTGACCCTCTCGGTCTGCCCATCCGTTTGCGGATGGAAGGCTGTGCTGAATTTCGGCTTTGTTCCCAACATTTTCTGCACAAGCCTCCAATCATTGGACGTGAACCGCCCATCTCGTTCACTCACGATGTTGCGGGGCACACCATGAAGCCGTACTATGTTATCCACATAAAGCTTTGCCAACTTCTCCACCGGATCATCCTTCCTATGCGGAATGAAATGCGACACCTTCGTTAACCGATCAACAACCACCCAAATGGCATCGTTCCCCTTTTGCGACCTTGGCAAACCGTGCACAAAGTCCATAGAGATGTCGTCAAATTTCCACTCCGGAATAGGCAAGGACTTAAGAAATCCTCCCGGCTTTTGGCACTCCGCCTTCACCAAGGCGCAAGTTTGGCACTTCGCTACATAGAGCGACACATCTTTCTTCAAACCCGGCCACCAAAATAGTTTCTTCACATCACGGTACATCTTCGTGCTCCCCGGGTGAATCGAGTACTTGGTATGGTGTGCCTCGTACAACAACTCCACCCGCAAATTACCCACATTTGGGACGCACAGACGACCGTCATTCCAAAGTAATCCGTCCTCTACGACAAATTGGGAATTTGACCCATCCAGAGCCTCCACCATGAACTGCTTCATATGAGCATCCATATCCAAAGCCTGCCGAATACGATCAGCCAGGTCATATTGGACTTCAGTCCAATTAAGAACTGCTTCAGCACTTGATTGTCTGTCCACACAAACAATCTCCAACGCCTCCAACTCCCGCACCAACCGCTCATCATGCACCGATAGCCAATTGGCTTGAGCTGGGGCTCGGCGACTCAACGCGTCCGCAACCGCATTCCCTTTTTCAGGCACGTAGTGGATCTTGAATGTATAGTCCCCCAGGAACTTCATCCATCTACGCTGTCGCATATTCAGATCCTTCTGATCAATAAGATACTTCAGGCTCTTGTGATCGGTGTAGATATCAATCTTCACACCGTACAAGTAGTGTCTCCACAGCTTCAAGGCAAAAATCACGGCCGCTAACTCCAAGTCATGGACCGGATAGTTCCTTTCATGCACTTTTAGCTGTCTCGAGCCATAAGCTATTACACTTCCGTGTTGCAGCAGCATGCAACCTAAACCGCTGCCCGAAGCATCACTATAAATCTCATAGCCTTCGGTCCCACATGGCAAACTCAGCACAGGCGCCGTGGTCAACCGACACTTCAACTCCTTAAAAGCTCGCACGCACTCCGGCGTCCAAACGAACTTATGCTGCTTCCTCGTCAAAGTAGTGAGAGGTAATGTTATCCGCAAGAAGTTCTCTATGAAGCGCCTATAATAGCCGGCAAGCCCAAGAAAACTCCGGACTTCCTCTACCGTAGCAAGCTCAGACCACTCCTGTATCGCAACAATCTTCGCCGGATCCACAGCAATACCCTCTCCACTCACTATATGACCGAGGAGCGCCACTGAGGACAACCAAAACTCGCACTTCGAGAACTTGGCATACAACTGATTTCTCCTTAGCGTCTCCAAAACCAAATGAAGATGCTTGAAGTGATCTTCCTCACTTTGCGAGTACACCAAAATATCGTCGATGAAGATGATCACGAAATGGTCCAAGTACTCCCTGAAGGTCCTGTTCATCAAATCCATGAACACTGACGGCGCATTAGTCAGCCCAAACGGCATGACCGTAAACTCATAATGCATGTATCTCGTACTAAATGCTGTCTTCGGGATATCACTCTCCCTTATTCGCAGCTAATAGTACCCAGCCTTGAGATCCAACTTCGAGTACACCGTCGACCCGACTAACTGATCAAAAAGATCATCAATCCGGGGGATCAGGTACTTGTTCTTCTCCGTCAGCTTGTTGAGCTCCCGATAATCAATACATAGCCTGAAGCTTCCGTCCTTCTTCTTAACAAAGAGGACCGGTGCGCTCCAATGCGAAGAACTCGGGCGCACATACCCTTGCTCCAACAACTCTTGCAGTTGAACTTTCAGCTCCGCCATTTTCTTAGGCGCTAGCCGATAAGGAGATCGTGACACGGGCTTTGCACCTGGCACTAACTCAATCGTAAAATCTATCTCCCGCTGAGGCAGGGCTCCAGGAAGATCTGCGGGGAACACATCAGGGTATTCCGATACCACTGAAATACTATCCGACGCGGGCTTCAGTTTTGCAACCTCCACTAGTGCAAAGAACAGTTCTGCACCAGCACGAACCGCCTTCACCACCTGAAGAGCAGACATCAACGTCTTGCTCGACCCCTTTAAGCCCGTAAAAGTCGTCTCACGACTTGCTCCCAGCTTGACTTCCTTGCGACCGCAGTCAATATAGGCATGCTGCTCCGAGAGCCAGTCCATGTCAAATATAATGTCGAACTCCACCAACGGAAGTAAAGACGCTTGCAGGTCGAACTCCTGATCCCCAATACGAATCTTAACATCGCAGATCCTATCCGCTCGCATCGAACACCCATTGGGAAACAACACATCCAACTTATCCTTCGCCATCGAAGAAGGGACTCTGATGCGTGATATAAATCCTTCGGACAAGAAGGAGTGTGAAGCTCCCGTATCGAAGAGTGCTCGTGCCGGATTTTCACAAATCAATACAAATCCTAAACAAGCAGTGGTAAGGTAACATGTGCATAACAAGTATTTAAGGAAATTGACTTGCTATAAATTAAACCATACCTGTCACCACATCAGCTTGTTTGATGGCCTCCTGTTGGCCAAGATTATAGACCCTAGGTTGGGCCGGAGCATAGTGGGATGCGGTCGACTCCACCGCCTTGCCCTTCTCTTCATAAGTAGCTCCCAGCCTTCTCTCGGACCTAGGACGTCAGCTCCAACAGTCACGGGCAAAGTGCCCCATCTTTCCACAAGTAAAACACGCACCCGGAGTCCGACTCGTAGTCTCCCCAGAAGCACCAGAAGGGGCTGGACCCGAATTCCTATGCTTCTTGAAGGACCTCCGATAGCCAGACTTTGAAGTAGTCGGCACTTTGAATTCAGATTTCCTATCACCCAAGCTTTTCTTTGCTTGTACATTCTTCATGTCCTTCTCCAAGGACCGGGCAGTGTTGACCAAGGTTAAGAAACCCTGCGTCATTAGCCCCGAGAGTAGTAATCTCAACTCATCTCTCAAGCCTTCGTAGAATCGATTCGTTTTGCGCTCCTCATTCGCGATAGTGGAGCTAGCATAACGACTCAAACGAGTAAACTCGTGGAGATATTCATCCACGCTTTTCTCACCCTGAACCAACTTCAGAAATTCGTTCTCCATCGAAATCCTCTGAGAAGAAGGGAGGTATCTTGCTAAGAACAATCCCGAGAACTCTACCATCGGGACGTCTGTCAGTGTCTACCTCTCAAATGATGCATCTCCAAACCTTCCCACCATAAGCTCGCTTCACCGTCCAAAAGGAACGTAGCAATGGTGGTCATTTGCCATTCCTCCGTCTCCATTGCTGTCATGACTCTCTTCACCCTGGAGAGCCAGTCTTCAGCCTGAGATGGGGTTCCCAACCCCGAGAATAACGGAGGGTTAAAGCTCATTACATGCTTAAGCTGCCTCTCGGTTGCCCTCCTTGGCACCACCGGTTCCACAACCACTTGCTCCACTCTCCTCGGCTCAGCCTCTTGAAGAGGTTCCTGCTCCATCACAGGAGCGGGCTGCTGCGTTTGCCTTGCAGGCTGCGCATTTATCACGGCCAACACCGCTTCAGCAACCAATCGTATATTCTCAGTCGATAGAGGTGTTGCAGAAGCAACATCTGGTGCACTGCTAGCCTCAGAAACTCGGCGTTCTGACGGCCCAACACCACTTCTGGTCACCTATAGTGGTACAAAACACCGTTAAGCGACCAAATAAATTGCAAACAGCAATTATAGGAACATGCAGGTTCCTCAAACACGTGTATTTGCATTCCTAAGTGGACATTCATGGGTTCTTTTACTGTTATAACGACGACGCACACAATGTGCTCACCACCCCTTAAAAAGAATTCGCCCACGAATTCACTTTAAGCCCGACCAAAACCAGTAGTCTGATACCAAATTGTAACACCCCCTATCCGTCGCATAGCATATAGCAGTAGGTCCGGCCGGGGCCCGACGTCGTATGTCACAGACAGACCGAGTGGTTACTCATGGAAACCATCCAACCAATCTCAACGTCCTACACAGAGCATTCTAGCGGAAGCAGTTTATAAAAGTTGCAAATAAGAACCCAGCATTAAAGCATGAATGTCCACTAATCCAAAATAGGAATGTTATACAAATACCAACACAAGCCTTAAGGCCTTACAAAATGTTTCACTTGATATTACATGATTTACAAACCACGGCACGCAGGCTGGTCATACATGAATAAAACATTAAACACTTCCAAATAGGCCTTCGAGGGGTAGCTTCGCACTTGGGCTTTAGCCCGCTATTGACCGCTTGGTCCATCAGCACCTGCAAGCAACAAACCACCGCACGGTGGCAAAACAAGGCAACGGTCAGCAATGCTGACCAAATTATAATGATCCCGCCCCCAACTCGGGGTGGCGATGCTCCTTCCCTGCATTTCATTAGCATAAGCGAGCAATATATAACCATAATCATTCCATCACAGACGTTGGCTCACACGGCCACACGCCCCGTGCTCTCAGGGCACATTCTCGGTGAACCCGTCGATGTCACGTCAATTAAAGCCATAGACATTCTGGACTCACCACCGCCACTTTGACGGCCAAACCTATGAGCATTTTGTCTTCCTGGCCTGGGTCACGACAATTTAAGCCATTGACCGCCAAAGACCCTAATCTATGCCAACGGCAAGTGCCATGTACCCTTAGGTCTCTTTAACCGAACGACATAGAACGGGTACGGTTCCATCTAACCCGTGCTCACATCGCAATGACAATTTAAGCCATTTGCGCGGGTCAAACTTCCACTGAGTCCCATTTCCATCGCAATTCGCATAACCCGGCTATGTTCAAGTTGGCTCTCAAGCCACCAAGTTGGCAAGATCTCGCATCCGCCCAGTTTTCCGGGTGCACCTTTGGGTTAATCCCCAAGGCTCCCTGCTGCAATCTACCGCGTAGAAAACCCGAAAAACAATCAATAGCACGGAGTCTTCTCCGGCATTTATGCAATGCAACATCACCGATCCAGACCAACATGTCCGGGTAGGCTTCACACATCATGCCTATGTCCGTTCTCGCTTACGGACTCTAAACAACGGAGACTTCACATATCTACCCGAAGGAATGCCTCCAACTCTCCGCAAACTCACGAGAGCGGGCTTCCTATGCAAAGAAGGAGAGCTACTCATGCTCAAGAAGAGAATCGTTACCCTAGCGTTCCTCTTTGGCGCCATGGAAAAGTAAGCGGATGAAAAGCACTGCACTAGCTTTGCCTCCGTGGATCCGGAGTCGGCTCGCGATTTGGAGCTTTGAAGCTCCTCCAATGGCTGGATCTAGCTCCTTCTTCCTTCCTTGGCTCTCCTCTCTCTAAGATTTTAGAAAGATGATAACTTATGAAAAGTGAGGGTTTCTAAGTCCAATCCCGGGTATATCCCTTCAGGAACAACCCCCAGCCATTGGATCATCAATTAAAGAAATGAACGGCTTTGATTTGGGACTGAAATGCCCAATCTGGACCGCACACGGCCTGGCACACGCCCGTGTCCACGGCCGTGTGCCTCATTCGCCGTCAAAATCGGCTCGTCTGGAACCTCACACTGGTATCGAACACGCCCGTGTTCGACCTGACACGCCCGTGTTCCACCTGACACGGCCGTGTGGCCGGCCGTGTACCCCCATCATTTTTCCCCGAAAACAACCCGAGCACTGCACGGGTTCTAGGACACGCTCGTGTCCTTACCCGTATCACCTCAACACGCCTGGGCTCTAGGCCGTGTACACGGTCTCGACACTCGACACTTCATCGAGCGAAGATCGTCGACCTAATGACACGGCCTTGGACACGCCCGTGTCCTAGGTCGTGTGCCTTGTACGAGTGTCGACACGGGTCGACATGCCCTGCGACACGCCCGTGTCACAGGTCGTGTGCCATGTCTCGACACTTCGTCGAATGCGGAGTGTCGACTTCGCGGGCTAAGTGTCGACACGGGTAGACACCCCCTGGGACACGCCCGTGTCCCAGGCCGTATGCCCAGTCTCGACACAATGTCGAGCTCAAAATGTCGACTTCCTGGCTGAGTGTCGACACATACTTGACACGCCCTGGGACACGCCCGTGTCCCAGGCTGTGTGCCTTCAGCTAGAACCCAAAACTGGCCCAAAACATCCCTCGTCGCTCCTTTGAGTTTCGGGGCGTTACAGACCACCTCCGCAAGGTTGTTTCCTTTATCAGTACCTTTTGGAACTCTACCGGTGTTTTGGGCATCTGCGGTGTATGGTGGAGTGTAGGAATCTCTCCCGCAGTGAAACGGATTTAATCTTCGTGAGGGGTGTGTCCAGCTAAGTGACCATCTCGCCCGTGTTTTTAGGTAGAGTGACCATAAGTGGTTAATAAAGGTTATGTATTTTCTTCCTTATGATTTACTCATGTTCGTCACCTTATTGCCTTGTGCATATGGTGTGTTTGCAATGTACGTGATGATTCATGTAAGTATTCCTTTCCTGTTTGATGCTTACTTCGTACTTTATGTCAGTATTTTTTTGGTCATGGGTTGGTACCCCTTTTGACATTTGTTTACTTTTGCTTAATTTTTCTGCCACCATTTGTACCTACTTGATGAGGCGTTCTGTTTTTTTTTTGAATGTCTTAGGTTCAGAACCGTAGCAGGTAGTGGAGCTAGTTTTGGACTCTTTTAGCGGCAGTGTCAATGGTGATTTTGCACCTCGCCATAGCGAGGTAGTTGTCGTTCAGTTTTTCTTTTTCCTAGTTCAGACATACTGTTTTACTGTGGGTTCGTGTCAGATTATTGACGCCCACAGAGTTGTTGATTTTGCCACTTGCTAGCTGATGTGGTTTTCTTCTTCTTTGATTTGGATTACTTGCTCTCTGGGATGATTTATTGCTAGGACTGCATGTTAAATATTTTTAAGCTTATAAAAACTTATTATTAGTAAATCATCCATGCAACCTCTTTTAAAATGAAGTCACTAATTTCCTGGTCAGCGTAAAGACTTTTTCTCATACTTATTATAAATCTAGAGTCTGTTGAGCATGAGTTGTTCCTCGGGGACATTTATACTCATGTAGGATGTCAGAGTCAATTTAAAACAAGTATCTTTCACAAGCATATAAATTATATTTTTGAATCGTGTACTAAATGATCCACTGAGCCGAGGGATACGGCTACATTCTTAGTTTAAACTGGATTTTAGTCATAATAACTTATGTTTTCTTTTAAACTGTAGAGTTTGGAGTCTTGCTTGAGCGTCTGCAGTTATCCCCTCCACGGCGTGGCATCACAGTGCGTATTTTCCCGTATTCTGATATAATTAAATTATTGGGAAAATACGGGTTGTGACAACAGCTCAGGCTAAACAGCCCTACAACTCAGATCCACTTTTGGATCCTAACTCAGAGCAAATTTGCTCCCACCACTCAGATCCACAAAGGATCATATAAGATGGAAGTGGGTTGATGAGGTTCTTGATTGGACACAAGAGAAATTTCTCTGTGCCAATCTACCTTGACTGAGTTAGACTCAGCCTAACTTTGACTCCAAGAATGTTATTCCTGAGTCTACCTTTCTAGACTAAGAACACCTTAGCCTCAACTACTTCATAGCAACAAGTATATCCACTTGAGGTGGAAGTGACTTGCAGAACACTGTTCTGCCCCTTTTTGAACTGAACCTAAAGCTCAGCCCTCTCTTCTTCACAACAATAATGATGTAGATGCTTTGACTTATGCTGGAAGCAACTTGCAGATTAGCTTCTCTGCGCCTTTCTGAACTGAGCCAACTGCTCAGCCCTATCTCCTTCTTCACAGCTCCCCAAGAGAACGTTCTTTAGGATTTGTTGGCTGGATATGTGAAACACCTGCAGCAAGGGTCGTTCCTAGCTGCTATCTCTTTCTCAGTGAATCGCCCTAAGCTTGCTAGCTGGTGTAGATGAAGATGGCACCAGCAATCTTGTTGTTGAAGATGTTGATATCAACAGCTAACTAGATATGCCTCTAAACTTGCTTGTCTTGGGCTCTCTGTTCTTTAGCCATAGCCACAACAATGGCGATTTTGTTGAAGAACTACTATAACAGCTCTTCTTTCTGTAAAGAGCTTCTCCTTTTATTTATTGTAACCCAACAGCCCTTTTAGCAGTGGGTCTCACACCATTAAGGCTGGTTGCATCCATGCTTTAACGCCTAAAGGCCTGCGGCGCCTCTTGTCATGTATTGTGACTTTGCCACAAACAATTTGAATATGGTTGACATTTTGACTTGCTGACATCAGCACCTGAAGACTTAGTCAAAATTCAAGCATCAGTAGTATAGGCGTTGAGTGAATGAGCTTCACTCAATGTCAAAGTACTTAGACAGTTCTGTCTATTTAGGCGTTGACAGTGTTGAGTGAGTAATGCTCACTCAATGCTTTTTGCCTTAACCCTTTCTGCAGCCTCTTCTGCATGCATGGCGTTGAGAGAGTTGAGTGAATACACCTCACTCAACACCTTGTGCCTTAACCATATTCTGCAATTTAGGCATTGAGAGCATTGAGTGAACATGCCTCACTCAACGCTTTCTGCCTTAGTCATTTCTGCTTCTTCAGCATTTTAAGCGTTAAGAGCATTGAGTGAGCATGCCTCACTCAACGCTTTTTGCTTTAACTAATTCGGTATCATGGTGTTGAGAGCATTGCGTGAGCACGTCTTACTCAATGCTTTCTGTCTTAGCCAGATTTTCTGTTTCAGAATTCAGTTTGAGTTCGAAGAACTCAGAACTCAGTTCGACGAACTCTGAGCTCAGCTCGATGAATTAGTAGTGGCTCAGCTCGATGAATTTAGAGTTCAGCTCGACGAACTCTGAGCTCAAATCGATGAATAAGTGAAAGTTCAAATCGACGAACTCAGACCTTAGTTCGACGAAATCTAAGCTAAGCGATTCAACAATTATGAAGCTAAGGTATTGAGTGAGTGAGCTACACTCAATGCATGTGGACTTGGCCACTGTTTAGCTCATTTCTCTTTAGGCTTTGACTGTATTAGCCTGACTCACGGCCTTTTGTTGTATGGCGTTGAGTGAGTTGACTTCACTCAACACCTGTGGACTTGGGCACATTCTAAGCTAGCCACTTCACGGCTTTGACTAAATAGGCTTCACACTCAATGCTATAAGTCATCTGGCGTTGAGTGAATGACCTTCACTCAATGGCAGTGGACTTGGATAGATTTCTATCTTTCCACATCTTAGGTAAGAGTTTACCTAACTTAGCCACTTAGGCTATCTGTCCCATCATTTCTTACAAGGATAATTTGCAATCATTAAACTTGAGCACAAGTTACATCTCCACAAGTGTATGCATTGTTTGCTAGGCCTTCTTCAAATCCAGGACATTGGGATCAATGGACCCAACAGAATCTTTGGCAATAATACTTTTAAAAGTAGCCCTTTGTCTGCTTATCCATCTAGCATGCGTGATATGGTCACTCTTTAACGCGCTTAATATCGGGTGCATCATGCACTAAGTTGTGAGAGAATAATATATTTGTTGTTTTGAAATTAATATGTGCTAATTTTTTGTGTCATTGACCACAAACAGATCCACTATCTTTTGCCAAAAATCACACCGGTGTAGAAGACTCTAAGTAAAGAAAATTAAGAAAGAAAATATTTTTACTCTGAGTACTTAATAAAATAGTTTCTGAGATAACATACGACTTTATCAAACACTTGTTCTTGTAGAACTCAAACATATACCCTTTGTCACATAATTGACTTATGCTTATGAAATTATGTTGTAATCCCTCAATATAAGCCACGTCTGTGAAAGAGACTATATCATTGGTAATCATACTGTAGTCTTTTGTAATTCCTCTGTCGGAACCGCCAAAAATAACTTTTGGGGTGTGTTGAAGTTGGTGACCGGGCGGCCTGGCGGTTTGTATTGGCGGGTTGGAGACCGCGCGGTCTGGCGGTCTGTCTCAGCCGGCTTGGAGACTGGGCGGTCTACCCTGGCGGTCTTCGCTTTCTCTCTGGTGGTAGCAGTGCGGTTAGCCCTGTTGTCTAACCGCGCGGTTTGTGCGGTTTGTCTTGTATAGTCCGCTTAGTCCTGTAATTTTTAGTCCCACATCTCTTATTTGTATTCTCTCATCTCTCCTCCATTCTATATAAGGGAGGGCATACCTTTGTAATAGATATCTTTTTTGGATAATAAAGTTTCAATTATTCAAAAGCTTATCCGCTTGTTCTCTACTTTTCGCTTCTTTTCGCTACTTTCTAACATGGTATCAGAGCACACGGTCATTTCCTCCTGATTCTGTGCGCTCTCTGTTGTTCGCGGCTTGTTTTCCGCGTTCTGCGACTTATTCGCGGCTTGCCTTCTCTTCTGTCCGCGCGGCTTGTTTCTATTCGCGCGGCTTGTTTCTGCCCGCTGCCCTGTTCGCGCGGCTTGCTTCTTCTTGGTTCTCTTCTCCTACTACTATTCGTCGCAGCGGCCTGTTTCGTTGTCGCCGCGCTCCTTGTTCTTTCTTGCCTCTCCGACTTCCTAGTCGTTGCGGCCTTGTCTCTACCCGCTGCGGACTTCTTCTCCCTGTCCGCCTCTGCTTTCCCTATTACCACTTGTCTTTATTCTCACGGTTTACTGCTGTGATCTGCCTGACCGTGCGGGTTGTTCCTTTTTCACCCGCATCTTGGTTGTGGTCACCTGCTCTTCTCTTCTCTTCTGTTCGCTCGGCCTTCTCAGTCCGCGCGACCTCTTCCCCGCTGGGCCTTTGCCTGCTTTTTTTTCTCCGCTTGCTTCTCCGTCTGCCCGCGCGCCCTGTCCGCGCGGCTTGCCCCTTCTTTTTCGCGACCTTTTTCGCGATCTCCTCTATTCACCGTGCTCTACTTCTTGTTGCCTTCTACCCGCTCCTGCTTGCTAGTCGCCCCGGCCTCATCTTTGGCCGTGCGACTTGTTCTCCTCTGTTCGCCCGACTTTTTCAGGCCGTGCGACTTCTTTCCCTCTGCTTTGCTCGGCTTCTTGGAAGCGGCCTTCCTAGCCGCCCGACCTGTGTTCTGGTCGCCCGGCTTGGTGCTCTTTTCTCTTCTCGCGGCTTGTTCCTCTCGTCGCGGTTTGCTCCTCTCTTGCTTCCATGGCTTTCCTCTCCTCCAGCCTGTCCGCCTCCGTGGTCACCTCTTCTGGTAGTGCTCATGTTGTGACTCGTGGACGATGGCTCATCGACTCTGGTGCAACAAATCATATGACAGGCAACCCTCAATGTTTCTCTCTTCTTGACACACAGGCTCAGTTGCCCCCGGTCATTGTTGCTGATGGATCTCCCTCCCCGGTCCATGGGACGGGCATGGTTCAAGTCACTCCATCTCTCTGCTTGGCTGATACCCTCTATGTGCCCAAGTTTCCGTGCAATTTATTATCGGTTACTTCTTTATGCAAGCAACTACGGTGTTCTGTCACATTCACCCCTACCTCTTGTGTTTTTCAGGATCCGGACTCCCAACGGACGATTGCTACCGGGACTGAGAGTGGTGGCCTCTACTTCCTCGACAACGTTTCTGCTCTATCCGCCTTCTCCTCCTCCTCTACAGATCTTCTCCAATGGCATCTTCGCCTTGGACATGCTCCTCCCCGAATTCTACGACAGCTCCTGCCGCACCTCCCTCCTCATCATCCTCCTCTAAACTGTGATGCCTGTCAACTTGGCAAACATCACCGCTCCTCCTTCCCACCAACACAAAGTCGGGGCTCTTCCCATCCGTTCGACCTCGTTCACTCTGACATATGGGGTCCCGCTCCTAACCTCACCATCGGTCGGGGTAGTTCCTATTTTGTCACCTTCATTGATGATTTCTCTCGATGTACGTGGGTATATCTTCTCAAAGATCGCTCCGAGTTGTTCTCTGTTTGGACCTCCTTTTATTCTATGGTTAAAACTCAGTTTGCTACGTCTATTAAACTTCTTCGTTCTGACAATGCTAAGGAGTATCTTAGCCACGACTTCTCCTCCTTTTGTACTCACCATGGTGTTATTCGTCAAACCAGCTGTGTCTACACCTCACAACAAAATGGGGTGGCGGAACGCAAAAACCGTCACCTCCTTGACGTCGCTCGCACTATGATGACTCAAATGCATGTTCCTCGCTCCTATTGGGGCTATGCTGTCCTCCTCTCCTGCTATCTCATCAATCGTCTTCCCTCCACCGTTCTCCACGGTGCTACCCCCTTCTCCATTCTTTATCCGGATAAGGATCTCTTTCCTCTTCCTCTACACATCTTTGGGTGCACCGCTTTTGTGCACTCTCCCGCTGCCACCCGTGATAAACTCTCACCACGTGCCACCAAATGTGTCTTTCTGGGCTACTCTCCCACTCAGAAAGGATATTGTTGCTTTGACCCTGTTACCCGCAAGCAATTTGTCTCTGCGGATGTCACCTTCTTTGCCAATGCATCTTACTTCTCTCCCGCTTCCTCTTTTACTCCTCCTGCTCCTACTTCTCCTACCAACTCATCCATTCCCTCTGCTCCCACTGATGTTCCACCCTCTCCACCCACTCCACCGTCTTCCCCATCCTCCTCATCTCCACCCTCTACTCCACTTTCTCCCTCCACTCCGCTGCCATCTCTCTCTACTCCCGGGCCAGCTCTCTCCACCACGGATACTCCGGATACTGAGGCACCTGCTGACCTGGATCTCCTGATTGCTCTTCGCAAAGGGGTTGGGGCCTGTACCCACCATCCGCTTGCTGCAGTTGTTTCCTACGATCGTCTTACCCCTGCTCGCCGAGCTTTTGCACTGGCTATCTCGGCCACTGCCACCCCCCGTTCCTATCAGGAGGCCCTTACTATTCCTCACTGGAAAGTTGCCATGGATGAGGAGATTGCTACTCTCACTGAACGGGGTACCTGGACCCTTGTTCCGCCTCCTTTCGGCACAGATGTTGTTGGTTGTCGCTGGGTCTTCGTGGTGAAGTTTCTCCCAGATGGCAGTGTGGATCGTTATAAGGCCCGCCTGGTTGCCAAGGGTTTTACCCAAACTTATGGGATTGATTACTTTGACACTTTCTCTCCCGTGGCTCGCCTCAGCACTATTCGGGTTCTTCTCTCTCTGGCTGTTAACAGGGATTGGCCCATCTCGCAGCTAGATGTTAAGAATGCCTTCCTCTATGGTGATCTGCAGGAAGATGTTTACATGGAGCAACCTCCTGGGTATGTTGCTCAGGGGGAGACACGGGTATGCCGGCTAAGGAAGGCTATCTATGGCCTCAAGCAGAGTCCTCGTGCATGGTTTGACAAGTTCAGTGGCATTGTTGCGGCCATTGGTTTTACACGAAGCTCAGCAGATCACTCCTTGTTTGTTCGGAAAACTGCCTCTGGTCTTGTTGTTCTTGCGGTTTATGTTGATGACATTCTTCTTACTGGTGATGACCAGGATGGGGTATTGATGACCAAGAAACACCTTCGTCAACATCTGGTTACAAAAGATATGGGCTCCCCGAAATACTTTCTGGGGATTGAAATCTCTAGAAAGCCCAACTCCATGGTCCTTTCACAACGGAAGTATGCTCTTGATCTTTTAAAGGAGGCAGGACTCACTGGTGTTAAACCTGCACGTTGTCCTATGGCTGCTGGAGAAGACAAAACTTGGACAGATGACTCACCTCTTCTCTCTGATCTTACGAGATACCGGCGTCTGGTGGGCAAGCTCATATATCTCACGGTAACCAGACCCGACATCTCTTATGCTGTTGGCAAGGTGAGCCAGTTCATGCAAGCTCCGAGGGAGTGTCATCTACAATCTGCTCTGAGGATATTAGAGTATATTAAAGCTGCTCCAGGGAAAGGTCTCCTATTTCAGAAGAATGGTCACCTAAGGGTTGAATCTTACTCTGATTCTAGCTATGCGGATGACAAAGGGGACCGCAAATCGACTTCAGGTTTCTGCACATTTGTTGGAGGCAATCTTGTGAGTTGGAAGAGCAAGAAACAGTCTGTTGTTTCCAGGTCTAGTGCAGAGGCGGAATATCGTAGCATGGCATCGACTACATGTGAGTTGAAGTGGTTGAGGGCTCTCATGCTTGACTTAGGAGAGGTTTACAACTATCCTCTTCCTATGTTCTGTGACAATAAGGCCGCGATACACATTTCCAAAAATCCGGTCTTTCATGAGAGAACAAAACACATAGAAGTCGACTGTCATTTTATTCGGGAAGAAATATTGAAGAAACAGATTTGCACTCCATTCGTCACGTCCGACAACGAGTTGGCAGATGTCTTCACTAAGCCGGTGTCCGCTTCCTTTTTCCACATCTGCGACAAGCTGGGCATGATCGATATATATGCTCCAGCTTGAGGGGGAGTGTTGAAGTTGGTGACCGGGCGGCCTGGCGGTTTGTATTGGCGGGTTGGAGGCCGCGCGGTCTGGCGGTCTGTCTCAGCCGGCTTGGAGACTGGGCGGTCTGGCGGTCTACCCTGGCGGTCTTCGCTTTCTCTCTGGTGGTAGCAGTGCGGTTAGCCCTGTTGTCTAACCGCGCGGTTTGTGCGGTTTGTCTTGTATAGTCCGCTTAGTCCTGTAATTTTTAGTCCCACATCTCTTATTTGTATTCTCTCATCTCTCCTCCATTCTATATAAGGGAGGGCATACCTTTGTAATAGATATCTTTTTTGGATAATAAAGTTTCAATTATTCAAAAGCTTATCCGCTTGTTCTCTACTTTTCGCTTCTTTTTGCTACTTTCTAACAGGGTGTCTTTGACTAAGGTATAATTTTTTAGAAGGCTTCTTGTTCCGGTCATATGCCCGGAACATCCACTGTCCAAATACAATATTAGAATTTTGTTGGCCTTTGGACATACCTGCATTCACAGACTAAATACACTTAGGAACCCAAACTGATTTGGGTCTTTGGTTCCTTGTTAGATAACTTCCACTAGAAATGTTAACATTATGAGGGGTCATTCTAGCATTGTTAACTCGTGGAGTATTATAATTATTCGAATTGAACCAACAATCTATGGCAAAATGATTTAGAAGTAGAAGCCTTCTCCTGTCAAATTTGTTGTTTCTTCTTTTCTTCTCCTGTCTTACCTTTTGAATGGAAGGTCTGGCAGGAGCTACTGATGTAGAAGTAGAAGCCTCATGAGAACAACATACGCATGGCTTCTTTGTCTCATGTCGCTTTGTAGCAACATACTTGACTTTTGGTGCTTTCTTAGCACCCAATACATGAACGAATGGACCATAATACTGAAGGATGATCTCTTCATGAGATGCCTTGAGATCACTCGTTCTAAGATTTCTATGACGGCTCCATCCTTGGTTATTCTTGTAAGAGACAACGTATGTTGGTCTAGTAAAATGACTGTAGGATGTTTCAAGGTCATACCTATTTATCGGAAGGATTACCTTCTTGAAGGTAGTTTGACTTTAAGGAGCCATTGCATTATCCTTAGTAGCATTATATCCAATCTCACTCTCCTTAGAGGCTGAAAATCCATCGATGAGTGGAAGGATAGTCTTTGGCTTCGTAACGCTTTCTACAAGCTTCCTTTCAATCAATAACTTTTCTTCCAATTCATCTATGAACTTCTCTTTCAGACTTACCAGCTCAGTAGAGTATTTTGGTTCCTCTTTCAAGTATTGAATTTTGTCTCTGAGATGGGTCAATCTCTCAATTTCCTCCCTCAGTTCAGATTTCAATGTCTTGAGAGAGGTGAACTCTTTGGCTTGAGATTTGACCACCTTACGACATTTA
Organism: Platanthera guangdongensis; assembly: GCA_039583875.1. Lineage (NCBI taxonomy): Eukaryota > Viridiplantae > Streptophyta > Magnoliopsida > Asparagales > Orchidaceae > Platanthera > Platanthera guangdongensis. The sequence goes on from CM077154.1 coordinate 36,394,087, forward strand.
TCAAATCCCTTCAGTAATGCTTGATATTGTACCAATAAGACTGAATCCTATTCAGATGAGTAGTCTTCATGACTATCGCATGTAGTAGAGTTTCAAATAGAAGAGTATGTGAATTTACCTTCCCATTATATTAGGAGTCGCAATTATCCTCGTTAGTTTGTGACATAAATCAAAAGTAGGCTTCTTCATCGTGCTTGACTCACTTGAGTCGTTATCACTAAAAGTCTTTGACTTTTTGGCGATGAAGCTCTTTTCTTCTTTCTTTTTACCTTTGAGGGGTCTCTTTTCTTCTTTCTTGAATCCTTTCCTCTTTTTATGTGGAGAGTCGGTGATCATGTGTCCTGGCTTATTACAACAATAACAAAGTATGTTAGAAAAAACGTGTTTGTTCTGTTTTGATTTATACATGTCGTTGTTGTTGTAACTTTTCTTGCGATGATCACCATCATGACGAGATTTTCAGTAATCAGACGAGGAGGGCTGCTTTTTTATTTGCCTCCTTTTGCTGAGCATCCTCTTAAACTGTCTAGAGATTAAAGAAAACTCTCCATCTGACATTTCAGAACTAGAGGTGCTTGCCTCTGAATCTTCATGTTCATTTGATGCATGTGTCCTTGTTGGTGACACAACTCTGCCTTTCCTTGACCCTTCGGCCTTCAGAGCTGCAGACTTCTCTCTGACTGAAGTCCTGCTTCCCTCTTCTTCTGCCTTTATAGTGTTAAGTTGTAGCTTGCGAGAAAGCAGCTTCCTGAACAAGTTCTGTGGCTCTATCTTAGCCAGATTACCAAACTCCTTTATAGTACAAATCTTAATATCCCATTTTTTGGTCAAGGATCATAAGAATTTGTCATTAAGTTCACCTTTGGTAAACACACGACCATAATTTCTTACATCGTTGACGATCTTAAAGGACTTTTTGTAGCAGTCAGAAATAGTGTCCCTCTTATCTTGCTTGAAGGCCTCATACTCCTGATTGAGGAGAGAATTCCTATCATCCTTGACTTCCTGCGTTCCTTCCTTAAGAACAATTTGAGATTGTCACATCTCCTTAGCAGACTTATAGTGGATTAAGTTTTACATCATTGAGTCATCCACCGCACTGGCAATGATGTTCTTTGTCTTCTTATCCAGAGCAACGAGAGCAATCTCATCTTTGTTCAAGCCCATCATCCTTTTTGTAACCATAAGATTTGGATCAATTGTTGACGGAGTCATAGGAACATGCGGACCTTCTTCAACAATTGTGAAAATTCCACAAGCTTCCATGAAGAATTTATCTATTTCCTTACACATAGAGAAATTTTCCTTGGAGCACACTGACAACTTCATCGAGGATAAACTCTTGCTCTTTCCATTACAGGCACGCTTGTCTCGTGTGACAACTAGATTAGGATTGTTGGGTCCATTGCCCACAATGTTCCCTAGATTGGATTTGAAGAGGCATCATCATCAAGACTAAAAGCATAGTTGTATTTGATGTTGTTTAAGCTCATCATGTATAGCATGTTCCATGGAACAAGTCTAGACGGTTGTCTAAGTGATGTGATAGGTGGTCACAAAGTGAAGATGCTGAAAAGGCAGGAAGTTGCCTAAGTGGGCAAGTCAGGTAAACTCTTACCTATGATGTGGGCTAACAGAAATCTGTCTAAGTCCATAGGCGTTGAGTGATGAAGACACGCTCAACACCATACAACAAAAGGCTGTGAGTAGAACTCTGTTTAGAAATTCGTCGAACTGAGTTCAGAGTTCGTCGAGCAGAGCTCACCCTTCGTCGAGCTAAGTTCAGAGTTTGAGACTCTGAGTTCGTCGACCTCAGTTCAGAAAATTCGTCGAACTGAGTACAGAGTTCGTCGAGCTCAGTTCGCCATTCATCGAACTCAGTTCAGTTGTCGAATTAAATTGCAGAAAGTTTTTTCTAAGGCAAAAAAGCGTTGAGTGATGAAAACACACTCAACGCTCTCAATGTTAGAGAAGCAGGATATCTTGGCTAAGGAAAAAAGCATTGAGACAGCAGAGACAGCTGAGAAGTATGTCTCAGCATAACTGCTGAGACAAAGCAGCTGGAAATTCTCTAAGTCCAGAAGCGTTGAGTGAAGCAGGTTCGCTCAACGCTTCTAATGAAGAAGGTAGCGCTGAGATAATTGAGTGGAAAACCGCTGAGATAGGAGTTAGTCTCAAGGCAAATTCGCTGAGAGAAATGTTGGTCTCAGGAAAACCGCTAAAACAAGAGTTGGTCTCAGCAAAACCACTAAGACCGCTGAGACAAAACTGCTGAGATAGGAGTTGGTCTCAGCAAAACCGCTGAGACCACTGAGACAAAACCGTTGAGATAGTTAAAGTGAAAAAACCGCTAAGACATCAGATTAGAAGAAGGTGCTGAGACAAAGGTTTGTCTCAGCTAATAATGAAAAAGCGTTGAGACCGCTGAGACAGAAGTTGGTCTCAGCACAACCGCTGAGACTAGTGTTTGTCTCAGCTGAGTACAAGAAAGCGCTGAGACAGTTAAGCAGAAAAGTGGTTAAGACAAAAAGAGTTGAGTGGAGGTTGCTCACTCGACGCTGTTAACGCCTAGAAATAGTTTTATACTCTAAGTAGTTTGGCGTTGAGTGAAGGTTACTCACTCAACGCCATGAGACAGTAAATCTGTCTAAGTGTTTTGGCGTTGAGTGATGCTCACTCACTCAACGCCTATGCTAATGTTGTTTGATTTTTGGCCAAGTCCACAGCCGATGATGTCAGCAAGTCAACAAGTCAACATATTTCAAATTAGTGGCGGGATGGCTACAGTACGCGACAAATGTTGCCGCAGACCTACTGTACGATAGTTGGCATTAAAGTAAAGTTGCTGCTGGACATTAATTATGTGCGGCCCACTGCTCAAGAGCCGTTGGGTCAACAATCAATAAGAAAAAAAGAGGCGTACAAAGAAAAAGACACTTCAGGGGAAAGGAAATTAAGTTAGTTCTTCTTCTCCGCCATTATTGTGGAGCTGAAGAACAGGAAGCTCTAGTCTACATATAGAGAGCAAGTTAGCTGTTGGATCAGACCTTCAATAGGAAGATAGTTGGTGCCATTCTCAAATGAACCAGCAAGCTAGTTCAGAGAATTTTCTCTGAGGGAAAAGGTAGCAGCCAAGGGCCGACCCTTGTTTCAGGTTCTTCACAGTTCCAGCAACACAAGCACCTAAAGATCTTTATCTGGAAGCTGTGAAGAGAAGAAAGCTTGAAGAACCAGTCAAAGTTAGGGCTGAATCACCTCAGCCCAGGAAAGGAGCAGAGGCAGAACTATTCCAGTCTGCAAAGTTAGAGCTGTGATTTTCTCAGCTCAGGTTGCAGTAGTTAGTTGCAGTAACTTCACTGACCAGAAGGAAAATCCCTGGTGCTGTGAAGAAGTAGTTAGGGCTGAGCTTCAGTCTCAGTTCAGGAAGTGGCAGAACATTGCTCTGCAAGTAACTTCCAGCATAAGTAATTACTTGGTGTTGTGGAAGTAGTTAAGACTAAGTAGATCTTAGTTCAGTGAAGGTAGACTGGGAAATAAATTCTTGTAGTCATTATTGGGCTGAGTCTATCTCAGTCAAGAAGCTTGACATAGAGAAATATCTCTTGTGTCAAGAATATACATCAACCCACCTTCATCCAGTAGGATTCAGTTTACCTGAATCTGAGTTGTAGGTGACTTTTTAGTCACTAAGTTGTAGGTGCCCTGCTCGGGTACTGAGGTAGGAACCAAGTGTGGATCTGAGCTGTAGGGCTTAATTGCCTGAGGTAAGAGAGTGCTGCTCTCTGAGTGTAGGGCCTTTGTGCCTGAGGTAGGTGACAAGTTTGTCACTGAGCTGCAGGTTCTTGGAGGGGCACTGAGGTAGGTACCTGGAGGGGTACTGAGTTGTAGGAGTGTTGCAGTTGCAATGCCCCGAAACTCAAAAGAAGGACGGGTGGTGTTTTGAGCCAAGTTTCGGACTTGGTAGAGGTCACACGGCATGGGACACGGGCGTGTCCCTGGGGCATGTCGTGCTCGGGTTCGACGATGTCATGTGGTCGACGAAAATGTAGTCGACGATCGTCGAGCAGCGAACACGGCCTGAGACACGGGCGTGTCCTAGGTCATGTCCTACTCAGGTAGTTAGCTGAGTTATGTCGGGGGAGAAACACGGCCTGGAGCCCATGCGTGTTCGGCTATGACACGGGCGTGTCAAATGGGACACGGGCGTGTCGAATACCCGTGTTCTTCTCGGGTTGGTGTTGGTCCTGTGTCGATGGAGGAACACGCCCCGCTATACGGGCGTGTACTGGATGACATGGGCGTGTCAAGCCTGACATGGGCGTGTCGAGAGCCCGTGTTCTTTTCGGGATGCGATGGTTTCGGTGTCAAATGAGGCACACGGCCTTGGACACGGGCGTGTCACAAGATGTGTTTGGCCCAGGTTTTGGATTTTAAGTGCGAATCGTGGCCGTCCGTTTCCATCTTTTGGGATCCAATGGCCCAGGGTTGTTCTTGCTAGGATATACCCGGGAATAGGGTTAGAAACCCTCATTCTATTTGGGTTTTCTATTTCTAAGAGTTCTAGAGAGAGGGGAGAGTAAGGAAGAAGAAGGAGAGATCCGGCCGCCGGTGGAGCTTCGGAGCCCCAAATCATAAGCCGAGTTCGGATCTACGGAGGCGAGGACGTTGCGGTGCTTTTCATCTATATAGATCTTCATGGCGCCAAAGAGGAATACTAGGGTAACGATTCTCATCTTGGACATGTGAAGTCCTCTTTTCCATTGCATAGGAAGCCCGTTCTTGCGAGTTTGCGGTGAGTGTGAGGTGTTCCTTCGGGTGGACATGAATAGTCCCCGTTGTTTTGCATGTAGAGTCCATAATCGAGAAAATAGACATAGGCATGATGTGTGAAGCCTACCCGGACAAGTTGGTCTGGATCAGTGATGTTGCATTGCATGAATGGTCGGAGAAGACTCCGCGTCGATGGTTGTTTTTCGGGTTTTCTACGCGGTAGATTGCAACTGGGAACCTTGGGGACTAACTCCAAGTTGCACCCGGAAAACTGGGCAGATGCGTGATTCTATCATCATGGTGGCCTGGGAGCCAACTTGTACATAACTGGGTTATGTAAAGTGTGTGATCGATTTGGGACTCGGGAAAGCTTGACCCGCGCATATGGCTTAAATTAACGTTGCAGTGTGAGCAACGGGTTAGGCGGAACCGTACCCGCTCTATATCGTTTGGTACAAGCGACCTAAAGTGCGTGGTACTTGTTGTTGGCATAGATGGAGGGTCTTAGGCAGTTGCCAGAAAGACCATAATGCTCACGAGAAATTGTCGTCCAAGGGGCGGTGGTGAGACCGCGGACTTTGACTGAGTTCACCAAGAATGTGTCCTGAGGCACGGGGTGTGTGTCCGTGCGAGCCTACGCCTGTGATGATGTGTAAATTCTCTATTATATGGCTATGCTAATAAAGTGTATGGAAGGATCATCGCCGCCCCGAGTTTAGGGGCGAGGTCGTTATAATTTGGTCAGCTTTAGCTGACCGTTGCTTTTGTTTGCCACCACTTCGGTGGATTGTTTCTTGCAGGTGCTACGAAGCCTAGTGGCAAATAGCAGGAAAAAGCCCTTGTTGCTGAGCCGGCCCTCGATGGCCTAATTATGAGTGTTTACTTTGTTTCTCGTGTGTGATCGGCCTGTGTGCCGAGGTTTGTAAGACACTTTTATTTGAGTAAACTATTGTAAGGCCATAAGGCCAAGTACTTGTGTATTTGTACGTTCATTCCTGCTGGGTTTATGTAGTGGACATTCATGTTGTTGGCTGGGTTCTTAATTTACAACTTTTTAAATTGCTTCCGCTAGAATGTAATCTGTGTAGGACGTTAGTTATTGGCAGGATGGTTCCATTGCGTAACCTTTCGGTCTGTCTGTGGTATATTGCGTCGGGCCCCGGCCGGACCTACTGCCAGGTTTCGGTCAACTTAAATGAATTTGTGGACGAATTCTTTAAGGGGTGGTGAGCACATGTGTGTGCTTCATCGTTATAACATAAAAAGAACCCATGAATGTCCACTTAGGAATGAAAATACACATGTTTGGGGAACCTGTGTGTTCCTATAATTGTTTTTTGCAATATTGTTTTGTCGCTTAATGGTGTTTTGTACGACTATAGGTGACCAGGAGTGGTGGCAGAACGTCCGGTTTCTGAGGCAAGTAGCGCACCTAATGATGTTCCTACAACACCTCCCTTGGCAGAAACCATACGATTGGTGGCTGAAACGGTGTTTGTTATGATCAATGCGCAGCCTGCAAGACAAATGCAGCAGCCTGCTCCTATGGTGGAGCAGGTACCGCTTCAAGCAGCGGAACCGAGAAGGGTGGAGCAAGTTGTGGTGGAGCCTTTGGTGCCTAGGAGAGTAACTAAAAGACAGCTCAAACATGTTATGGGCTTTAATACTCCGGTGTTCTCGGGGACAGTAACCTCATCCCAAGCTGAGGATTGGCTCTCCCGAGTAAAGAGAGTATTAACAGCTACTGAAATGGAAGAGTGGCAGATGACCACCATAACTACGTTCCTATTGGACGGAGATGCAAGGCTGTGGTGGGAAGGTTTGGAGTTACATCACTTGAGGGGAAGGCAACTTACGGATGTCTCGATGGAAGAATTTTCGAGACTGTTCTTGGCAAGGTACCTTCCCTCGGCTCAAAGGATTGCATTGGAGAATGAATTCCAGAGGTTGACGCAAGGAGAGTGTAGTGTGGACGAGTATCTCCATGAATTTACACGGTTGGGTCAGTATGCCAGCTCTACGTTCGCTGATGAGGAGCGTAAGACAAACCGATTCTATGAAGGTCTGAGGGATGACCTAAGACTACTGCTCTCGAGGCCTATGACGCAGGGCTTTTTGACTCTGGTCAATAAGGCCCGGTCTTTAGAAAAGGATCTGAGGAATGTGAAGCGAAGAGAGACTCTGGAGCTAAGAAGACAGAGTTCAAGGTGCCGACTAATTCAAAGTCTGGTTATCGTAAGTTCAATAAGAAGGCTAGGACTTCGGGTCCAGCCCCTTCTTCTGGTGCTTTGGGGGATACAAGCCGAACCCCGGGCGCATGCTATAATTGTGGGAAGCCGGGACACTTTCCCCGAGACTGTTGGAGCAGACGTCCAAAGTCCGAGAGGAAGCCGGGAGCAACCTATGAGGAGAAGGGCAAGGCGGTGGAGTCAACTGCATCCCAATATGCTCCGGCTCAACCTAGAGTCTATAATTTTGGCCAACATGAGGCCATAAAGCAAGCGGATGTGGTGATAGGTACGGTTTAAATTTATAGCAAGTTAGTTTTAAATACTTGTTACCTTGTCCGTGTTACCTTACCACTGCTTGTATAGGCTTTATTTTGATTTGTGAGAATCCGGCGAGAGCACTCTTTGATATGGGAGCTTCGCACTCCTTTTTGTCCGAAGGATTCATGTCACGCATCGAAGTACCTTCTTCGATGGCAAAGTACAAAATGGATGTGTTGTTGCTTAATGGGTGTTTGATGCGCGCGGATAGAGTCTGTGGCGTAAAGCTTCGTATTGGGAGTCAGGAGTTCGATTTGCAAGCGTCGTTACTACCGCTGGTGGAGTTCGACATGATATTTGGTATGGACTGGCTCTCGGAGCAGCAAACATATATTGATTGCAATCGCAAGGAGGTTAAGTTGGGAATGGGTCGTGAGACAACGTTTGCAGGCTTGAAAGGGTCGAGCAAGACTTTGATGTCTGCTCTTCAGGTGGTTAAGGCGGTTCGTGCTAGTGCAGAGCTGTTCTTCATGCTAGTGGAGACTTCGAAGCCTAAGCCTACTTTGGACAGCATCCCAGTGGTATCTGAATACCCTGATGTGTTCCCCGGCGATCTCCCTGGAGCGCCACCTCAGCGGGAGATAGACTTCACTATCGAGCTAGTGCCATGTGCGAAACCTATGTCACGCTCTCCATATCGGCTAGCGCCTAAGGAGATGGCAGAGCTGAAGGTACAACTTCAAGAGCTTTTGGAACAGGGTTTTGTGCGTCCAAGTTTGTCGCCTTGGAGCACACCGGTCCTTTTTGTGAAGAAGAAGGACGGAAGTTTGCGGCTCTGTATCGATTATCGAGAGCTGAACAAGTTAACGGAGAAGAACAAGTACACAATCCCAAGGATTGATGATCTGTTCGATCAGTTAGTCTGGTCATCGGTGTACTCGAAATTGGATCTTAAGTCCGGGTATTATCAGCTGAGGATAAGAGAAAGTGATATCCCCAAGACAGCTTTTAGTAAGAGACACGAGCATTATGAGTTTACAGTCATGTCGTTTTGGCTGACTAATGCGCCGTCAGTGTTCATGGATCTGATGAACAGGACTTTCAGGGAGTATCTACACCACTTTATGATCGTCTTCATCGACGATATATTGGTGTACTCGCAGAGTAAGGAGGATCACTTTAAGCATATGTATTTGGTGTTGGAGACGCTGAGGAGGAATCAATTGTACGCCAAGTTCTCCAAATGCGAGGTTTGGTTGTCCTCAGTAGCGTTCCATGGTCACATAGTTAGTGGAGAGGGAATCGCGGTGGATCCGGCTAAGATTGTTGTTATACGGGAGTGGCCTGTGCTGTCTACGGTAGCGGAAGTCTGGAGTTTTCTGGGGCTTGCCGGCTATTACAGACGCTTCATGGAGAACTTCTCGCGGATAGCGTTACCCCTCACGACTCTGACGAGTAAAGTGCAGAAGTTTGTTTGGACGTCGGAGTGCGCACGAGCTTTTGAGGAGTTGAAAAGTCGGTTGACCACGGCGCCTGTGTTGAGTTCGCCGAGTGGGACCGAATGCTTTGAGATTTACAGCGATGCTTCGGGCAGTGGATTGGGTTGTGTCCTACTACAGCATGGAAGTGTGGTATCCTATGGTTCGCGTCAGCTGAAGGTGCATAAGAGGAATTATCCGGTCCATGACTTGGAGTTAGCGGCCGTGATATTTGCCCTGAAGCTGTGCATGCATTACTTGTACAGGGTGAAGGTCAATATCTATAACGACCACAAGAGCCTGAAGTACTTGTTGGATCAGAAGGATCTGAACATGCGACGGCGGAGATGGATGGAGTTCCTGGGGGACTACACATTCAAGATTCATTATATGCCTGGGAAAGGCAATGCGGTTGCGAATGCGTCGAGTCGCAGGGCCCCAGCTCAAGCCAACTGGCTGTCTGTTCATGATGAGAATTTGGTTCGAGAGTTGGAGGCGTTGGAGATCTCTTGTGTAGACAAGCAGACTAGCGCCAAAGCGCTATTGAACTGGACTGAAGTTCAGTGTGACCTGGCTGATTGGATTCGGCAGGCTCTGGATTTGGATGGCCACATGAAGCAAATCATGGTTGAGGCTTTGGATGAGTCAAATTCCCAATTTGAGGTTGTGGATGGATTGTTATGGAATGACAGTCATCTGTGTGTCCCGAATGTGGGAAAATTATGGGTGGAATTGATGTACGAGGCTCATCATACCAAGTACTTGATTCACCCAGGGAGCACGAAGATGTACCGTGATATGAAGAAATTGTTCTGGTGGCCAGGACTTAAGAAGGATGTGGCACTGTACGTGGCGAAGTGTCAAACATGCGCCTTAGTGAAGGAGGAGTGCCAGAAGCCTAGAGAATTCTTGAAGTCCTTGCATATTCCGGAGTGGAAGTTTGATGACATTACAATGGACTTTGTGCATGGTTTGCCAAGGTCGCAGAAGGAAAACGACGCCATCTGGGTGATCGTAGATCGTCTGACGAAAGTGTCGCACTTCATTCTGCATAGGAAGGAAGATTCTGTGGAGAAATTGGCAAAATTGTATGTGGATAATATTTTTCGGCTTCACGGTGTGCCCCGCAGCATCGTGAGTGACCGATATGGGTGGTTCACGTCCAATGACTGGAGATTGGTACAGTAGATGTTGGGGACCAAGCTAAGTTTCAGCACGACCTTTCATCCGCAGACGGATGGTCAGACCGAAAGAGTCAACGGGACAATGGAAGACATGCTTCGCATGTGCGTCCTGGATTTCGGGAAGCAGTGGGAAGATCACCTGTACTTGGTGGAATTCGCTTACAATAATAGCTACCAGGCGAGCATTCATATGGCGCCCTTCGAGGCCCTTTATGGTAGAAGATGTCTCACGTCGTTATCGTGGTTGGAAACGGGTGAGTCGAAGCTATACAAGCGGCAAGAAGTGGAAGATGCAACCTCGTTGGTACGAACCATTCGAGAGAGATTGCTAATCGCTCAGGACCGGCAAGCTAAGTACTATAACGCCAAGCATAGGAACGTGGAGTTCGCTATTGGCGACTGGGTGTACTTGAAGATTAAGTCATTCAAGGGTGTCTCACGGGTACGGAGCTTGAAGAAGCTAAGCCCGAGGTACCTTGGACCGTTTGAGGTTCTGGAACGGATTGGCGAAGCAGCTTATCGATTAAGGCTATCAGCGGAACTGGGTGGTCTACACGACGTATTCCACATATCGGTGATGCGGAAGGCGGTGCAAGAGCCTTCGCAAGTGATTGCGGTCGATCAAGTACCGGTTGATAATGGGTTGACGACGAAGGTCAAGCCCATTCGCATTGAGGATTAGGGAGTCAAGTGATTGCGTAACAAGGAAATCAGGATGGTCAAGGTACGTTGGGACAATTGTGGTCGGGAGGAGCTCTCGTGGGAGCGAGAGCAGACCATGCTTGAGGAGTACCCAGAGTTATTCCACTCAGGTACCGTTTAAGTTTTGTTTATATCTTTCCTTTCTGTAATTTCGGGACAAAATCCTTTTAATAGGGAGAGAACTGTAACGCCCCGAAACTCAAAAGAGCGACGGGTGGCGTTTTGAGCCAAGTTTCGGACTTGGTAGAGGTCACACGGCCTGGGACACGGGCGTGTCCCAGGGGCGTGTCGTGCTCGGGTTCGACTATGTCGTGTGGTCGACGAAACTGCAGTCGACAATCGCCAAGCAGGGAACATGGCCTGAGACACGGGCGTGTCCCAGGTCGTGTCCTACTCGGGTAGTTAGCCGAGTTGTGTCGGGGGAGAAACACGGCCTGGAGCGCAGGCGTGTTCGGGTATGACACAGGCGTGTCAAATGGGACACAGGCGTGTCGAATACCCGTGTTCTTCTCGGGTTGGTGTTGGTCCTGTGTCGATGGAGGAACACGCCCCGCTACACGGGCGTGTACTAGATGACACGGGCGTGTCAAGCCTGACATGGGCGTGTCGAGAGCCCGTGTTCTTTTCGGGATGTGATGATTTCGGCGTCGAATGAGGCACACGGCCTTGGACAGGGGCGTGTCATAAGCCGTGTTCAGCCTAGGTTTTGGATTTTAAGTGCAAATCGTGGTCGTCCGTTTCCTTCTTTTGGGATCCAATGGCCCAGGGCTGTTCTTGCTGGGATATACCCTGGAATAGGGTTAGAAACCCTCATTCTATTTGGGTTTTCTCTTTATAAGAGTTCTAGAGAGAGGGGAGAGCAAGGAATAAGGAGGAGAGATCTGGCTGCTGGTGGAGCTTCGGAGCCCCAAATCGCAAGCCGAGTTCGGATCTACGGAGGCGAGGACATTGCGGTGCTTTTCATCCGTATAGATCTTCATGGCGCCAAAGAGGAATGCTAGGGTAATGATTCTCATCTTGGACATGTGAAGTCCTCTTTTCCCTTGCATAGGAAGCCCGCTCTCGCGAGTTTGCGGTGAGTGTGAGGTGTACCTTCTGGTGGACATGAATAGTCCCCGTTGTTTTGCATGTAGAGTCCGTAATCGAGAAAACGGACATAGGCATGATGTGTGAAGCCTACCCGGACAAGTTGGTCTAGATCGGTGATGTTGCATTGCATGAATGGCCGGATAAGACTCCGCGCCGATGGTTGTTTTTCGGGTTTTCTATGCGATAGATTGCAACAGGGAACCTTGGGGACTAACTCCAAGGTGCACCCGAAAAACTGGGCAGATGCGTGATTCTATCATCATGGTGGCATGGGAGCCAACTTGTACATAACTAAATTATGTAAAGTGTGTGATCGATTTGGGACTCGTGAAAGCTTGACCAGCGCATATGGCTTAAATTGACTTTGCGGTGTGAGCAACGGGTTAGGTGGAACCGTATCCGCTCTATGTTGTTCGGTACAAGCGACTTAAAGTACGTGGGACTTGCAGTTGGCATAGATGGAGGGTCTTAGGCAGTGGCCAGAAAGACCATAATGCTCAAGAGAAATTGTCGTCCAAGGGCCGGTGGTGAGACCGCGGACTCTGACCGGGTTCACCGAGAATGTGTCCTGAGGCACGGGGTGTGTGGCCGTGCGAGCCTACGCCTGTGATGATGTGTAAATTCTCTATTATATGGCTATGTTAATAAAGTGTAGGGAAGGAGCATCGCCGCCCCGAGTTTAGGGGCGGGGTCGTTATAATTTGGTCAACTTTAGCTGAACGTTGCTTTTGTTTGTCACCACTTCGGTGGATTGTTTCTTGCAGGTGCTACGAAGACTAGTGTCAAATAGCGGGCAAAAGCCCTTGTTGCTGAGCCGGCCCTCGAAGGCCTAATAATGAGTGTTTACTTTGTTTCTCGTGTGTGACCGGCCTGTGTGCCGAGTTTTGGAAGACACTTTTATTTGAGTAAACTATTGTAAGGTCATAAGGCCAAGTACTTGTGTATTTGTACGTCCATTCCTGTTGGGTTTATGTAGTAGACATTCATGTTGTCGACTGGGTTCTTAATTTGTAACTTTTTAAATTGCTTTTGCTAGAATGTACTCTATGTAGGACGTTGGTTATTGGCAGGATGGTTCCATTGCGTAACCTTCCGGTCTGTCTGTGGTATATGGCGTCGGGCCCCGGCCGGACCTACTGCTATATGTTATGCGACGGATATGGGGTGTTACAGCAGCACTCTGAGAGTAGGGCCTTGTGCCTGAAGTTGTAGGGCTGAAAATCCTGAGCTGTAAGCCTTAGAGATAAGGCTGAGGTTGGTGGCTTGCGGGCCACTGAGTGTAGGAGCACTGCAGAGCTCTGGGGTAGGATCCTTTGGGATCTGAGGTAGGGCTGTCCTCCCAGCCTGAGTATAGGGCTTAACAGCCTGAGGTATGTGGTCTGCTGACCACTAAGTGTAGGCCTTTGTGGCTAAGAAGTGAGTCTTGGAGGAGACTTGAATATCCTGCGGGATCTGAGGTGTAAGCTCTTAGGAGCAGTTTGGAGGAGTTTATGCCTAGTCCAACAAGTTAGTTGGATAGGTGGGAGGGAAAGTGGATGTACCCAATTGGGGAACCACTATAAATCTTTGTGTGCTTTTATGTGGTTGTTTTTCTTTTCTTATTTACAGGTGTTAAGGACAAGCTCTAGATCACCCTAAGCTGAAGGATAAAACAAAACAACAAGATATTATACAGAAAGTAAAATATAGTCTTAAAGAGACCAATAACCTATTCACCCCCCCCCCCACCCCCACCCCCACCCTTTAGGTGATTTAGGCTCCGTTTGGGGGGACTTATTTTCATCGGTCAAGCGGTCATGACCGCATGAACCGGGACTTATTTAAGTCCCGGTTCATGCGGTCATGACCGCTTGACCGATGAAAATAAGTCCCCCCAAACAGAGCCTTAGCTATCCTTGAAACATAGACTTTCAAGGATCTGTTAAAGGTGTTAACCTTTAACGAACAACATGGCTCTGATACCAATTGAAAGTATCTAGTTGTCAACCTAAATCATCTAGAAGGGATGAATAGGTGAGTCTTGTGGCTTTTAGCGGAATTAAAAGTTTATCAAAATAAAGCACACAAAATAAAAGAGCACAGCACAGCACGGACACAAAGATTTATAGTGGTTTCCCGAAGATGGGTACATCCACTTTCTCTCCTCGCTTATCTAGCACTTCGGGCTAGACTCGACTACTTCACCAAAAACTCAGATTATAATAATTTTACACTCGGAGTATTCAACTCCTACAATCTCGGAGAACAACCTCTCTTACACTTGATCCTTCAACACGGATCTACAAAAACTCGAAACAACAAACTTCCTACAAAGCAATAAGAAAATAATTTGTTTGGAAATAATCCTCTTTCTCATATCTGAAAATATCTCTTCTTCGTTGCGTGAAAGCTTGGCTAGAAATCTTGAAGAAGAAGAATCTGAAATCTTGAGAACACAGATATGATCTGAGAAATGACTGATCTCTAAAGGTATGTGAATCTGAAATCTTGAGAACAATCATGTTTTTTCTTTGCAGGAGGAATCGCGGATCGGGATAGCTGTCGGCGGCGATGTTCTTCGTGAAATCGAATTTTGAATCACGATCAATTATGGCAATTTGTGATTAGATTGGCGATTCCTCATTAACAACTCGATTTCGAACTTAGTTTTACCATCCACGTGTACTGCACATGGCGAAAACCCTAATTTTGGAAAGCTGTCAAAACAAGATAGAAAATTGAACAAACTTGTTTGTCCAAATTCGTTGAGACATCACGTGAACTCTCCAGACCACTCGACGAACCAGTCAAAAACACTTGAGAGAGAACTTGTGTGAGATGTTTGGACTTCACGAGACCTTTCAACAAATTAGTTGAAAGCTCTTGAGAGTACTCTACGAATGTTTTTGAGTTGACGACGAATTTACTTGAACTAGCTAATTGTTCAAACTTTCTCTGGAACCTTAAGGAAGTTAACATGATTTCTCGAGAGTACTCGACAAATTTCACAAGTACTCGCGTAAGTACTCGACGAATTCGTGGAGTATATGCGAGAGGTCTAAGCTAATTTAACTTAGTCGTTCTGGACAACAATTCTCAGTGATCTCTCAAGTAATCTTGAGATCACTCGACGAATTTTACGAGTGCTTACGTGATTTCTCGAAGAATTTAACGAGACCTCGTGAGGTCACTCAACGAATTGACTTAGCCAAATTCTGCAACTTCTAAACAGCAACTTCCTTTGTGATGTTAGAAATACACCCCATTAGAGAGATTACACATGTGTCAACACGATGTTCTATGCAATGAGGAATTACATTGCACAGAACTGTGTCTGGAGATTCATTGTAACCTGATAATGGTTTGTACTTGACAATTAAGACCTACACCACACACAACTAAAACTTTCAACAAATACAAACTCAATTCAACTTAGTTCAAGGGACACTTCTTCAAAGCATGGCTATTGTGGATGCAATACCCAACAGTCCGCAAAGAAAATGAAAATAAGCGCAAACAAATATCGTCATCAATAACGCCATTAATTTTAAACGTATCGCAAATTTCTAAAAAAATTGAAAGATGTAAATTTAAGTCTTCATACAGTAAGCCATCAAATATAACTGATTGATGTATCATTTGGATGATACTAGTTTTTATTTCAAAATTATTGTTCGTCATCGTAGGTCAAACAATACTAGAATGTGTACCCTCCCAATTTGGTCGTGCATAATAGGGCATGTCCTGTAGCGGTGCCTCTTTAGGATTGGGACCATCCATAATTCCCAAGTTTCTTTGATTGATTCTTCGAGTATAACCGTTAAATTTTGATCACGTAATCGGAGACGTCGCCGCTTTTTGGATCAAAATTTACATTAAGAGCGTTTGAAGAACTGCCTCAGGTCATACCTTTAAAATAAAAGAAGAAAAGAAGGGGAAGAAGAATAAAAGAAGAATAAGAAAAAGTTAAAATTATTATTATTATTATTATAAAAAAATTTATAAAAGCATGTTAAGTTAGTCTCGGACTTCCCGACGTCTACCATGTGAAGGGTCCGCACAGTACTAGGAGGTGTGCTGGAATGACAAGTCAAACCCTCCCTTTCTGGGAATTTAAGTTGCGACTTTAAATATTTTTTTTTGAAAAAAAAATAAAACAAATGATAAAATTAATAACTATTTTTTTTTCAAATTATCAACACAACTCCTTAGCAACGGTACCAAAAAACTTGATGGGCTAAACTATGGACCGCAAACGACAAAGGCAAGTGTATCTTATCGAAACTAGCATAGGATTTGTAAATCAAAGTCATATTAGACTCGAAGCATATCAAGTAATTCTACTTCAAAAAATGGTTATTATTCTATTAAATAAAACTTGGAGTTGGGGCGCAAAATAAAGACTAAATTTGTTATTAAATTAAACAGATCTAACGATGGTAGAAAACTAGCACTCGATGTTCGAATCACCTTTGAATTAAAATAACGAAATAAAATAGAATTCAATTCACTTGTTGAAGAACCTTTGACCGTGAAGGTTCTCGAAGCAACGTCCTCTCTCGAGGAAAGTGTTCACCTAAGCTTCGGTTTATCGACCGAACTCGCGTTCTAAAATCACATCACCCAAGACTTGTCTTGTGTTATGAACCTCGCTATTAGATTTCACTCTAATTCGGAAGAGTTATGTCGTCCTCTCTCGAGAGTTGCATTCTGCTCTTTTTACCTATAAGTGATTGATTCGTCATACGAGCCTCTCGGCTAAGTAAAGTACAAAAACAAATCTAAAAAACTATATATCAATGATATAGTCTCAAAACAAATTAATCAAAGGAAAATCTTAAGAGTTCAACAATTAGAGAATAGAAATTCTAAGTCATAGCAACATTACTTCATCATTTGATCATCTCGATCAAGTACTATTGGAATTAGTTACTCATGTAGATGGAGGAATCATGAACACAAAAGTAATACATGATGACAAAAGAAAGAATATCAGAGAAAGAGAAATAATATTTTATTACTTCAAGAAAATTATAAGAAAGGAAATTACAAGCTTCCTAGTATAAGAAGAAAAAAGAACTGCAAGAGTACTTGTGATAGCAAAAATAGTATAGGAAATGCAAAAATAAAGTCCAAAATTTCGTCCCTTGGTGGTCGGAGAAGTTGAGCTTTTATAGCTGAAAAAGTTGGGTTGCACGCCCCCAAGTCACGCCAGTGACCTGGGGGCATGTTTGGGGCGTGATGGTTGGAGGTGCAGCGGGTGCAATCTGCATCAATGTGGTGTTACGGCTTGGCCATGCATATTGGTCACGCCTGTGATCAAAGGAATGTAATCTCTTCCGTGGCTTCTGGCAAAAAAATCTGGTGGCCGGCCGTGTAACGTCTGATCCGTGGGAAGTACACATGTACCAAGTCTACACGGGCGTGACCTTACTGGATCCGGTGTGTGAACGTTGGGCGATATTGGATTCACTGGGAGGTGGGTCACAGGCATGACCTGGAAGTCACGCCCCCTGGTCACGAGCGTAACTTAGGGTGTGTAAATTTAATTGAGATGGCATGCACATTCTGAATCGGGGAACAGGTCATGGGCGTGACACTGTCATGTTCGTGACCCTTAGGTGTGTACTTTGAACTTTTTGCAGAAATACTCTCATTTAGCTCTTGATCCTGCCTATTGACTTCATTTTGCTATATGTAATCCAAGTTCTAAAGGCACAAAAGAATGCATTTTAGACCAACATAACGGTAAAATGAATATAAATTTATTATTTAATAATAAAATAATAAACAAAAATAAAGATAGTTTAAGTTTTATCATCAAGTAATTTATCATAAGATAAAAATTAATCGGATTTTAAAGAAGAAATAAAATTATTTTTGGGCATGGCGCCAATATCAATAATGTTTGATTCACAATGTGATGAGAAAGAAGCATGATATGTGTTCACCACATTGTCAATACAGTAATCGACGGGTTTACTCATCGAGCTTTCTACTGAACTCCCCAAATAGATTGGGGGTTGAATAGCTACATCATCGGCGAAAGAAGGGGATGCACAAAAAGAGGAAGAAGAAAAGGCGATAAGCACAGGCTTATCTTCATCATTCAATTCTGATTTCCATCCCTTGGAATCCTTCACCGCGTGATCAGTGCCATGACAAAACAGACATTGCACATCCAAAGACTTGGACATTGAAAGAGTCTATGCTTCAGATTGTGGTAATGCCCGCAACAACGACGCCAAAAACTTGACAGAGTCTCAATCAATGAAAGAGCAAGTGCACCCTCTATTGTCATCAAGTAATAATAAAACGAGTAGTAATCCCCGAGTATCAATCTCACGCGAAGCACGAAAAGGTAGATTTTACTTTTAGGAGGGACTTGAGATTGAAGTCTCTAAAATCGGAGTTTATACGGTGGGTTTGCTTTAGCTAACAACTACTTGCAACAAAGAAAAACTAATTAATTGTGTGGGTCGCCGACACCGCTTCCCACTTCAGCGGGTCGCTAACCTCCGTTTCAAACTTTTGCTGGTCGTCGACCTCCGCATCATACAACGCTCGTGTCAATCAAGGCAACAGAGCCACAAAGCTCAATCACAACACGACAAACACAACTAGCATGGAAAAAATCACAACACACAAGGCACTAGGTGTCAGACCCCTACACTAGGCCTCCTAGGCTACTCCAAAAAAAGAACAATGTGAGACATGATTTAATACAACGAAAATATGAGTACACAAGTTCAATTCAACACCATCAACAAAATAGAAGAAAAATATTACTATATCAACCTAGTGTGCGGGAGAAAAAAAGATAGAAACAGTATTTGAGACTCTTCCATAGAGGAAATGTTTGACTCCAAATAGTGACTCTATGAAAGCCTCGCTCATCGGCTACCGTCCAGGGTAGAGGAACCTCTGTCACAAGCTCCCAATGAACCCGTCTTCTCAAAGGGTTTGCACCATCCATGTCTTCTTCTTCCAAACCATAGCTTGCGGGGAGTGGAGAACTCTTCCTCCTTTCTGGAGCTTTTGGAATGTGGGGAGAGCCTAGGGGGATGATCCCTAGACCTTGGAATCCTAAAAACTTCAAAAAAATGACGGAAGAAAAGGGAAAATCTTGGATCTTTTTGGGAAGAAGACGGAATGAACTACTTATAGACGGAGCGGAATTTAGTCTACCGCACAAGTAGGCGCACGAACAGTAGTCGCGCGAGAAGGAAATTGCTCGTACTCATGCACGGAACCTGGACTAATGTAAAAATTGAAGTTTTGGAGGGAGAAGGTTTTACTTGTCGGGCCAAAATTAACTAGTTCGTACACTCATGCGTTTCTAGGGTCATTTTTCAATTTAGCCGTGCACGACCAGTGGTTGTGCGTGAATAGGGGGCCGGTAATCTTGCAAGAAAAATTCGCACGAGCGAACTCACTCAACGCTTGTCGTGATGGGCAAATGACCATGTACTACCAATGGTCGTGCACATAGAGGGCTAGTGATCGTGCGAGAACAAAAATGCACAACTGGCCTCCTTAAAACAAAGCAGAGACGCTCGAGAAACTTTCCCCACAAATTGATAGTTGCAAGAACACACCCAGCACCCTGTAAACACCCACAATTTCACAAAAAGTTTAAAAACAAAAGGAGAGGATGGGAGAAGACCCCCATGGCATATAATGCACGACTCTCTAAAAATCTAAATTACGCTCAATGGATTGCAATTCAATTCTAAATAATTTCTATATAAAAATCATGATTTAAATAAAATTTTAAAAATTTTACTCCTGTTTCAAAACATTAATTCAATCATCATACATTTTTAATATGCAATTAAGCATTGCATAATTAAGCTCAATTAAATAAACTCAACAAATTTATAAACACCAGCATCTCCCATCTAGTATAACCATGAAAATCATATAATAAACACGTATCAATTCATTAAGTTTAACATCATCCCTAATTTATCAACTATGATTTGGAAAAGGTTAGGCACTAACTGCATTGATGAAGGAGATTATCTTAGTGACTTCGAAACTTAAACCTCTAAAATACAATAGAAGCAACTTAAACATCCCACACCATACTCGTCCCCGCTCTTTACCAGTAAAACTTGCTGCGTTGTGTTCTTCAATCATTATCTATTCTCTAAAAAAAATACATAAATTTAATGAGTAGCAGTTCAATAGGATGATTATTATATATACATATATGAGGTCATTTGCTAGAACCTCCCCTCTAACTTTGCATAATTACACAAACCTCCCCTCTAAGTTTACATTGTTAATATGGATGTAAAAGAAAATGCCCCTGAAGGGGTCTTCCAAGTTCCAAGGTGTCATTTTTTTACATGTTAATAACATAAACTTAAAGTGGGGAGACTTCGGTAATTTTGAAAAATAGAGAGCCCTGTAATTATGCAACAACATTCAAGCCCCCACTATAATGGGGGCCCTGTATTTATGCAAAATTAATAAAAAAAATCATAATTATGTGTGTAATTATTCGTGTGTAAGTATTCCTGTCTGTGCGTGTGATTATTCGTGTCTGTGCGAGTGATTATTCATGTGTGTGTGATTATTTGTGTGTGATTATTCGTGTGTGATTATTCATGTGTGATTATTTGTGTGTGTGAGATTATTCGTGTGAGATTATTCGTGTTTTTGTGTGATTATTTGTGTGGTGGAGAGGAAATAAAATCGTACATGTCATGAAAGAGGGCTCTTACTCATACATATACTTGAGTAAGGGGAAACCTAAAAAAGGAAAAGACCAAACTACCCCAACCCGGGGTAAATACATAAAAGGACTAAGACAACTTGAAATAACATATTACAACTCTCCCCCTCAGGTCGAACGGAAGATGTCGATCATCCCAAGCTTTTGAATATCGTCGGTAAACACGTCACACCCCAAGCTTTTGGTAAACACATCGGCCACCTGATCTTTGGAATGAACAAACAGAGTAACAACTGTCTTTTTATCCAAATGATTTTTGATAAAGTGTCGATCAACCTCAACATGTTTTGTCTTGTCATGTTGAACAAGGTTATGAGCAATTTTAATCGATGTCTTATTGACACAGAACAAGGAGAAAAGGATTGTCACAGAGAAACTCAGATCTTGTAACACAGTATGCAGACATAGCCCCTTACATAAGCCTTGGGACATGGCACCATATCCTGCCTCTGCACTCGATCTAGCCACCACATTCTGCATCTTGCTACGCCACGTCACCAAGGTTTCCCCCAACAAAGGAGCAGTATCCTGTTGTGAATTTTCTGTCATCTGGCATCCAACCCAATCAGCATCAGTAAAAACCTAAATCTTCAAATTGTTGTTCCGTGAGAATAAGAGACCCCGATCAGGAGTTTTCTTCAAATATCGCAGCAAGCGATATGCAGCTTCATGATGTTTGATTCTAGAAGAATGCAAATATCTGCTAAGGATACCAACTGCATACGTAATGTTGGGGAATGTGTGGGATAGATATATAAGTTTTCCGAGCAATCTTTGATAACGTGATACATATGTGTGATTACCATCATCATCTTCATCAATCATGTGATTTTCATCTATATGGGTGTTCGCAGGAATACAACCAAGCATAATTGCTTCCTTTAGGATATCCAATATGTAATTTTGTTGGGATATGAAGATACTCTGCTCAGATCTGACCACTTCGATACCCAGGAAGTACCGTAATCTTCCCAAGTCTTTCACTTTGAACTCAGCAGACAGGAGGGTCTTAAGATTGGCAATCTCATCTGTGTCATTTGCAGTAATCACAATGACATCCACATAAACAATAAAAACCACAACACGTTGTTCATTTCTCCGAATAAACATGGTATGATCAGATTGAGCTTGCTTGTACCCAAACTTGAGCATCGCCGTGAGAAATCTCTCAAACCAGTCCCTAGGTGATTGCTTCAGGCCATATAAGGATTTCCTTAGGCGGCAGACAAGCCCTTCTACTCATTTCTTCACAAAACCAGGAGGAAACTTCATGTACACCTCCTCAAGCTCGCCATGGAGGAGCACATTTTTCACGTCCAGTTGTTGGAGGTCTGGGTCCAGGCAAGCAGCACACGATAACAATACCCGAATACAGTCCATTTTTGCTACAAGAGCAAACGTCTCCTGATAATCAACTCCTTGAGTCTGGGTGTATCCTTGAGCAACCAGACATGCTTTGTACCATTCCACCCCGCCATCTTGGTTCTGCTTAATAGAGAAGACCCACCGGGAACCTATAGCTTTCTTTCCTAAAGGGAGAGTGGAAACATCCCACGTGTGATTTTTATCCAAGGCAGATATCTCATCTTGCATAGCCTGTGTCCAATCAGGTATCCCCAAAGCTTCTTGTCATGTCTTAGGAATAACAACTAGGGAAAGAGACGAAACAAAACCCTGATGAATCAGAGTAAGATGGTGGTAAGTCACGTGATTAGAAATAGGATGCTGCGTACAAGTAGTTTTACATTCTTTAGCAATGCAAGAGGGATATGCATATCAGCATCATCAAAATCTGAGTCTGAAGTCGGCACTGGTAGAGGTAGAGCTGTGGTAGTCTGTGTACCTGAACGACGGTGGTATACGTGAGGAAAAGGAGAAATCATAGTAGAGGAGTTCGGTACCGGGATAGGAGCTATGGGTACCAGAGTGGAATGAGTGGAAGGAATGGAAGGGATGGAAGGAATAACAGGAAGAGGAACAGGAATTAGAACTGTATCACCACTGCTCTCCCTCTGACGAAAGAGATTAGTCGAAGACAGAAAATAGGGCTCCCCCTCACGGAAGGTGACATCCATGGTACAGAACATACGCCGGGAGGGGGGGTGATAACAGCGATATCCTATAGTTATCGAAGAATAACCAAGGAAGACACAACGTTGAGCCTGAGGGCCAAGTTTGTCACGATGAGTTTGGTGCGCATGCACAAAACAGACACCCAAAAACACGAGGTGGCAAGTGGGAAGTATGAACCACACCAAAGGTAGAGAGACGAGCTAGAGGAGTAGTAAAGGAAAGAACACGAGAAGGAAGACGATTGATAAGGTGAGCAGTTGTAAGTACCGCATCACCCTAATAGGGTTTAGGGAGGTGCATAGTGGATAGGAGAGCGAGCAACCTCGAGGAGGTGCCGATTTTTCCATTCGGCCACTCCGTTCTGAGTAGAGGTGCAAACACAAGTTTTCTGGTGGATGATACTGTGAGAGGTGAGGTAAGAGCCAAAGGTACCACGATCATCATACCCCCCCCCCCTTCATTGTCACTTCGAAGAACACGGATTGAGGCAAGTTTGCAACATTTTATGAAAAGCTTGAAAACAAGAAAAAACTTCACTCTTTATTTCAACAGATAAACTCATGTAGTGCGCGAGAAGCAATAAATAAAAGTAACAAACCATCGAAAACCAGTTATAGAGACAAAGGGGGACGGCCCCTAAACATCAGAATGTATAACATCAAAAGGAATACTACTAGGGAAAGAAAGATGTGAAGTAGTATGTCGCGCATATTTAGAATTATCACATACATCACAAGCAAAGTTCTGAAGAAAAGGTAAAAAAATAGGAAATAATTTTTGCAGATAAACAGCGGACGGATGTCCTAGGCGCTGATGTCAACGGCTAACATCCTCCGCAGTAACATTGGAACTGGAAAAAGCCTGAGTGAGAGGATGAGTGCCCGGGTAGTATAAGCTGACACAGTTCCTTCCACTGCCAATGTTTCACTTCGTACCCAGTTCGTGAAAGACACAAGAATCAGGAAAAAAAGTTACCGAACAGTTAAGAGATTTTGTAATATTGCTGATGGAGGGAACATGAAGAACAGAGGGAAGGGATATAGACGGAGAGCAAGAGATGTTGTCTTTGCCCACAATAGAGGACAACAATCCGTTAGCAGAAATAACTTTCTTCTTACCAGACAAAAGAGTATAAAAGAGAAAACTTGGGGGAGACCCAGTCATGTGGTGAGTAGCACCAGATTCGAGAACCCATTCAGAAGGTGAGGTGGTGGCAGCATGAGCACTAGGCATAACAATGGTAGCAAGATAAGTAGAGCCTCCGGTGACCGGATCGGGCTGAGAGTGAAGCAGGCGGCGAAAAGCATCCAATTCTCGTGTCGTAAGAGAGAAAAAGCGGGAGACTGGGACTCATCATAGACATCAATAATGTAAGCAGCATCATGAGAACGGTAGCCACTGTGTATATGGCCCCCGCGGCCTGGTCCACGACCCCGACCACGTCCAGATGGTGCTAGATGCGGATGAAGTTTGAAACATGCCTCCCGAGAGTGTCCCCTTTGACCACAGTAATCACAGATAGACACAGAAGATCCAGGAGTAGGAATAAGATCACGACCAACACTAGTCAGGGCAGAACATTTAGGAGGAGCCATAACACTGAAAGACTTGCGGCAGTCTTCAACATTTAGAACCATATTGAACATCTCTCGAAGAGAGGGAAGAGGAGAGCAGTGGAGAACATGTCTCTGAATCAAATCAAATTCCATATTCAATCCCATCAAGAATACATGAAGACGGAAGCAGCCATCCCTTTGCTTTAACTGGACGGCATCAGTTGTACACGCTGGAGTGAAATGCGCAAAGTACTCTGATCATTGATACAGACGCTCAAACTCCGAGAAGAATGATGAAACAGTAATCGATCCTTAGTGCAACTCCAAAATGCGGTGAGTGAGCTCATAAACATTGGTGAAACTGTCAATCTGAGAGTATGTTTCGCGAGCACGAGTCCAGATCTCGAAAGTTGAGTCCATCAGCATATAGCTCTGATAGACCTTAGGAGACATCGAATGCAAGAACCAGAAAATAACTAGAGAGTTGTCAGAATCTCAACGCTTCTAGGAGGGATCAGACACTGGGGGCTCCTTAATCGTCTCATCGATATATCCAAACATATGTTGGCTACGAATGACATGATGGGTTGCACGAGACCATTCAAGATAATTCATGTCATCTAAGGGAACCGTGGTAATCTTCAAAGAGCTGGAGTGGTCAAGGGGTCGCTAAGGGTCACTCACCTGAGGCTGGATCACACCCGGAGAGGATACTGAAGAATCGGGATCACCCATATTGACGAGCAAGAGAAACAAACGATCAAGCTGAAGGATCGATTAACGACAGTAGTATCAATGCATCAGGACGCAACGACAAACAGCGGCAGACATAGGCAGAGTGCATCAGCAGGGACCAGCAGCAGTGAGTAGCAGGGGAGCAGCAAGGAGCAGCGGAAGTAGTAGGATCATAAGCATTGATAAGCGGCAGAGGAGCAGCAGAAGGAGCATCGATAATCGGCGCCTTCACTGGAGACGGCTGCCGGAAATAGCAGGAAGAAACAGCGGCCGAAAACAGCGGCCAGGAAAGAAAAGAAAGAGGATGGCGGCTTCACTGGAGACGACAACATCGATCTCCTCAGCCTCCGACGGCGGCAAATCTGCTCGATGACCGCATCAGTGGAAGTCTCTCAAACCAACGACGGTGGAGATGGTCGGCGCACACGATCGAAGAAATACGGGAGTCGGGAGAGCCGGCTCACGCGATTACTCATACACTAAAAAAGGAAAAGACCAAACTACCCCAATCCGGGATAAATACATAAAAGGACTGAGACGACTTGAAATAACATATTACAATTTGTGTGAGATTATTCGTGTGTGTGTGTGATTATTTGTGTGATTATTCTTGTGTGTGTGATTATTCGTGTGTGTGTGTGTGTGTGATTATTTGTGTGTGTGTGTGATTATTCGTGTGCGTGTGATTATTCGTGTGTGTGTGTGTCTGTGATTATTCGTGTGTGTGATTATTCGTGTGTGTGTGTGATTATTCGTGTGTGTGTGATTATTCGTGTGTGTGTGTGTGTGATTATTCGTGTGTGTGTGTGTGATTATTCGTGTGTGTGTGTGTGATTATTCGTGTGTCTTATTATTCGCGTGTGTGATTATTTGTGTGTGTGTGCGTGATACTTCATGTGTGTGTGTGTGTGATTCTTCGTGTGCATGTGTGTGATTATTCGTGTGTGTGATTATTTGTATGTGAGTGTGATTATTCATGTGTGTGTATGTGTGAGATTATTCGTGTTTGTGTGATTATTCGTGTGTGTGTGATTATTCGTGTGTGTGTGATTATTCGTGTGTGTGTGTGTGTGATTATTTGTGTGTGTGAGTATTCGTGTATGTGTGTGATTATTCGTGCATGTGTGTTATTATTCGTGTGTGTGTGTGTGTGAGATTATTCGTGTGTGTGCGATTATTCGTGTGTGTGTGTGTGATTATTTGTGTGTGTTTGTGTGTGTGTTTGTGTGTGTGTTTGTGTGTGTGATTATTCATGTGTGTGTGTGATTATTCGTGTGTGTGTGTGTGATTATTCATGTGTGTGTGTGTGATTATTCGGGTGTGTGTGATTATTCGTGTATGTGTGTGTGTGTGATTATTCGTGTATGTGTGTGATTATTTGTGTGTGTAATTATTTGTGTGTGAATATTCGTGTGTGTGATTATTCATGTGTGTGTGATTATTCGTGTGTGATTATTCATGTGTGTGTGTTATTCGTGTGTGTGTGATTATTCGTGTGGGTGATTATTCATATGTGTGTGTGATTATTTGTGTGTGTGTGATTATTTTGTGTGTGCGGGGGGGGGGGGGGGGGGGGGGGGGGGGGGGGGGGGGGGGGGGGGGTTATTTTGTGGTTACTGTGTGTGTGTGAGAGGGAGAGAGAGAGCTACCTCCTTCTCTTTGGTCTCTCTATTGATCTTTATTTGAAAGCCTCCGTGGTGGATTCAGTGGGGCCTGCCGTGTTGGCAACGACCTCCCGGGCACATTGTGAGACATACGGCTTCAGCTGTGGAATAATATGATAACAGTTAGGCACACACATTTATGATGTTTCCAACAAATTTAAGTCTGTTAATCAGCTTAGAACTTCGTCTATGTATCTCAAAATTACACAATTATGATAAAAAGACCCCAACAATTTCCTTTGATTTTCTTGTGGAGTCATCCGGTTAATAGAACTCTATGGAGGTTTGCAGTGTTGGTTTGTATGGGTGTGGTTTCAATGATGACTGTTTTTCGCGGTTCGCCAATGCCGCGCGCCACACGTTGGATGCGGGGCGGTGGCATTCTGCAGAATATGATAGATGCAGAAACCATGATTTCATCCAGATAGTGACTGCGTATGGAAGACTAATGGTGATCAGGTAACGGCCTCATCTTGAGCACCAATTTGAATGCTCATATTTTGATCACCAAAACCAAATTCAAATTGTCAAAATTCTCAATCCTTTCAGATCATAAGTGTAAAAAAAGGAATGAATATTTCATATGTTTCTAAAGATCAAATTTGAATAAACCTGCACATGATTGAGCTTTGATATACAACATTTATATACTATATTTGAGTCATTTGGGTACATCTTGATTTACAATCCAGCACACCAACTACTCTGGTATCAACCCAAGGAAAACTTCATAACATTCAAATTTAAGTTAAAATTGCATCATGTGAGCTAAATTAACATCGTCAGCAGAAATGGTAAGTAGAAAAATGGCATTTCCCACAGGGACTAACCAGTATGCATAATAGAAAAGCGCTAGGGACTAAAATGCATAACTTGTGGGAGATATACTGGCAGATGTTTTGACTATGAATTTTAATTTCAAGGGTAAATGACAAGTTACGAGGTTTAGCACTTGGTGTAAAAAAAAATGGAAATACATCAGGCGCTAAACCGTTGTATTGGAAAAGCCCATGTAAAGGGCTCATTATTGGGCCCTCTTTTTTTATTTCTCTCTCCTCCTTCTTTAGTCTCACATCATGTATAGGATTCATTCTTCTCTCCTCTTTCCTATATATTTGTATTCTCTCCATGTATTTTGATACTGAAATAATACATACAAGCTTTTGGGTCATTCTCTACATGGTATCAGAGCCAATTGGTGCCTCCTGCGGATTCAGACCTCTATCCGCCCGGCGACCTGCGGTTTCCGCGGTCTGACTGTTCCTGTCCGCACCTCCTACTCGCATTGCCTCTGCGGCCTGCCCTCTCCGCTCTCTCTCCTTCTTCCGTGGAACCACTCCTCTTCTGCTCCTTTTAGAGCATCTCCAACCGGTCTCCAAATCCTCCACTTATTTATTTTTGTCGGCCAAACAAAGCTCCAACCGATCTCTATATGGATCGGCATAAATGCCGATCCTCTCTCCCCTCCTCTAAATTTAGAGGGGGAGAGAAAATGCAGGTGGGCTACATTTTTTTTTTCTTTTTTTTTCAATTCTTTAATTTTTTATTTATAAAATTTTCATATAAACTTATAATCATCATAACCTCAAATATATTTCTCCAAATATGACACATAATATATCAATAAAATCGTTTTTTCGATACCTATAAAACGACACTAATATTGAATACGTTCTAATTATTATTTAATATAATTTAAATATAAATATATATACATAAAATAACATATATCTATATATATATATAAATATATAATATTAAAAACGCCATGTTCTCCAAATATGGAGAAAATGGTTGGAGTTGATTCTCCATGTTCTCCATATTTGGAGAACATAGTACATGGGGGATCTCTAAATATAGAGATCCCCCATTGGAGTTGCTCTTATAGCTCTCTCATTCTGACCTGTGGGGTCCACTGCTTCCCCCAAGTCCGTTGGGGCCTCTGTCTCTCCGTTGCGAGCTCGGCGAACTCGCTCCCCAGTTCTGCGATCTCCTTCTGTCCGCTGCGAGCTCGGCGAACCCTCTTCCTCTTCTTGCTCTCTTTGGTCCGCTGCGAGCTCGGCGGTCTCCTTCTGTCCATTACCTGTTGCTATTACGAGCTCCCTTCTGTCCGCTCTGCT
This sequence comes from Platanthera guangdongensis, assembly GCA_039583875.1. Classification (NCBI taxonomy): domain Eukaryota; kingdom Viridiplantae; phylum Streptophyta; class Magnoliopsida; order Asparagales; family Orchidaceae; genus Platanthera; species Platanthera guangdongensis. The sequence goes on from CM077154.1 coordinate 36,422,669, forward strand.
TTCTTTGACCGCTCCTGTTCTCCCTCTTCTGGCGGGCAAGTTCTTTTCCCTGCCCGCCGCGGACTCGCTCCTCTCTGTGATTTCGTCTTGCCTAGTCGCCGCACATCGCCGCGACTTGCCGAGCTCTCCCCGCCTGTCTTCTCCTTCTCTATCTCGCCGCAGCCTGCCCTCTCTTCTCGGCGAGCTGTTGTGCTCTACTCGTCGCGGACTGCTCCAGTCCGCCGCGGCCTCCCTCAGCTCGCGTCTTGCCTCGTGCCTCTGTACTCGTCGCGGCCTGTTGCGTCCTGCTGCGGCCTGCTCCAGTCCGCCGCGACCTCAAATAGCTCGTGCCTTGCCTAGCGCGTCCGTACTCGCCGCGGCCTGCCTTCTGCTCTGCTCCTGTCCGTTGTATCTGCTCTCCTCCAGGTCGCCATGTCTTCTACCGCTGATAGCTCTCCACCCACCAGTACAAACCTTGAGGCTCTTCGTCTTCAGCTGCAACAACTCCAGGGGCTTCTCAACCCTCTGTCTGCTTCAGTTGCTTCCACCTCTACTGTAGGTATTGCTTCCACCTCAACTACAGGTACTGCCTGTCTTTCCTCCAGTTCCCGTTGGATCCTGGACTCGGGAGCCACCCACCACATCACCTCACTGATGTCGCCAAGGTTCTCAGATGCTCCTCATCCCACGTCTAGTACTGTGGCTAATGGTGTGATTGTTCCGGTCTCCAGATGTGCTGATCTCTTGATCCACCCCTCCATCTCTCTTCGTTTCGCTCTTTATGTGTCGGCATCACCATTTAATTTACTATCTGTTGGCCGTCTCACTACTGATATGTACTGCTATATCACCTTCACCTCGTCTAGTTTTTTGATACAGGATCGGCAGACGCAGATTACCGTTGGTAGGGGTCGACTGCAGAATGGGCTCTACCTCCTCGATGTCTCTTCTACCGCCCTTTCCTCTGTATCATCCAGTGATTGGCATTGTCATCTTGGGCATGCTCCTCTACCTATCCTCCAGAAGGCGCTTCCTGACGTATCTCTTCCTGCTTTTAAATGTGATTCTTGTATTCTTGGCAAACAGCCACGTTCTTATTTTCCCGCACATTGTACTCTGAGCTCTGCTCCTTTTGATTTAATACATTCTAATATTTGGGGTATGTACAAGGTTACAAGCATCTCTGGCTATCGTTACTTTATAACATTTATTGACGATTACTCTCGCACCACATGATTGTATTTCCTTCATGATCGCTCCGAGCTTCCTCGTATCTTTCGGGCATTTGTGTTAGAAACTCGTACGCAATTCTCTACTACTATCAAAACATTCCGCTCTGATAATGCTCGTGAGTACACTAGCCACGAGTTTGTCAATCTATGCGCCGACTTTGGTATTGTTCATCAGACATCTTGTCCCTACACCCCTCAACAAAACGGGGTCGCCGAACAAAAGAACCGCCACCTTCTTGATGTTGCTCGCTCCCTCATGCTTCACATGCATGTTCCCAAAGTATACTGGAATTTTGCGGTCTCCACTGCGTGTTTTCTCATCAACCGTCTCTCATCTTCGGTTCTCTGAAATGCTACCCCATTCAGCCTTCTCTTTCCATCTGCACCAGTCTTTCCTCTCACACACAGGGTTTTTGGTCGTACTTGTTCCGTCCATAACCTGGGTCCCACTCTGGACAAAATGGATCCCCGAGCAGCGAAACACATGTTCGTCGGCTACTCCCGCACCCAAAAGGGCTATGTGTGTTATTCTCCGGCTACCCAGAAGGTCTCTGTGTCCGCTGACGTTACCTTCAGGGAGGATCAACCCTTCTTCCCTCCTCCTTTACCACCTCTTATACCATTAACCACTCTCCCACCTTCCATTCCACGGCCGGTTATCCCCGTCAACTCGCCTCCTCCAGCCTTTCCTCCCACTAGTGCTCCTCCTAAGCCGTCCGTTATTCGGGTCTATACTCGTCGCCCTCTTCCCTCCGTTGCCCCTATGCAGTCGGCTTCGACCTCGGCTTCTCCGTGTTATGCTGCTCCGGTGCCCGCCTCTACAGCTCACCCGATGGCTAACTATGTTTCTCTACATCGCCTCTCTCCACCTCTTCAGACATTGGCTACTTCACTGTCCTCAGTCTCTATTCCTAACACCGTACAGGAGGCTCTTCAACATCCAGGGTGGCGCGCTGCCATGGAAGAAGAAATGGCTGCTCTTTGGGCAAACCAGACTTGGACCCTGGTGCCCCTTCCTCCCGGACAGAAACCAGTTGGGTGCAAATGGGTCTTTGTCATCAAACATGCCCCTGATGGGACCATTGACAGACTCAAAGCTCGCCTGGTAGCTCGTGGCTTCACACAGCAACAAGGACTCGACTATGACGAGACTTTCACTCCGGTCGCTAAGCTCAACACAGTCCGCGTTCTCATCTCGGTGGCTGTCCATCGCCAATGGCCCTTACTCCAACTAGACATCAAGAATGCTTTTCTGAATGGCGACCTCCACGAAACGGTTTACATGCAGCAACCTCCCGGGTTTGAGACCACGGGGAAGTCTCGGGTGTGTCACCTTCTCAAATCGCTCTATGGTCTCAAACAATCCCCTCGGGCATGGTTCGACAAGTTCAGCAAAGCTCTCCGGGAAATTGGCTTCACTCGGAGCTCGGGTGACTTCTCATTGTTTACTCGCCACCAGGCAACAGGTACGGTTCTCCTATTGGTATATGTCGACGACATCATCATTACTGGAGACGACTCGAACAGCATACAGGTCGTTAAGCAACATCTGAGCTCTGTCTTCCAAACTAAAGATCTGGGACATCTTCGGCACTTCCTAGGTGTTGAAATCACCCGTCACCACACATCTTCCCAAAACCCCAAGTTAGTAGGAAGGGGGGACGGGGGTACATAAACACCAAGGACCACCCACTGCAGGTGATGTGGGACTAATCCATCCACGGGATGGCGGGGATATTCCGCCACACGGGGGGCCCACTGGGGTCAACACCCAGACCTGGAACGCGATGGGGAAGCCCAAATATGCGGTCCACACACACCCAATCCTGCTGGACCTTGGTTCTCAACACTAGGTCTGGAGGTTGCTCGACGATCAGATGGTCTGGTTCTCTCTCAGCGAAAATACTGCCTAGATCTTCTTCATAATGCAGGCTACTCTGGCTGCAAACCTGTGAACACTCTCATGGATGTCAATCACAAACTATGTGTTCAGGCCTCGAATTCTGATACTCTTCTACAAAATCCAGAATATTACCGTCGTCTAGTTGGGAAACTAATCTACCTAACGGTAACAAGACCCGATATATACTTCGTTGTGGGGCTCGTTAGTTGGTATATGCACTCTCCTCGAAGCTCTCATCTTCATGCAGTGGAACGGATTCTCAGATACCTCAAGACAGCTCCTGGTCAAGGACTTGTATACAAAACCTCATCTTCAATCCCAACATTAGTGGCATACTCTGATGCCGACTACGCTGGCTCTCTTGATGATCGACGATCCACTAGCGGGTTCGGCACATATTTTGGAGGACATCTGATTACTTGGCGGAGCAAGAAACAAGCAGTGGTTGCTCGATCCTCAGCAGAAGAAGAATATCGGGCAATGGCTTCTGTGGTCTCGGAACTCACATGGATTGAGAGTCTCCTTGCCGACCTTGTTGTAAGACTATCTTCACCAGCTCTCCTCCTATGTGACAGTCAAGCTGCTATACATATTGCCAAGAACCCGGTCTTTTACGAAAGAACGAAGCACATTGAGGTAGATTGTCATTTCATCCAAGAGAAAGTCCACATGAAGAAGATCGAGCTCAAGCATATTCCGGGTACTGAACAGTCGCGGACGTCCTCACAAAAGCTTTACCAAGTACCCTCTTCTATCAGTGCCTATCCAAGGTTGGCGCATACGACTTGTACGCTCCAGCTTGCGGGGGAGTATTGGAAAAGCCCATGTAAAGGGCTCATTATTGGGCCCTCTTTCTTTATTTCTCTCTCCTCCTTCTTTAGTCCCACATCATGTATAGGATTCATTCTTCTCTCCTCTTTCCTATATATTTGTATTCTCCCCTTGTATTTTGATACTGAAATAATACATACAAGCTTTTGGGTCATTCTCTACACATTGAAATTAAAACTCATAGCTAAAACATGTTGGATCTGATGGCCAACCTTAGGGGGGGGGAGTGGGTGGGGAGGGGGAATATGGTTCATTGAAAAGTGTTTGAGACTTAAAAACTTTTTATACAAGTAATACGTTTTTTGGATAATAGCGTGAGGTGGTAAACTACTGTCGACGAGATCCACATAACCTGTATTCCTTAACTACAAAGTATCGTTCAAGCACACGCGCAAACATGAGTTCAAAGATGCAGCAATGAGGGGATGTAATAGTAGATCAGAATAGAAAACCACGACTTCATTGATTGTATTAGAAATTGATACTATTATAAAACTTGATTTCCATGACGCCGGAGATCAGAAGCGATGATTGAAATACTCGTGGTTTCTATACTGACCCTTCCCCTGAGGACCGGTTGGCTCTCTCCCTTTCTCCCTGAAAGGTTTTCGAGCTGCCTCTCTCCCTTCACCCATAAGGTCTTCGAATCCAACACTCTCCCTCCCACCTGGAAGTCTTTGTGTCGGATCTCCTCGTTCTCGGCTCAGGTATTCGAGCCCACTAGATCTCCTGTATCTAGACGTCCTGGACGATTATCCCATCACACAAAACAATAAAGGTGAAGAAAAGAAAGAACTAGAATAAAGAATATTTTCTCCCTCAAATGTATGTCTCCGGAGGCGGTGAGCGATTGGTGCTTTTGATAAACATTCTTCGTGCACAGGATTGTCTTCAAAATCTCATTCACAATTGCCTTCTCCGGAGAACTTCGCGACAACATTGTGTTGTCTTCACGACGACATTGTGTTGCCTTCACGACGATACTGAGCAATCTTCACGCCGATATTTTGCTTCAAGATGATCTATACATTTCTCGACGGATGATGTTGTCTTCACGACGACATGGGGCCTAGTCACGATGACATGAGACTTGTCACGATGACATGAGGCTTGTCACGACGACATTGGCCTTGGTCTTGAGTTCGAGCAGTCATCATGAAGAAACTACGCTAGCGCCAAGAGGTCCCTACCGCTGGAGGTAGCTCAAAGAACTTTGAGTTTTTGCCTGACTTCACATCTATAAACTTGCACATTATACCAAAAGTATGTATGATCAAATACATCTTGGGGTTTGCTGTTATAAAACCTGAGAGATGCAAAACGCATGTTCCAACAAATTCTCACTTTTGATAATAGCAAAACTCTTTCATGAGACATAAATCACAAAGAACAGGATAAGACGTGTAAAAACAGCAATCATTGTAACAATGCACAGGTTTAAAGATGAAGATACTACTTGGAATTAGAATTAAGCACGATACGTGTGATCTTGCACTAGTGGAATGACTCCCCCTATATGTTCATGGTTTGAAGAACTAATTATCAAGCAGAAAGTGTCGATCAGTCCCCAGAAAGTAAATGTAATAGAAATAAGCAAGAAATAAGGGCTCAACAACCCAACCGGTCTAAAACTGGGCATATAATAGATTAATAATAACGAGCAAACAGTGCCCAAAACTTATCGCCCATGACACTGTGCCTTGTGGGAGGAGTTAGGAAAATATTTTAAACATTGATGTTGAAAGAAAGAGGAAAATATAAGTGCAATATATTCATTCATATAGGGGACTATTTATAACATTACAACAGGACAAAAAACATCAATACGCAGTGTATGACTAAACCTCAAACATACTAAATGACTTAAATATTACGATAAAACTAATAACTCCAACACTCCCCCTCAAGCTGAAGGGGGACCCTTCAGCTTGGACACATCAAATAACGGCAACGGAGTTAGGCGATGTAGGACAAACATCAGACGAGCTACCGAAGTTGCACAGCGGAAGAGGGCAGTGGCTATTCGATGCAGGCGACGAGATCGATCTGGATACCAATCGCAGTGAATTGAGTAGATCTTGTCTGAGATAAAGTAGAAATGACGACGTGGGCTGGAACCAAGGTGCAGCTTGGTGTTGTGGAAGAAAGACAATGGTTGAAGGACAACTGGAAGATGGAGGTGGTTGTCTCGCAATCGTTGATGGTAGCGGTTATGGTGTCGTGGATGACTATGGAATTTGATGGCGTGGCTGGATGGAGGAAAAAGGAAGGCTTGGGGTTGCTGGACTGAAGATAATCAAGCGATGTCATGTGGAAAGAGAACCGAGAGCTCTGATAACAAGATGTTATGTGCCTACTAGGAGTGGTGACTAGAGGAGTGGTCTGAGGCGGGTCTCATTCATACCATATGAGACTCTTAGGGTCCTACTGAGATCTCTGAGTAGCTAGATCAAGGGTGGGAGATTGGTGCTAAATCTAGACCTCAATTAAAATCTTATAGTGAGCCACGAATGAAGTTATATCGTCATCTGGACCGGCTCAACGATATAAAGATGCTGAATTAACCCGAATAACAACAAGAAGAAGAACGTCATCTAGAAATGCATCAAAAAGGCAAAAGAGGAAAAACTGCCCTCAATATGTTAGATTTTGTCTCTCTTAAACAAGCCAACAATTGATTCTATAATACCCAAACTACCATGTTTTAACAAAATATACATTGTTTATTCCGTCTCAAAATGAACCTGTATCTTTCTTTATATAAGATCATATATCATAAATTTATTGTTAAATTTAATTTCAAGTTTTCCTTTTCAACAATAAGTGCAAGAATAATATTATTTTTTACCTTTGAACATCAAATCAAATAAAAAAAAATATATTTTATTTACATTATTTTCCTACTCTCCATCTAAAGCTTTCATTTCTTTTCTTACACTTTATATTTTAAGTAGACAAGCCCGTCACTCTTTAAATTGCATGTGTCGTAAAAGAAAACCTGAGACCATATTGCAAAGTAGTAAACTCTTATTCAAAATGAAATTATGAACAACTTCAAATTAAATAGAGCTTGCTCTAAATAATAATGCCCAATATTTTTTTACAATATATCACACAAACATTGAGAAATTAATTTAAAATAAAATAAAAGTATATCTAGAAATAAAATAAAAGTATATATAAAGAACTATATATATAGATAGATATATTAATAGATAATTTGGCTTACCTATGAAACATGAACAAATACATTTTTCCCATTAACAAATCCCTGCCCCACCGAACGAAAACATTTCAAATTATCATTAATACTAGCATTACCATTTCAGCCGAACAAAACAAAATAAGAAAATTGCATACTTCTCGTCACTCAAACAAGTAGGTGAAAAATAATTTCAGTTTAATTTCTTTATCATTTCAATTACCATTTTTTTCTATTTCTTCTAATCAAACAGAGATTAAGGTTTTGTTTGGGACGATTGTGGCGTTTGAGCAGTGGCTGTGTGAAATTGTACTAGTAAACTCAATGGTGGTGGTGTACCTATGTTTGAAATTTGTGTGACAGCTTTTTTAACCTAAATTACACTTTTTGCGCCGGTTAGGGCATTCATGATCACTAAAGCTGACATCACCTGTATGACTGTGGGGGCAGCATTTTAGCCTAACATGGCGCTTTTTTTAAAAAAAAGTATTCGTGATCACTAATCTGCGTTTTTCGAAATGTGTTCCCAACTCCCACCACACTGAAACTGCTCTCCAAAACAGGGCCTAAGAGTTTAAGTAAAGCTCTGCTATAATGAAAATTTCATAGCATTTTCAGAGGACAGGGGATTTAAAACTCACTTTTGGGGTGCAAAATATACTATTTGTGACGAACACAATAAAAGGTGTTCTCAGAAGATCGTAGATTATCTGTCAAAATCTGTGATATACAGAGGCCTCTACAAGTGGCACAACAGAGATTTGGACAAACCTTGAATAATAGAGGGAAGGGAAGAAAATAGAAGAAGAATCAGGTAGACAGCCTAAAGGAGGTAGAAAATCCTAAGCATCGCTTAATTGTCATAATCCTAATCTGCCCATTGAATGACCCCACGGCCCCACATATTATAATAAAAGATCCTACAAGATAAGATTCATGACCAAAATTGCCCTAAACACTGAAACCATCCTATTTCCCTGAAAAATAAAATAAAGGCAATAAACAGATAAAAAAGGGGCAGCCACACAAGGCATCCCCGCCGAGCGAGGGTCCGGGGAAGGGTCCCATCACAAGGGTGAATTGTAGGCAAATCTTACCTTGCATTTTTTTCAAGAGGCTGCTTCCAGGACTCAACTAAAATAAAATGAACAGATTAATAAGAAAAATAAAATGATTATTCAACTAAATACCAAGACAGGTATCAACATCATGGTAGCTGCATTCCAGTTATTGATGGAAAATAATTTAATAGAAATACCTTAAAGTCGGTCAGATCCGGGACAACATAACGAGGCAATTTTTCATCCTGCACAACATAGCCACCTGCTCAAAATTTACATTGATATTACAAGAAATATCTGCAAATAATGAAATTATTTTTAAACCAATATCATTATTGACTTATTAAATCATTATCTCATCAATAGTATTATCCCTTGTTAACTATCCATTAATCTAATCTATTGTTTTGAGAAGTCATTAAATGAGAGTTTTAAACAAACAAGTGTTTTATAAGAACATGTCAGTCAAAGTACTAAGAAGTCTAACTAATAAAGATCAAAGAAAATTTGAGAAGTTGGTATGGACTATACAACAACAACACTCAAGCATTTATCCCACCAATGTGTGAGTGTCGCACTAGTAATTGCTAGAGGTGTGCGTTGCGAAGAGGTGCTTACGACCCTCATTCCGCCTAATCGAGCCATTCCCTCAGCTAGTCTTCTCTTCCATCCACCTTGCGAAGCAGTGAAGGCAACCCTCACTAGTAGTTTGTGTTTTCTTTTCGTTCACTCATCAAAATCAAGTCCCGTATTTTCTTTTTACCTTTATAATTAATTTTCTAAGCAATTTAATCACGTGCTCACTCTGCGTTCCTCAAGAGATCGATATTTGGGGATATTCTCCTATTTAATATTACTTGAGCGAACGGTGCACTTGTCGAACGTGCATCAAATCTTTGGTGTCGTTGTCGGGGAACGCAAGGGTGTGTGAATCTTCTGTTTAGAACATTGTTATAAGGGTTGTTTTTTTTTGCAAGTCTATGCAGGGGCGTGGCCCTGGTGTGATTGTTGAGTTTGACCCTAAAATAGAGCGAACGCTGCGTGCGCACCGCAGTGCTGCTGCTAACATGGACAGGGATAGAATTAATGGGATCGATCAAGGGGGAGGAGGATATGCCCCAGGTTGGACAAGTTCCTGATGAGCAGGATGCAGTCCGGCCAAGGCCCCGGACGATGCGCGATTACACCACTCCCACTGTTGGGAGTGTGAATCCTGTGTTTGGCCCGGCTATCACTAATAATCAGTTCAAAATCAAGCCGGTTATCCTGAATATCATCTGCAACAATACTCAATTCTCGGGAATGGCAAGTGAGGATCCCAATCTTCATCTGGCCGAATTCTCCGAAATTTGCAGGACGTTCTGGTATGCTGGTATCGCCGATGCTACAGTGAAGTTGAGGTTGTTTCCCTTCTCGCTTAGGGACAAGGCTAAAGCATGGCTCCATACGATCCCTCCAGGAGCTACTGCGACCTGGGATATGTTGTCATATAGATTCCTGGCCAAATTCTACGCGGTGGATAGAGTCGTCAGTCTGAGGCGAGATATCGCCACCTTCCGTCAACAGGATCAAGAGACCCTCGCCGAGGCGTGGGAGAGATTTACGGACCTCTTGCGAAAGTGCCCTCAACACAAATTCCAACCGTGGAATTTGGTTGAAATTTTTTACTTTACTATTGATCCAAACTACAGGGCTATGATAGATGTTGTTGGAGGAACATTAATGAATCACACTCCTAAGGACGCACTCAGGATCCTTCGGGATACTGCTTTTCACTGTTCTTTTTGGACAGGCAGTAGAAACACTCCGAGAAGTACAAGGGGATTATTTGAAGTGAACAATACTGTGCTCCCAGCTGATGCGGCACAGTCACCACTGGAGAATATTGCATTGCTGAGGAGGTCTGCATGTACTTCTGCCCAAGTGATGGCTATCTCATGCCAAGGATGTGGTAACCCTAGGCATCATGCTTATGAGTGCCCCGCTGGTGAGCTATCTTCGGATTTTTTGAATTTGAATGTTGAAGAGTGTGTTAATTTTATTAATAATTGTGTTGTGTCGTTCTCCAATGCGTATAACTCAGGTGTGAGAAACCACCCAAATATTTCTTGGAACCAAAATGTCGCAGGCCAACGATGGCAACCGCTTAAGGGAGCCAACCGAGGCCACCGCAACCGGGTTATACTCAGGGTGCTCCTGTGCAAAGAAAGAGGGCACTTGAAGAAATGATGGAGAAGTTCGTTGATATGGCCCAATCGAACATGGCCAACCAGACCGTGTCCATGAGAAACTTGGAGATGCAACTACGCCAGTTGGCCCAAGTTCTATCTGAGCGAGATCAGGGTGCACTCACCAGTACCACTGAAAAGAATCCACGAGAACATGGAAAGAGCTTAGTTGAGTCAAATGGTTGTCGTGAGGGCGATTTTGTTGTCGAGTGCAAGATCAACGATGTTAATACTTCTGCGTTATGTGACTTTGGCTCATCACGCAACGTTCTTGCCCTGCAAGACGTTGAGAAATTGGATATCGATGTTGATGACCGGACTTCTCTTGTGCTTGCTAACGGATCAATTGTCATAACTGAAGAAGTTGAAGAAGTCGAGGTCATAGTGGACAACACATATGTTGTCACTAACTTTCAAGTGTTGGGACCCATGGAGAACAAGTCTATTCCAAATTTGGGAGTCCCGTTCTTGAAAGAAAGTGGTGCCACTCTCCATATTGTTGATGGTTGTTTGACCCTGGCATCCAGGGGAGCATATCATCCCCGTCCGCCCGCTATGATCAAAGTTCACGGTGATCCGTTGGAAAATCCTGATTTACATGTTTTTGGTTTGGCTTTGAGTGAAGTTGAGTGCGGGTCTGAGGCTCTGAAGTTGATGGAGAATGTGGATGATGATGAGAAGGCAAGGAGTAAGACAGATGCTGAGTTAGAAGTGGTTGTGTATCTTATGGATGATATTGTTGAGAAGGACGAAGGCGGCAATGTCGTGGAATTGTGCGATGGAGAGGTAAGTTTGGCCGCGACTGTAAAACTCGTATTCGCTGAGTGGGACCCCCCGTTGAGGCCAAGGATCCAAAGGATCAAGCTAGTTAAAGTAGGTGAAAGGGGTAGGAAGACCCGCACTCGCCCAAAGGAAGTATAGGGCTCCCGCCAGAATAGGCGGAAAGGCTCTCGCCAGGGGAGGCGTATGGAATGTGAATCCCCACTCTCCCTGTTAAGGAGCAGTGGAGGTGAATGCTCGGCTCACCCCCGGCATTCACCTCTTTCGGCAAATGGTGCCTTCATGGACCACTCGCCTAGTGGTGGGGTCCAGAAGCAAAGTTACCGAGATGCCCTTGAAGGCCTGCAAACAGCCTTTCAGAACAATAGAGTTACGTTGTTGACAGACCCAATTGGGCTGCATATAGCAGAATGGAACAGCGGAATTACGTTGTTGGCAGACCAGGTTCAGGAATCTATAAATAGACCATGTGGGCACCTTCGGAGAGGACAGTTCATTCTTTGGCTTCTTCCTTCTTGGGTTATTTTGGTTCAGCAGTGTAAGCTCTCCAAGGTGCCCAACTCAGCTTTTGGCTTGAGAGGGGAAGCGCTCTAGAGATCTTAGCGACTGTGGTGGGACCTCCACGCTGCAGCCTAGGGTCGGTTTTTTAGTTCTTAGCGACTGGTCGGGAGCCCAAGTTTGGGAGAAGTAGGTGCAAGCTACTCTCCTTAGGTCCAAACTCTCATTGAGGCCAAGTTTTGGGCTTCAACATTTTTGGTGCGGTGAGTGTGGACCGTAGCTTACACAAGAAAATATCGAGCTAAGCTTCATGGCTAGAGGCGAAGACGAAGGAGCTGGCTCGGCGGCTCGCCACCCTCGGCGAGTGGGGTCACGATAGGGATGCTAGAGGAATTTAAGAGGGAGGTCCTACAGACCATCCATCTGTCATTCGCCGTGAGAGACGAGTGGGCCACGCCTTCTATTCCAGTTGTTGCGGCCCCATCTTTGGGCGAGAACGCTCCTGGACAGCGCCCCGGGAAGGAGGTCACAGTTGAGAGCGGCGAGAGGGATCTCACTGGGCGGGAGTTATTCCAAAGGCAGGCGAGTGCTGATGGGGTCACCGAGCCCAGGACGCGAGATGGACCCACTCGCCAGGTTGGTAGAGGAAACTCTTTCAGCGAGTTGATCGTCTCGACCTCAATCTCAGAGGGGTTCAGAGAGGCAGAGATAACCCGGTACAACATGTTCAATGGTTTGAGGACGCCATTTCCATCAGGCAGGTGTCGGACGCATTCAAAAACCGGCTTTTTGTCATCACTCTAAAGAAGAAGGTCAGGGACTGGTTCCATCAGCTTACCTCAAGTTCCATCTACTGTTTTGAGGACTTGTGACGCGGGCTCTTATTGAGGTTTTCAACGTCGAAGAAAAGGAAGAAGGGAGCGGAGTGTCTGTTCGCCATCAAGCAGAAGCTAGAGGAGACGTTGGGAAACTACGTCGATCGGTTCCAAGAGGAGATCTTGTTGGTTCAGGAGGTTCCAGGGTATACCCTGATGCTCGCCTTCACCCTTGGCTTGAGGCAGGGGTTCTTCAGCATGGAGCTGAAAAGGTTGCCCGCCCACTTTCCTTCGAGGAGTTGATGGAGAGGGCGGCAAACGAGATAGAAAGTGAGATGGTCAACCCAGCGTTCGTCAAGAAGCTAGCCAAGTTGGCCGAGGAGGAGGTGAAGGAGTCGGGAGCAGGAAGACAGTGAGAAGAGAGGAGGAGAGAAGAGCCCTGAGGCCAAGGGATCCAGGGGCAGCAGCAAGGTTGGGGGCATCAGGAGCCGAACAACCGGTTGGGCTGGAGGCCCCAGGAAGGACCTGCCCTGTGGCAGGGGTGAGGATTTCAGGGTGGGGAGAATTTCCGCGGGGGTCAGGGGAGGTTCAACCCACCGGCTTGGAGGCAAGGGAAGAGGGCACCCCTCCCGCAGCAGCATGAAGCGATGGCAATCGCCCGGGGAAGGGGGACGAGAAGAGGAGCTAGAAGAGGAAGGAGAGAAGGGGGTAGGGTGGCGTTGCCCTTTTGTGACTCCCATCAGGGGGAACGCCACGCGACGGCCACCTGCTCAGAATTTCTGGAGGTGAGAGAGACCAGAAGGCAAGTTCAGCAACAGCCACCGGTGAGGATCGAGGAGGTTCTGCCGGTAGAGGAGGACAGGTGCAAAGACAGGGCCAACGTGGGAGCCCGTGAGGGGATCAGAATGATCCATGGTGGAGTGGGAATTTAAGCCACCCGCAAAGGGAGCTTCCAGACTATGTTCAGGAGGAGCGTCGTCTCGACCTGCCAACCCCCCCCCCCCCCGATAGAGAAGATCACCTTCTCGTCGAAGGACATGTCGGACTACGAGGATTCGTTCTGCGACGCTTTGGTGATCTAGATGGCCATCGAGAACTTCACGGTCTACCGGATACTGGTTGATAACGGGAGCTTCGTGAATGTGATCTTCAAGAAGACCTTCGATGAGATAAAGGTGGAGGCTAGGAGGGTGTTGGCCTCAGACGGGCCATTGTTCGGATTTTCAGGGGAGAGGAAGGAAGTTGAAGGAGTCAGACTCCATGTGATGTTAGGGGGAGTGTCAAGGAATTGTCGGTTCGTCATCGTTGATGCTCCGAGCAGCTATAACATCATCTTTGGGAGCCCCCTCATCAGCGTTTTTTGTTGCGTTCCCTACTCGTTCCACCAGTGCCTCAAGTTAGCGCTGGGGGGGGGGGGGGGGGGGGGGGGGGGGGTCCAAGTCCGGATCAGAGAAGACCCGAAGGTGGCGAGACAATGTTATGTAACGGCCGTCAACACCATAGCCTGGATGGCGGAGGCGGAGGAGTTGGGTAGAGAGCTGGCGGCGCAGGAGGAGTCGGAGGTGAGCGGGGGAGCAAAGCCGCTGGAGAACCGGGCAGAGGCGATGAAAGTTGAAGAAACGGAGGGGGAGGGGGTACTTGAGCAGGGGGAGAAGCTGAGAAGCGAGTGAGCGCAATCCAGGTTGGAGCCGGCAGAGGAGGTTGTGGAGATGGAGGTCTTCACCAAGGAAGGGAAGGTGGAAAGGGTGCGGATCAGCAGCGTCCTGATCCCCGGGGACCGAGAGAGGATGCGGGAGTGCATCCAAAAGAACGTCGACGTCTTCGCTTGGAGTGCCGAGGACATGCCAGGCATCGACGCGGATGTGGCACGCCACCGTTTGAACCTTGACCCCAAGACGCGCGCCATCCGTCAGAAGAGGATCATCTCCACAAAGCTGGGGAGCCCATCAGGGAGGTGGGGAAGCTCCTCAAGGTAGGTTTTATATCAGAGATCCAATATCCAGGCTGGGTCTCAAATGTTGTAATGGTTACGAAAGGAGATGGGCGATGGAGAATGTGTGTAGACTTCTCGCTTTAAATAAATCATGCCCTAAAGATTGTTACCCCCTGCCTCGAATCGACGCGCTGGTTGACTTAGCTGTCAGTTTTTCTATAATGAGTTTTTTAGATGCTTTTTTAGGTTATCATCAGATCAGGATGCATCCACCCGACGTCAAGGACGTCTCCTTCATTACGAGGGAAGGGTGCTTCAGCTACAAGATGATGTCCTTCGAGCTGAAATATGCAGGAGCTACATATCAGCGCATGATGGATCGGGTCTTCAAAGGTCAGAGAGGGAGGAACTTGAAGGTGTATGTGGACGATCTCATGGTGAAAAGCAGGGATGTGGATTCTCACTTGCTCGACTTAGAAGAAACGTTTGCCACCTTATGGAAGTTCAAGATTCGGCTAAACCCCCTGAAGTGTCTTTGGGGCAAGCAGAGGAAAGTTCCTAGGTCATCTCCTCACGCCCGCGGGGGTGGAGCCCAACCCTGACAAGGTGAAGGTCATAATGGATTTAGAATCACCACATAATACCTAAGAGGTTCAGCGCTTGACGGGGAAGCTCGCCGAGCTGAGTAGGTTTCTCTCCCGGGCAGGGGAGAAGTGTTCATCTTTCTTCAGGGTGTTGCGAGGGAACCAAAAATTTGAGTGGACAAAAGAGTGTGAAGAGTCTTTGCAGGCATTAAAGAGGCAGCTCTCCCAAGCCCCACTCCTTCAGGGACCAAAGGAGGGGGAGCTGAGGTCGGGAGCTCCGTCTTGGTTCGGGAAGAGGGTAAGAAGCAACTGCACATTTATTATGTCAGCAGGGTCTTAAAGAAGGCAAAGCTTCGTTACCTAATCCTAGAGAAGCTGGCTTTCTCTTTGGTTGTCTCAACTAGAAAGCTTAGGCCATACTTTCAAGCGCACACGATCAAGGTGGTGACAGACCACCCGCATCGCAAGATCTTCGAAGGGGTGGAACACTCTGGAAGGTTGGCCAAATGGTCCATCGAGCTGAGCGAGTTTGATATCTCTTTTATACCGCGGCTCTCAATCAAGGCACAGGTGGTAGCCGACTTCTTGGTTGACTATGTCGTCAAGATCGAGGGTGAGGGGTCGCCGCAACAGGTTGCCTGGAAGGTGCTGGTTGACGGAGCATCGGGGAAGCATTCTCTGGGTGACGGAGTAGTGTTGGTAAGCCCCCGGGGGGTCACAATAAAGCAGGTCGTTGTCCTGCATTTCCCAGTCACTAAAAATCAGGAGGAGTATGAGGTTGTGATTGCAGGTCTACGCCTGGCCAAAGAGTTGGGGGTGCAGGGCGTGGAGGTGTCCATTGATTCGTTGGTGGTGGCGTCACAAATCAAAGGTGAGTACGAGGCAAGGGAGTCTACCCTCTCGAAGTACTTGACCATGGCGAAGGGGATCATCGGTGGGTTTCGAGCGTTTTCCATTCGACATGTTCCCCGGGAAGAGAATACTGCAGCCGACCGGTTGGCCAAGTTCCGACCCAGGGCTGGAGGTACTTTGACAGAACTATTTCACCCAGCAATCGAGGAAGGTGAATTGATGGAGGTGGATCGGCGCCCCTCATAGGTAGACCCCTTCGTAACCTTCTTAACCACAGGCAAGCCACCAGAAGAGATCAAGGACAGAAAACGCTTCAGGCACAAATCGATTCATTATCTGATGAATGAAGGAAGGTTGCACCGGAAGACACTTTTGGCGCTCCTAGCCTGGTGTGTAACGGAGGAGGAAATTTCAAAGATCCTGGAAGAAGTGCACTCCGGCGAGTGCAGGAGCCACTCGGGAGGCCGGACCTTGGAGGCAAGGGTGGTCCGACAAGGGTACCTCTGGACAACCCTGAGAAAGGATGCAACGAAATTCGCAAGAAGGTGTCGAAAGTGCCAGTTGTATGCTCCACTCCAACTTCTACCCGCCCAAAGGCTTAGGAGCATCACGGCGCCCTAGCGCTTCGTCATCTGGGGGATGGATTTGGTTATACCCTTTCCCCAGGAAAGTGGGCAAAGGAGGTTTCTCTTAGTCATGATCAACTACTTCTCGAAGTGGTTAGAAGTAAAGGCGCTTATCAAAGTTACCTCCCAGGTGATCCGTAATTTTGTATGGGGGGAGATCATATGCCGGCATGGGCTCCTACAAGCCATAGTCATTGACAATGGACCCCAGTTTGTTAGCGAAGAGTACATCAATTTATGCAGTCAGCTGGGGATAGACCTCAGGTTTGCCTCCGTCCACCACCCTCGGAGCAACGGGCATGTGGAGGCAGTAAACAAGATCATTGTGAATTTGTTGAAGAAGAAGGTGGAGAACCTGAGAGGAAGTTGGCTAGAGCAGCTTCCCTCGGTGTTATGGGCTCTGAGGACAACCCCTAACACGGTCACCGGAGAGACCCCCTTCAAACTTTCTCACGGTTGTGAAGCAGTTCTGCCCGTGGAATTCGAAGTCAGGTCGCCGCGAGTAGTAGCTACCAAGGGAGGAGATGAGGAATTGAGGATAGAAAATGAAGGGGAGTTGCGGCTCTCACTGAATCTGATAGAGGAACTCTGAAAGTGAGCAGTTAGATCAGGAATACTCTAGAGGGGGGGTGAATAGAGTATTTAGAGTTTTATAAAATTCTCTGCTGGATAATGCGGATTAGTCTAAGTGCAGTAGTAAATAAATCAAAATATAAAAGCACAGAAACTAACTACCACAGCTACAGCAAGAAAACAAAAGAAAGAGGGCAACCAGACGACACAAGAAATTTATAGTGGTTCCCCAACCTGGGTACATCCACTTTTCTACCACCCTGGTAGGAATCCACTCAGGTTTTTAATCAGGTGCCTGACACCAATGAGCTTTTGATCAGCTGCTCAAAAACCAAATCCTCAAGTCTTTTGATCAGGTGACTTATAACCAGTAATCACTTTTGAAGGGAGATGACAACCCTTTACACAGTGGGGGTGAGAGAGTTGATTATGTCTTCTCTGTCAACAATCAGAGAGAAGACTTGTGGATTATTGATGGTAGCAAATGGCTCCCCCTGATATATTGAATGGTTCAGGGAAATATGGAAGTCTTGTTGCAGGGTGATAGGCTTTCAAGCTTTTAGCCTTTATCTGCAGGATCTTCTTGACAGATTTGATAGTTGTTGTCCTTGGAAGTCCTGGAGTGTTGAAGTAAGAAGACTCTTGATTTTGTATGATTGTTATTCTTCTTCTGAGAGCAGATCTTATTTTTGTATCAGAGCTTTTGTGAAAGAAGCAGAGAAGCTGTTGAAGACTGACTGACTGAAAATCTTTGTGTCTGTGTATGTTGTGTCTCTGTAATTGCTCTGGTACTCTGATTGTTCTTGCTTGCTTACTTGCTTGCACTCAGGAAAGAGAGAAAAATCTCTTTTATATTTCCTGAGTGAATTTCCTTTTGAAATTTGAATCCTTCTGCGGCAATCAATGCTGGCGGTCCTTGAAAATAAACTACATTGATTTCTTTCCCCAACTGTCACTTGGAAAAATGGAATACAATAATTCTGATGAAAGTCGTGATTAATGTACCATCCAACGGTAATATTCAGAGAATATTTTATCATTAATCATTCAGAAATTATTGTCATAGACTAAGGACAGAAGGAATAAATGCTAAGTCTAGAATCATCGAACTGATGACAGAATTCGTCGAGCTGATAACTGTGTTCGTCGACTGGAGTTCAGCAACTATTCTGGACTTAGAATATTCACAGTTGTATCTGAAACGAAAGTTAAAGTCTCCAGAATTCGTCGACCTAAGATTTGATTTCGTCGAGCTGAGTTTCTGGAGTTATCAAATATTCTGTGTGTCGACACAATTACTCCTGGTGTCGACACAGGTGGTGTCGACTGATATCCTGTGTGTCGACACAAGTCTTCTGTGTGGTGTCGACACAACCTTTCCAAAGTGTCGACTGATGATCTGTGTGTCGACACAAGTGCTTCTAGTGTCGACTCAGTTGGTGTCGACATATACTCTAAGTGTCGACTGATGTCCTGTGTGTCAACACAAGTGCTTCTAGTGTCGACTCAGTTGGTGTCGACATATACTCTGAGTGTCGACACAAGTCTTCTGGTTCTAAGTTGTTGAAGTAGATAATCCAGAATTCGTCGGGCAGAGAACTAAGTTCGTCGACCTGAGACTAGAGAACATAGTTTTGACAGAATGTTGTAGTAGTCCAAAGATTCGTCGACCAAAGAATAAAGTTCGTCGACCAAAGTCTGATTCTAAGGACTTGGGATATCTTGATCTTTCCTGAACTTGAAGTGTTGTAATCCAAGTTTTCGTCGATCAGAGAATATAGTTCGTCGAGCTCAGCTCAGAAAATTAACTCTGAGATCGTCGAACTGAGCACGACAATCGTCGACCTGAGTTCGACGAACGTCGAACTCACTTTACAGAGTCTTGAAATCTTCTAAGTCTTGAGTCTCTGGCAGTCTTGTTGATAGCTGGTCCATGTGATGTTGACTCTAAGAACTTGTCCTAGACTCTAGGACACAACTATGACCCTGGCTATACATTGTGCGTCATATGATCCTAACTTAGTGAACCTAGCACAAATCTTACTAGGGATCCAACAATCTCCACCTATTTGGGTGAGGTGACTAATTACAGACTCAAAACAAAATTGAAAAATAAACAAAGCAGAAAAAGCATATATCTGGCAGAGATCAATAACACATGCAGCAGATATATATATACATAAGCTTTGTTCAGAATATAGAGCAGTTATAGATAATTGTAGAAAACAAAAGAGTTCAAAATTTACTTCTTATGTTTCTTTTCCTTTGGCACTTCTTGCTTGCTCTTCTCTCCAGGCTTTGTAAACACAATCTCACTTTTGGGATCTGAAGCTTGCACTTTTGTCATGGTCATGTCAACAGCCCCTATAATTTTCAAATATGTAGCTCTGGGGACAACTGTTTCTGGGTGCAACTTCATGTAGTCGTCAACATTGAAAAACTTGTTTGCTTTATCAAATCTTTTAAGTTCATCTTTCCTGTACTTTGACATTGTTGAATATTCAGAAGGATCCTTTCCTTCAGCTTTGGCTTTGTTAATCATAGAAAGACCTACAATTTCCTGGAACCTGGTCATTCTAGCAGTAGTAGTTGTTTCAGGATCTTCAAAAGGAACAGGAGGAGAAGATGGTCTTTTAGAGCCTTCAGCTGGTTGATGTTCAGTGTATTGTTGCTGTTGTTGTTAATGTTGCTGTTGTTGTTGATGTTGTTGCTGCTGATGTTGTTGCTGCTGCTGATGTTGCTTTCCTGAAGAGTATTGCCTGTGCTGGCTACTTCCATGTGATCTCCCTTGGTGTCTTTGATATGTTTGAAGTGGGCAGATCTTTGAGAAGATGTGCTTGAAGCACCAGCAGCTGGAGGAGATGGAGGAGGTGGATCTCTTCTATATTTCTGAACTGGTGAAGGAGAGTACCTTCTGCTTTTCTTCCTTTCCTTCTGCTGATTTTTGGATAACCACATCCAAGATGGCATCTTTTTGTATGGAGTCATCTTTTGGAGAATATAATAGGGAGTGTCATTATTTGGATTAGGCTTGGGAGCAGCAGGAGTAGGGGCTTTTCTTTTCTTTGATACTAACTTCCTCTTAGGTTCATCATCTGAATCATCTTCCTCATCCTCATCATCATCATTATCATTATCTGATCCCTGAGAGTTATCATATAGGTCATTGAGTGCTTTCAGAGCCTCAGCAGAAATAATTGGCTTTTCAGGAGCTTGAGCAGAAACTTCAACAGGACCAGGAGAAGAAGCCATAGGAGAGACTGGAGAACTGGTTCTGACAGTGCTTTCAGCAGGTGCCTTACTTTCTTCTTTTATATCAGCCAAAATCAAATCATCCAGATTTGGTATGGGTGAGTCATCCATTACAAATGTTGGAACAGAAATAACTTCTTCTGGAGATGGCATGACTGCTGGCATTGAAATAACAAAACTATCTTTAAGTTGTTTAGCAACTTTTGGAGAGATTGGAGAAGTATATGGTACAATAGCCAAGAATGGCTTAGTAGGTACTGCTGGAATATAATTCAGAAAGGCAGTATCAAAACTTTTCAATAAATCAACTAAGTTTACTGTGGGATTAATTATGAATTCAGAAATAGAAAGAATGTCTTCAGCAACTATCTCTTCAGGGACTGACTCATCAAGGTCCATGTCAGTCTCAATGAAATGAATCAAATCAATTAAATCTCTATCATCAGGAATAAAATCTGCATCCCCTGGAATTAAATCTGTATCTATTAGTAGTGATTCTGCCTCTGCTGTTACTGGAGCTGCTGGAGCTGAGATTTCTGCTTCTGCTGGAGCTGCTGCAGCTTCTTCATTAAGCATCTCCCCCTGCCTGGTTTCAGTGTATACTGGAGCCAGGCCCCTGAATGAAGAGGGGGCAGCAGTGAAGGCAGAAAGTTGAGCAGATAGAGTAGATATGGAGGTAGCAAGAGGTATAATGGCCTCTGCTATGATTGATTTTATGAGGGGTGTGATGACAGCAATGATGAAAGATATGGTGGAGGGGTCCAATGTTGGAGCAGCAGATGGTTCAGTAGAATGTTGGGTGGAGACATTTTGAGGGATGGTAGATGTTGGAGATGGTGGAGGAGGGACATTTGTCATGGGGACATCCTGAGGAGGAGGAGGAGAATTGAGGGGGGAAGTCAGAAGATCAAAAGTGGGAATGGAGGAAAGGTGAGGTGGAAGAGGAGATGAAGGTGGTGTTGGAGCTGGTAAATCGGGGGATAAGGGTGATTGAGGTGGAGTGGGTTGATGGTAGTCCTGAATAGGAGATGAGGGGATGTTGGCAAGATCTAGGGGTGGAGAGTTGGCAGAAGATGTAACTGTAGTAGAAGTATGAACAGAGGGTGTTGGTTGGTGATGTGGTGGAAGTTGCTGTTGGAGT
The DNA here is from genome assembly GCA_039583875.1 of Platanthera guangdongensis. NCBI lineage: Eukaryota > Viridiplantae > Streptophyta > Magnoliopsida > Asparagales > Orchidaceae > Platanthera > Platanthera guangdongensis. The sequence continues at coordinate 36,444,159 of CM077154.1, forward strand.
TGTTGTGGTTGTTGAGTTGCTGGAAGAGATGGAGGTGTGGGGATGATCTCTTCAGTAGGGTGGGGAGTGGCTCTTACAGCCCTGGTGCTTTCAGAAGCTGGGGTGGAAGAGGTTGAAGCCTTGGATGGCTTAGTTATGGTCCTCTCCCACCTGCCAAACAAGGTGCATGTGAGCCTCTTGCTGGCATTAATGAATATGGTCTGTGAGACCAGGGATTCAGCAGTCTTCTCATTCAGGAAGATCCCTAGGATTCTTCCAAAGCAAACTTCTTTCTTATTATACTTTTTCTTAAGAAGATCAAAAATGATCTGTGCTCAATCCACTTTCTTCTGATTAACCACTGCACACATGACCAGGAATTGATGTATGGTGATGTAGTCATGGGCAGTGTGCTTGCCCAGCAAAACTTTTCCCACAATATCTGCCAGAAATTTATATTCAGCACATAAGTGTTCTTTAACAACTTATTTGGGTTATCTCCAGCATAACCCATTAAACTCAACATCATCTCATATTCTTCAGAATCGATTTCTAATTGTTCTGCACCATTAATCAATCCAAAAATCTCAGTAAGTACAGCGGGAGATAAAGATACAGAGTTATCTGCAATTGTTCCGATCATAGTGTTCTCCTCTGATGTAGATGTATAAACTCACTCTCTGATTTCAGTTGCACACAGTTTTATCTTTGTTGACATCAGATTTTTCAGTTTTTGTTCCTCTAAAAGTTCCAGTATATGCAAAAATATTGGATCTGAATGTTGAAAGGATTCGAAGTCGACGTCAAAGCCCGTGTCAAACTTCATTCCGGTTAGGGCACCTGCTGGAATAGCCATTAGAATCACCTGCAAGAGAGACAAACGACGATCAAGTGCAAGAGAACAGAAAGCGCGGGACGGAGGTCGAAGAAAGACCTAGATATAAGGTTTTCCAGAATATGAATCGACAAACTCCGTTGCACGAAAATTAAGAAATTCATTGACCTGAGATCGACGAAATAATTAATAGTCAAATAATTCGTCAAGCTCTGTCTGAAGATTTGAAGACATTTCGTCGAGCTCCGTTCGACGAAAGTTTTCTGAAGTGAATTCGTCAATCTCCGTTCGACGAAAACAACTTCACTCACAGAGAGTCCGTCGTCCTGCGTTCGACGAATATCTCACTTACTTTCCATAGTTCGTCGAGCTCCGTTCGACGAACTTTGGCAAATTCGTCGAGTGCAGAGTTAAACTAAACTAAGTCTTCTCCATTGATCATTCTCAGCTGATTTATAAATAAGAGATGATTTCTCTCATCCAGAGGTTTGGTGAATATATCAGCCCTTTGTAAATCAGTGTAGATATAGACAAGCTTAATTTTGTTTTTGTCTACACACTCTCTTATGAAATGATGTCTAATGTCTATATGTTTTGTCCTACTCTGATGGACTGGATTTTGTGTTATGGCTATAGCACTTGTGTTATTACAAAGTACAGTTGAATTATTTAAGTTGATACCATAGTCTAGTAATTGATTTTGTATCCACAGCATCTGGGAACAACAGCTGCCTGCTGCAATGTATTATGCCTCAGCAGTTGAGGTAGATACAGATGACTGTTTCTTACAAAACCAGGATACTAATCTCATACCCAGGAACTGGCAAGTTCCTGAAGTACTTTTTATATCCACCCTGCATCCAGGAAAATCAGCATCTGAGTATCCAGTTAACTCAAATTCTGATTCTGTGGGATATCATAGGCCTAGACTAGGACAACCCTTTATATATCTCAAAATTCTTTTTAGGAAAATAAGGTGAGATTCTTTTGGGTTCACCTGAAACCTAGCACAAATGCATGTGGCAAACATGATATCAGGTCTGCTTGCTGTAAGGTATAACAGGGATCGAACAATGGCCCTATATAGTTTCTGATCCACAGGTTTCCCATGTGCATCTGAATTAAATACAGCATTTGTAGTCATAGGTGTCTTCTTTGCTGAGTCATCAGTCATCCCACACTTTTTGATAAGCTCTTTAGCATACTTAGCTTGGGAAATGAAGATGCCATCAGGGAGCTGCTTCACTTGGAGACCAAGGAAGTAGGAAAGTTCACCCATGCTACTCATTTCAAATTTAGAATGCATGAGATCAGAGAATCTCTTGCATAATTTTGAATCAGTAGATCCAAATATTATGTCATCCACACATATTTGTACTAACAGTATTTGATCATTATGATGTCTAGTGAAAAGTGTTCTATCTACAATGTCTCTAATGAATGTATGCTCTAACAGAAACCTGGTTAGAGTCTCATACCAAGCTCTTGGAGCTTGCTTTAGACCATAGAGAGCTTTATGCTTTAGACCATGAGTTGGAGAAACAAAACCTGGAGGTTGTTCAACATACACCTCTTCCTTGAGTACTTCATTCAAGAATGCACTTTTCACATCCATTTGATAGACCTTGAATCTCTTGTAAGCTGCATAGGCAAGTAATATTCTGATTGTTTCCAACCTTGCAATAGGTGCAAAGGTCTGATCATAATATATTCTTTTTTCTTACCTATATTCTTGTGCAACAAGCATGGCTTTATTCCTCACTATTACTCATTGTGCATCCAGCTTGTTTCTGTATACCCATTTGGTTCCAATGACTGAGTAGTCTTGAGGTCTTGGAACCAAATCCCAAACTCTACATCTCTCAAACTGATTTAATTCCTCCTGCATTGCAATGATCCAGTGGGGATCTTGCTCTGCATCATGGATGGATAGAGGTTCAATCTGAGAGAGAAAATAGGCATGCATCAAATCTTGGTTAAGTTGATGTCTTGTTTGTACACCTGCTGATATGTCTCCAATAACTTGAGATCTGGGGTGATCCCTAGGTGTGACAAGATCAGCTGGTGGAGTTAGTTCTGCAACAGCATTTGGAATTAATTCCTCCTGTGGAATTATGTTTATTGTTGGGGGAATATCACTCCCATCAATGTCTTCATCTTCACTTTCTTCAATGACTTGTGGAGAAGGATGAGTTGGAATCTCTTGGGTAAGGTTTAGTTCATCCAAACTCTCACATAAGTGATGTACCTGCAAGTTGCTTCTGGTAGAAATTTCTTTCTTCTTGTAAGACATGTTAGGTTCATCAAAAGTAACATGGATAGACTTCTCAAATTTTAAAGTTGATTTGTTATAAACCATATAGGCTTTGCTTACTTGGGAATATCCTAGAAAAATTCCTTCTTCAGCCTTTGCCTCAAACTTTCTAATATATCTTTTGTTGTTTGTGTGAATATAATATATACAACTAAAGACTTTAAAATAGTTTATTTTAGGTTTCTTCCCTTTTAGTAATTCATAGGGAGTATTATTCTTTAGCTTATGTATCAGGCTTCTGTTCAGGACATAGTTTGCAGTGTTCACAGCCTCTGTCCAAAAGGATTGGCATGTAAGCATCTGCAAGTAATGTACCTGCAGGTTCAATGAGTGTCCTATTTTTCCTTTCAGCTATCTCATTTTGTTGAGGAGTTCTAGAAGCTGAGAAGCAATGTCTGATACTTTCCTTCTCACAGAACTCATGCATAAGAAGAGACTCAAACTCTGTGTCATGATCACTTTTGATCAATGCAACATGAGTAGAGAACTCAATCTGTATGGTCCTGAGAAAATCTGTAAGAACCTTGAAGGTATCTGACTTATATCTCAGAAAGGATACCCAAGTGAACCTGGAGAAGTCATCTATAATAACCAAAGTGTAGGATTTCCCTCCTACGCTTTGTACAGTAATGAGTCCAAATAGATCCATGTGTAGCAAATACAAAATCCTAGGTGAATCACTTTTATTAATGGATTTGAAACTAGATTTAGTTTGCTTGTCTAATTGACAAGCCCTGCAAAGGTCTTGCTTCTTATAGGGACCAGAAGGTAAACCTCTAACAAGGTTTTCTTTTGATAGCCTAGCAATATTTTTCAGGTTTACATGACCTAGTCTTTTATGTCATAAATCATTCTGGTTACTGATTAAGTTAAGTAAACAGATATCAGAATTGGCAGATAAAAAATCAACTAAATATATGTTGTCTTGTCTATTCCCAATTAAAACTGTTTGGTTTTCTTTATCAGAAATAATACATGACGATGAACTAAAATGTACCTGATAACTTTCATCACATAATTGACTTATGGAGATGAGGTTATGCTTCAATCCTCTGACATATGTCACTTTCTTGAATGTGACAGCTCTAATCTTCACTGCTCCAAAACCTTCTGACTGGCCACATTTGGAGTCACCAAAGATGACATTTGGCCCCAACTTGGACTTATAGTTGGATAGATTATCCTTGCAGCCTGTCATATGTTTGGAGCAGCCACTGTCCAGGTACCAAGGTTGATTCACACTTGGACAGTTTTTCACCTGTAATGAAAAACAGTTAAATGTTCTGGGTTCAGGTTACCTTGGGTCCTTTGTTTTCCTGATATGAAAAGCTGGAAATAACAGAATATTCTGGTTGGGATTTATATCCTAGAGGGTGATATCTCCTATGTGGTATGACTCAATCAGCTAGTGGATTAAAGGCTTTCCTGGAATTATTTAAATTTCTGTTATAATTAAAGTTTTGGTTAAGTCTTTCTGGGTTCGACGAATTTCTGTGAGTTCGTCGACCAGAGTTCGACGAATAAGGTTGAGATCGTCGATCTCTGCCCAGAGAATGAATATATTCATTTTTTGTACCCCTTGTTCGTCGACCTCTGCTCGACGAACCATACAGAGTTCGTCGATCGCAGTTAGACGAATAACTATAACTATAGTTTGCGTTCAGAATTCGTCGATCTGGGTTCGACGAACTGGCTAGATTTCGTCGATATAAGTTCGACGAATTCTGCTGAACCTTGTTACCTATGGTTTTTTGGTTGTTGGTTTTTTGACATATTGATTTAGAAACATTTTCTGTTGTTTGTTTATTGATTACTTTTTCTTTTCCCTTAGCAGTGACAAATTTTATGGAGGTTGTTAAGATGTTCTTCATGATAATGGGGGGCAAACTTGATGAAGCACCTAAGCCTAGATTGTCATTAAGTCTGGCATTCACAGTGCTTGTGATGTCTATCAGCTTGAGGTTTCTTCCATTAAGAGTTTCCTCAAGTTGTTTAGCCTCACAAAGCTCAGGTCTTAACAATGTTATTTGCTCATTAGCTAAGCATAATTCATCTTTTAACCTATTATTTTCAGAATTAATGTTTTCTAAGTTTCCTAATTTTTCCCTAAGGGTTTTAATCTCTTTTCTGAATTTATTAAGTCTATACACATTGATTTAAATTCAATTTTAAAAGAATCTGAAGTGTAATCAAAAGAAGATAGTACCTTATCAGCTTCTGAATCTGAAGCTTCTTCATTGTCTGATTCCTCTTCTTTTGAATTGCTCCAGGAAGCATCAATTGTCATGAGGCAAACCTCCTTAGCCCTTGCTTCTTTTTCATCTTCACTGGAGCTAGAAGATGTTGATTCATCTTCAGTTTCACTCCAGGTTTCAGCCACAAAACCTTTTTCTTTCCTCTAGTATTTGCTGGAAGAAGGTTTGCTGGTGTGTTGTTTCCTGGTGTATTTCTCTCTTCTCTTCTCTTTCTTCTGGTTCTCTGGACACTCAGAGAGGAAGTGCTCAGGTTTCCTGCACCCAAAACACACCACTTCTTTATTTGGTGTTTTATCATACCTGGATTTGTCATCTAGCCTAGATGACTTTCTTCTAAAATCTTTTATTGTCATCTTGTAGAATCTTCTGACAAATAGACTCATGAGCTCTTCATTTGATGTTGATTTCTCTGTCTCCTCATCAGCCTTGAAAGCTATACTTTGCTCTTTTCTGGCCGGTGGAGGTGTCCTTTGCTCTGCTGCCTCTCTGGACTTGATCAGTTGTTCATAAGACTTTAACTTGTCCAATAGAGATTCTGTAGATATCTCATTTAGGCTTCTGGCATCCTTGATGGGTCAGATCCTTGAATCCCATGAGCTTGGGAAGCACATCAGGATCTTGTCATTTACCTCTGTGAGGGTGATGTCCTTGTCCAAGTTTTTTAGCTCATTGATGATTGAGCTTAACCTGTTATACATATCAGCTACTGATTCAGCTTCTTCTTTCTTGAAGTTCTCATATAAGGATATGAGGTTGGATCTCCTATCCTTTCTCTCATCAGCTGAACCAGCCACCATCTGATTTAGTAAATCCCAGATGACTTTGGTTGAGGTGCATTCAGCCACCTTCTGAAAAATATCATCTGACATAGCCTGTGCCAGTATGTTTATAGCCTTGGCATCAGCTATCTTTGCCTTCTTCTGGGTTTCAGTCCACTCAGGTGATGGAACTGCAGTAGTGCTTGTAGATGTTGCAGAAGTTGAAGCTTGAGGGGGACCTGTCAAAATAGAGCTGTATATATCCTCATCAATAGAATTCATGTATAATTTAATTCTTGTCTTCCAGATGGCAAACCTGTTTAGGTTGCAAACTGGAGGTCTGGCACTTGCATAGTCCTTGTTTTGTGTTATAGCTGTGTATATAAATTTAATATGGAAATAAAAATAAAATTTAAATCTAACAAAGAATCTTTGATTCAAGTGTTAGCTTGTACAACCAAAGGAACCGGCTCTGATACCAATTAAAAGTGAACAGTTAGATCAGGAATACTCTAGAGGGGGGGGTGAATAGAGTATTTAGAGTTTTATAAAACTCTCTACTGAATAATGCAGATTAGTCTAAGTGCAGTAGTAAATAAATCAAAATATAAAAGCACAGAAACTAACTACCACAGTCACAGCCACAGCAAGAAAATAAAAGAAAAAGGGCAACCAGACGACACAAGAAATTTATAGTGGTTCCCAAACCTGGGTACATCCACTCTTCTACCATCATGGTAGGAATCCACTCAGATTTTTGATCATGTGTCTGACACCAATGAGCTTTTGATCAGGTGCTCAAAAACTAAATCTCCAAGTCTTTTGATCAGGTGACTTGTAACCAGAAATCACTTTTGAAGGGAGATGACAACCCTTTACACAGTGGGGGTGAGAGAGTTGATTATGTCTTTTTTGTCAACAATCAGAGAGAAGCCTTGTGGATTATTGATGGTAGCAAATGGCTCCCCCTGAGATATTGAATGGTTCAGGGAAATATGAAAGTCTTGCTGCAGGGTGATAGGCCTTCAAGCTTTTAGCCTTTATCTGCAGGATCTTCTTGACAAATTTGATAGTTGTTGTCCTTGGAAGTCATGGAGTGTTGAAGTAAGAAGACTCTTGATTTTGTATGATTGTTCTTCTTCTTCTGAGAGCAGATCTTTTTTTTTATCAGAGCTTTTGTGAAAGAAGCAGAGAATCTGTTGAAGACAGACTGACTGAAAATCCCTGTGTCTGTGTATGTTGTGTCTCTGTAATTGCTTTGGTACTCTGATTGTTCTTACTTGCTTGCTTGCTTGCACTCAGGAAAGAGAGAAAAATCTTTTTTATATTTCCTGAGGGAATTTCCTTTTCAAATTTGAATCCTTCTGCGGCAATCAATGCTGGCGGTCTTTGAAAATAAACTGCATTGATTTCTTTCCCCAACTATCCCTTGGAAAAATGGAATACAATAATTCTGATGAAAGTCGTGATTAATGTACCATCCAACGGTAATATTCAGAGAATATTTTATCATTAATCATTCAGAAATTATTGTCATAGACTAAGGACAGAAGGAATAAATGCTAAGTCTAGAATCGTCGAACTGATGACAGAATTCGTCGAGCTGATAACTGTGTTCGTCGACTGGAGTTCAGCAACTATTCTGGACCTAGAATATTCACAGTTGTATCTGAAATGAAAGTTAAAGTCTCCAGAATTCGTCGACCTAAGATTTGATTTCGTCGAGCTGAGTTTCTAGAATTGTCAAATATTCTGTGTGTCGACACAATTACTCCTGGTGTCGACACAGGTGGTGTCGACTGATATCCTGTGTGTCGACACAAGTCTTCTGTGTGGTGTCGACACAACCTTTCCAAAGTGTCGACTGATGATCTGTGTGTCGACACAAGTGCTTCTAGTGTCGACTCAGTTGGTGTCGACATATACTCTGAGTGTCGACAAATGTCCTGTGTGTCGACACAAGTGCTTCTAGTGTCGACTCAGTTGTTGTCGACATATATTCTGAGTGTCGACACAAGTCTTCTGGATCTAAGTTGTTGAAGTAGATAATCCAGAATTCGTCGGGCAGAGAACTAAGTTCGTCGACCTGAGACTAGAGAACATAGTCTTGACAGAATATTGTAGTAGTCCAAAGACTCGTCGACAAAAGAATAAAGTTCGTCGACCAAAGTCTGATTCTAAGGACTTGGGATATCTTGATCTTTCCTGAACTTGAATTGTTGTTGTAATCCAAGTTTTCGTCGATCAGAGAATATAGTTCGTCGAGCTCAGCTCAGAGAATTAACTCTGAGATCGTCGAACTGAGCACGACAATCGTCGAACTGAGCTCGACAATCGTCGACCTGAGTTCGACGAACGTCGAACTTACTTTACAGAGTCTTGAAATCTTCTAAGTCTTGAGTCTCTGGCAGTCTTGTTGATAGCTGGTCCATGTGATATTGACTCTAAGGACTTGGCCTAGACTCTATGACACAACTATGACCCTGGCTACACATTGTGGGTCATATGATCCTAACTTAGTGAACTTAGCTCAAATCTTACTAGGGATCCAACAAACTCCGCGATACAACCGTCGTCAGGCAGAAAGAGATCAAGCGACGGATGGCCAAGTACTTTGACAAGCGTGCTAGGATCAAGCAGTTCATAGAGGGGGATCTGGTCTTAAAAAAGGGGGATGTCGCGGGGAGATTAGCAATCATGGGGAAGCTTCATCCAAATTGGGAAGGTCCATACATCATTAAGGAAGCCCTAAATTTAGGAGGATATCGCCTCCAAAATGCAGAGGGGGAGACCCTAAATCGCACCTGGAGTGGTGACGATTTGAAGCGCTTCTACTCTTGAGCCTTGTATGTAACATTCTTTGTTTTTTATCATTAATTCTTTTATGCCTCAATATTGTTAATAACTGAACTGTGTAAATGAACAAAGTGATTCGAAAAGCTGACCCCGAGAAGATCCCGCTGACCAGGCTCTCATTAGCTGCCAGGGCTGGAAGTCACTCGGTGGTGGTTTAAAAGTTCACCCCGAGAAGATCCCGCTGACCAGGCTACCATTAGTTAGAAGAGCTGGAAGTCACTCGGGGGTGGCTTAAAAAGCTGACCCCGAGAAGATCTCGCTGACCAGGCTCCCATTAGATGGCAGGACTGGAAGTCACTCGGTGGTGGTTGAAAAGTTGACCCCGAGAAGATCCCGCTAACCAGGCTCTCAATAGTTGGCAGAGCTGGAAGTCACTCGTTGGTGGTTTAAAAGTTAACCTCGAAAAGATCTCGCTGACCAGGCTCACATTAGCTGGCAGGGCTGGAAGTCACTCGATGGTGGTTGAAAAGTTGATCCTGGGAAGATCCCGCTGACCAGGCTCTCATTAGCTGGCAGGGCTGGAAATCACTCGGTGGTGGTTGAAAAGTTGACCCCGAGAAGATCTCGCTGACCGAGCTCACATTAGCTGACAGGGCTGGAAGTCATTAGGTGGTGGTTGAAAAGTTGACCCCGGGAAGATCCCGCTGACCAGGCTCCCATTAGTTGGCAGGGATGGAAGTCATTCGGTAGTAGTCTAAAAGTTGACCCCGAGAAGATCCCGCTGGCCAGGCTCTCATTAGCTGGCAGGGCTGGAAGTCACTCAGTGGTGGTTAAAAATCTGACCCCGAGAAGATCCCGCTGACCAGACTCTCATTAGCTAACAGGGCTGGAAGTCACTCGGTGGTGGTTGAAATGTTGACCCCGAGAAGATCCCGCTGAACAGGCTCTCATCAGCTGGCAGGGCTGAAAGTCACTCGGTGGTGGGTGAAAATGTCGGCCCCGAGCTGATCCCACTGTCAGACTTTCACCTAGCTAACAGGTTTGAAGGGCCCCCCGGTGGACAGGGTAAAGTACTTCGGAAGGGGATGGTCTAAGAAGAATGACACTTATTCAGAGTATGACAGGCGGGACCTAGATGCCCGAGTGGGCTCTGTATAGCGCAAAGACCCACTCAGCAGGCTCGCTCGACGTGTTAGCCTTTCGGAGTGAGGAATCAAGGTTGTCTCGCACCAGATTCTCCACAAGCGTAAAGTCGTTGCGGTCACCACCTAAGAGCCTAAGGCAGGCGCGAATGCGCATAGCTGAGGCCAGGCTTTCGCTAAAAGCTCTTTTTGGGGGCAGGAGCGATCGCGTCGCAACATAGGAATTAAGGGTCGGCGACGAGCGAATGCGCGGGAGCGTTTGCGAATGACAATAAACGAAAAACAAAATATTAACCATAACAACCATTTCGGCAGAGACAAAAAACATAGAAAATTTATATTTGAAGCTCAAAAAGTATTCTCACAAGTGGGGGTTTCGCTCATAGCATGAATGATCAAGAAACAAAATACAAGGTTAAAAATGAAAAACAGAAGGTCTTCAGGAGGAGGAGTCGGGCTTCTCGATGGAGGGTCCTTCGCTCCCGTGGAGGGATGAGTCGGCGTCGCGCTGGATATCTCCCTCGTCCTCAGGCGCATCGATGGGAGTGAACATCCAGGGGAGGATGTTGCGCGTCGAGAGCTTCTCACCACCTTCATTCAGCAATCCGGCCTCACGCAGTACCTCCATTGCGTGTTTGGCCGCCCCCTGAGCGTTCTCCTGCATCATCACCTCAATCTCGTAGTTGGTGCATTGATGCAGTTTACCCTTCTCGCCGAGAGGCGGCGGGACGAGGAGCTCTTGCAGGCGCTTGTTCTCAGCCTTCAACCTCGCGACCTCGCGTTCAAGGCTGGCCAACCGCACGCGTAGCAATTCAGCATTCGCGGAGTCCTGGGGAAAGGATATTAAAAGAGTTGGAATAAAAATAAAATGAGAATGCGAAAGACTCCGGAAGTTTTACCTACCCCTTGCGCCGAGCGACTGGCGAGAAGCGCCTCGGAGGCCTTCAGCTTATCCTTCAGGGAGGCAACCTTTGCCGAGGCAAGATCCCAGACTTCTGAGCGTCGCCAAGATTCCACTCGAGGTTGAGACTGCGGCGCAACGACATATGCGCAAGCTCGAGGGCTCGAAGCTGGGACCGCGCATCCTCATGCGCGAGGGTCCGGGTCGACTCCGCATCAAAATTATTGTCATCCTCCCGGTTGTATAGCCCGAAGGCGAATGCGAAGGCGTTGCCACAGGTGGAATCCTGCTCTATCCATGAGAGGAGCGTTGAAATGGAGGGTCGGTTGGCCTTGTGGTCCATTGAAGCAGAGGTTGACCTGCCTCGTCTATGTACTTCTCGTCGAGGCCGAAATTTCGGTGCCCTCTCGGCACCGGTCCTGCGGGAGACTTCTCGGTCGCAGCGGCGATCTTGGCGGCAGTGCCCGTCGTATCCGTCACGGTCAGAGTCTTGGCGGGGGCTTCTACGACGGTCCTTCCCTTGGCTAGCACTGATGTTTTGCCCTTTTTGGAAGATGTTGGCGGAGGAGCGTCCAGCTTCCGCTTCGGGGCACTCAGCTGAGACGAAGTGCCCGGCTCCTCCCTGCAGGATGCAGCCGCAGATTGGGCAAAAGGCACACCGTGGGCGAGAACCTCGGTTTCCTCATAAGGTTGTCAGAGGGGGACCTCTCGCTCACCTGCGCAGAAAGAGGGTAAGTTTTACTTGATGTCCAAGACAGGGGATTTATGAGCAAAGAGGATAGAATGGTACCTTCCCCGGAGAGAACGGGCAGGAGGGAATCAAGGTTCCGGCACAGGTAATTTACATTGAAATTCTTCGTGTCGAAGAAGCCGTGAAGGGCGGTCTCGTGGCCCCCGAGTGCGATAGGCCAGTAAAAATTCGCCTCGTTGTACTGAACTGGCGAGAGGGGAACGTTGTCAAAGTTCCCTGACACAAAGATGAACTTCTGCGGCCAGTAGTGGTTCTTATTGACGAGACCACTGGTCTTGATCGTCTGGCCTGAGAAGAAGACGATCCCGCTCTTGGCCCTGAAGTTGAACAGCTTCCGGAAGACCGAGAGGTTGAACTCGATCCGCTCTTCGCGCATGTAGCAGGCGAATGCTACCAGGATGGCGACGGAGTTCGGATTAAGCTGGGCGGGAACCACTCCGAAGTACCAGAATGTTTGGCGCACCTCCGGCCATAGGGGGAGGCGGAATCCCACCTCAAAGTGTTCCAGGGGAATGGAGAGATCCCCTTCCGGCAGGAAGTTAATTTTATTAGAACTATCGGGATGGCGCGCGACGAATCCCGGCAGCACGTAATTGGCAACGGTGGAAAGATACTCCTCTTCAGTCAGCTTGCAGGGGGGAAGTCATGGTCAATGAAGTCTTGCGCACACCGAGTCCGGCCGTCAGTCTCTCCCGACATCTTGCAAGTGTGTGGGGGAAGCTAAGTTTGCACAGACGCGTGGCCTCGAAGTCGCGAGTGTGCAAGAGGGAAAGACGATGACTCGAAACCGAAACGATAGTAAATGCGGTAGGTGGAGGGCGTATTTATGGGAAAATTTGGCAATAATGAGGTTTCCTAGGCGCAGGGGGTGCGGATAGCATTTCTGGACATTTTGACGCCTCTTATTCGACCCAGTCCCACCGCCGCTCCTCTTACCTGCGAATGGCGAAAGCCTCCAGGGAAGATCCTGGGTAAATAGAAAGCGCAGCGAGACGGGTATCAAGAAAAAGAAAAAGTATATAACGCGCGGGTATAGCATTTGGCAGAGGCATCGAACATTGTAAAAGGAGAAAACGTCGCTTAAAATATGAAAAGCCACTCGTCGGGCGAGAGCAAACTTAAGTGTTTATCGGCCCTGGCAACTTGAGGGGCGGGCTCCTGGACCAGCTGTTCATTCCCACCGGAGGGCAGGGACGTGTCAGCATTCTCCAGGGGGACTTCAACATCGCTTTCCGTCGGTGGGTCCTGCGAGTGGACCGATTTCCCAGTACAACAGGCTTTTTAGGTTATCGCCAGGGTAGAAGTAAGTAAAGTACCTCCGGTAAGAGGGCAAGGTTCTCGCGTTGGGGGGTCGGAGTCGGAGAGACAGACTCGTCCACCGCGAGGTTCCGTCGAACCGTCTTGGCCTTTCTCGGTCGATATGGCGAGTCTGCAGGCCTTTTGGAGGAGAGCCACGAGGCATATCTGGAGGACTTGGAGCTAGTTTTCGCCTGCGCGGTGGCGAGACGATCCAGCAATTCTTGCGAGAACGGCTTCGAGGTCAGTTTGGCAGACATCGTCGGAGCGGCGGAAGCCCAGGGGACAAACAGTGGATGAGCAGAAGTTACCATGTTAGGGTCGGGTCCTAGGATATATATAGAGCCATGGAGGGACCAACAAAAGATTCTCTTGCAGGTCAGCAGGCACTCACCGAATACTGGGGGTTGGACTCTTCTTTTCGAGAGTAAAACAAACTCGAAAAGAGCGGGGATTGTGTACAACCCCGTATTCGTTGAGTGGGACCCCCCGACGAGACCAAGAATCCAAAGGATCAGGCTAGTTAAAGTAGGCAAAAGGGGTAGGAAGACCCGCACTCGTCCAAAGGGAGTATAGGGCTCCCTCCAGAATAGACAGAAAGGCTCTCGCTGGGGGAGGCGTATGGCATGTGAATCCCCACTCGCCCTGTTGAGGAGCAGTGGAAGCGAATGCTCGGCTCACCCCCGGCATTCGCCTCTTTCGGTGAATGGTGCCTTTATGGACCACTCGCCTAGTGGTGGGGTCCAGAGGCAAGTTACCTAAATGCTCTTGAAGGCCCGCAAACAGCCTTTCAGAACAGCGGAGTTACGATATTGGCAGACCCAATTGGGTTGCATATAGCAGAATGGAACAGCAGAATTACACCGTTGGCAGACCAGGTTCAGGAATCTATAAATAGACCCTTGGGCACCTTTGGAGAGGGCAGTTCATTCTTTGGCTTCTTCCTCCTTGGGTTATTTTGGTTCAGTTATGTAAGCTTTCCAAGGTGCCCAGCTCAGCTTTTGGCACTAGAGATCTTCCAGGTGTGTGGTGGGACCTCCACGCTGCAGCCCAGGGTCGGTTTTTTAGTTCTTAGCGACTGGTCGGGAGCCCAAGTTTGGGAGAAGTAGGTGCAAGCTACCCCTTAGGTCTGAACTCTCGTTGAGGCCAAGTTTTGGGCTTCAACAGCGACTTTGTCAGTTAATGATGTTGATCTTAATGTGCCTTGTAAACAATTAAAACAGGTTCGTCGGGCGGTTCTGTGACCCGTGGTGGGTGAAGACATGATGCCCCCTGCTGCTCCTTATGTGAGGAAGACTATGTCTGATCATGCGGTTGGTGTTCGTTGGCGCTCTCCCTCTGTGGAGAAACTAAAACGTGAAAGATTGTTGCACGTTGCTCGTTCTACTTCCCTCCGGCATGAGAAGGAGGTTAGGGGCAAGGAAGGTAAATCTCCTTTGGGCCCAAAAGCTTTCACCTCTTCCCCATCTCGCGTGGCGGGGGAGAACCACCACAAGTCGGTGTATAGTTGATTCGCGATTGTTCTTCGAGCTTTGTTTGTGTTCTTTTTGTGTATTGGTTTATTGGATGTGTGTTCTTTTTGTCATGGCAATTCTGTGTGTTGTTATTTTTATTTCTGTTAAACATTGCTAGTAACTCTATTTTAAACTGCAAATACAGATATTTGATCCACCTTAAGGACGGTAAACAAAAGAGCTTTCGTAAGACAACCCAAGTTGTTGATTGCATATTTTATCTAAAGCTTTTTATTGCCTTTCTTTTTATCGTGTCGATGCATTTTCTTGCAGGTTTGGAGATGTTTCGGCGGCAGGCTTGGATCCTCTTTTAAATTTAACGCCAACCTTCTGGTATGCTCATTTCTGAGCATGGGTAACCTCTATCTAAGCGTTATTATTTATTTTTCATACTTTTCTTGCTCATATTGTTTAGATTAAGTCTAAGGGAGGGAGTGATATCGTTTGTTGCCCGTGCACGTGCACATTGCACAGCATACTGGAAGTATCTTGTTATTTAGTTTTTATTTTTCTCATTGTTCATATTCTTTGCACACCACTGCACCCACTTGAGTGCGTGTTTAATCATTAGCACGTCACGAGCTTGCTTATTCTTTCGTGTGTAATTTAAAAATGATCGTGCTGGCTTAGGATTGTGGGCGGAGTAAAATGTTGACTTCTGTAGTGCTCCTAATCGAGTGTTCATGGCTCATATTGAAACTTGTGTAGATTCAATTCCTTTTTTATGCTTTTAGTTTATTTTTTTCCATTAGTGTGAATATTGTTTACTCAAAATTGGTGAATCCGGTTGTGAATCAAACGGTAGCGTAAGATTGTGTGTAGACGTTCGTTAGCCTTGTATTGCTAGAGTCGAGAGGAAGGTTAATCTCTCTTGGTGGCTAAGAATTTGCCCCGATCTACTCTCGAAGCATGGGTACATGGTTAGTCAAGCGTGCGAGTGTGATGTAGGCCATCATTTTGGCCTGATTGAGCTTTGTGTCCATCCTATCTCCTTATCATTGTTAGCCACGTTGTGCCTACTCATCTGTTGATTCAGCTTCATTATTATCTCATCAAAGCCCAAATGTCGATCTTAGCCGCACGCCCAAATGTCGATCTTAGTCGCACGCCCAAATTTGAGCTCTAGTTGTATTTCATTTTTATGATTGGGGTGTTAATGTGGTGACTATGTTGTGGATATGTGGATGTGTTTATTTGATAATATATGTTATTGTTTTGAAAAATCGTATAAAGAAAAGAGGGAAAAAATTTGATTGAAAATCTGTGTGAATTTTTTTGGAGTAGGCGGTGCACACACCCAAGTAGTTAAGTCTAAGTCTGTGGGTGTGGTGCACCCTCATTTTGTATTGTGGTGCTCGAGGATAGATATTGTGCTAGCTCATTTGGGATTAGGTGCGTGAGCCGTCGGTTTTATCTTTGTCTACCTCACCTAAACCCAAGACCCACTCTAAACCTAAAGTCATACTGATTTGCGCTTTGAGTCAAACTAGTGTCGTGGAGAGAGTGTGAACGGACGAGCGTATGGTCACCGACATTGATGGATTTCTTTGGAGGTTATCCCGAAACCTGGTCTTTCGCAATGCTCACTTCATCGTTCAGTTTACTTTCGTCAAACGCATGACCAAAAAATTCACTGTAATTCAATTTTTAAGTAGACGTAATATTTTAATACGCACTTGGAAATTATAAACTAATTATGTATAATTAGAAATTTCTTCTACTGATTTTCTGTGAGCGTAAGTATGCGGCTTCGCATGGTACTCCGCATTTGCAATTACTACATCTAACGTGCATCAAAATTGTGCGTAATATAAATAGTAATACCACCACCTCCCATTCTCATCCTTAAGCCAAAATTTCATTTTCACCCTCCCACTCCAGGCTCCCGCTCATCTTCCAGGTTCGACGAAGCACGCCCTGTTCTGAAAATCCGAACATTTCATTGGCGGTACCCTACCCCCTTTTTGTCGACGTCGACCTTTCTCCACCTTACTCCTCAACTGAACCGCGACATCCCATTTCTCCTCCTCTTACTCCTCCATTGTGGTTTCTTCGTGGTTCGCCCATTGCCTGCTACATCCAGTTTTAGAAAATCATGGATTCAAGTGCCGAAACTTCTGAACAGCTGCTGCAAAAGCAGGTAATTTATTTTGTTCTTTCTCTATGAAATATGAGTGAAGACCAAATATCTGATTGGATTTAGCGTAACATATGCAGTGGTATAGTAACATCCGGCTGGATTTCATCTCTTTCTTCTTTACTGAATTTCCTGCAGACAAAGCTGCAGTTTTTGATGTTTTCCTTTTTGATGTTTTTTTAGGCAAGCACCGTTGTAGTTTTCCCAACAGTGCATTCAGAGACAGAGACCTACAAGATGTATTACGATAATGCTCAAAAAACTGGTTTTAGCGTTCGTAAACAGCATATCTGGTACTAAACACATACTCGAATTATAAAGGTTAGAGAGTACTCTTGTTCTCAAGTTGGTTTAAAGCGATCCATTCCAACTGTAGAAGGTGTAGAAGGTTCAAAAAAGTATGACAAACTAGATACTCCTACCGGATGTAAAGCTTGCATACATTTCACCGTTGATATAAAGGGCAAGAATTGGATAGTAACAAATTTCGTAGAAAAGCACAATCACCCTATTTTTGGAAAATGATAGTCATTAGTTGCGGTCTAACAGGAAAGTATCTGATGACCAAGGTAGTCTTTTAAAGAATATGACGAGAGTTGGCATCAGAACATATGATGCATATAGGTTTATAGCCGGTGAGGTCAGCGATTTTGAAAATATTGGGTTTTCTAAAAGCGATGTGTATAACCATGTTCAACGAGAAAGGGTTGCTCTTATAAAGCCGGCGACTCGAATAGTTTGTTGAAACCATTCAAGGATAGACAAATGAAAGATAAAATGTTTTTTTTGATGTCCAAACAGATGAGTTTAATAGACTAACAAGTTTTTTTTGGATGGTTGATCATAGTAAAATTGACTACGACAGTTTTGGCGATGTTATTACATTTGATACTGTTAGAAAAGCCCATGTAAAGAGCCCATTATTGGGCCCATGTTTTTAATTGTTGTTTTCCTTCTTCTCCTATTAGTCTCACATCATATATAGGATCTCTCCTCGCCTTTTTTCTTCCTATATATTTGTATTCTCTTTTTGTATTTACATACACAAGCAATACATACAAGTTTTCAGTTCTTTCAACATGGTATCAGAGGGAGGTTCCCGGTCCATGCGGTTTCCCATTTTCTAACCGCCCAGACCGCCTTCCTCACATGTCCGCAGACTGCTCTGTGGCCTCCCCTTTCCTACCCGCTTCTATCAGCGAGTTCCTCTCCTCCGGCTCTTCTCGCCGGCCTCCCGGAGGTCTGCCCGCCTCTTCTCCCTCTCTTCCGTGGTTCCACCCCCCCCCCCTCTTTTATACCATTTTCTCTCCCTCACCTGTGGGATCCTCTCCTGGTTCGACCTGTGTTCTGTCCGCTGCGGCTTCTTCCTTGTTGCGCGGTCTCTTGATCGCGCGACCTGTTTTTCACTCCGCTGCGGCTTCTTCCTTGCCACACGGTCTCTTGATCGCGCGACCTATCTTTTTGTCCGCAGCGGCTTCTTCCTTGCTGCACGGTCTCTTCGTCGCGCGAGTCCTTTTCTTCTTATCGCGCGAAGGTCGCCACTCACTTGCCACTTGCGGCTTATCCTACCCGCTGGCTTCTCTTACCGCTCGAGTTCTGCTACTCGCGACCTCTTCTCGCAGCTTATTTTACCTGCTGCCTTCTCTTGCCGCTCGAGTTTTGCTACTCACGGCTTCTCTTACCCGCTGCCTTCTCTAGCCGCTCGAGTTCTCCTACTCGCGGCCTCTCCTCGCGGCTTCTCCTACCTGCTGCCTTCTCTAGCCGCTCGAGTTCTCCTACTCGCGGCCTCTTCTCACGGCTTCTCATACCCGCTGCCTTCTCCTTGCCGCTCGGGTTATCCTTCTCGCGCGGTCTCCCTCTCTAACCGCTGTGCCTTCGCCCCTGTTCTGTTCGAGCTGACCTCTCTTGTCGCCCATTCTCTGGCCGCTAGTGTGCTCACTGTAACCGTGCGGTTTGTTTCTCCGCACTCTGGTCGCGGCCTCCCTTTCTCATTCATTGCTTGTCGCTACTCTTGTCGCCTTGACTACCAGCTGCGGCCTCTTCTGTAAACCGCGCGGGCTTGTTGTGCAAGAGTGCTCTCCCGCGGCGACCTCGTCTACCCGCGGCGTCCTTCCTGTTCGCTGAGGCCTCTCCGATCTACATGGGATCCTCCGTTGACTCCACCAGCCAGGCGGCTAACCCCTCTGCAGACCGCCAGGCTCCTCCTCCTGAACTCTATGATGAGCTGCGGATCACCACCATTTCCCTGTCTGGAAAGAAGAACTTCATCCCATGGGTGCACTCGGTTCGCCGAGTTCGTCAGGCCAAAGGCCTTGTTCTTTAGCTCACTCAGCTACCTCCTTCTCCTCCTACCGACGACTGGTTGCGCAACGACGGCCGCGTTCAGACGTGGCTCCTCAATTCCCTGGAGGGTGAGCCCTACCAGATGGTCATGTATCATGAGACAGCAAAGGCTATGTAGGATGAGCTCCACTCCTTATAATCCGGCAAGGATAGCCTCCAGCACCTCTATGACATTATTACCGATCTTCAGGCTCTCGATGCTGGCGGGGCGGCGGACATGACTTCGTTTGTAGCTCGTGCTAGGACTCTTGCGGAGGCCTGGATCCAGCATCAGCCTTCTACCCCTGATCTCGCTGCACAGCGAGCACAAAAGGAGGTCGTTTGCATTGCTATGATAATGGCTCGCGTCCTGGCACACCTCCATAGTATTTGTGCTCAGGTTCTGGCTTCGGCCACTACTCCTTCCTTATCTGATGTTTGCTCTATGCTCCTTCGAGTGTCACTGCCCTCGGATACTCCTGCACCCTCCTCTCCGGCCCTTCTCCAGCAGACCCTTCCCCCCTTACTTCCCCCAGCCGTCTTCTGCCCATGGTGGATGTTCGGGCTCCCGCGAAAGGGGGTGTGGTGGTCGGGGCCGCTCAAAGTGTTCCTATTGTGGCCGGGATGACCACACTGAGGCAGTTTGCTACAAGAAACATGGCTACCCTCCTCGTCTGACTGCTGCTGTTGCAGCTGACAGCTCTTCTGCTACTGATGTCGACCTTGAGGCCGTTCGCCTCCAGCTATAGCAACTCAACGGGCTGCTCAGCCCTCCATCTGCTTCTGTTGCCTCCACCTCCACTGCAGGTACGGCTTGTTTTTTCCTACAGTCCGCACTGGATCTTGGACTCAGGTGTCACTCATCACATCACCTCGTTGCAGCCGCCCAAGTACTCGGATGCTCCTCATCTGAAGTGTATCACTGTATCTAATGGGGCGATTGTTCCAGTCTCCGGCTGTGCTAACATCTCCCTCAATTCCTCCATCTCTATTCGCTCGGCTCTTTATGTTCTGGGCTCCCCATTCAATTTACTTTTTGTTGCTCGTCTTACTAACGATATGGATTGCTCTGTGACATTCACCTCTTCTACTTTTATGATACAGGATCGGCAGACGCGGATTACCACTGGTAAGGGTCGACTGCAAAACGGGCTCTACCTTCTCGATGCCTCTCCTACCGTCCTTTCATCAGTCTCATCTGTCTCATCCGTTGATTGGCATCACCGTCTTGGGCATGACCCTCTGTCAGTCCTCCAGAAGGCGCTTCCTGATGTAATCACTTTCTCCCTTTAAATGTGATTCTTGTATTTTCGGCAAGCAGTCGCGTTCTTCTTTTCTCACACATTGTACTCGAAGCTCGGCCCCTTTTGACTTACTGCACTCCGATGTATGGGGTCCTTACAAAATTGCTAGTATTTCCGGTTATGGCTACTTTATCACTTTTATTGATAGATTACTCTCGCATGACGTGTCTTTACTTACTTCGTGATCGCTCTGAGCTTACTCGTGTGTTTTGGGCTTTTGTGCTAGAGACTCGTACGCAATACTCCACTACCATAAAAATGTTGCGCACTGACAATGCTCGCAAGTACACTAGCCACGAAATCGCAAATCTGTGTGTGGAGTTTGGTATCATTCATCAGACATCTTGTGTTTACACCCCCAGCAAAACGACATTGTCGAACGGAAGAACCGACACCTGCTTGACGTTGCCCGCTCCCTCATGCTTCACATGCATGTTCCCAAAGTTTACTGGAACTTTGCGGTCTCCACTGCTTGTTTACTCATCAACTGTCTCCCTTCCTCGGTTCTCCACCATGCCACTCCGTTCATCCTCCTATTTTCCTCCGCTCCGGCCTTCCCTATCACACCAAGAGTCTTTGGTTGCACCTGCTTCGTCCATCTTCTGGGTCCATCCACGGACAAGTTGGATCCCCGGGCGGCTAAACAAATTTTCGTCGGCTATTCCCGGACTCAGAAGCGTTATGTGTGTTATTCTCTGGTTTCCCGGAAGGTCTCCGTATCTGCTGATGTTACCTTCAGGGAGGATCAACCTTTCTTCTCTACTCCTCTACCGCCGACACCTCCACCTCCATCCCTCCCACGACCTGTTATTCCCGTTACTGCGCATCTTCCATAGGTCCTTCCTGACCCAGCTCCTGCTCCTTCCAAGCCGTCTGTTATCCGTGTCTACACTTGCCGCCCTCTTCATTTCGTTGCCCTTATGCAGTCGGCCTCGACCTCGGCTTCTCCGTGTCATGCTGATCTGGTGCCCGCCTCTACAACTCATCCGATGGCGAACTTTGTCTCCCTGCATCGCCTCTTTCCCCACCTTCGGACATTTGTTACTTCACTATCCTCGGTTTCTGTTCTTACCTCTGTGCAGGAGACGCTCCAACATCCTGGCTGGCGGGCCGTCATGGAGGACAAAATGGTTGCTCTCTGTGCCAATCAAACATGGACTCTCGCCCCCTACCTCCGAGTCAGAAACCGGTTGGGTGTAAGTGGGTCTTTGTCATCAAACATGCTGCTGATGGGACAATTGACCGACTGAAAGCTCGTCTGGTGGCTCGTGCCTTCACCCAACAATAGGGGCTTAACTATGAAGAAACGTTTTCTCCGGTGGCCAAACTCAACACCGTTCGAGTCCTCATCTTCATAGTTGTCCATTGTCGGTGGCCCTTACTCCAATTGGATATTAAGAATGTCTTTTTGAATGGTGATCTCCAGGAGACGGTGTATATGCAGCAACCTCCCGGGTTTGAGACCACGGGGGAGTCTCAGGTCTGTCGTCTTATGAAGGCTATGTATGGTCTCAAACAATCCTCACGGGCGTAATATGACAAGTTCAGTAAGGCCCTTCGGGAGATTGGTTTTACTCGGAGCTCGGCAGACTTCTCGTTGTTCACTCGTCACAGAACAACGGGAACGGTTCTTCTGTAAGTATACGTTGACGAAATCATAATTACAGAAGACGACTCGAAAGGAATACAGGTGGTCAAATTACACCTGAGCACAATTTTTCAAACAAAAGATCTGGGACCCCTTCGGTACTTCTTGGGTCTTGAGGTTGCCAGACGGCCTGACGGTCTCGTCGTCTCTCAGCGGAAGTATTGCCTTGACCACCTTCATGATGCTGGCTACTCAGGTTGTAAGCCGGTTGACACCTCAATGGATGCAAATCACAAGTTGTGCGCTCAGGCTTCTGACTCAGATCTCCTACTCCAGAATCCAGAATACTATCATTATCTCGTTAGCAAATTGATCTACCTCACGGTTACCAGACCAGATATTTCCTTCATTGTTGGTATTGTTAGTCGGTATATGCATTTCCCTCGAACATCTCATCTTCAGGCCGTTGAACGCATTCTCAGATACCTTAAGACGGCTCCTGGTCAAGGACTGGTATACAAAACCACATCTTCAGCTCCAACATTGGTGGCATATTCTGATGTTGATTATGTTGGTTCTCTTGATGATCGACGGTCAACCAATGGCTTTTGCACATATTTTGGAGAACATTTGATTACCTGGCGAAGCAAGAAACAAGCGGTCGTTGCTTGATCATCAGCTGAGGCGGAATACCGGGCAATGGCTTCAGTGGTTTCTGAACTAACTTGACATGAAAGTCTTCTTACCGATCTGGGTGTAAAGCTCCCTTTCTCAGCTCTCCTCCTCTGTGACAACCAAGCTGCTATACATATAGTCAAGAACCCGGTCTTCCATAAAAGAACAAAACATATTGAAGTCGACTGTCACTTTATCCGGGAAAAGGTTCAAATGAAGAAGCTCGACCTGAAGCATGTTCCAGGGACTGAACAAGTTGCAGATGTCCTCACAAAGGCTCTTTCCAGTACTATGTTCTATCAGTGTTTGTCCAAACTTGGCGCATAAGATTTGTACGCTCCAACTTGCGGGGGAGTGTTAGAAAAACCCATGTAAAGAGCTCATTATTGGGCCCATGTTTTTAATTGTTATTTTTCCTTTTTCTCCTATTAGTCTCACATCATGTATAGGATCTCTCCTCTCCTTTTCCCTTGGTATATATTTGTATTCTCTCTTTGTATTTACATACACAAGCAATACATACAAGTTTTCAGCTCTTTTAACAGATACAATTTATCACTTCAACAAATATAATTTAGCTTGCGCGTCATTCATCGCGATGAATCATCATTGGCAGAATGTGTTTATGGTGGGGCTTTTATAGCAGCTGAAACCATAGAATCATTTTGATGGGTATTTGAGACGTTCTTGAGATTCGTTGACGGCAAGCAACCAACCACCATATTCACAGATCAAGATCAAGTCATGGCGGTCGCGATTGCTAGAGTTTTTAGTAGTCGTCATCGGCTTTGTCAATGGCATATATCCAAAAAAGCCCCGTCAAAGGTGTCAACCTTCAACCATGACAAGAGTGTAAGATCTTTATTTTATCATTGCATGAGTAAATGTGATACCGAGATTGAGTTTGATGCATATTGGAGCGGAATGATTTCAAGGAAAAAATTTGGAGAACAATAGGTGGTTGTATGATCTACACAAGGCTAAAAGTAAGTGATTCACTGTTTGTAATAAGGATATCTTAGATTTGGGCATATTATCCACTCAAATAAGTGAATATGTCAACAACGATTTACATGGATGTTCAAAACCCACGAGTTCATTAGTTGAGTGCTTTAATAGAATGGAGAAGCTAATTTCGTCTTGGCGGCGATCGGAGCAAGAAGAGGACTTTAGGTGTAAGGAAGGTACCATTACTCTAAAGTTTAAAATTTGTTTACTTTTAAAACAAACTTCCAAAATATACACAAGAAAAATATTCTTCATATTTGAAAAAACATATATGTAAGGTGCAATGAGTGGGGGCATCATAGAAAAGGTCCAAAACTCTGATAATGATGTTTTATTTGTCACTAAGCATTGTGACGGGGCCGAACATGATAAACAATGGATTGTCAAAGTTGACTCAACAACCTTCGATGTCGAGTATTCTTGCAAGGGCTTTAAAACAAAGGGAATCCTATGTCAACATATTCTAGGGTGTACATACAAAATATTTAAAGCACACTCACCCCAAATACTTGCTAAATATATTCACTCGCACAGCTAAGCAGGATTTGTAAGATCAAGAAAGGATGAATTGGACAACTAAGTTCAAATGTTTATCACTTCCTATTCCCTACCGACACACACCATAAAGAAAACAAACAAAAACCTATTTATGAATGACACAGATCAACAGGTAGGAAAGATCAAGGAAGGATTAACTAGAACAAGTTAGCAAAGCCAAAAGAGTTTAAATTTGACAAAGACCTATAATCATGACATCAAAATCAACATCAAGATTAACAGTTTTTTCAAAATATTAGGGACCTGTAACATATGCAGACAGATTTTGGCCCAGATAAAGTTCAAAAATAAATTTATAAAACATTCAACATTTGCGGGCTTATTACGAACTTGTGTATTGGGTGCTAGAGTGATATGAGGGGATGACTGTAATTGTTCTGAAGATGGAGGGGAGGTCGATGCTTTGGAAGGGGTGGGATCACAAGCAGGATCGGAGCCGGATGCGGTGGAGGGAATGGGATCATTTGCATGCAAGAGTGAACTAATGAGGTCAACCATAGAATCGAATTTTTCCTGGCAGTAGGAGCGTAACTGCCAAATTTCTTCTGAAAGCTGGCATCTAAGATGACTAACCTCTCTACTAATGAATCTCTTCATCTCCCTATTTTTTTCCTCTCCCACTTTTCTTTCAACAATTCCTCCTTTTTCGGGTTCTCCTTATCTACCCTCTGCTTTCTTTTCTTTTTCTCTTGTTTCATTCCCTTGACTGTCTCAAAGGAGGACTCTACCTCCTCATCTTCTAGAAGGTTCTGCTCCTCCTCGACAATATTCACAAATTTTGTGATAACCTACATTTAAAAAGACATTATAAATCCACATCAAAAAACTATCAAAACAGGTAATAAAAGACACTAACCTCCTTCCTTGGCCACAACTTAACAGATAAGTCTGTGCAAAACTTAAAGTTGAAGCTAGCCTTCGCCGACCAACGACAAATACGCGGTCTCACCGAACTTTTTTTCTTTCCATTTTCTATTTGAGAGAGAGAAGAGGTTTTTAAGCCCTTTTCTAAGTTTCCCTTTTGATTTGTAAGAGTTTTGATATTGGAGTGGACCTTAGAAAGAGCATCTTCAAAATCTTTTATCCTTGCTAAGGAGTGATCACACTCTTTGCAAGTCACATTCTCTTTTACAAAAGATATTAATTCTTTAAATAATTTTGTATTTTGTTTTAATAAAATTTTGTTTTAAGTTTTTAGAGGATCAAGGTCTTTTAAACTTTTATTGAAGTATTTGCATTTTTTTAAATACACATCATACAGATCTTCATAAGTAAATGGAGGTACCTCGGTGTCATTTTAGACACTACAACCGTTGTTCGATACATCATGGTTTTTTCCCATGAGGCACATGTTTGCTTCTTCATCATCGCTTGAGGTGGAGCCGTTTGAGCGTTCGGATACTTTGGGCACTGGCTTCTAATGTATTCGGTCTTCCTGCAGTGGAAGCACTCCGGTGGAGGCTGCTCGTCCTCATCATTGCTTCCTTTTTTCTTCTTGGATGACGAGTCTTTCCTTCTTGAGTTCTTTTGAAAGTACTTCATGAAGGTGTTTCTCCTTTCTGGGTATTTCATGAACTTTTTGAAACTTTTCACAAAGAGGCTCTCCTCGTCCTCCTTATCATCGTCATCATCCACTTTCCATGACTACATCGCCAAGACATTCTTCTTCAGCTCCTTGTTGTATTCTTTGTACTGTATTTTGAGCTCAACTCAGGGATTTTTAGATTCCCAATGAAGCTCTCAATCTGGAGATATCTCAAATCGTGCAACTCGAAGATGACCATCACTTTTGGATTAAACTTCGGAGGGAGTGACTGAAGCCTGAAGGATTTTCCTCACCAAGTCAATGTTGGAGTAAGTTCTCCCAAATACTTTTAAGGTGTTGAAAATCTTCGTGAACCGTGTGTGCATTGAGTAAGCATCATCACTAGCATCCATCTTGAATTTTTCATACTCTGACAACAGTTGGAAAATCTTTGGATCCTTAACTAGCGAAGTACCTTCATGTATTATTTCTAATAGATTCCAGAAATCATATGCAGTTTCACAGGAACAGACTCATTTAAATTCAATTTTATCTAAAGCACAAAATAAGGCGTTTGTTGAAGCCGAGAAAATCTCTTCTCCAAAATATTCGGATCAATGCAGTCTAAGGTTACTGATTCTGCGATCGAACTTCAAGGCTCAAATAGCTAAAACAGGAGAGAAAAAATGAATATGAGCACACCCCAAGTGCTCCAGCAGGGAGGTCCCACCGCGTACCTGGAAGTTTGGGAGAAACTTCCCCTCCGCAACCAAAAGCTGAGCGAGATACTAGTGAGGTATGGTCTTGGCGATTATCTAACTTGGGGGGACCTCAAACTCTTCCAAAAGTGTCATTTCTAGTACCTCTGGGGGTCAATTTATAGAGAAATCCTGGGGGGTATTGGAGAGTATTCAGCCTCTGTCAACGATTTACAAGGGTTACTTGCTCATACTCGCAAGGTACTCGCTCATACTCGTTCATACTTGCCCAAGCTCGTCTCTGCTCGTCCAAGCCCGCTTCTGCGCACCGAAGCTCGTCTCTGCTTGTCCAAGCTCGTCTCTGCTCGCCTCTGCTCGCCCAAGCTTGCTTCTGCTCGCCTCTGCTCGCCCAAGCTCACCTTTGCTCATGGCTAGGTCTGTGAATAGGCGTCTTCTTAGGCATTTCTGATCTCGACGAATTACGGGTTATACAGCGTTCATTGCTGTAGAATATTTTTACACCTTGTTTTATCTCCCTCATTCCACTTATCTCTGGGCTTTTCCATAGTTATTTCTCCAACTACATATGTAGGAGTATAGCATTACTCTACCAAAGCCAGACTTCTATATCTAAAGTCATAAGAAAACAATGTATTCTAGTTCTCCAGTAGTTATAGTCTGACCCAGTGAACAATGGAGGTCTACTTATTCATTGCCCCTCGTGAAAAGCGAGATCATGGAGCGTCATTACTTTCGATTGTTAGACCGTTTTGCAATAACCTCACTTTGATATCACTTGTTGAATCTGTAAAGGGCCTTAATCATTTTAATAGAGCTAATTTTTAAAAAGTGCACATGCCTCAAAAATCGCTAGGGACGAGTTCTAGACACCGATAGACATATTTTCACTGTGATTGAATAATACGTCTCTAGCATCAACTACAGATACACTGACTGTCACAGAAAATCATGTTCTAACCCAAAGTGGATATTTACCTTAGATAAATAATAAAAAGCATGTAATTAAGTGCATACAAAGAATTTAACTCTAATGCTAGTTCAACCAGACACCTCGTGCAATAGACTAGAAGCACTACACGAGTCAACAAATCTATTAACGGTATCAATTTTAAAAACTAAATTAGTCTAGCCTAAACACCAAAAAGCAAAAGAAAATTTCTTGTTGATTTCATATTTATATTATCATGAATTTACCACCTTTGTTTACACTCTAAAATCATGGATTAACTCTCATAAACTTTCAATGTTACATGTAAGCCTACCACCAAGTTTCATAGTCATTGGACAAGTCTAAGCTAAGAAATAAATTGTTGAGTTGTTGGAGAATCTAGGTTGACCTTGACCACTTGTGAATCTCCATGAGTCATTTCCTTGTATGGGATTTTGGGGTTCCTCATGGACTCCCTAGAGGTATACCCCATCATGGATTTTGTAGGGGACCCCTTGGCCTTTCTTAAAAGCGGTTGTGGACTACAAGAGGAGGTGTGGATTGGGAGATATGGCCCTTCCAAGTCAAGGCTTAAATCTAGGGTTTCTCCTCATCATGTAAGGATATCATGGGAATGACCCACCCAAATCACTAATGACTAATGAGTAGGGACGACCCTTGAGGTCAGAGGAGTTAGTCCATCCTTTCTTACAAAATCTAGAGGTCCTTCACTTAGAGTGTCATCAAATAGAATAACTTAAGTAGGGTTACAAGTTAGGATAGGTAAACCTAGGGTGTGGAGGGCCAAACCCACATGGAATAATCTACATGAAAATTGGAACTCATGTTGAAGTATTACGGTATTAGGGTAAGTAGAATACAAATGGGACTCAACCCCAGGTGACTTCACATAGATAAAGGCTATGTATTGAAGAAGTTGAACCAGCCAGCTTGGGGAAATGTGGTTTGTCACTTTGAGTCTTAAGTGATTCATTAATTTCGCTCTGATGGAACTTCACAAATATTTGTTTGAATCGAACCCTCCAGGAATTACACGGCTACAAGCATAAAATTACAAACAACTTATGGATAAACGGTATTAATAGAAATGAGAACGCAAAGGCAAGCCCATAAATTATTTATGTGAAATCATAAACTTATACTAATGCAAAAGAAGCAAATGAGTATACCCAAATCGACAACCGCGAGAAAGTGGATCCTCCAAGCCTTTCACGCAAAAGGGAGAAATAGGGCGTCTGGATCGGCAACCGGAAAGGGGTTGTGGATGACGGCATCGATCGAATCCCGGGCGTCGGAACAAGTTGTTGAAGTCGACGACGCCCAGGCGGACCGGTTCCCAAGCAGACCTGGCGGCGGCGGTCAGCACTCGAGTGAGAGTGGTGGTCGCGGAGGTCGGTGCAGGAGGAAGATCAGACGGGCTCTCCTCTGAACGTGGGCGACAGCAGCTTTGGCGGCGGTAGGCACGGGGTGGTTGATCAGCAATGAGCAAAGAAGCGAGATTACGCTTCCTGCTCTGTCCGATTTTCTGCCTTTACTTCTCTTCCCCATAGATTTTATAAGGTTGAAATTTTGTCCAGTTTTGGCTTTAAAATAATGTTGCCAAAAATAATAACTTTCCAAACACTTGTTAGCTTCGATTCTCACGATATTTGTTTCCCAACATTCTTTCCAATTCATACCCCATCCTAAATACTATATTCACCTTTGAATTTAAAATTTATACTTTCTGAAATAATTAAGGCTTTTGTCCCTACTATTCTACTACTAATAATATCAGGCCTCTTTATTTATGTTCTCATCGGTCGGTCAAACCGATGAGCCGGAAAATAAAACAAGTACAGAATATTGAGAACGAGTTCATGAAATAAAATGCATAAATAAATATATGAGAAAACGATGATGGGTCGCAGGATGCATCAAAGGTGGTAGGCCCAATAGTTCCTCTAATATACTTTCCTCAGAAAGAGGTATACAAAACTCACTATAACAACACTCAAGCCTTTATCCCACTATAGTGGGGTAGGCTATATGGATCCTTTGTTGTAATTTTGCCCTATCTTTAGTCATAATATCACTAATTCCTAAGTATATCATGTCTTTTCTTATTGTTTCATTCCAAGTCTTTATTGGTCTACCCCACCCCCATTTAACATGCATAGTAAATATCACAACGCCTAAAAGGTCCCTCTAATGATCTCTTTTGCACGTGTCCAAACCATATTAGTCAGAGTTTTTCGCATCTTATCTGCAATTAGTGTCACTCCTGTTTTATCTGTGATACATTCATTCCTAATTTAATCGAGTCTCATGTGTTCACATATCCACCTAAACATTCTCATTTCTACAACTCACATTATTTGCTCATGTACACAATTCGCTGCCCAACACTCAAAACCATAGAGCATCGTTGGTCTAATTGTAGTACGGGAATACTTGCCTTCAAGTTTTAATGGTACTTTACAATCACATAAGATCCCTGACGCGTCTCTTCACTTCAATTGACCAGCTTGGATTTTATGTATCACATCTTTATCAACACCACCATCTTTTTGAACTATCGATCCAAGATATTTAAAGCACTCACTGCGGAAAATATCTTAATCACCCAACTTAATAATATAGTCATTCGTCCTTCTTGCACTACTAAATTTAAGCTCCATATACTCTATCTTTGTCATGCTCAACCTAAAAATCATCTTTTCTAAAGTGTCTCGTTCTAGGAAGCACAGATACGGGTACGATACGTGTCTGGTACGCTTCTATGACAAAATTTAAAAAACAAGTATACAGGTACGTTGGGATACGTTTTATTAAATATAATAAACATATTCCTTCATATTGTTGGAGATTTTTGTACATATTTTTTAGAGAAATCTGTAAAGATTTCTCTAAGAACAATCACATGTAACTATATAAACTCCTAATAAAACCTGTACAGCATTTTTGCTTCAACAACAATCACATGTAATTATATCCAATTTTACAAATATCGGATGTCGGCGACATATCGGATTGAGTTTTTAAATGTCGGATGTCGGAAGTTAGAGACATGTAAAGGATATTTAAAATATCGGATTTTCATGTTTTATAAATAAAAAATTTATTTTTATGTATACTAAATATAATTATATGTTATAAATTAGAAAAATAATATAATAAAAGATGAAAAAATAAGTCATTTATATTACGAAATAAAATAAAATAGTGTCTAACATAAATGTTTATTAACAAATACAAAATGATATATTATAAAATATATTTAATAGTATACAATAAATTTATTTTGATAACAATAACTTTATTGCAAATAGAGGAGATTTAAAAGTTAAATATCTTTAATTGATTATAAGTCTTTTTAACCTTATAAATTTATATTATAAACATGCAAATAATCAACAAAAAATGTATTAAATGGTGTCATATTTTTGTAATATAAAATTTAAAAATTGTGAAAAAAATATACAAAATTGATTGTAAGAATAAAATATTAAAAAAAAAACAATAAGTCTAATCGACTTAAACATACATAATATAGTATATATGTGCGATTGAAACATATGTTATTAGTTTGTTAATATAACATAAAATAAAATAGCGGACAATATATTTAAAAGTTGTGTCGGCCAATATATCAGAAAAGGTCACCAAACCCCGTTTTTTTGACATGAATCATTCGAAAGATCGAATTGGAAGAGCCACTTTTTCAGTATTATCTTAAGTTTTTTCGAGAAAAGAGCTTGAAACTATGTAAAAAACCCGTCTTTTAGTCCGGTCTAACCGATTTCTAAACAAGCATAGTGATTTGTTTAACACATGGAAGTGGATTTCAGTAGATTGATCCTATTAAGTTAAGTAAGGCAAGTGAGCATGCCTCAAGGCGGAGTGGAGGACATGTCGGCCTATATTTTACAAAAGATATAATCTATTTTTTTAGAAAGACATAACGGTTTGTCCTTAAAAATGATACGTCGGAAGACATGTCAGACATGTAGGACATTTAAAACAATGACTAATATCAACTCCTAATTACATCTAAATGAAGAATAAAAACTAAAATGAAAAATGTACAGTAACTTGATTTCAGATTAACACAAATACAGTAAATTGATTTTGATTAACACAAATGAAGTAAATTGATTTCTGAAGAAGAAGCAGGAGCACGACTCTCCGCCCTAAACAATACTAACTACTTATAATCCAATACTACCTTTTTCTTTAAGAAATTTGCTTGAGCCTCTAATGGTAGCTATAGATAAAATTCTCTACAGATTTAATCGAAAATTCATTTACAGATATATGCACCCTGATAGCTTATTTCAGTCGGAGGAAATGCTTTTGAACCTTACCCTGACATGTATTTTTTTGCCATTGATTGCTCGTCAAGAAGTTATCTTCATTGCAGAGCGGTGGTCGTTGATCATACAAGCTGCAGTCGCTGATCATAGTCACATCTCAAGTCGTATCCACCAACAAGCTGCAGTCACTGAGAGCAGGACGGGATCGGGATCAGGAAAGCAGGTGGGATTGGCAAGCGACAACAGCAGGAATCGGGATAGCGGACAAGATCGGCAGGCAGCGGCAGCAGCGATCGAGAGAACGAGTGTATCTGTTGGAACATAAGAAGTCTTGGAGGACTGGCGGGTAGCCTTGGCGGACTGATGTTTTAACTCTGGCAGACTGCCTCTGTTGGAACAAGGAATCCTGGCGGACAGGAGTAGTGGTCTGCCCCGCTGGCGATCAGCCTATCTGGCCTTTCTGGCGATCTGTCTTTCTAGCGGTCTGCCTTTCTGACGGTCTGGCGGTGCGGTCTGAAAGATTGTTATGGAGGATTGCTTGTCTAGTAGATTTGGTTTTGTTGTTGCTCAAGTTGTGTCCGCTGATGGTTAGAGCCCAGTCAAGGTGACCAGTGAAGACAAGTGTGTTGCGGACTAGTGCAGGTCATAGTGGTTGCAATCTGGAGGTTAGATATGTCTAATTGTCTTTGTTGCCCTAGAGCGGACTGCAACAATGAAGACGGATAGAGGCCAGAGCAGTGTAATGGGGTTGATGGCTCTGTAATCATGCGATTAGATATGTCTAACCGCACAATACGCTAAGTCTGGTGTTATGTATCCGCATGGTTCTGTGTAACAGGCATTGTGCATTCTCTTTCTCTTATTTTATCTCTCTAACCCCTGTTTTTTTATAAATATGGGGCATACCCTTATATTATTATCTTCTGTAGCAATAAAAATCCTCTTTATTTACATGTGTTTTCACTTGATATCAGAGCGACAACCCGATCCATGCGGGCTCTACTTTTCTATCTGCCTACTGTGCTCTATTGCGGTCTCTACGAATTCCGTTTTTTTGTCCGTCCGCTGAGTCTTTTCCTCTTCTTTTCGCTCCCTTGTGTGCGCTCTGCTGCGGGTCGCCCTTGTGGTCCGGCCTTCTTTCACTGTCCGCGTTGTCTCATTTCTCAATCCGTGCAGATAGCTTTTTTTGTTCGTTCCTATGGACAGTCCAACTCTCTTTTCTTCCACTACCCTGCCCGCACCTCTTCAGACCGCAACTTTTGTTGCCATTTCTGGCAGTCTTGGAACTGCGTCCAAGCTCACTGGTCCCAATTATTCGGACTGAAGCGTCTCATTCATTTTTTTGTTACGGTCACAACGCAAACGTCATCATCTTACTGATGACCCTCCTCCCCGTGGCTCTCGCAGCGGAAGTATATCTTGGATCTCTTAAAAGAGACAGGTCTTCTCGGAGCTAAACCTGCTCGATGTCCAATGACAGTTGGGGATGATAAGTGTTGAAATGAAGATTCACCTCTTCTTTCAAATGTCACCAGGTACAGAAGGCTTGTGGGTAAACTCATTTATCTGACAGTCACAAGACCGGATATCTGTTATGCAGTAGGAAGGGTGAGTCAGTTTATGCAAGCTCTCAAGGAATGACATCTTCAATCAGCCGTAAAGATCGTGGAATATGTGAAAGGGTCTCCGGGAAAGGGACTTCTATTTCAGAAGAATAATTATTTGATGATTGAAGTCTATTCTGATGACAGTTATGCTGATGACAAGCCGGATAGAAAATCTACGTTTGGTTTTTGCATCTTTGTATGAGGATATTTGGTCAGCTGAAAGAGCAAGAAACAGTCTGTAGTCTTCAGGTCGAGTGGTGAAGCTGATTACAGAAACATGGCTTTGACTACCTGTGATCTAAAGTGGTTACGGGCATTGATGCTTGATTTGGGAGAAGTTTACGATCTTCCCCTACTAATGTTTTGTGACAACAATTCAACTATATATATTTCGAAAAATCCAGTGTTTCATGAGAGAACGAAGCATAGTGAAGCAGACGGCCATTTTATCAGGGAAGAGGTGTCAAAAAATCAGATGTGTACTTCGTTTGTCATCTCTGACAAAGAGCTTGTCGATGTATTTACCAAATCAATCTCCTCATTTTCAGATATTTATGACAAGCTGGGCATGATCGATATATATGCTCTAGCTTGAAGGAGGGTGTTGGAACATGAGGAATCTTAGCGGACTGGCAGGTAGCCATGACGGACAGCCTTGGCGGACTGATATTTTAACTTTGGCGGACTGATGTTTTAACTCTGGTGGACTGCCTCTATTGGAACAAGGAATCTTGGCGGACAGGAGTAGCGGTCTGCCTCTCTGGTGATCTGCCTATCTGGCGGTCTGCCTTTTTGGCAGTATGCCCCTCTAGCGATTGCGAAATTTTTCGATCCGCTGTCCGTTTGGAAATCTAGTTCCGGGTTTAACCCTGTAGCAACATGTGGCGCGATCACAGCGGCACATTAAATCTCGCTATTTCTCTTCTTCTTCGGCCGTTTCTTCTGTTTCTCCCGCGCAAAATTTATAACCATGAGCTAAATCTCATCCTTCTCTCGAATAATTGCCCATTCTTCTTTGTCATTGTTCTGAACCCTCGAAAAATTTCGACTTTCAACGGCTGTGGATTCTACGTGCAAGATATTTTCAGTTTTGACGTCGGTTTTTCAGGAGATCACTCTACGCCACCGTCGGGATTCTAGCTGAATGGCGAAGATACAGGTATGTCAATAACGGAGCTCATGGAATACCATTTTATAACTTTTTGTAGTTTTTGATCTCCTGGGAGATCAAAATGATTTTCCGACAAGGAGAAACCTTATGATCTCTGTTGAGATCAGAAATGATCTCCCGGGAGATCATTTCGGGAGATCAGAAATGATCTCCCGGGCGATCAGAAATGGCGATCAGAAATGATATTTCGATAAGAGAAAACTTATGATCAGTAAATCGAGTGTAATATCCATGCTATTCTTTTTTAATTGTTTGATGCTATCATGTGTAGGATATTTTTCCAATTGTGGATAGTGAAGAGGAAACTTATGAGTTATACTGTCAGTATGCTACTAGGATTGGATTTAGTGTGTGTAAAGAGCACATGCTCTTTTGGCCTAGAACTAAAATTTTAAAGTTACGTGAATATTGTTGTTGTAAGGGCGAATCAAAATAAGTGTCAAAAGTCCCAGATTCAGAATTTAAGTTTCGTCGGCTAGATATTAGGACAAATTGTCCGGCTGTTATTATATTTAAAGCAAATAAAGAAGGTAAACAGTTGACTGTTAGCAAATTTGTGGAAGAACATAATCATCATCTTGTTATGGAAAACGAACGACATTTGCTTCCGTCACAACGAAGTATAAGTAAGGAGAGTGACACTGTTCTACAGTCCATGACTGAAGCTGGCATAAGAACATCTGATGCATACTCCTACCTAGCTGATGAAGTGGGGGGATCTCAAAATTTGGGCTTCACCAAACGTGATGCATATAACTTTATTGCCAAGGGAAGAAGATCTAAGCTCGATGGTGGTGATGCTGCTAGTCTCTTAGAATTACTTAAGGAGCGTCAAATGCAGGATAATATGTTTCTCATCGATGTTCAAGTTGACGACATTAACAGGTTGACAATTTTTTTATGGATTGATGGTCAAGGAAAGATTGATTATGATTGCTTTGGCGATGTAATTACATTTGACATCACATATAGAATGAACAAGTATAATCTTGCATGCACTCCTTTTGTGGCTGTTAATCATCATTGGCAAAATGCAGTTATTGCAATAGCGTTTATATTTGAGGAAGCAATAGAAACATTCACCTGGTTATTTGAGACATTTCTAAAATTTGTTTCCGGCAAGCACCTTTGACAATATACACAGATCAAGATCAAGCAATGGCTGTTGCAAATTGGGAGAGTGTTGAACCAAAGCCGACATCGATTATACCAATGGCATATTGCTAAGAAAGCTCCTTCCAAAGTTCACTCATTAAATGGAGACAGTAATATACGTTCTTTACCATTGTCTTAACAAATGTGATACCGTTGAAGAATTTGAAGAACATTGGGGTCGAATGATTGTTCTTGGGAACCTTCAAGATAACAGATGGTTGAATGATCTGTACAAATTAAAAGAGTAGGTGTCTACGGCATTTAATAAGAATGTTCTTGATCATGCTATTTTGTCTACTCAGAGAAGCGAGTCCATGAACAATGTATGTCATGCAATTACAAAAATCTCTTCCTCTTTGGTTGGTTGTTTTCTACAAATGGAGAAAATGATAATCAACTGTCGGGAAAGAGAAAAAGAAGAAGATTTCAGATACAAGCAGGGGACTGTCCATGTTGATGTTAAAAATTGTCCAATCCTAAAACAAGTATCCAAGTTGTACACCAGAAGAATGTATGGTAAATTCTATAAGAGCTTCAAAGTATGGGCATTTGGTCTATTTATTGAAAAAGATTATATGACAAGTGAAAGCATATGCATTATGGAGATAAGGTGATGTGATCGAGCTGAAAATAACAAATATTGGACAGTTAAGCTTGATCTGAAGACATTGGACATACATTGTTCTTGTTTCAAGTTTGAAACAAATGGCATTTTGTATAGCTATGCACTTAAAGCATATACACATAAGAATTTAACAAGCATTCCAGAAAAATATTTACTTCGAAGGTGGATGGTACATGCAAAAAGAAGCATCTATCGTCATGATAACTTGAAGAGAAGTGAATCTAATTGTAGCCTTGCTTTTAGAAATCATGTGTCGTGCTGCGTATAATTTGGCTCTCTGTGTAGAAAAGTGTGAAATTATCAAGAAATATTTGGTAGATGCAATTGAAGAAATATCTCAATATGCAGACTCCTGCTTGGATAATAATATGACAGGATCAAAGCTAAAGAAAAAATCCTCAATCAAGGATCCACCTTGCTTGAGGCCTAAAGGTGTTTCGAATGCTCGAATAAAAGATCACTGTGAAAAGCAAAGTGAGTTTCTCTGCACTATACATTTTCTGGTTAAAGAAGCATTTGATAATTTAAACACTAATTCTATTTCAGTGAGAAAGCAAAATGTTAAGAGAAACGAACAGACAACGACGACCTCAAATGAAGATCCAATTAAAGAATAACCAATTGACATCTTGTCCCAGTCAATGCAAAATATAGACGAGCAAACTGCACTCCAAGCAGAATTTCCAACAGGATTTAGCTGTACTAGTTTTGTTTTCAACAAATAAATGTTGTTCATGCTGAACACTGCAAAAAAAATATTTATGACTCATTAGGTGTCATAAACACTTATATAATCAGCAACTTTAAAGTAAATAAATGGCATAATTCTCAAACATCATCATCTACAGGAAATGTTTTAAAGATTTAATAAGTAATTTCTGCCCTGAATAAGGGCATTTTCTCAGCCTAGTCATGACAGCTTTTCCAATCTAGGACTCCAGGCTGTAAAATGTGCTTCATGTACTTGATGACGTATACAACACAATCGTATGAATTAATCTGCCGGGGTAGGTTCTTAGCAAGAACCAAACTCCACTGATTGAAGTTATAATTTGTCCTCTTATCCGTCACCTTTTGAAGAACTCTAATCTGCACAAGAAAAATAACAATCAAATATGTTGAAAGGAAAGCACTCTTAGGTATATAAATATATCATATGACATAAACTTACTGAGTCTCTTGTCATATCCTTTCGTTTAGGATTTGGAAGGGAGTCGTGCAGAATCCATTTCTTATTTGGCGCTAGACCCACCAATAAAAACCAATGTTCATTGCGACACGCCGTCATTAAAATGATTTGTGACGCTTCAATATTGGTTTTAGTGATGTGGGATACAAAAGGTTTCACCGATGGGTACTTTATTGCAGCGCTTGGATCTTGGTTGTGTAACTATAAAATTAAACATTGGTTAATAAAACTCCAACTAAAAATCTGAAATACAATATATTTCTGAAAAAACCTACCCATAGATTATCACTAACGTAGAGAAATGGACGACATAATTTATCGTCCTTTTCTCTGTGAATTTCCAAAATTTTTGCTCATACATCGACATGGCAATCACCAATGTACCCGGTGGAAAGGAGATCGTCCATTAAGTCTCTAAAGGCTACAATGTTCCAACCGGTGAACGCTATGTGATTCTTAAAGCATTAATGAAAATAACAAAGTTAGTATTCATAACATAAAATTAACTTAATTGGCATATGAAAATACTATCATGGGAAACTTACTTCGAGGGAATAGAGCTCATCCTAGCATGAATAAATTGTCTTTTTTCTTCAGATAGAAGGGATTTTCTTGGATATTCTTCATTATAGGGTTCAATAATACTATCATTTGTTGATATTTTAGGTCATTTATATGGAGAGTCATCTATATCTACAATTGCTATCTCTAAACCCGTAGGAGAGCAAGGAGGGGTAGGAGGAGCTTGCTGCCGATACATTAGCTCATCAACACGCTCACTTAATGAATCATAGCACTCACTTAATGAATCAATTTTTTATCTACATTTTTAACATATGAAAAAATCTCGTCTAAACGAGCAAACAACCTACTCTCTAAATCTATAATCATTTTGACAAAATCTGGTGGGGGGTTGGGGCATCTGATGGAGGAAGGGATGATGTTGGATCTGTGGAGCTGCTTCTTGTGAATGAGAGGAGAGGGGTTTTTCATGTGTTTCAACAATTTTCAACCTCTTTTGTACAAGAGGAAGTGGAAGTAGGTCGGCTCTCTTTGACCTCTTTCCCTTTGGCACCTGAGATGAGATAGGATTATCAATAACAGAAAATAATCTTTCTCATCTTCAGTTACATCCTCCATCTCCACCCGAACCTACAAGAATAATTACATAATATGTTAGAAGATATGCATAAATTTTTTTTGAAATTTATTAATAGTATATTAATATTAACCTGCTCATCAGTCATTCGAGGTACATTGGTCCACAAAGCCTTTAACTTGAATGTATATTTTTCAGACCATCTAAGCAGTCGTGGTCTTTGTTCAGGAAAAGAAACAGGTATGCTTGTGGTATGCTACAAAAACTATATCTAAAAGCATCCATATATATATCCCAAGGACCCCTGAGGCCGTACATAAATATTACTTGCGGGGGTGGGAGTTAGCTTGCCCCTTACAGATCTCACACTTATCATCAAGTATGAATGTATGGCTTGAGCCCAATTTATTTTTTTGAAGGCTTCCAAGTCCGACAAGTTCTCAAACAACTGTGGAATATAATCTAGACTAGAGGGAAAAAAATAGGTTGCATAATACATGTAAGCATGGTTATCAGGATCGCGATCAGGATCGTAGGATCTTACAATCCTACGATCCAGATTTGGGAAATCGATCTGGATCTTACCTAGGATCTAAATCGGTACATCTACGACTGGGATCGCGATCCGGATCTTAGGATCTTTAGGATCGCGATCCTGACCCGATTCTACCGGTCTGGCCAAACGTAACTAGAAACATGTACAATCCTATCCCGACCCCATTCAACAGGACCAACGTCCCTAACCATTGTTTAACTTTATCTCAATCTCGCCCGCATACCCCATAACAGAATCATATCATGCTGTTTTACCATATCCCAAGTGTCGATTGTCGTCTGCAAACGAAGGCCAAGAACGGCTACTTTGGTCGCTTCCATTTCATATTTGTTTTTATTGTTAGTAAACATTGAGTGTCTTACCTAAAACTGAAATAGAACTTAGTATGATATTATCGTTTTGATTTAGTTATTCAAAAAAATTTAAAATAGTTATTCACATATTACTCAATTTTTTTTTGTTAATTGAGCATGTAATTTAATGATACAAATTCAATTTTATTTTTTAGTCTTAATTTATGAATGTTGTAGGATCTTGCGATTCTCGATCCGATCCTACGATCCGATCCGATCCAACCTCAAAACGATCCCACTCAGGATCTCGATCCTGACAACCTTGCATGTAAGAGAAGGGAATTCAAGCTAACAACACATCTACCACTATCCATTTCAGCAATTTCTTTCCTTAAACTGGTTTTTGTCCTAATGGCATAAGGTTTTTGAACCATGACTAGGTTATCCTCATTATTTAGTAACCCTATTATTAGTGCTACATCATTATGGGTAAATGTAAGCTCCTTTGAAGCAATAGAAAATGTATCCTTCCTTGTATTATAGACTGAAACCAAGTAATACAGTAGACGAATATTTTGTGGTACCCTTGGAGCAGTGAAAATAGATAAAACTTTTCATTCCCTCAGCTTTTCCTTCTCCTCGGTCAGCAGTCGATCAATTATTTTCTCAATTTGGCCCACAAAATTGGAGAAATAGCAGCTTGAACTTCGAAAATGTCGGTTACCACCTTTCTCCATTTATATCTGTCAAACAAGGAGGAACCATTGACATCAGTTAACACATTTCAGTTTTGCACTCGGACAACATATTTCATCAGTGATTTTTCAATAATGATCTCCTGTCTGGACCACATTTCCCAGGAGATCAACTGTGTTCTCCATGGAGATCAACTGTGATCTCCATGGAGATCAAAAGTGATCTCCATGGAGATCAAAAGTGATCTCCATGGTGGAAAACAATTGTGATTTCCCAGGAGATCAATTGTGTTCTCCATGGAGATCAACTGTGATCTCCATGGAGATCAAAAGTGATCTCCATGGAGATCAAAAGTGATCTCCATGGTGGAAAACACTTGTGATTTCCCAGGAGATCAACTGTGTTCTCCATGGAGATCAACTGTGATCTCCATGGAGATCAAAAGTGATCATCATGGTGGAAAACACTTGTAATCTCCCAGGAGATCGTTATACAGATCATGGCGAGATCGTCTTCCATCACCACGGTCAGGCATTGCAGGATGTAAGCAAGGAAACCCTAAAACAAGGGCAGGAACTGACCTGTAGAGGATATTCGAACGAGAGGCTGTAGAAACGGACTTCGGTAGGATGACGGCGAGGATGCGCAAGATGGTAAGTTTCGAGCACAGTTCGCCGGAGTTCCGAGCACAGTTCGCTGGAGCACAGTTCGCTGGAGCACAGTTGGTTCGAAAAATTTCGCAGGAGAAGGAGAATTAACGACAGAAGAAGGAAGAAAAATAACGGGATTTAATGTGCCGCTGTGATTGCGCCACGTGTCGCTACAGGGTTAAACCCAGACCAAGATTTCCAAACGGGCACCGGATTGAAAAATTTCGCCTAGCGATCTGCCTTTCTGGCGGTCTGCCTTTCTGACTGTCTGGCGGTGCGGTCTGGAAGATTCTTATGGTGGACTACTCGTCTAGTAGATTTGGTTCTGTTGCTGCTCAAGTTGTGTCTGTTGATGATTAGAGCCCAATCAAGGTGACCAATGAAGACAAGTGTGTTGTGGACTGGAGCACGTAATAGTGATTACAATTTGGCGGTTAGATATGTCTAACCACCGTTGTTGCCCTGGAGCGGACTGCAGCAATGAAGACGGATAGAGGCCAGAGCAGTGTAATGATGTTGATAGTTATGTAATCGTGCGGTTAGATATGTCTAATCGCACAGTCCGCTAAGTCTGGTATATGTATCCGCCTGGTCCTATGTAACAGGTGTTGTGCATTCTCTCTCTTGTTTTATCTCTCTAACCTCTGTTTTCTATAAATAAGAAGCATACTCTTGTATTATTATCTTCTAGAGCAATAAAAATCCACTTTATTTGCTTGTGTTTTCATTGTATCCCCGCGTGCGGTATGCGTACCTGTACCGAAAACACACATGGCATGGGTACGAGCCTCTTTTTGACATATACATGCCTCCTAGGTCTCGTCAAGACTCAAGTTTCGCGTTTACACCCTCACACATCTCATCGACCAAAACAATATCATCTGCAAACAATAAATGCCAAGGTAATACGTGTTGGATATGTCCAGCGAGCTCATCTAAAATAAGGTAAAGAGATAATGTCTTAAAGCGGAACCTTGATGTAAGCCAACAATGATAGGAAATTCATGTGTTAATCCTCCAAATGTCCTCACCCGCAACATTGATTTTATAAACATATCTTTGATTATGTCAATGTATGATACATTTACACCTTTCTTTTCTAAGACTCTCCAGAAGATCTCTTTTGGAACACTATCATAAGCCTTCTTAAGATCGATAAATAGCACATGCAAATCTGGATTTCATTCTCGATAGTTATCAATGAGTCTCCTCAAGAGATGCATAGCTTCCATGGTCGACCGCCCTGGCATGAATCCAAATTGATTCTCCAAGATGCTAGTCTCTCGTCTTACTCTTCTTTCAATTAATTGTTCTCATAGTTTCATGGTATGATTCATTAATTTAATTCATCTGTAATTTACACAATTTTGTATATCTAATTTGTACTTATACAAAAGTAAAAAAATACTTTCTCTCCATTGATTTGGCATCCTCTTTGACTTCAGTATTTTATTAAAAAAACATGTAAGTCATAAAATTCTTTCATTCTCTAGATATTTTCATACTTTGATGAGAATATGGTCCAACTTCTCATCATCTTTACTCAAATTTGGGAAAGATATTCAATGTATAAAGAGCTTAGAATGTATCAAAACTATTACGTAGGTCCTATTTATAGAAATCACTTTTAAAACATGATCTACATATCCCTCTCTCTTCTTCTCCCTCTCACCCACATCATGATGCATGCAATATAAGTTGTGAAATATGATATGAGCATGATTCTTCCAGATGAACTGAACTACACAGTTCACTTCAATTGATTAGTAAAATTAATACAAGAACTGCTGCTCATAGGATGGAGAAGATGGGGAGCTTCCTGCAAAATATAGTGACCAGGGTGTTCATATTTTAATAAATGTAGAGAACGATGGTAAGAAGAAAAAGTTGAAGAAGTTTGGGTGGCTCAACCACCCCTCTATTCTTTGATCAAGATGTAGGGGCAATGGTTGAATTATGCACCATTAAACAAGCAAAAGACTACTGCATAAACTTCCTTCTGCAAATGAAAACTAAACATGCAGTGTCAACATTTGAGCAAATATACTATGTCAACTTTCATCTACTCAAACAAAAACATTTGGGGGAAGCTTGGTCCATAGACATAGTAAAGTTATGACATGTTAATTAAAGATGCAGGCTGTTCTTTTTGCTGATTTTTTAAAATAATACTTAATTAAAGGACGTTTGTCTTAAAATGGTGAAATCAATATCTCAGTGAGTTCGGTTGACACCTTATTAATTGCACATAATAAGAACTTAGATTGTCTACATTCTACCAGTATCTATTTGAAAGATAAAACAAACATCATAGAACTTGCATCTTCATAAAAATTAACCTCTAAATTACCAATAGCAAACAGGAGAAATTTTTAGGTCCGGAGTCCGTCCATAAATCTCCGCCCGGGAGCTATGGATCACCGTTAAAATGCATGTGGGGGTCACGCATTTTGGGAGTGTGACATACACTTTTGCGCGGGCCTCATGCATTCACCTCTTTCCATTGGTTCCGGTTCCATCCGGAAATCCGGACAGAAAAATTCCGCAGCAAACAGACCCTTAATCTTAACTCTATGAACGATCTATATGGGATAGTTATGTCTGTGAAAAGAACAAAGCCGCTCCGCAATGTATCCATGGTCGGTCGTACCAAGGTCGCGGCTCATACACCCCAACCCCTCTCCTCAGGCCCACCGGGCTACTCGCAGGGATATCTCACCCAGGATCCATAACTGGTGGTGCGGGTTGTTGAGGCCGGGAATCGAACCCGCGACCCTCCTTTGATAAGATAAGGATTTATCCTGAACTCCTATCACCAACTGAACCAGATAGGAGTTCAGGATAAATCCTTATCTTATCTAAGGAGGGTCGCGGGTTCGATTCTGGGCCTCAACAACCCGCCTTATGCCACCAGCTATGGAACCTGGGTGGATAGCCCTGCGAGCAGCCTGGCGGGCCTGAGGACAGGGGTTGGGGTGTATGGGCCACAACCCTGGTACGACCGACCATGGATCCATTGTGGAGCGGCTCGGGTGGTATCAGTCTGCGCCCAAGAGTTCAACAACGCAGAGAATGAGCAATGGAAACATGGCCAAAATCTAATCGAAGGAGAACTTCGAAGACAGATAAAAGCACTGACCCTTGCGAGTATGAAAACCGGTGGGCTTGCAATTCTTTCCCTTGTAATAGTCTCGGGGTGCCCTTTTTGATGACAGTATACTCAGGGACGATGTCCTCTTTCTCCGCATGGCCCTCCCTAATCCTATTATCAAACCCAGCGGCATCTCCACAAACCTACAGCCAGAAATGCAGGAGATGGAGGTGACAAATAAAATTTGTAA
Source organism: Platanthera guangdongensis (assembly GCA_039583875.1). NCBI lineage: Eukaryota > Viridiplantae > Streptophyta > Magnoliopsida > Asparagales > Orchidaceae > Platanthera > Platanthera guangdongensis. The sequence goes on from CM077154.1 coordinate 36,488,162, forward strand.
TAAAAAATATCAGCAATGTGGAACAGAGAAGAAAGACTTACCGAGACGGGTAACCAGCGGGGATGTAGAAGGAAATCTCTGGCTGATGGCAGGGGCGATTCTAGAACGGATGTGAGGAGGAATCCAAGTGCGCTGCGGTGAAGCTAGGGTTTATTAGACACCACAAATCGCAATTTTTGGGTAGCCCACTATCCTGTGATGTTTGTTCACGCGGAAATTTTGAGGTCCTGCCTCCCCCTGGAGATTGCTGTCCCAGATTGTGGCTCGTTTGGCACGTTCGGGGCCGTATGAACACGTGGTTATATTGTTATTGGTTAAGAAGTAACTACATTAATTTTTATATTCAAACATATGATGTTTGTTAGGTAATGCTTAACCAAGGACCATTTTAATTCATGCATTTACGATTGTCGACTTCGTGTCAAATAGAGTATGTAGGATTGTAGGCTCCGTTTGGCACGGTAGTGGCGGTCAAGGGTGAAACTACCCCTGGGCACGCTATGGCACGTGTCCGACCGGTTTATATCGCTAAACAATCTAAACTCCTCATGCTCCCTTTCCTGTATCCCGCATTCCCGCTCCCTGAATCCTGATCTTCCTGCTCCCGCCCGATCCCGTCACCGCTCGCTGCTCCGGTACCTTCTTCTTCTTCTTCTTCTTCGACATTTTTCGTCGAGCAGTCGCCAGTCGAGCTCGACATTTTTCGTCGAGGCGTCGAGCAGTCGATCCCGTCGCCGCTCGGCGCTCGCTGCTCTGGTACCTTCTTCTTCTTCGACTTCGACATTTTTCGTCGAGCAGTCGAGCTCGACATTTTTCGTCGAGCTCGACATTTTTTGTCGAGCTCGACGAAGAATGTCGAGCTCGACGAAGAATGTCGAGCTCGACTGCTTGACGAAAAATGTCGAGCTCGACATTCTTCGTCGAGCTCGACATTCTTCGTCGAGCTCGACCAAGAATGTCGAGTTGTCAAGCTCGACATTCTTCTTCTTCAGATTTCTGTGAAATCTGAAATCAGATTTTTGTAAAATCTGAAATCAGATTTCACAATTTCTGTGAAATCTGAAATCAGATTTCTGTGAAATCTGAAATCAGATTTTCGGTGAAATCTGAATCAAAATCACTCTGAAATCAGATCACTGTGAAAGGTTGATTTGGACGCACCATTGTGCTAATCTTCGAGCATTTTAATGTCAGGTACACTGTACACACCGTTGTGTTGCTGGAAGCCTGGAATCCATCGTGAAGGGTTGATTTGGAGCTCTAATCGTCTTGTGTTGCTGAAACACATCATTGGTAATTACTCTTGTTCCCCGGTTTTTTGTTTTAGTTTGCTTAGGAGGGTCACCCGCCTTCAATTGGACGCGGTGTGTGTCTCCCTCGGTTCATTGCGAACCTCCGGGTCGATTGTGTCCGTCCCCGGTATATTTTTTGCATTAGTAATTGAAAGAATTGGTTCCTAAACACCTAGAGGGGGTGAATAGGTTCAGTTCTTTTTCCTTCTAAGGCAGAATATTAATTCAGTTAATTAATAGAAACATATAGTTCTACAGCTATCACAGCACAGAAATAACAATACCACACATAATCACAGATGACACACTGATTTATAGTGGTTCCCCAAGGTCTGGGTACATCCACTTTCTCCTTTCGCCTATCTAGCAGTGTGCTAGATTCGGTCTAACTTCTTTCCTTCTCCTCAGATCCGCAGATCTTACAGCTCAGAACCCAAACAAGGCTCCTACAACTCAGAGTGAGTCCACACTCCTACAGCTCAGGCAATCTGCCCTACCTCAGCCTTCAACAAGGCCTACAACTCAGAGATGAAAATCTCCTACAACTCAGGCTCTCAGCCCTACCTCAGCCTTCAACAAGGCCTACCACTCAGAGAACTTAATCTACTACAACTCAACCTTTATAAATTAGGCTTATAACTCATATCTTAAAAAAGATCCTACTGAAAATAGATGTAAATTTGAAATTTACCACCACTCTGGTTGAGAGAGAAAGGATGGAAGGTTTCTTGATCAGTTCTTAAAAGAATCTGATGTTAGAGATCAACATGTCTTAGCTTTCTTCAAATTTTCTTGAATCTGAACACAGTAGGGTTGATCTCCTTTGAAGTTAATCTTCAATCAGCTTCTTTCTTGAAATTCAGAAATCAATCTGAATTTTTCTTGGCAGACTGGTTCAGAATCTGCACTTAAGAGACTTGTTGATGTAAGTCCCTTTCTTCACTTGAATAGATAAAGCTCTCTCTCTCCAAATTCTTCTGAAGATTCTTCTGAATTCTTCTTTGAATTCTCTTGACAAACTCTGAGTAGATCACCACTTAAGAATGTCTTCTTAGATCTTCTGTTGAAAATCTTCTTCTGTTTTTCGTGTTTACTCTTTTTATCTCATTTATCTATATTCATCTCTTTTGTTGATAGAGAATGTTTTTATATAGACTTCCTCCATGGTAACCGGCTGATCCGGTTTCTAACGAACTTTTGACAGCTTCAGTAGACTTGTTGAATATCACATATGACAAGTCTTTAGTCACTTCTTGAAACTCTGTCTTTGTCAGCAAAGTGTCGAGACTGAACTTCATCATATGTCAACACAAGTAGACTAAGTGTCGACACAAGCCTTGGTGGTGTCGACACAGCTCCCTTGATGTTGACACTGCTTCTCGACACAGCTTCTGTAGAATGTGTCGACACTAGTTCTGTGTGTCGACACAGTCACTTCTTCTCTTCACAAAAAAATCAACTTTGTTGAAACTCTACTATGTGTCGACACAAGTTCTGTGTGTCGACATAGTTGATGTCGACAAAATCTTCTGTGTGTCGACACTGCCTCTGTGTGTCGACACAGTTGATGTCGAATAAGCTTTTTTGTGTGTCAACTCTGCCTCTGTGTGTCGACACAGTTTCTTCTGGTGTCGACACAGCCTTTCCAAGTATTGACACAATTGACTCCAGGTGTCGACACAGCTTTTCTCCAGTGTCGACACAAGCCTTCATTAGTGTCGACACAGCTTCTTCTGGTGTCAACTCATGGACTTAGAAACTTTTCCTACATTCCAGCATTTTCTTAACCTGCACATATAAACTCAAAACAACATCAAATACACCTTGATGCATATCATTGAGTAAGGTGAGGCTTCTTCAAATCTGGTACATATTTTCCAATGTACACAACAATCTCCCCATATTTGGAGAAGTCATAACCCTTAGTCAATAATATACACCATTCATAATAAACACACATTATGATGTATAAAAACATTACATGACAGGATAACTTATAAACAAAACATGTATAAAATGTCATCACAGAATAATGATGCAAACATAATGAGCATTAATCATTGTTTTGTTTAAACTTTCAAAAGTTCCTTAACAATAGTTTACATAGATTTTTAAAACTAAAGATTACAATGTTGTAAAATCTAGTTAATCTATTCTAAGGCTGATCAGGCTCCTTGATGACTATGTCTTTGCCTGACTGGATCTTGGCTTGTACTTGAGCTTCAGTATCTTCAGCTATCTTCTTGCCCTTCAGATCTTTCTTCTTTTGTTCTTCAGCCCTTATCTTTTGCCTTTCAAAATAATGAAAAGGCTTTGGGAAGTACTTGCTAGGCTCCTAAGCATTAGGAGGTAGCTTCCCAGCTTTCGCCTTTCTTCTATATTGTAGAATGGCTTCCTACCTAGCTTCATACTTGATCCATTCTTGCTCAGTGTACCATTTACCTCTGTCATGGGTCTTGTCCTTCACAGCTTTCCAGACAGTCAAGATAATATTCCTGGAAGTAGGACTCCACTGCTCAAAATTAGGCTTCAACTCAGCCTGTTCTCTGAACCTTTTCTTAGACAATAGAGCTTCCTTCTGAGGTTCCTTGGCAGCCTCTGACATTTCCACTTTCTGAATAATAATATTGTCAACCTCCTGTGGAGGACTGTACATTGATTGTACTTCTTGCTGAATCATATCAAAATCTGCTGGAGGGTAAATGACCTGAGCAACTTCAGGTTGATCACCTTCAAAATAAGCAGGTTGCACACCTGACTCAGCTACATTATCATCATCACAGAGGGGTGGATATCCAAGGGTGGCTCTGATGCTATTAGATATCCATTTAGCATGATCTGAGCCTGCTTTGACTAATACTATCTCCCCCTTTATGACTTCTCTCTCAATATGAGCTCTGATGTCATCTTTCTGAAATCTTACTTGGTCAGTGAGATAATTAACACCATCTTTATAAAATGACCTTAGTTTCAGTAGCTGATCAGAAATGATCTTTTGAGAATTCTTAATAGCTATTTGTACAGCAGCTAGTTCTTTTTGTAATTGTTTATCAAAATCTGACTTCAATTGAACAAAATGTTCAGTCCCAATGGGAGCTTGTTTGTGAACTTCTGTGACAATTTTATTATGAGATTCTGTCAGATTGTCATTCATCCGGAGTTGATTTTCTAGGACATAGCCTTGCTTGACCACTATATCATCAACTTGAGTCTTTATTCCTTCTTGTTGTTTTGCCAGAAAAACTACAGCATTACCTCCTTTATGGAAGCAATCTGTCATCTCCCTCTTATTCTGATTTACCTCAAATCTAATTGATTTGATATCTTGAGCCAAGGAGAATTGCAGATCTTTATGGGTTTCATCCATATACTTTTGCATGGTTATTCTTTGTTCATCTAATTTGACTTGCAAAAATACCAGTAAGGAGCTATAATCAGTGGCTGGGGCAGGTTGTGGAGCAGTTTGCAATGCCCTTTTATAGTTTTGGCTTCTTCTTTTGAAAACCATCAGCTTCCTCTTCTTTGCTCTTAGAGCTTCTCCATCATCAGAATCAGAAGTACTTTCTAGATTCACAGTGTCCTTTGGACTTGTGGGCAGCTCTTTGTCAGATTTAGGTAACTCCCCCTGAGTCCCTTGCTCCTTCCCCTCAGTCCTGACTTGCTCCCCCTCAATTCCAGCTTGCTCCCCCTCAGTTCTTACTTGCTCCCCCTCAGTTCTTACTTGCTCCCCCTCAGTTCTTACTTGTTCTATATCAGGGAACAACTCTTCAAGGGTAAACTCTTGTTGAGGTTGGACTGGAAGCACTCTTAACTCTAGTGCATTAGCAGCTGTAGATGTATCCTCCATGATAACATTCTGTGCTTGATTGTTGAGTTGAGTAGTCTGGTCAACATCAACCAAGGGCATAGTTAGTGTTTCATCCTCATTATTGAAAATTGATTGATTAACTTCTTGGATTACCTCAAGAATAATTTGATTTGTCATTTCACTATCTAAGTGTGTTGGCTCTTCCTCAAGATGAGGCTCCCCTACACCTGAGCACCATCTGTAATGTCTTGTGCAGGTGATTTTTCAACAATCTCTGGCCTCTCTTCATCAGGCATGTCATTTGTTAGGACTCTATCCCATCTGGAGATTATTCTTATATCCATTCTTCTCATGTGGTTGATCTTAGAACCAGTAGTCTGTTCCATTACTTATGGAATTGTTCCAGCCAAGTATAGACTCATGATTCTTCCAAGATTTGACTTCTTAATACCTTCCTTAATCTTTTCAAAGATTACTGCAGACCAATCTGTGTTCAGTCTGAAGATAATCTTGGTCATCAGGCTGAACATATAGGCTGAAACCCTATCATGTCCCTCGGGCTTACAGAGAATGACCTTTCCAACCACTTCAGAAAGGAATTTTTCTTGCAGATTCATCCCTTTCCTGTTCATTGCAAATCCAATCTTCATGGTGGGATCCAATCCACATCACTGCAGTGCTTCCCTGGTCTTGGTGGAGGTAACTTCTTAATCTTCTTGAGTTTTGGGCAGATGAAGAGCTTTTCATATATTCTTCATGGTGAGTTTGATTTTATTACCCTGGATTGAAGACCTAATATTTAATCCAGTAGAATCCTGAGTTGTAGCTCTATATAACTCAAGGATTTCCTTCTTTCATATCTTAGTAGGTTCGGATACCAGAAATTCCAAACCATTCACAGTAATTAGGGTAATTACTGTTTTAATCTCGGGTTCCGCATTATCAAAAGCGTTGCGAACCAGCTCATAGCCTTCGTTGACGTTATCTTCAAGCTTTGGCGTCATTGGGGTTGAGAGAAATCTTGGATTGAGAAAAGAGAATTTGTCGACACAAGGTTTTGTTCTCGAAAATATGAAGAGTGTGTCGACAGAGTATGTTGTTGACCTATTTATGCCCTTCTAAATAATGAAGGTCAAAAGGCACGTCAAAATTATTTTAATGTGTCGACACAGTTGAAATGTGTCGACATAGACTTCTAATGTCTCGACAGAAATGTTGACTTCTTTGTGTCGACACCAATTGATGATGTGTCGACACAGACATTCTTATCAGTTCGACAGAAATTCTTTGTTGACTCTAATTCTAAGTGTCGACACAACTTCTGTATGTGTCGACACAACTGCTCTGAAGTGTCGACACCAATTTTCTAGATGTGTCGACCCACTTTCCTGGAGTGTCGACACCAACTACTATGTTTCGACACAGACAACTTTTTGTGTCGACACAATTTTACTTAACCAAATTTGTTAAACTAATTTATGTTCAACATTCCTAATTCAATTTTGAAATTATTGAATTTAGTTTCATCTCATGACTTAGTGAACATGGGAGCAATTTGTAAATCTGTATTAACAAATTCTAAAGAAATATCTTCTTTTTCTACATGATCTCTAAGAAAATGGTATCTTATTTCTATATGCTTTGTTTTACTATGAGAAACAGGATTATGAGCAATAGAAATAGCACTAGTAGAATCACATAATAATGGAGTTCTACTTACCTAAATACCATAATCTTCTAACTGATGTTGTATCCACAACAGCTGTGCACAACAACTTCCTGCAGCAACATACTCAGACTCAGATGTGGAAATTGCCACACTAGTCTGCTTCTTACAGCTCCATGACACCAATCTTCCTCCTAGAAATTGACAGATACCTGTTGTGCTTTTCCTATCTACTTTGCATCCTGTAAAGTCTGCATCTGAATAGCCTATTAGTAGAAAATCTCTATTCCTAGGATACCAAAGGCCTAGATTAGGTGTGCCCTTAAGATATCTCAAAATCCTTTTAACAGCAGGATTGGTACCTAACACAAACACATATAGCATACATGATGTCAGGTCTACTAGCAGTCAGATAAAGGAGGGAGTCAACTATCCCTCTATACAAAGATTCATCTACAGGTTTTCCTGCATCATCTTTGCTTAAAGGCATACTTGTCCCCATTGGAGTTCTCATGGTAGTGGATGACTCTGTACCATACTTCTTAATTAACTCCTGGGTGAACTTAGACTGGGATATGGACAGACCATCATCAGTCTGTCTTACTTGGAGTCCCAAGAAGAACTTAAGTTCTCCCATGTTTCTCATCTCAAACTTCCCTTGCATAAGTTTTGCAAACTTTTTACAAAGGTTGTTTTCAGTAGAACCAAATATTATGTCATCAACATATATTTGGACTAGCATGATCTTTCCTTTTGATTCTCTAAGGAATAGAGTCTTGTCTATTTTTCCCCTTGAGAATTTGTTCTCAATGAGGAAAGTAGACAGGGTTTCATGTCAAGCCCTTGGGGCTTGTTTCAACCCATATAAAGCTTTCCTAAGTTTATAAACATAATTAGGATTGAGTGTATCAACAAAACCTGAGGGATGTTATACATAGACCTCCTCTTTTAAGTCTCCATTTAAGAATGCTGACTTAACATCCATTTGGAACACTTCGAAGCCTTGATATGCTGTATAGGCAAGGAATGGCCTTATTACTTCCAACCTTGCCACTGGAGCAAAAGTCTGATCAAAGTCTATGCCCTCTTCCTGCATGTATCCTTTGGCAACTAGTCTTGCCTTGTTCTTCACTATGATCCCACTCTCATCAAGCTTGTTTCTATAAATTCACTTTGTCCCTATGACATTGTGGCCCTTTGGTTTTGGAACCAACTCCCAGAACTTGCACCTTCTGAATTGATTTAACTCCTCCTGCATAGCATCAATCCAGTGTGGGTCTTGAATAGCTTCTTCAAATCTCTTGGGTTCCAGTTGAGATAAGAAGCTTGAGCAAAGAACTGTGTTTAAGATCCTGCTTCTTGTTTGTACTCCATATCTTGGATCACCAATGATCTGGTGTGCAGGATGTTCCTTTAAATGTCTAACTGATGGAGGTAATCTATCAACATTTTGACCTTCTTCAATCTTTTCATTATGCTGCACCTCATGGTCTTCATTAGCCTCTTGAGTGTCTTGTACTCCCCCTGGACAACAACTACCATTTTCCTCATCCTGCTTTGCAGTTGGATCTTCTCTGATAGTAAGCTGGTCCATCTTCTGCTGTATACCTGTAGAGCTACAAGAACTATTAGGCAACTTACTGTTAATAAGTCTAGATTCATCAAATATGACATGAACAGACTCTTCTACAACTTGAGTAGCCAAATTGTAGACCCTATAAGCCTTACTATTATTGTTGTACCCAACAAATATCTCATCTTGGGATTTGGCAGCAAACTTAGTTAGGTGAGACTTGCCATTGTTAAGCACATAGCACTTGCAACCAAAGATCCTAAAATATGATAAGTTTGGTTTTCTGCCTTTCATAACCTCATAGGGTGTCTTTTTGTGGCTTTTAGTGATGGAAGACCTATTGAGCACATGACATGCAGTGTTTACTGCCTCAGCCAGAAATATCCTAGGAGAGTAGTGTCACTCAATAGTGTTCTTCCAGCCTCAATCAATACCCTATTCTTTCTTTCAGCAATGTCATTTTGCTGAGGTGTTCTAGGTGAGGTGAATTTCTGATGAATCCCAAATTTTTCACACAACCTTGTCATACTTTCAGATTGGAATTCAGTTCCATGGTCACTTCTGATTTTGACCACTGAACTATCTAATTCATTCTGAATTTGTTTGACAAAATTGCAGAAGATATTTGGGATTTCAGATTTCTGCCTCAGAAAGAATACCCATGAAAATCTAGAATAGTCATCTACAATCACAAAAGTGTAGACCTTCCTACCTAGACTATGAACTGGCATAGGACCAAATAAATCCATATGCAAGAGGTATAAATACCTCACTGAGTCTTTGGTTTCTAGGCTATGAAAGAAGAATCTAGTCTGCTTGCCTTTTTGACAAGCTGAGCATATTCTATCCTTAAAGTACTTAACTTGAGGACCATTCCTCACTAACTCTTTACTAAAGAGTTGGCCAATAGTCTTGTAGTTAAGATGAGCTAGACTCTTGTGCCATTTGACACAATGAGAGGCTTTCTCATCAGCTACAAGACAGATAGGAGAATTTTTATTCTCACTCTCAAAGTTTAGGCAATACACATTTCTTTTTCTATATCCAGTCAATATGACTTTTTGATCACTTGACCTCTTGATATGACACCCATTTTTGATAAATGAAATGTCATATCCAAGATCACTCAGTTGGCTTATGCTTATTAGGTTGTGTTTCAAACCCTTCACATAAGCCACTTGAGTGATAGTGATTAAGTTGTTAGAAGTGTTACCAAACCCTTTGATGACTCCTTTTTCAGAACCACCAAAGATTACTTAGGCCCATTCAATATTGGTGAGTAGTCCTTCAGCAATCCTCTTGTTCTAGTCATGTGCCTGGAACATCCACTGTCCAAGTACCATATAGGGGCATGACAACTTGGACTCACCTTACTGGGACCAGGTAGATCCTAACACTGGTCTTCTTCAGATACAACCATCAGTCCTTTGCACTGATGGTATTCTTGCTCATTGATAGAGTCTAATAATTTCTAGAACTCATCCTCTTCTTCTGTTACAAACAAACCAATATAGTTCTCAGCCTCAGATTCAGACTCTGAAGTTGATTGATCTGTCCAACTTTTCTCTTTCTTAGCTACCAAGGATTTCTCCTTCTTGCTCTTGTGCTGAGACTTCTTTTTATCAGCAGACTCCTTCCTTTTGGGTGGACAGTCAGCCACAACATGTCCAGGTCTGTTGTAGCAATAGCAAATAATCTTTGATGTAGTTGACTTTCTAGGCTTTGTCCCACTCTTGTCCTTCCTGGATGAATTCCTCTTCTGATAATAGTCATCCTTGGACTGAGATGAGGATGGCTTAGATTTCCACCGCTTCTTCTTTAAGAATCTCTAAAACTGCCTTGTGAAAGCAGCAAAGTCTTCCTCAAAATTACTGCTGTCTGAACTGTGATTATCAGAATTTTCTGAGATCACTTCTGCAGCTTTCTTATGAGAAGATGGGGAAATCCTCCTATTCTTCCTTGTGGCTTCTACCTTGAAGGCCACTGACTTTTCTCTATAGTCAACCTTTATATTTTCCTCTTCCTCCTTTCTGGCCAATAGCTGCATCTTATAAGACAACAATTTGTCAAACAGTGTTGGAGGTGAAATTTCTGCCAGTCTGGTCACTTCTCTTATGACACAGATCTTTGTATCCCAATCCTTAGTCAAAGACCTAAGGAATTTGTCATTCAGCTCATATGTACTAAAGATTCTTCCATAAAACATTAGTTCATTTACAATTCTGTAGAACTTCTTATAACATTCAATTATGCTATCAGACTTGGCTTGTCTGAAACTCTCATATTCTTGATTAAGTATAGACTTTATATCTTGCCTAACCTCTTTAGAACCCTCCATGTAGACAACCAATGTGTCCCACATCTCCTTTTAGGTTTTGCAGTGAATCAGATTCTGAAATGTTGAGTCATCTATGACACTCACTATAATATTCTGTGCCCTTTTTATCCATTGTAGCCAAGATGATCTCATCCTTAGTCATTTCTGAAAAATCCTTAGAAATCCTTTGATTAGAATCAAGAACAGAAACCTTCATTAGAATATATGGTCCTTCCTTAACTGTTATATAAATTCTAGGATCAGATAACTCCATAAATAGTCCGACCATTTCCTTCCATATTCCAAAGATTTCCTTCCTGCAGATAGGCAACTTCATTGAACCAAGTTCTTTATAGTTTTCTCCTGAACCCATCTTCTTTAACATACTTCTGCCTTACAGATCTTACTCAGACTATTAAGTCTTTTTTTGAGGAACCTCCCTCTAATATTACTTGAAAGAATTGGTTCCTAAACACCTAGAGAGGGGGGGGGGTGTGAATAGGTTCAATTCTTTTTTCCTTCTAAGGCAGAATATTAATTCAGTTAATTAATAGAAACATATAGTTTTACAGCTATCACAGCACAAAAATAGCAATACCACACACAATCACAGATGACACACTAATTTATAGTGGTTCCCCAAGGTTTGAGTACATCCACTTTTCCCACTTTGCCTATTTAGCAGTGTGCTAGATTTGGCCTAACTTCTTACCTTCTCCTCAGATCAGCAGATCTTATAGCTCAGAACCCAAACAAGGCTCCTACAACTCAGAGTGAGTCCACACTCCTACAGCTCAGGCAATCTGCCCTACCTCAGCCTTCAATAAGGCCTACAACTTAGAGATGTAAATCTCCTACAACTCCGTCTCTCAGCCCTACCTCAGCCTTCAACAAGGCCTACCACTCAGAGAACTTAATCTCATACAACTCAGCCTTTATAAATCAGGCTTACAACTCAGATCTTAAAAAAGATCTACTGAAAATAGATGTAAATTTGAAATTTACCACCACCCTGGTTGAGAGAGAAAGGATGGAAGTTCTCTTGATTAGTTCTTGAAAGAATCTGATGTTAGAGATCAACCTGTCTTAGCTTGCTTCAAAGCTTCTTGAATCTGAACACAGTAGGGTTGATCTCCTTTGAAGTTGATCTTCAATCTGCTTCTTTCTTGAAATTCAGAAATCAATCTGAATTCTTCTTGGCAGACTGGTTCAGAATCTGCACTTAAGAGTCTTGTTGATGTAAGTCCCTTTCTTCACTTGAATAGATGGAGCTCTCTCTCTCTTCAAATTCTTCTGAAGATTCTTTTGAATTCTTCTTTGAATTCTCTTAACAAACTCTGAGTAGATCATCACTTAAGAATGTCTTCTTAGATCTTCTGTTGAAAATATTCTTCTGTTTTTCGTGTTTACTCTTTTTATCTCATCTATCTATATTCATCTCTTCTGTTGATAGAGAATGTCTTTATATAGACTTCCTCCATCGTAACCGGCTGATCCGGTTTCTAACGAACTTCTGACAGCTCTGACAGCTTCAGTAGACTTGTTGAATATCACAGTTGTCAAGTCTTCAGTCACTTCTTGAAACTCTGTCTTTGTCAGCAAAGTGTCGAGACTGAACTTCATCATGTGTCGACACAAGTAGACTAAGTGTCGACACAAGCCTTGGTGGTGTCGACACAGCTCCCTTGGTGTTGACACTACTTCTCGACACAGCTTCTATAGAATGTGTCAACACTAGTTCTGTGTGTCGACACAGTCACTTCTTCTCTTCACAAAAAATCAACTTTGTTGAAACTCTGCTATGTGTCGACACAAGTCCTGTGTGTCGACACAGTTGATGTCGACAAAGTCTTCTGTGTGTCGAAACTGCCTCTGCGTGTCGACACAGTTGATGTTGACTAAGCTTTTCTGTGTGTCTACACTGTCTCTGTGTGTCGACACAGTTTCTTCTGATGTCGACACAGCCTTTCCAAGTATCGACATAATTGACTCCAGGTGTCGACACAGCTTTTCTCCAGTGTCGACACAAGCCTTCATAAGTATCGACACAACTTCTTCTGGTGTCGACTCATGGACTTAGAAACTTTTCCCGCATTCCTGCATTTTCTTGACCTGCACATATAAACTCAAAACAACATCAAATACACCTTGATGCATATCATTGAGTAAGGTGAGGCTTCTTCAAATCTGGTACACATTTTACAATGTACCCAACAATAATCCGACATGCGAGTCTGGATTTAGGCATGCTGTGTTAAGCCTACCCGTGACGGTAAACCCAGATCGGTGATGCTTGTGATGTGCATATCGATTAGTTCTAGTCGTGCTAACAGGAATGTCCCGTCAATTTTATGCAGTGCTTTAGTTAGTGACTTATTGCAATGGAGAAATTTTTTTCAAAAAAAGGAGCATGTCTAAGTTCGTTAGATTCTCAGAAGTTAGTTGCAATTGGTAAAATAAGCCGCGTAGACGAGTTCAAAATTGAAAATCTACCTTCAGACTCGGGCTTAAGACTTCTTATTAACTCCTATGATGCAAACATTCAAGAGTCTATACGAAGATATTATTTGCAAAAGGGTCCTTGTCAACCTCATCTAGAAAGTTTTCCCCAAATAGAAATTGGAAACAAAACTCGACGCTTTAATAAGAATTAGTTTAACGAGTTTAAAGGCTGGTTAGAATACAGCAAAGAAAAAGATGCAACATTTTGCCTTTACTGTTACATTTTTCCTCAAAGGGGTTGTGAGCCTACTTTTACCACGAGAGGCTTCAAAAATTGGAAAGATAAATCAGTATTGGACAGACATGATGGAAGTCACACTACTCCACACAATGCTTCTAGAAAACTCTACGAGTATTTGATGAATCAAAAACAGGGTATTCAATTTGCTTTTGCAAGACAAGATGAACAACAAAGTTTGGATTATCGCGCTCATTTATATGCTTCAATCGATTGTGTTAGATTTCTTTTACGACAAGGATTGTCCTTTCGTGGTCATGATGAGACTAAAGAGTCTACCGACAGAGGAAATTTTCTTGAGCTTTTGGAGTTTCTTGCATCACATTATAATGACATCAACTCAGTTGTGTTACAAAATGCTCCTCAAAACTGTCAACTTACATCGCCTAAGATTCAAAAAGAAATAGTATCAGTAATTGCAATAGAGACAACAAATAAAATTGTTCAAGAAATTTGAGAAGACTGTTATATAATTTTAATGGATGAATCATGTGATGTATCTACAAAAGAGCATATGTCTATTGTTTTACAATATGTTAATTCCAATGGCACGATCACAGAACGTCTTCTTGGGTTTGTTCATGTAGCAGATACTTCCGCATTATCCCTTAAAGCAGCTATAGATCATTTATTTATGAGATATGGTCATAGTATTTCTAAATTGCGTTGGCAGGGATATGATGATGCAAGCAATATGAAAGGAGAGTTCAGGGGGTTAAAAGCTTTAATTTTGAATGAGAACAGTTGCGCTTTCTATGTTCACTATTTTGCACATCAACTGCAATTGGTACTGGTAGTTATTGCAGAAAAAATTCTGATATTACTGAGCTTTTCACACTTATTAACACAGTAATGAATGTTATTGGTAGCTCTTGCAAACGTCGTGATTCTCTTAGAGCCTTGGAAGTTGATCGAGTTGCTATAGAGCTTGGATATGGGGTCTTGGAAAGTGGACGAGGGTTGAATCAACCTTTAGAGCTCAAACGCGCTGGTGACACGAGGTGGGGGTCACATTATGACACAACTTTAAATTTTATTCGCATGTTCTCTTCTATTGTTGATGTGCTGGAGATTATCATAATTGATGGGGCAGATGGAAACCAAAGAGGAATGATAAGCGCACTTGTACAAGTTATCTTGACTTTCAAATTTGCATTTGTTATTCATTTTATGAAATTTTTTTTGTCAAAAATAAATGAACTATCCCAAGCATTGCAGAGGAAAGATCAAGATATTGTAAATGCAATGCATTTTGTAAAATTGTCAAAACTATTATTATTGAAGATGAGAAATGATGAAGCCGAGTGATAAATATTTATGGCCGAAGTCTCAACTTTCTGTCTAAAACATGACATAGAAGTTGTTAATATCTAAGAGAAGTTTGTTCAGCAAGGTAGATCAAGACGCAATGCACGTGATATTACAAATAAACATTATTTTAGGATTGAAATTTTTAATGCAGTGCATGATTGGATGCTATATGAGTTAAATGATCGCTTTGATGAAGTAAACACAGAATTACTCGTATGTGTTGCTTGTCTAGACCCAAAGGATCATTTTAGTTCTTATGATAAACAAAAATTACTTCATCTTGCTGCATTATATCTATATGATTTTACGCCAATAGAGTTGTAGTTACTTGAATGATAACTTGACATATATATTTTTGATATGCTATCTACATCAACGGACACATTTTCTGATGTTAAAGGGATTAGTGACCTTCTGAAAAAATTAGTTGATTTAAAAAAGTTAATCACTATCAATTAGATTTTAGATTGTTGAAGTTGGCTTGCCTCTTAACAGTTACTACAGCTACTATTGAAAGAATGTTTGCTGCAATGAAGATCATAAAGAATCGGTTGTGAAATAGAATGGGGGATGAATGAATGAATGATTGCTTGGTTGCTTACATCGAAAAAGAAGTTGTCGATACTATTACAACAGAAACTATTATTTCACGTTTTCAAAGCATGTGTTAACGGAAAGTATCTTGTTGAATTGTAAGTTTTTCAGATCTAAACCTTTCTTTTATAATTTTGTGTTCAATTTTTGATTGTAATATTGTGTTCAATATTTTCCTTACAAAAATATCTTTGCAAAAAAAAAATTCAAGGGCGCTGCCCCCAAACCCCCGCTCGGGTGCGCTGCACCCCGAACCCCCCAAATTGACAGTACTTAGATTCTGCCTGCGCGACTTCAAAATCCTAGTTCCGTCATTGGTGGCGGTCATGAACACGGTGGTGGCGGTCATGACAAGTGGATGAAGGGTATGTTTGGCCGGCTAAGCTGTGCCGGTGCAGATAGCAGTAATGAGAAACAATGGTGCATGAATCAGCTATTTTCCAATGATGGAAAATTTTATGAAACTGTTTGGAAAACTGTATTTGCAGTGCTGTGTGAAATAGTGGTGCAAATTTAAACAGTGATAGTAATAATTAAACAACCCAGAGAATTTATGAAATCTAAAAAAAAAATAATTTGCTCGACATTAATTTTATTTAATTATAAAAGTACATATATTAATATTGATGGGGTTCCCCAAAATATGTTCGGACGAGCCATGGATTTTTTTTCTGATCTTGTCCGGCTTGAAGTTACAATTCCAACGGGCACATTCTCGCACAATTTCGAATATGTTCAGTATTCCAAACGGACGTCAGGACCGATGTATGCGCACTCGATTCACTCATGATGTAGGACGATTTATTTTTGACCGATTACAGTGCGCCTCGAGTGACCCGCAATAACAATTATTAAACATTTAAACATTAATTAATTATTAAAAAAATTAAAATGTTAATATAATTTATTAATAACTTGTTTTAATATAATTTTATTAAAACTTAATTTTAACTTTTAAAATTTATATAATTAATGTTTTAATTAATTATCAAAAAAGAAATGTTAATATAATTTATTAAATACTAATTAATTATGTTATTAATATAAATTTTATATAATATAAATAATTATCTATATATATGTATATAAATTATATATATATATATATATATATATATATATATATATATATATATATATATATATATATATATATATATATATATATCTATATTATATTAAAAAGAAATATCGTTTTAGGCTTCATGACAAGGTAAATAAGACATCAGGAGGATCTAAGCCGTTCGATCGATTAGATCTGGACTGCAATTAAAAAGTTTTCCCAAAAAACACTCCATATTCTCTCTCCTCTTTCCCGATTACAGCAAACCCCCCCGCCATTCCCGACCTCACCCCCCCCCCCCCCTCCACTGCCGCCGGCGGCGGAGCCGCCGGCGGCCTGACCGACACCCACCGGCAGGGTCACCGGACTCCGGCGAACCCTCCGGGGGTTGTCCGGCGACCGGCGGGCAGGGCCACCGCCGGTGGTGGCCCTGCCGTGAGACCGAGATCTGGGTCTCACGGGCAGGGCCACCGCCGGCAGGGCCGGCGGTGGCCCTGCCCGCCGATCGTCGGGGAACCACCGGCGAGTTCGCCGGAGTCCGGCGAACCCGCCGGTGGGTGCCAGTCAAGCCGCCGGCGGCGACAGTGGAGGGGGGGGGGGGGGTGAGGTCGGGAATGGCGGGGGGGGGGGGGGGGGGAGGTTTGCTTGGTTCAGTTCTTGCTATGGCTTTAAATGGGAAATCTTTGAATGTCTTTACACACTAATCGCCAAAACCTGCAATTAAGGATCCATTTATATATATATATATATATATATATATATATATATATATATATATATATATATATATATTATACATATTTTTTATATATTATAAAGCTTGATGTATATAATATAAAGTTTCTCCGGCGAAAAACTAAGAACATGATATTATATATATATTTATATATTTAATATATTTATATTAGAATATATTACATAGGTGCGAAGCCCGGCAGGGGCGGGCGAAGCCCGCCGCCACGACTGCGTACTGTCGCGCGGGGCACGAGGGCCGGAGGCCCGTGCCTGTCACTCGTATATATATATATATATATATTACCTTAAAAAGAAGTATGGTTTTTTTGCTGAGAAAAGAATAAATAAATAAATAAACGGGAGGGGGGGGGGGGCGTATATGCTGAGAAAAGAATAAATAAATAAATATATTATATAAATATATATAATATATATTTATATATTATATATATTTATAATATATTATATAAATATATATTATATAATATTGCATAGGCGCGAAACCCGCCGGGGGCGGTTGTAGCCCGCCGACACGACTGGGTACTGTTGCGCGGGGCACGAGGGTCAGAGGTCCGTGCCTGCCACTCGTATATATATATATATGATTATACTCAAATGCAGGCAACTACTGTGTACGGGCATGCAGGCGGAATTCCGGAGCCGTCAGATCACTGTGTTGTTCAGTGATCCGACGACGTGGGAGATTACAGGGGCGGTGGCCGGCGGCTGCGGGCCCGCCGGCCACCGCCCCTGTAAAAAAATTTGCATCGGTGCAAATTTTTTTACAGGGGCGGCCGGCGGCTGCGGGCTTGCCGGCCACCAGCCTCCCCGGGTTCGCCGGCGTACTCGCCGGCGAATCCATGGCGGCCGGTGGCCGGCGGGCCCGCAGCCGCCGGCCACCGCCCCTGTAAAAAAATTTGCGTCGGTGCAAATTTTTTTACAGGGGCGGCCGGCGGCTGCGGGCGTGCCGGCCACCAGCCTCCCCGGGTTCGCCGGCGTGTACGCCAGCGAACCCGGGGCGGCCGGTGGCCGGCGGGCCCGCAGCCGCCGGTCACCGCCCCTGTAAAAAAATTTGCACCGATGCAAATTTTTTTACAGGGGCGGCCTGCAGATGCGGGCTCGCCGGCCACCGGCCGCCCCGGGTTCGCCGGCGTACACGCCGGCGAACCCGGGGAGGCGGGTGGCCGGCGAGCCCGAAGCCGCCGGCCGCTGCTGATTGTGCCGCCCGCGTTGCTCTGCGGGCCCGCAGCTTGCATCGTTGAGGGAGGGAAGCTGGATCTGACGGCTCAACTTGCACGCCCGCATGCCCGCACCTAACCCAGCCCGTACAGGAGGCGCCCCCATATATATATATATATATATATATATATATATATATATATATATATATATATATATATATATATATATATATATATATATATATATATATATATATATATATACGAGTGGCAGGCACGGGCCTCCGGCCCTCGTGCCCCGCATGACAGTACCAAGTCATCGCGGGCTTCGCCCGCCCCGACCGTAGCCGCATTATTTGGTAACAGAAAAGGAACGTCTGAATGTGATGACCAATGAAGAGGCCCAGTCATCTACTCAGGTGATCCCAGGTTAGATTCTGACCTCGTTGATACTGGTAATTATGGAATTAAACTTCCTGTTGTATCAGTTAGGTGTGGGTAAGTTTAAGGTATTGAATAGATGGGCGCGCATTTTTTTCGATTTGGGTACTCTCACTCTTTTATGGTTAAGAGTTTTGTGGACCAACATCGTTGGGCTGCCGATCTATCAGATGCTCCTCTTAATGTTAAGTTCCCCTCAGGAGATTTGGTGATATCGAATCAAGGTATTTAGAAATGCCATATCCTTTTAGGAGATTTCTTAGTGTATGTTTATTTGAAGGTGCTAGATCTGAAAGATTTCGACATGATCTTGGTTATGAATTGGTTATCCAGATATGATGTGGTCATCAAGTGTAAAGTTGAGTGATTGGACTTCATGATGGACAATGTCCAACCCATGAGCGTGTATGGATTTTCGCGTAAGAACTCTCCTATCATATTTGCGACACGTGCTTGACAATTTTTAGAATCTGGTTGTGTTGCTTTTCTTGTATCTATTTTGGAAGCTGCTCCTGAATCGCTGTGTGTTGAGTATATTCCCGTAGTGCAAGAGTTTCCTAATGTTTTCGTGCCAGTCTTCCTGGGCTTTCTCTAGAGAGAGAGAGGTAGAGTTCGTTATAGATCTTGTACCAGGTACTCGTCCTATTGTGAGGACACATTATTATATGGCGCAGCGTTTGTAACGCCCTCGATTTATTTTTTCGATGACTTTTTTATTTGATTTGGTATCGTCATATTTATGACGTCATGACGTTACTTTTAACGTCGAGTTGATGGTGCAGCGCCGGTAAGGTATTTTCGCATCCGTGTGGTCGAGTCGGCCAAATTCTTGTTGTAATTGGAAAATCTTGCATTTGGTAATTAAGTTAAGTAATTTTGGACTTGCTCGTCAAGTTTCGACGCGATCCGAGCGATATTCGGGCCTCAGCGATTTGTCGGAGTTTTGTAGAATTTATGTTTGCCGTAAACTTTAAAAATTTATATCTCGAGAATGACTCGTCGGATTCTGGTTTTGACTTCGCCGTTGGGTTTGTAGCATCAGTGTTCGCCTTCGGTGCGAGTTTCGTTTAATTCAGCGCGCGTTTGGGCCTCCGTTTTGAACTCATGCTTCCTTGTTCAAAATAAATAAATATGATTATTTTAATATTAAAACAATATTCAAAAATGCCTTTTACTATTCATCTCTATAGTTTGATTTTGGATATTTTTGCACAAAACACTATTCATGAGGACAAAAAAAAGAAATGTTTATGCAATTTAATTTTGTTGAGTTCTCGGGTGGCTGGACTTAGTTGTCGAGTGGGCTTATCTTAGTTCTTGAGTGATGTGGTGTCTTATACTCGAGTAATCACTTTGTACCCGAGTAATCTTCAGCCTGTACTCGAGTTATCTTCAACCTGTACTCGAGTAATCTTGGGCTTGTTCTCGAGTAATCCTGAGCGTGTTCTAGAGTACTGCAGCCCTTCCCGAGTAGTCCGCTACAGTTCGTGTTCAGGCGCTTTTTTGAGGTCAAAACGGTGTCGTATAAAACAATGGTTAACATGAAATCTGTTCTCTCGGCGTGATCTACAACTTTCATGTTGGACACTTTTCGATTTGAAGCAATTCTAAATCTCTATTTACGTTTTCCGCCCGCCCGCTCTCAAATATTTCGTTTTCTTTGTTTTCGACAGAATTGTTTTTATAAAAAATGTGTGTGTATATATATATATATAAGTTTATACTTATACTTAAAGGCAATTAGAAAATAAAGAAAAAAACTTCATCTTCTACGGATTTTCTCCCGAACCAGAGCGGCGTGAGCGAGAGAGAGTTTTTCGTAAATCTTCCGGTGGCCGCCGACGGCGCGTCGGTGCTACAAATCTTCGACTCCTCCCGTCTTCTTTTGCCCCGATCTGCGACGTGGAGTGATTCAGAGGATTTTTTCGGTAAAACCAAAGCAAGTGGTGGTTTACCCTCGTTTCTCCTTGTCCGGCGTGATGATAACTGTTAAGTTTTTTTTATGATCCTTAAAACTTTCTGCGTTTTGTCTTTTCAAAGTTATTGTTATGATTATTCCTCTTTGATGATCACTTGATGTTGTAAGATCTTGTCATGGTAAACTCAAATCTGAGGTTTAATCGTTCTTAAAGTGTCTTATTGATGGCTTTAATCGCCTTATCTGTCATTGTTGAACGTGTTCGAGTTTATCTAGGATTGTAAATCGTTCCTAAGGGTTGATCAACCGCGTCTTGAATCTATAAATGTCTAGTGGAATCCGATGTGCCAAGTCTCGGGATATATGTGTTTGTTTTTGTGAGTTTTCTTGATTGCAGGAGTTATTGGATGCAACCACCTCCACAATGTCCGTTTCCTTTATTAGTACCTCCTGGAAGTCTACCAGTTTTTGGCCGTCTGCGGTGTATGGTGGAGTGTATGAGTCTCCCCTACAGTTAGACGAATATTATATTTGTGAAGGCGTGTCTAGTTGAGTGACCACCTCTCCCGTGTTTTTGGGTAGAGTCGACCACAAGTGCCTAATAAAGTTATGCAATTTCTTCCTTATGATTTACTCATGTTTGTCACCCTATAGCCTTGTGCATCTTGTGTATTTATGATGTCCGTGACGATTCACATAAGTGTTCTTTTCCTGTTTGATGCTTTACTTTCGTAATCTACTTCAGTACTTTTGGCCTTGGGTTGGTACCCAATTTGACCCTTTGTTTATGTTAGCTTATTTTTCTGACACCATTTGTATATTCTTGCTGAGGTGTTCTGTCTTTAGAATGTCTCAGGTTCAAAGCAGTAGCAGATAGTGGAGCTGGTTTTGGAGTTTCTAGGCAGCGTTGTTGGCTGTGGTTTTCACCTCGCCGTAGTGAGGTAGTTTGTTATTTTAGTTTGCTTACTTAGTTCAGACATACTTCTATTTTATATGTGTTCGTGTCAGATTGTTGACGCCCACAGGATAGACGATTTTTGGATACCTTGCTAGCTGCTTCGTTTTCTTTCTGTGGATGTGGATTACTTGCTCTCTGGGATGTTTTATATTAGGATTGCATGGTAGTTATTTTCAAGTATAAAATAAAAATTATTATTATTACCGCATGCATTGCATAATTTAAAATGTGAAATCACTATATTTAACGACCGTACAAATCCACTTTTATTACTATTATAAATTTAGAACTTGCATATCTTGAGGTGTCCTTTTGGAACCTCTGAGCTCTTGTAGGATGCCTAATCCGATAAAAGAAATATTTTTCGCCGCACATAATTACTTTTCTTGTGGACTAGATGAGCCACTCACCCGAGGGATACAGCTAACTACTATACTTAAATTGATTTTAACTCTAATTAACTTAAAGAATCTTTCTTCATGGTTAAGTAGGTATTTTTCCTAAACGTCCGCAGTTATCCCCTACTGACGTGGCATCATGACGCATATTTATCCCTTACTCTGATATACCTTTTGGGCGGTGAAAAATGCGGGTTGTGATAGTTGGTATCAGAGCCAGGTTGCTTGACAATTGGTCGGGCAACCTTCTCTTGCTAGTATTAGTTGCTTAGTCACATTTCATACACATACCAATGTGTCATCAGTACATCTTAACCGAAGTATAATCACTACGCTCATAGTATGATAAGAAGTATATGTGGTATATTATGTAGTATGAGATGCATAATATGTGTTTGTATATGGATCCACCATAGGTGGCAACATGTGATGGTTATGTAGTATGAGATGCATAACCGCCATCATATGGGTGCCTATTAGCACGATTTCTTTTCTCGTTGCATGCGATGTTATGTAGTATGAGATGCATAACATTTCATGTGTACACCGCCCATGACATGCATTAAGGCCTTTTTAGGAAGCATAGCACTGCATACATAGCATATCGCTGCATAAACACGCGTGCTAAGTTAAGGTTTACATGATGACACATGTACACACATGATTTTAAATAAGAGTAAAGAATCCATGCATTCATATCATAGGCACAAGAGTCAATAGGATGAGAGGATATCATCCTAAGTTGGACATATCATCATTATAAAATCCCAGAGCAAGTTGCAACATAAATAAGTGTCTTTTAAGTATGGTCTGAACTAGTTGTGTGGCCTAGTTGTAATCTAGGATTTTGATGAGTTTTTCATTTACTTTTTTTTCAGAAATACCGCCAAAGCGTATTGCGACGAGGTCGACTCCCCATTCGGAGGGCGAGTCGTCAGGAGCACAAAGTAATGCGATTATCGAGAGTCTGCGTCAGTGCAATGAGGCTCTGTCGAGACAATTAGTTTCGATGCAATCGCAAATTCAGTCTTTGTTGTCTGTTGCTCCCGCGCAGCAACCCTTAGTGCAAGAGCCTGCCTTGGGCTAAGCCGTACCCGATACTCCTGCTCCTCTGGTGCCCCCAGTGACGCTACCACCGGAGATGAATTTTATCTCGCATTTTCAGCGGTTAGGACCTCCCACCTACGACGGGAGTGCCGCCTTTATGGTTTTGGATGATTGGATCATCGTTATTGAGGAGATGTTTTCGTATTCGGGAATTCTAGAAGCCCAAAAGGTAATGAATGCAGCCTATCAGCTAAAAGGCCTGACAAAGAGTTGGTGGATTTGGGAAAAGGAGAGCTTAAATGAAGGCTACGCGTGAGAATATTTTAAGAAGATGTTGCTGAAAAAGTTTCTACCCTCGGTCGAGCAGGACCGCCTGATGAATAACTTCCTGCATCTGAAGCAGAGACAGCTCTCGATGAGCGAGTACGAGATTGAGTTTAGTAAACTGAGTAGGTTTGCTCCTGCTTTGGTAGCTTCTGAGGAGGGTAGGGTGAAACATTTCCTGGGAGGACTCAGAAGCAATGTCCAGCAGTGGACATGCACTTATAGAGCTGACAGTTATGCTGTGGCAGTGGAAGCCACACTGAAAGTGGAGGTGAATGAAAACGCAAAGAACCGAGGTGCTGCAATGAGAAAAGAGAAGAGGAAAGGTGTTAAAGATGGAAGCTCTAGGGCATCTGGCCCTTCTTCGAAGAAAAAAAGTGGGGAAATATGTAGCTTATGTGGTCGACCTGGCCACCCTTACGAAAGGTGTTTCAAGAGGACTGCTACTCAGAAGCAGCAACGGGTGCTCTCCATCCAAGGCGCACCCAAGGGAGATCTGGTGTGCACGTTCTGTACAAGGAAGGGTCATGGCGTGAGTTGTTGCTGGTTGAAGGAAAAGACTTGCTTACAGTGCGGGCAGAAGGGCCACCTCAGGACTTCGTGCCCCCAGGCTGAGTCCCCGCTATAGCCTTCCCCACTTCGAACTCTGTCGCCGCCACCAAACCAGGACAAAGGAAAAGGAAAGCTAAATTTTGTGACTAGAGAGGATGCTCAGACCTCTACCCAAGTGATATTAGGTTAGATTCTAGCTTGACTTTTACTCTCCATTATTTGTTACAGTTTTCATTTGTTTAGTTATGTATGCTACGGTTTTAGGGGAGTTTAAGGTGCGAAATTGGTGGGCGTACGTTCTTTTCGATTCAGGTGCCACCCATTCCTTTGTGGCCCGGAGGTTTGTAGATAAACATTGTCTGGATGTGGATCAATTAGGAGACTCCTTCAACGTAAAACTTTCTTCCGGTGATTCGGTGATATCTAATTAATGAGTTCTGAAATGCCCTATTTATCTTGGCGATTTCCTGGCCTTTGCGGATTTGATGATTTTGGATCTGGCTGATTTTGATGTGATTTTGGGCATGGACTGTCTGTCCAAGTATGATGCGGTGATCCAGTGCAAGACTAAGAGACTGGATTTCAGGATGGACAACGACCAACCTATGAGCATCTATGGATTTCAGGACAAGGTTTCCCCAGTCAATTCTGCGGTACGTGCTTGTCCTGCTATCGAGTCTGGTTGCGAGGCATTTTTGGTTTCTATTTTTGCTCTGGAAACAACTTTTATTATGCCACATCTTGAGGATATCTTGGTGGTGCGGGAGTTTCCAGATGTTTTTCCCGACTGTCTTCCAGGACTTCCTCCGGTGAGGGAGATAGAGTTTGTGATAAATCTCGAGCCAGGTACTCATCCTATTGCCAAAGCAGCATACCGTATGGCTCTGCGTGAGTTGGATGAGTTGCGTACTCAACTCAATGAGTTGCTGAGATGTGGTTTTATTACACCATGTTCTTCTCTGTGGGGTGCTCCAGTTTTGTTCGTAAAGAATAAAGATGGATTGATGAGGCTATGCATTGATTATAGAGAATTGAACAATGTAACCATTAAGAATAGGTATCTCTTGCAAAGGATCGATGATCTGTTCGACCAATTGCGTGGTAGTTCAGTATTTTCAAAGATTGATCTTCGTTCAGGCTACCACCAGTTGAGAATTCGTGAGGCTGATATTCTACGAACCGCTTTCCGTTTGCAGCATGGACATTATGAGTTTTTGGTGATGTCTTTTGATTTGACCAATGCACCCTCTGCTTTCATAGATTTGATGAATAAGGTGTTTAAGGACTTCTTTGACCGATTTATTATTATGTCTATAGATGATGTCTTGGTATATTCCCGCAGTGTTGAGGAGCATGCTCAGTATTTGCGTTTTGTTTTGTCGACCTTGAGGGAGCGTAAGTTATATGTGAAGTTGAACAAGTGTGAGTTCTGGCTACCTCCAGTGTCCTTTCTAGGTCATGTTGTAAGCAAGGACGGTATTTTCGTGGACCCGACCAAGATTACAGTTGTAATGGAATGGGAGAGACCTTCTACACCTAAAGAGATTCGGAGGTTTTTAGGCCTGGCCGGCTATTATATAAGATTTTTGGAAGTATTTTCAGTGTTGTTAGCCCCTCTAATTAGACTTACTCAGAAGAATACTGCATACATTTGGAGTGATAAGTGTGAAGAAGCCTTCCAAGAGTTGAAGAAGAGATTACATACTGCTCTAGTTTTAACCTTACCTACTGAAGGAGTTGAGTATGCTGCGTATGTGGATGCATCACACATCAGACTTGGCCGTGTTTTGATGCAAGATGGTAAGGTGATCGCGTATGGATCAAGGCAATTGAAGATTCATGAAAGAAACTATCCTACGCACGATTTGGAGTTTTCCACTATAATTTATGCGCTGAAGCTTTGGCGACACTTATTGTATGGAGCTCTATGCAAGATCTATACGGACCATAAGAGTTTGAAGTACGTTTTCACTCAGAAGGAACTAAATCTGCGCCAGCATCGGTGGTTAGAATATGTGGCCGATTATGAAGTGAAAATTCTTTATCATCTGGGAAAGGCAAACGTAGTAGCCGATGCCTTAAGTAGAAATACCGCCAAAATCTTTAACCTGTCTGTGCAATCCTTGGTAGAAGAATTCATGTTGATGAACATTGAGGTTAGGAGTAGTACTGTACCTGCTTGTTTAGAAGCAGAAGAGCCCTCTTGGATTTCCCTTACTCGAGCACATCAGCGGGATGATCCAGATTTGTTACACCTCCGGAATAGAACTGTGAAGGGAGAGCTACCTGATTTCTCCTTGGATGAGTTGGATACCTTAAAGTATCAGGGTAGATTTTGTGTCCCCGCCTTTGGTGACATTCGAGCTAAGATCTGTGCTGAAGCTCATGGTTCTAGTGTAGCCTACCATCCTGGTTCCACTAAAATGTATAAGGATCTAAAGCAAATTGTTTGGTGGTCAGGTATGAAGAATGATATTGTGAAGTTCGTGTCAGAATGTATTACGTGTCAGCGTGTTAAGGCTGACCATAGAAGGCATGGAAGTAAATTGGCACCGCTTGATATTCATATTTGGAAGTGGGAGAGTATTTCATTGAATTTTATTACTGGTTTACCGAGATCTCCCCGTGGGCACGACTCCGTTTGAGTGATAGTCGATAGATTTACTAAATGTGCTCACTTCGTCCCTTTTAATATTGGATATTCTATGAAGAAGATAGCTGAATTATACCTAGAAGAGGTTATCAGATTGCATGGATTTCCTATCAGTATTGTGTCGGATCGAGACTGTAGGTTTACGTCTCGTTTTTGGAAGAGCTTACAGGAGAGGTTGGGTACCGATTTAAGGTATTCCACAACCTATCATCCGCAGACAAATGGTCAAAGAGAGAGAGAGAGAGTTAATCAGATCGTGGAAGATATGATCAGGTGTTACATATTGGATCACGGTGGTGCTTGGGATGAACGCCTCAGACTCATGGACTTTACTTATAATAATAGTTATCAAGAGAGTCTGCAGATGACCCCGTTTGAGGCCTTGTACGGGAGGCGTTGTAGGATGCCTTTATTTTGGGCTGAGGTTGGTGAGAGGCCATTGCTAGGTCCGGAAGCCCTTGAAGAGATGAATTGTGTCATGACTCATATTCGAGAAAAGCTCCACATAGCACAAGAACGACATGAGAAATATGCTAATCAACGAAGGGTTGATCTGGAGTTCGCTGTTGGTGACTTTATTTTTCTGAAAGTTTCTCCGATATCTGGTGTTAAAAGGTTTGGAAGGAAACACAAGTTAGACCCCCGGTACATGAGACCTTTTCAGATTCTTGAATGCGTCGGAGTTTCAGCGTATAGGTTGGAGTTGTATGCTACCTTCCCTGGTGTCCATGATGTGTTCCATGTAAGCCAGTTGCAGAAGTGTATTCGTAATGATCGTCAAGTCCTCGACTCGGTGCCCCAGATTCAGCCCAACCTTACGTATGTGGAAGAGCCTGTCCGTGTTTTGGAATCTCAAGATCGAGTGTTGCGGAAGAAGACCATCCCTATGGTCAAGATTCTTTGGAGAAATCAAGACGTCGAGAGTGCGACGTGCGAATTGGAATCGGCGATGAGGGAATCTCATCCACACCTCTTCTCTTAGTTTCTGGTATGCCTCTATGTTTTTGGTTTTGTTTGATTTTCTCGTTTTGGTTTATTTTTGGAGTTGTGTTAAGTTTCGGGACGAAACTTCTTTTAGGGGGAGTGACTGTAACGCTCCCGATTTTTTTTCGATGATTTTTTATTTGATTTGGTATCGTCATATTTATGACATCATGTCGTTACTTTTAACGTCGAGTTGATGGCGCAACGCCGTTAAGGCATTTTCGCTTCCGTGTGGTCGAGTCGACCAAATTCTTGTTATAATTGAAAAATCTTGCATTTGATAATTAAGTTAAGTAATTTTGAACTTTCTCGTCAAGTTTCGTCGCGATCCGAGCGATATTCGGGCCTCAGCGATTTCTCGAAGTTTTGTAGAATTTATGTTCGCCGTAGACTTTGAAAATTTATATCTCGAGAATGGCTCGTCGGACGTTGGGTTCGTAGCGTCAGTGTTCGCATTCGGTGCGAGTTTCGTTTAATTCGGCGCGCGTTTGTGCCTCCGTTTTGAACTCATGCTTCCTTGTTCAAAATATATAGATATGATTATTTTAATATTAAAACACTATTCAAAAATATTTTTTACTATTCATCCCTATAGTTTGATTTTGGATATTTTTGCAAAAAACACTATTCATGAGGACAAAAAAAGAAACAATTTAATTTTGTTGAGTTCTCGGGTGGCTGGACTTAGTTGTCGAGTGGGCTTATCTTAGTTCTCGAGTGATGTGGTGTCTTGTACTCGAGTAATCACTTTGTACTCGAGTAATCTCCAGCCTGTACTCGAGTTATCTTCAGCCTGTACTCGAGTAATCTTGGGCTTGTTCTCGAGTAATCCTGAGCGTGTTCTCGAGTACTGCAGCCCTTCCCGAGTAGTCCGCTACAGTTCGTGTTTGGGTGCCTTTTTGAGGGTAAAAATGGTGTCATATAAAACAATGATTAACATAAAATTTGTTCGTCTCGACGTGATCTACAACTTTCATGCTGGGAACTTTTCGATTTGAAGTCATCCTAAATCTCTATTTTTGTTTTCCGCGCGCCCGCTCTCAAATATTTCGTTTTCTTCGTTTTAGACAATTTTTTTTATAAAAAATGTGTGTGTATATATATATATATAAGTTTATACTTATACTTAAAGACAATTAGAAAAGAAAGAAAAAAACTTTATCTTCTCCTGATTTTCTCCCGAACCAGAGCGACGTGAGCGAGAGAGAGAGTTTTTCGCGAATCTTTCGGTGGCCGCCGACAGTACTCCGGTGCTCCAAATCTTCAACCGAGTATAGATCTGGAAAGCTCTCGTCGAGAGCTACGCCATCGTGGTAAAACTTTTCCCTTTTATTGAGTTTTCTCGTCAGGGTTTTTCGGCACTAACCTCTATTTCAGCCATTTTTGTTCAGATTTCGACTCCTACCGTCTTCTTTTGCCCCGATCTGCGATGTGGAGTGATTCAGAGGATTTTTTTCCGATAAAACCAAAGCAAGTGGTGGTTTTGTAACACCCCTATCCGTCACATAGTATATAGCAGTAGGTCCGGCCGGGTCCCGACGCCGTATACCACAGACAGACCGAAGAGTTACTAAATGAAACCATCCTTCCAATAACCAACGTCCTACACAGAACACATTCTAGCGAAAGCATTTTAAATGTTGCAAAGAAAGAACCCAGCCACAACATGATTGTCCAGTAAAAATAATAACTCAAAAGGAATGAGCGTACAAATACACAAAGTACTTGGCCTTATGACCTTACATGAGATTACTTATATGTTAGAAAGTAGCGAAAAAGAGAGAACAAACGGATAAACTTTTGAATAACTGAAATTTTATTATCCAAAAAAGATATCATTTACAAAGGTATGACTTCCCTTATATAGAATGGAGGAGATAAGAAAGAGAGTATACAAACAATGTGGGACTAAACATTTACAATACTGAGCGGCTAGAATAAAGGTGACCGAACAGGCCGTGCGGTTAGACAGATGGGTTAACCGCTCGGCAACTCCAGCAGGATAGAACAGGCCGCAATGGTAGACCGATAGACCGCCCGGTCTCCAGGCTTCAGAATGAGATCGCCAGACCGCTCGGTCAACAAACCGCTGGATCAGACCGCTAAGCCGCCCGGTCAACAAACCTCTGGATCAGACCGCTAAGCCGCCCGGTCAACAAACCGCTGGATCAGACCGCTAAGCCGCCCGGTCTAATACTTCAACACTCCCCCTCAAGCTGGAGCATAGATATCAATCATGCCCAGCTTGTCACAAATGCGGAAGAAGGAAGTAGAAACCGGCTTGGTGAAGATATCTGCCAATTCCTTGTCAGAGGTGACAAAAGGAGTACAAATCTGTTTCTTCAAAATCTCTTCCCGAATGAAGTGACAGTCAACCTCTATATGCTTTGTTCTCTCATGGAAGACCGGATTTCTGGATATATGTATAGCGGCCTTGTTGTCACAGAACATAGGGAGAGGACAGTCATATACCTCGCCCAGGTCAAGCATGAGAGCCCTCAACCACTTTAACTCACACGTGGTTGACGCCATACTCCGGTATTCGGCTTCGGCACTGGATCTGGAGACAACAGACTGTTTCTTGCTCTTCCAACTCACGAGATTACCTCCAACAAAGGTACAAAAACCTGATGTGGATTTACGATCGCCTTTGTCATCCGCGTAACTTGAATCTGAGTAGGCCTCAACCCTCAGATGACCATTCTTCTGAAAGAGTAACCCTCTGCCCGGTGCTGCTTTGATATCCTCCAAAATCTTCAGGGCGGACTGAAGATGACACTCCCTGGGAGCTTGCATAAACTGACTGACCTTGCCTACAGCATAGGAGATGTCAGGTCTAGTCACCGTGAGATAGATGAGTTTGCCTACCAAACGTCTGTACCTTGTGACATCAGATAAAAGAGGCGAGTCATCCATCCACGTTTTGTCTTCTCCAACAGCCATGGGAAAACGAGCTGGTTTGGCACCTATCAATCCTGCTTCTCGTAGAAGATCAAGGGCATACTTCCGTTGAGAGAGAACCAAGGAGTCAAGTTTCCGAGAGATTTCTATCCCCAAAAAGTATTTTGGGGAGCCCATATCCTTCGTGACCAAGTGCTGACGGAGGTGCTTCTTCGTCAAGTCCACCCCATCTCGGTCATCGCCAGTAAGGAGAATATCATCCACATATACGGCCAAAACCACCAGTCCCGAGGCCGTTTTGCGAATGAATAAGTAGTGATCGGCCGAACTCCTTTGAAAGCCGATGGTAGCCACAATACCACTGAATTTGTCAAACCATGCCCGAGGGCTCTGCTTTAGGCCATAAATGGCCTTCTTCAAATGACATACACGTGTCTCCCCCTGAGCAACATACCCAGGAGGTTGCTCCATATAGACGTCCTCCTGAAGATCGCCATAGAGAAAGGCATTCTTCATATCAAGCTGGGAAATGGCCCAAGCCCGGTTAACAACCACATAAAAGAGAACCCGGATGGTGCTGAGGCGAGCAACCAGAGAGAAGGTATCAAAGTAATCAACGCCGTAAGTCTGAGTGAAGCCCTTGGCCACCAGCCGGGCTTTGTAGCGATCCACAGTGCCGTCGGGGCGAAACTTCACAACGAAGACCCAGCGACAGCCAACCACATCAGTGCCCACGGGAGGAGGAACCAGGGTCCAGGTACCCCGTTCAGTAAGAGTAGCCATCTCCTCATCCATGGCAGACTTCCAATGAGGGAGAGCAAGAGCCTCCTGGTAGGTACGGGGAGTAGAAGTAGCAGAGATAGCCAAGGCAAAACACCTACGAGAAGGAGAAAGCTGATCATAGGAAACAACAGCCGTGAGCGAGTGTTGAGTACACGCCCGCACCCCTTTACGAAGGGCAATGGGAACATCCAGGTCAACGGGAGCGTCGACGACGGGAGCGTCAGCGACCGGAGCGTCCGTGGCGGAGAAGGCTGGCCCGGTACTAGAGAGACGGCAACGGAGAGGAGGGTGGAGGGGTGGGTGGGGAGACGGACTGGGAAGGAGTGGGTGGAGGAGGAGACGAAGGTGGGAAAACGTGGAGAGGTGTGGAAGGAATGGAGATATCAGAAGGAAGAGAAGAGGGAGGAGAGAAATAGGAAGAATTTTCGAAAAAAGTCACATCCGCGGAGACAAACTGCTTGCGGAGAAGGGGGTCAAAGCAGCAATAGCCTTTTTGAGTGGTAGAGTACCCCAAAAAGACACACTTGGTGGATCGGGGGGAAAGCTTGTCGCGGGTAGCGGAGGGAGCGTGAACAAAGGCCGTACAGCCAAAGACACGAAGAGGAAGAGGAAAAGGTTCCTGGTGGTGGTGGAGAATGGAGAAGGGAGTCTGGCCGTGGAGAACCGCGGAGGGAAGGCGATTGATGAGATAGTAGGCGAGGAGCACAACGTAGCCCCAGTAGGAGCGAGGGACGTGCATCTGCGTCATGAGAGTACGCGCAACATCAAGCAGGTGACGGTTTTTACGCTCCGCCACCCCATTCTGCTGGGAGGTGTAAACACAAGTGGTTTGATGAAGGAGGCCATGTTGGTGAAAGAATGCGGAGAACTCATGAGTCAGATATTCTTTGGCATTATCAGAACGTAAGACTTTAATAGAAGTAGCAAATTGAGTCTTAATCATAAAGTAAAAGGATTGCCAAACAGAAAATAGTTCAGAGCGATCTTTTAATAGATACACCCAGGTACATCGAGAAAAATCATCGATAAAAGTGACAAAATAGGAACTGCCCCGACCAACTGTGAGGGTAGGAGCAGGACCCCATACATCAGAATGAATAAGATCAAAGATGCGAGAGGAGCTACGGCCTTGCTTCGGTGGGAAGGAGGAGCAATGATGTTTGCCAAGCTGACACGCATCACAGTTGAGCGGAGAACTGGTAGGAGGTAAGTGGGGCAGAAGCTGGCGAATAAGTCGAGGAGGAGGATGTCCAAGACGAAGATGCCACTGAAGGAGATCGGTGGAGGAGGAGTAGGCGGATAGAGCGGAAACATCGTCGAGGAAGTAGAGGCCGCCGCTCTCAGTCCCAGTAGCAATCGTCCGCTGGGTCCTCGGGTCCTGAAAAGAACAAGTAGTGGGAGTGAATAAGACGGAGCACTGAAGTTGCCGGCATAAAGTAGTAACTGATAACAAATTGCACGAGAACTTCGGGACATAGAGGGTATCCTCCAAGCAAAGCGATGGGGTGAGTTGAACCATGCCCGTACCATGAACCGGGGATGGGGAACCATCCGCCACACGAACCGGGGGTAAGCGGTCATGGGTCTCAAGACGGGAGAAGCAATGAGGGTTGCCCGTCATATGATTGGTGGCACCGGAGTCAATCAGCCATTTACCTTGGGTAACGACGTGGGCACTACCTGACGTCGTGGCCACAGAGGCAGACGGCCGAGAAGGAGCAGCAGGAGTAGTGGTGAGACCGGAGGTAGTCATAGAACCCGGCAAGCAGAAGAAGCCGCGCGAACAGAAGCGGTTAGAAAACAGAAGAAGCCGCGCGAACAGTAGCGGCTAGAAAGAGGTCAAAGGCACAGCGGGGAAGAGGTCGCGCGGACTGAAAAGGCCGAGCGAACAGAAGAGAGGAGAAGAGCAGGTGACCGCGACCAAGATGCAGGTGAGATAGGAACAACCCGCACGGTCAGGCAGATCACAACAGCAAACCGCGAGTATAGAGACAAGCGAAAATGAGGAAAGCAGAAGCGGACAGGGAGAAGAAGTCCGCAGCGGGTAGAGACAAGGCCGCAACGACGAGGAAGTCGGAGAGGTAAGAAAGAACAAGGAGCGCGGCGACAAGGAAACAGGTCGCTGTGACGAATAGCAGTAGGAGAAGAGAGCCAAGAAGAAACAAGCCGCGCGAATAGGGCAGCGGACAGAAACAAGCCGCGCGAACAGGGCAGCGGACAGAAGCAAGCCGCGCGAACAGGGCAGCAGACAGAAGAGAAGGCAAGTCGCGAAACAGGTCGCAGAAAGCGGAAAACAAGCCGAGAACAACAGAGAGCGCGCAGAATTAGTAGGAAATGACCGTGTCCTCTGATACCATGTGGAAACCACCCGTCACCACACATCTTCCCAAAACCCCGAGGTGATGGTAAGGGGGGACGAGGGTACATGAACACAAAGGATCGCCTACTACAGGCGATGTGGGACTAACCCCAACCACAGGACCGCGGGGATATTCCGCCACACAAGGGGGCCCACCGGGGTCAACACCCAGACCTGGAACGCGATGGGGAAAGCCCAAACATGCGGTCCCACACACACGTGTCCTGCTGGCTAATATAATCTCAACACACCCCGCAGCAGGACAACCTCGCTCTGATACCATGTGAGAAAGTAGCGAAAAAGAGAGAACAAGCAGATAAACTTTTGAATAACTGAAATTTTATTATCCAAAAAAGATATCATTTACAAAGGTATGGCCTCCCTTATATAGAATGGAGGAGATAAGAAAGAGAGTATACAAACAATGTGGGACTAAACATTTACAATACTGAGCGGCTAGAATAAAGGTGACCGAACAGGCCGCGCGGTTAGACAGATGGGTTAACCGCTCGGCAACTCCAGCAGGATAGAACAGGCCGCAATGGTAGACCGATAGACCGCCCGGTCTCCAGGCTTCAGAATGAGATCGCCAGACCGCTCGGTCAACAAACCGCTGGATCAGACCGCTAAGCCGCCCGGTCAACAAACCTCTGGATCAGACCGCTAAGCCGCCCGGTCAACAAACCGCTGGATCAGACCGCTAAGCCGCCCGGTCTAATACTTCAACATTATACAAATAGTGTCTTCCAAACATCGGCATGCAGGCCGGTCACACATGAGAATAAAAGTAAACATTAGCATAGGCCTTCGAGGGCCGGCTCAGCAAACAGGGCTTCAGCATGCTACTTGCCAATTGGCTCCGCAACACCTGCAAGCAACAATCCACCGCAGCGGTGGCAAACAAAAGCAAAGGTCAGCTAAAGCTTACCAAATTATAACGACCCCGCCCCTTAACCCGGGGCGGCGATGCTCCTTCCCTGTACTTTATTAGCATAGCTAAACAATAGTAAAATTACACTTCATCACAGGCGTAGGTACGCACAGCCACACACCCCGTGCTCTCAGGACACATTCTCGGTGAACCCGGTCAAATCCGCGGTCTCACCACCGCCCCTTGGACGGCAAATCTCGTGAGCATTATAGTCTTTCCGGCCTAAGCCTAAGAACCTCCATCTATGCCAACGGCAAGTACCACGTACTTTAGGTCACTTTAACCGAACGACATAGAGCAGGTACAGTTCCGCCTAACCCGTTGCTCACACCGCAAAGTCAATTTAAGCCATATGCGCGGGTCAAGCTTCCCCAAGTCCCAAATCGATCACACACTTTACATAACCCAGTTATATGCAAGTTGGCTGCCAGACCACCAAGATGGCAAAATCACGCTTCTGCCCAGTTTTCCGGGTGCACCTTAGAGTTAGTCCCCAAGGTTCCCTGTTGCAATCTACCACATAGAAAACCCGAAAAACAACCATTGGCGCGGAGTCTTCTCCGGCCATTCATGCAATGAAACATCACCGATCCAGACCAACTTGTCCGGGTAGGCTTCACACACCATGCCTATGTCCGTACTTCGATTTCGGACTCTACATGCAAAACAGCGGGGACTATTCGTGTCTACCCGAAGGAATACCTCAAACTCACCGCATACTCGCGAGAGTGTGCTTTCTATGCAAAAAGGAAAGAGGAATTCACATGTCCAAGAAGTGAATCGTTACCCTTGCATTTCTCTTTGGCGCCATGAAGATCTAGATGGATGAAAAACACCGTAACGGCCTCGCCTCCGTAGATCTGAACTCGGCTTGCGATTTGGGGCTCCGAAGCTCCACCGGCGGCCAGAACTCTTCTTCTCCTTCTTCCTTACTCTCCCCTCTCTCTAAGGCTTTTAGAAAGAGAAAACTCAAAAGAAATGAGGGTTTCAAACCCTATTCTCGGCCTTAACTCAGTAAGGACCAGCCTGGGCCCTTGGATCCCAATAGAAGGAAATGAACGACCACGATTCGCACTTAAAATCAATTTCCTGGGCCGAACACGGCTTGCGACACTCCCGTGTCCAAGGCCGTGTGCCTCAACCGACGCCGAAACCGTCGCATCCCGACCAGGACACGACCTCTTGACACGCCTGTGTCATATACTGTGTGCCAGACACAGCCATGCACATGACCGTGTTCTAGGATGTGCTCCACAGCAAACTAAACACAGAGAAGGACACGGGTTCATGACACCCCGTGTCACTTTTGACACACCCGTGTCAACCAGAACACGCCCGGGCTCCAGGCCGTGTTCCTTCCCCGACACAGCCCGGCTAACAGCCCGAGCAGGACACGTGTCCCAGGCAGTGTTCCCTGTCTCGACGATCGTCAACTGCATTTCGTCGACCACTCAACAAATTTGTCGAACCCGAGCACGACACGGCCCGGGACATGCCTGTGTCCCAGGCCGTGTGACCCTTACCAGGCACCAAACTCGGCTCAAAACACTGCCCGTCCTTCTTTTGAGTTTCGGGGCGTTACAATTCTCTCCTTCTAAAAAGAATTTCATCCCAAAATTATAGAAAGGAAAAGATACACAAAACTTAAACGGTACCTGAGTGGAATAACTCTGGGTACTACTCAAGCATGGTCTGCTCTCGCACCCACAAGTGCTCCTCCCGACAGCAGTTGTCCCAACGGACCTTGACAATCCTGATGTATTTGTTACGCAGTCGCTTGACTTTCGAGTCCTCAATGCGAACGGGCTTCACCTTCGTCGTCAACCCATTATCAACTGGTACTTGATCGACCACAATCACTTGCGAAGGCTCTTGCACCGCCTTCCGCAACACCAATGTGTGGAATATGTCGTGTAGACCACTTAGTTCCACTGATAGCTTTAATCGATAAGCTGCTTTGCCAATCCACTCTAGAACCTCAAACAGTCCAAGGTACCTCGGGCTTAGCTTCTTCAAGCGCCGTACCCGTGAGACGCCCTTGAATGGCTTAATCTTCAAATACACCCAGTCGCCAATAGCAAACTCAATGTTCCTATGCTTGGCATTATAGTATTTAGCTTGCCGGTCCTGAGCGATTAGTAATCATTCTCGTATAGTTCATACCAATGAAGTTGCATCTTCCACTTCTTGCCGCTTGAACAGCTTCGACTCACCCGTTTCTAACCATGACAACGACGTGCGACATCTCCTACTATAAAAGGCCATGAAGGGCGTCATTTGAATACTTGCTTGATAGCTATTGTTATAAGCAAAATCCATCAAGTACAGGTGATCTTCCCACTGTTTCCCGAAATCCAAGACTCACATGCAAAACATATCGTTCATCGTCATGTTGACTCTCTCGGTCTGACCATCAGTCTGCAGATGAAAGGCCGTGCTAAAACTCAACTTGGTTCCCAACATTTGTTGCACCAACCTCCAGTCATTGGACGTGAACCGCCCATCTCGGTCACTCACGATGCTACAGGGCACACCATGAAGTCGAACAATGTTATCCACATAGAGTTTTGCCAATTTCTCAACCGAATCATCCTTCCTATTCGGAATGAAGTGCGACACTTTCGTCAATCGATATATGATCACCCAGATGGCGTCGTTTCCCTTCTGCGACCTTGGCAACCCATGCACAAAGTCCATTGAAATATCGCCGAACTTCCACTCTAGGATAGGCAAGGACTTCAAGAAACCTCCAGGCTTCTGGCACCCTGCCTTCACTAAGTCACACGTTTGACACTTCGCCACATAAAGTGCCACATCCTTCTTAAGTCCTGACCACCAAAACAACTTCTTCATATTACGGTACATCTTCGTGCTCCCTGGGTGAATCGAGTACTTAGTATGGTGAGCCTCGTACATCATCTCCACCCGCAATTTACCCACATTTGGGACGCACAAACGACTGTTCTTCCACAATAATCCATCAACAACATCAAATTGGGAATTTGACCCATCCAAAGCCTCAACCATGATTTGGTTCATGTTGCTATCCAAATCCAGAGCCTATCGAATCCGATCAGCCAGGTCATATTGAACTTTTGTCTAGTTCAATTGTGCTTCAGCACTAGTCTGTTTGTCAATACAAGAGATCTCTAATGCCTCCAACTCCCGAATCATACGCTCGTCATGAACCGACAACCAGTTGGCCCGCACAGGGGTCCTGCGACTCAACGCATCCGCAACCGCATTGCTTTTCCCAGGCAAATAACTTGAATGTGTAGTCCCCCAAGAACTCCATCCATCTCCGCTGCCGCATGTTTAGATCCTTTTGATACAACAAGTACTTCAGGCTCTTGTGGTCGGTATAGATATCGACCTTCACACCGTATAAGTATTGCCTCCACAGCTTCAGGGCAAATATCACGGGCGCTAACTCCAAGTTATGGACCGGATAATTCCTCTCATGTACCTTCAGCTGAAGCGAGCCATAAGGTATTACACTTCCATGCTACAGTAGAACACAATACAATCCACTGTCAGAAGCATCACTGTAGATCTCAAAGCCTTCAGTCCCACTCGGCGAACTTAGAACAGGTGCCGTGGTCAACCGACTTTTCAGCTCTTCGAAAGCATGTGCGCACTCAGGCATCCAAACAAACTTCTGCTCTTTCCTCGTCAGAGTCGTGAGGGGTAACGCTATCCGCGAGAAGTTCTCCACGAAGCGCCTATAATAGCCGGCAAGCCCCAAAAAACTCTGGACTTCCTCTACTGTAGACAACACAGGCCACTCCCGTATAACAACTATCTTCGTCGGATCCACCACAATTCCCTCTCCACTAACTATGTGACCAAGGAACGCTACTGCGGACAACCAAAACTCGCATTTGGATAACTTGGCATACAGTTGGTTCCTCCTCAGCGTTTCCAACACCAAATGCAGATGCTTAAAGTGATCCTCCTCACACTGCGAGTTCACCAATATATTGTCAATAAAGACGATCATGAAGTGGTCCAGGTACTCTCTGAAATTTCTGTTCATCAGATCCATAAACACAGACGACACATTAGTCAGCCCAAACGGCATGACGGTAAACTCATAATGCCCGTACCTCGTGCTGAAAGCTGTCTTGGGGATATCACTTTCTCTTATCCTCAGCTAATAATACCCGGACATAAGATCCAATTTCGAGTACAACGATGACCCGACTAATTGATCGAACAGATTATCAATCCTTAGGATCAGGTACTTGTTCTTCTCCGTTAACTTGTTCAGCTCTCGATAATTGATACAGAGTCGCAAGCTTCCATCCTTCTTCTTAACAAAAAGGACCGGTGCTCTCCAATGCGACGAACTTGGATGCACATAACCCTGTTCCAACAGCTCTTGAAGTTGAACCTTCAGTTCCGCCATCTCCTTAGGCGCTAACCGATACGGAGAGTCTGACACAGGTTTAGCACCTGACATTAGCACAATAGTGAAGTCAATCTCCTGCTGAGGTGGGGCTCCAGGGATATCGCCAGGGAACACGTCAGGGTACTCAGATACCACTGGGATGCTGTCCAAAGTAGGCTTAGGCTTCGAAGCCTCCACTAGCGTGAAGAACTGCTCTGCACCAGCACGAACCGCC
Organism: Platanthera guangdongensis; assembly: GCA_039583875.1. NCBI lineage: Eukaryota > Viridiplantae > Streptophyta > Magnoliopsida > Asparagales > Orchidaceae > Platanthera > Platanthera guangdongensis. The sequence goes on from CM077154.1 coordinate 36,527,316, forward strand.
TTAACCACCTGAAGAGAAGAAATCAAGGTCTTGCTCGACCATTTCAAGCCTGCGAATGTCATCTCACGACCAGTTCCCAATTTCACCTCCTTGCGATTGCAATCAATGTATGCTTGCTGCTCTGAGAGCCAGTGCATGCCAAAAATCACGTCGAACTCCACTAGCGGCAGTAACGACGCTTGCAAGTCGAACTCCTGACTCCCAATTCGTATCTTTACGCCACAGAGTCTATCCGCGTACATTGAACACCCATTTGACAACAACACATCCAGTTTGTCCTTTGCCATCGAAGAAGGTACTCCGATGCGCGATATAAATCCTCCGGACAAAAAGGAGAGCAAAGCTCCCGTATCAAAGAGTGCTCTCGCCGGATTATCGCAAATCAAAACAAAGCCTAATACAAACAGTAATAAGCTAACACGCGCAAGGTAATAAGTATTTAAAGCTAACTTGCTATAAATTTAAACCGTACCTGTCACCATATCAGCTTGCCTTATGGCCTCCTGCTGGCCAAGGTTATAGACTCTAGGTTGAGCTGGAGCATAGTGGGATGCGGTTGACTCCACCGCCTTGCCCTTCTCCTTATAGGTTGCTCCCGGCTTCCTCTCGGACTTTGGACGTCCGCTCCAACAGTCTCGGACAAAGTGTCTCGGCTTTCCACAGTTATAGCATGTGCCCGGGGTTCGGCCCGTAGTCGCCCCAGATGCACCAGAAGAAGGGGATGAACCCGAAGTCCTACCCTTCTTATAGAACTTATGAAACCCAGACTTTGAGGTAGTCGACACCTTGAACTCTGTCTTCTTAGCACCAGAGTATTTCTTCGCTTGCACATTCCTCAGATCATTCTCCAAAGACCGGGATGTATTGACTAGGGTCAAGAAGCCCTGCGTCATAGGCCCCGAGAGCAGTAGTCTTAGGTCATCCCTCAGACCCTCATAGAAACGGTTTGTCTTATGCTCCTCATCAGCAAATGTAGAGCTAGCGTACCGACCCAATCGTGTAAATTCGTGGAGATACTCGTCCACGCTACTCTCTCCTTGCGCTAAATTCTGGAATTCATTCTCCATCGCAATCCTCTGAGCCGAGGGAAGGTATCTTGCCAAGAATAGTCTCGAAAATTCTTCCATCAAGACGTCCGTGAGTTACCTTCCACTCAGGTGATGTAGCTCTAAACCTTCCCACCACAGCCTTGCATCTCCATCCAACAGGAAAGTAGTTATGGTGGTCTTCTGCCGCTCCTCTGTTTCCGTAGATGTCAAGACTCTCTTTACTCGGGAGAGCCAATCCTCAGCTTAGGATGAGGTTCCAGTCCCCGAGAACACCGGAGGATTGGAGCCCATAACATGCTTGAGCTGCTTTTCGGTCACTCTTCTAGGTATCAACGGCTTCACCACTACTTGATCCACCCTTCTCGGTTCCGCTACTTGAAGCGGTACCTGCACCACTGCAGGGTCAGGCTGCTGCATTTGCCTTGCAGGCTGGGCATTTATCATCGTGAACACCGCTTCAGTCACCAATATTATGGTTTTTGCCGAGGGAGGTGTTGCAGGCACATCATTCGGTGCGCTACTTGCCTCAGAAACCGGGCGTTCTGACGACCCTACACCACTCCTGGTCACCTATAGTCATACAAAACACCATTAAGAGGCCGAACAACATTGCAAAAAGTAATTATAGGAACATGCAGGTTCCTCAAACATGTGTATTTTCATTCTTAAGTGGACATTCATGGGTTCTTTTTATGTTATAACGATGACGCACACACATGTGCTCACCCCTTAAAAGAATTCATCCACGAATTCATTTAAGCATGACTGAAACCGATAGTCTGATACCAAATTGTAATACCTCTATCCACCACATAACATATAACAGTAGGTCCGGCTGGGGCCCGACGCCATATACCATAGACAGACTGAAGGGTTACTAAATGAAACCATTCTTCCAATAACCAACGTCCTACACAGAGCAAATTCTAGCGGAGGTATTTTAAATGTTTCAAAAAAAGAACCCATGCACATCATGAATGCCCACTAAAAATAATAACCCAAAAGGAATGAGCGTACAAATACATAAAGTACTTGGCCTTATGGCCTTACATGAGTTTACTTATACAAATAGTATCTTCCAAACATCGACACGCAGGCCAGTCACACATGAGAATATAAGTAAACATTAGCATAGGCCTTCGAGGGCCGGCTTAGTAACCAGGGATTCAGCCCGCTATTTGCCAATTGGCTCCGCAGCACCTGCAAGAAACAATACACAACATCGGTGGCAAACAAAAGCAACGGTCAGCTAAAGCTGACCAAATTATAATGACCCCGCCCCTTAACTCGGAGCGGCGATGCTCCTTCCCTGCACTTTATTAGCATAACCAAACAGTAGTGAAATTACACTTCATCACAGGAGTAGGCACGCACAACCACACACCCCGTGCTCTCAGGGCACATTCTCGGTGAACCCGGTCAAATCCACGGTCTCACCACCGCCCCTTGGACGACAAATCTCATGAGCATTATAGTCTTTCTGGCCTAAGCCTAAGACCCTCCATCTATGCCAATGACAAGTACCACGTAATTTAGGTCGCTTTAACCAAATGACATAGAGCGGGTACGGTTCCGCCTAACCCGTTGCTCACACCACAACGTCAATTTAAGCCATATGCGCGGGTCAAGCTTCCCCGAGTCTCAAATCGATCACACACTTTACATAACCCAGTTATATGCAAGTTGGCTCCCAGGACACCAAGATGGCAGAATCACGCTTCTGCCCAGTTTTTCGGGCGCACCTTGGAGTTTGTCCCCAAGGTTCCCAGTTGCAATTTACCGCGTAGAAAACCCGAAAAAAGATCATCGGCGCGCAGTCTTCTCCGGCCATTCATGCAATGAAACATCACCGATCCAGACCAACTTGTCTGGGTGGGCTTCACACACCATGCCTATGTCCGTACTTTGATTTCGGACTTTACATGCAAAACAACGGGGACTATTCATGTCTACCCGAAGGAATATCTCACACTCACCGCAAAAAGGACAGAGATCTTCACATGTCCAAGAAGAGAATCGTTACCCTTACATTTATCTTTGGCACCATGAAGATCTAGATGGATGAAAAGCACCACAACGGCCTCGCCTCCGTAGATCTGAACTTGGCTTGCGATTTGGGGCTCCGAAGCTCCACCGGCGGCCGAAACTTTCCTTCTCCTTCTTCCTTGCTCTCCCCTCTCTCTAAGGCTTTTATAAAGAGAAAACTCAAAAGAAATGAGGGTTTCAAACCCTATTCCCGGCCTTAACTCAGCAAGGACCAGCCTGGGCCCTTGTATCCCAATAGAAGGAAATGAACGACCACGATTCGCACTTAAAATCAATTTCCTGGGCCGAATACGGCCTGCGACACGCCCGTGTCCAAGGCCGTGTGCCTCAACCGACGCCAAAACCATCACATCCCGACCAAGACATGGCTTCTGGACACGCCCATGTCACATGCCAAGTGCTAGACACGGCCATGCACACAGTTGTGTTCCAGGCCGTGCTCCACAACTGACTGAACACAGAGAAGGACACGAGTTCATGACACGCCCGTGTCACTTTTAACACACCCGTGTCAACCAGAACATGCCTGGGTTCCAGGCTGTGTTCCTCCCCCGATACATCCTGGCTAACAGCCCGAGCAGGACACGACCCTGGACATGCCCGTGTCCCAGGCCATATTCATTGTCTCGATGATCGTCAACTGCATTTCGTGGACCACTCGGCAAACTCGTCGAACCAGAGTATGATACGGCTCTGGACACGCCCGTGTCCCATACCGTGTGACCCTTACCAGGCACCAAACTCGGCTCAAAATGCTGCATGTCCCTCTTTTGAGTTTCGGGGCGTTACAGGTTTACCCTCGTTTCTCCTTGTCCAACGTGATGGTAATTGTTAAGTTTTTTTTATGATCCTTAAAATTTTCTGCGTTTTGTCTTTTCAAAGTTATTGATATGATTAATCCTCTTTGGTGATCACTTGATGTTGTAAGATCTTGTCATGGTAAACTCAAATCTGAGATTTAATCATTCTTGAAGTGTCTTATTAATGGCTTTAATCACCTTATCTATCGTTGTTGAACGTGTTCAAGTTTATCTAGGTTTGTAGATCGTTCCTAAGGGTTGATCAACTGCGTCTTGAATCTAGAAATGTCTAGTAGAATCCGATGTGCCAAGTCTCGAGATATATGTGTTTGTTTTTGTGGTTTTTCTTGATTGCGGGAGTTAGTGGACGCAACCACCTCTGTAATGTATGTTTGCTTTATTAG